>JBBGZY010000765.1:6145000-6872500 GCA_037952925.1 Lithobates clamitans
ACTACATGAGGCAGCCCCCCCTCCTCCTCCTCCTCCTCCTCCTCCTCCTCCTGCCACAACTGAAACACCAGAGCCACAGCCTCAAAAGAAGGCTACAGGGAAGGCTGCAGGGAAGGCTGCAGGGCAGCGTGGAGGAAAGGCTGCAGGGAAGAGAAGAAAGTGATGACCTGGGTTCAGTCTGGTCTGACAGAAGACGCAGGCTGTTGTAGGACCACAGTCTGGGGACATCTAGATCATCTGCTGGTGCTCTTGATCTCTGGGATTCTTGGACCAGATTGTGCTCCCTCTTATATGGACTCCTCAAGATCCCAATTTTCTTGTACACCGACTTTTTCCAGCGTTGACTTCCTCTTTATTTTATTTTGACCATGAATAAATGGATCTTTTTTGAGTTTAGCAAAAGACTTTATGTGTTTTCTTTTAAATCATTGATTTTACACACAATGTTAAATTAACAAGGGACAACAATCTCATTGAGTTTTAAAAAAACACACCAAAAATACATTACTAATGTTAATAATGTTCAAGTGGTAAGTCTTGAAAATAAAAAAATATACATAAACAAAAACGGTGCTTTGGGTTAACTTTATCTAAAAACTAAAAAATAATCACTAGAAAAAAAAAAAGAATAATGGGTTCTTTGTGGTAACTTTACAAACCTAAAAAAAAAAAAAAAAATAAGGGAAAAAGTATTATTAGTATGGAAACATTGTTTATAAAAAGCATACTATATCATTCATGAGATCAAAGAGAAAAAGAATTCAGAAATCAGTTTGGGAGAACTCTGATTATGAACAGCAAAACACCTTCGTTCTTTAGAGCATTCGTAAAGAAGAAATAAAATGCGCTGCATTCAACGATCACAGATTTTGCAGCGTGATGAATGTGCTACCTACAATACGAACACTAGTTTTACTAGACCGAGTGCTTCCGTTTAGTTTTTGCTTATGAGCATGCGTCGTTTTTTTGTCCGTAGGACTAGCATACAGACGAGCGGACTTCGGGGTCCGTCGTAGTTACGACGTAAAGATTTGAAGCATGTTTCAAATCTAAAGTACGTCGGATTTGAGGCTAAAAAAGTACGTTGAAAGTCCGAAGAAGCCCACACACGATCGGATTACCAGCCAGCTTTAGTCCGTCAGCGTCCGTTGGACTTTTGTAGCTGAAAAGTCCGACCGTGTGTACGCAGCATTAGGTAACGTCCCTGTCCATGCCTGCTGGACCATGAGTCAGCGGTAATATGCACCTTACCGCTGACCGCCCTGTCCAGCGAGGCATGGACATTGCCTTCCACATGCCGGTAGAGAGCCGGAATCGCCTTCCGTGAGAAAAAGTGGCGTTTGGGTACCTGCCACTGAGGAACCGCACATTCCACAAACTCACGGAAGGGGGCAGAGTCTACCAACTGAAAAGGCAGCAGTTGAAGTGCTAGCAATTTTGCCAAGCTAGCATTCAACCGCTGGGCATGTGGATGGCTGGGAGCAAACTTCTTTCGGTGGTGCAGCAGCAGGGGCAGGGAAATTTGCCTGGTACAATCTGACGTCGGTGTACCAAAAGCAGATTGCCCACAAGTACTTGGCTGTGACACACCTAATTCTACACCTTCATTCCTCTCAGTGCAGGTCTCAGAGAGGACTGAAGGTCTAGTGGGGTTGGAAATCTCAGCTGATGAGGAGCAAGGAGAGGTCCTCTTTGTTCTTTGGTGTGGGCCTTTTAGATACGCTTGCCAACGAACTGCAGAGACACAGAGCCTGCTTGCCCTCTCTTATTGGCTTGTAACTGTCTGCCTCTCCTTCTTGGCCTTCCAGACATACGAATGGCCTGTAGCTGCACTAAGCTGGGATATATATATATATATATATATATATATATATATATATATATATATATATGTACTGATACTGCAGCTAGCAAAATCAACTGCATGCCTGTAGTATGAGAACACCACCAACCTTCTACAGGTAGCTTTAGCTGAACACTGTGAGGTGGACGCACCCCACTAACTTGTAGGTTTAGCTGAACACTGTGAGCAGGACGCACTGCACTAACTGTAAATAGTCTAGCTGCCTGACCGTGGTACTAATAGGATCAAAAGAACACCAGTAATTTTCTTCAGGTAGCTTTATATACTGTAACAAGACAAGCCTGCCTGTCAGTAGTAAGATAACAGGAATGGATCTAGCTGAACACTGTGAGCAGGACGCACTGCACTAAATGTAAATAGTTTAGCTGCCTGACCGTGGTACTAATAGGATCAAAAGAACACCAGTAATTTTCTTCAGGTAGCTTTATATACTGTAACAAGACAAGCCTGCCTGTCAGTAGGAAGATAACAGGAACGGATCTAGCTGAACACTGTGAGCAGGACGCACTGCACTAAATGTAAATAGTCTAGCTGCCTGACCGTGGTACTAATAGGATCAAAAGAACACCAGTAATTTTCTTTAGGTAGCTGTAAATACTGTAACAAGACAAGCCTGCCTGTCAGTAGGAAGATAACAGGAACGGATCTAGCTGAACACTGTGAGCAGGACGCACTGCACTAAATGTAAATAGTCTAGCTGCCTGCCTGTGGTACTAATAGGATCAAAAGAACACCAGTAATTTTCTTCAGGTAGCTTTATATACTGTAACAAGACAAGCCTCCCTGTCAGTAGGAAGATAACAGGAACAGATCGACTGAACACTGTGAGCAGGACGCACTGCACTAAATGTAAATAGTCTAGCTGCCTGACCGTGGTACTAATAGGATCAAAAGAACACCAGTAATTTTCTTCAGGTAGCTTTATATACTGTAACAAGACAAGCCTGTCTGTCAGTAGGAAGATAACAGGAACGGATCTAGCTGAACACTGTGAGCAGGACGCACTACACTAAATGTAAATAGTCTAGCTGCCTGACCGTGGTACTAATAGGATCAAAAGAACACCAGTAATTTTCTTTAGGTAGCTGTAAATACTGTAACAAGACAAGCCTGCCTGTCAGTAGGAAGATAACAGGAACGGATCTAGCTGAACACTGTGAGCAGGACGCACTGCACTAAATGTAAACAGTCTAGCTGCCTGACCGTGGTACTAATAGGATCAAAAGAACACCAGTAATTTTCTTCAGGTAGCTTTATATACTGTAACAAGACAAGCCTACCTGTCAGTAGTAAGATAACAGGAACGGATCTAGCTGAACACTGTGAGCAGGACGCACTGCACTAAATGTAAATAGTCTAGCTGCCTGACCGTGGTACTAATAGGATCAAAAGAACACCAGTAATTTTCTTCAGGTAGCTTTATATACTGTAACAAGACAAGCCTGCCTGTCAGTAGGAAGATAACAGGAACGGATCTAGCTGAACACTGTGAGCAGGACGCACTGCACTAAATGTAAATAGTCTAGCTGCCTGACCGTGGTACTAATAGGATCAAAAGAACACCAGTAATTTTCTTTAGGTAGCTGTAAATACTGTAACAAGACAAGCCTGCCTGTCAGTAGGAAGATAACAGGAACGGATCTAGCTGAACACTGTGAGCAGGACGCACTGCACTAAATGTAAATAGTCTAGCTGCCTGACCGTGGTACTAATAGGATCAAAAGAACACCAGTAATTTTCTTCAGGTAGCTTTATATACTGTAACAAGACAAGCCTCCCTGTCAGTAGGAAGATAACAGGAACGGATCTAGCTGAACACTGTGAGCAGGACGCACTGCACTAAATGTAAATAGTCTAGCTGCCTGACCGTGGTACTAATAGGATCAAAAGAACACCAGTAATTTTCTTCAGGTAGCTTTATATACTGTAACAAGACAAGCCTGCCTGTCAGTAGGAAGATAACAGGAACGGATCTAGCTGAACACTGTGAGCAGGACGCACTGTACTAAATGTAAATAGTCTAGCTGCCTGACCGTGGTACTAATAGGATCAAAAGAACACCAGTAATTTTCTTCAGGTAGCTTTATATACTGTAACAAGACAAGCCTGCCTGTCAGTAGGAAGATAACAGGAACGGATCTACCTGAACACTGTGAGCAGGACGCACTGCACTAAATGTAAATAGTCTAGCTGCCTGACCGTGGTACTAATAGGATCAAAAGAACACCAGTAATTTTCTTCAGGTAGCTTTATATACTGTAACAAGACAAGCCTGCCTGTCAGTAGGAAGATAACAGGAACGGATCTAGCTGAACACTGTGAGCAGGACGCACTGTACTAAATGTAAATAGTCTAGCTGCCTGACCGTGGTACTAATAGGATCAAAAGAACACCAGTAATTTTCTTTAGGTAGCTGTAAATACTGTAACAAGACGAGCCTGCCTGTCAGTAGGAAGATAACAGGAACGGATCTAGCTGAACACTGTGAGCAGGACGCACTGCACTAAATGTAAATAGTCTAGAAGATAACAGGAACGGATCTAGCTAAACTGAATACAGTGTATATATATATATGCAACACCTGGGATGCATATATATACACAATACACTTTAAGTGCAGCTAACTGACTGACTGTCCTGCCTAATCTAGCTAACTCAAATGAAATGACACTGTCTCTCTCTCTCTCTAAGCACACCGGAACACACTGAACAATTACGGCTCTCTGTTCAGGCGGAGCTGTGATTGGCCAAGCATGCGGGTCATAGTGCATGCTTGGCCAATCATCAGCAAGCAATGCACTGCGATGCCGCAGTGAATTATGGGCCGTGACGCGCCAGACGAATTTGGCGCGAACGGCCCATATCGTTCGCAATTCGGCGAACGACCGAACAGCCGATGTTCGAGTCGAACATGGGTTCGACTCGACCACGAAGCTCATCCCTAGTCCCGGCTCCTGGAAGAATCTCCACAACTCCGAAGTTCCCACCATTGTCCGCGCACACCAGCAGGAGAGGAGCAGCCCCATACAGGATCCGATTGGTTAAGGTCTGACAGAGGCGGGGCTTGTGACTGTTTGTATACAAAGACAGCTGTCATCGCTGACCTCCACTGTCTACAATGAACACATGACTGCTCACACTGATTCCGGCCTGAATTACACATCCAATGCTGAATCAAAGTCCTCAGATTGTATTATGGATGGGGAGCACTGGAAAGGATCTGCAATGATTTCCAACCCATCTACAATCCAATTGATATCTATACATGATCCCTCTACATTCTATTTATCAGTTCTAGGTGATCATTCATAAACTGTCCCCCTATACACCATCTGCACCCCTCATATCTATACACCCTCCACATCCCCATCTATACGCACTTCAAATCCACCCTATGTATCATGCTTTGGAGGCCAGAGGAGAGATCTGGGGTCTAATAGACCCCAGATCTCTCCATAAAGAAGACCTGTCATGGCCAATGAGATAACAAGGGATGTTCTTCATCCTTTGTGATAGCAATAAAAAAGTGAAAAGAACAATTAAAGATACAGTGTAAAAACATATTTAAAAGAAAATAAATAATAAAATAATTGTGAACGCACATGTTGGTCTCACACGCATATGTAAACTACAACAAACATGCACTTTGTTTCGAGGTGGGGCCAGCGGTGAGGTCGAGGGTGGGGTTGAAGGGGGGCCTGTCAGGTAGGCTGTATGGGGCCCCATGATTTCCAACAGTGGCCCTGAGTGGAAGATGACCAGCTTATCCACATAACAGAGAAAACAGCCAAAGGTATGTGGACTTCATTACAAAAACTGCATGAGTGTTCAAGTCTCAACTGTAAGCTGTTTCTACTAAGAGAACTATATAAGATTAGACTAGAAAAAGGCCAGCATATGTGTGACCACATAAAAGCTATGCTAGAGATCATAGAGCAACTGTGCACCATTGGAGAGGACAAAGATAACCATACTGTTACCCTGCTCCTCTGCAGCCTTCGAGAGACATATACTGCTCTTATTATTGCTTTAGAAACTAGACCCGAGCAGGACTTAACACAGGTATATGTCAAAGGCAAATTAATTGATGAATATGACAAAAGGAAAGAAAATACGCACCATGATGACAAGCCTCCTAAGATGTACAAAGGCACAAAGCACAACAAAGAAAGCAGAGCCTGTTTTTGCTGTAAAAGGTCACTTTTACACTCACTTTTTTTAGGTCATTTTTTTTAAGTCATTTAAAAAAGGACTGTGAAAAAATTTGAAAAATACTGCACTGTCAAGAGCAGCTGCTAGCACCGCAGATGACAGTTGCAAATAATATAAGTGAGAAAATAATGGTGCAGCATTAATATTTAGAAAGTAAATCAAATGAAAATCTAGGTATTTTATAATAAATAAAAACCCGTAGTGATAATAGACATTAAATCACAATGATAATAATAAATTAATATCCAAATGCAAAAATTCAAAAGGTGAAACTGTAAAAATACAATAATTAGAAAGTACAAATGCAGTGAAGCAACTAAGAATGAACTATAAAAAAATCCAAAATCCAAAAACCAATAGTGCCATGAAATGAAACAAACAAAAAGTCCACTTTGTGACAAAAGGTGTTGATAGATGAATATATCTTAAGGTATATAAATCTTGCTGGCCAAAACGTTGATTTTCAGACTACCACTAAAAGTGCATAAAGAGTGAAAACGAAACACCACTACCGATAACACTGAGGCTTACCGGAGTGTGTGGATTCAATAGGACCTACACCCCATGAATCGTTCAGGCTTGTCGGAGGTTGCATACCAATGATCAGAGCACCTCAGTGGATATGGACGATGGAACAATTGGATATGTAGCAATACCACTCTCCTCGCAATGGCCACAATCAACAAGGAAAAAGGAGGCTCCAAGGGTATATATCGTGGTGTGGACTCATGTGTAAATGGTCAAAAAGGAATAAAAAGCGCACATAGCGTGAATCCACATAACAAAAGAAATGTATTTGTAAAAAAACGAATAGTTACACTCACATTTTAAGAAGTAAAACAAGCGTTTGTCTATCCAATAAGGTGACGCAATGGGAACAGTAGGCTCGACACGACTCGTTTCATCCACAAAGGTTGATATCTGGGGTGTCGTCCCACTGGTACCACTGCGTGTATATTATATTATATATATATATATATATATATATAAAATAAAATATCCCATAATTTTAGGAAACAATCCTGAAAGAAAGATGGCGACATCGCTTGCAATACAAGCCTCGCTTTGATAACATCTAGAAGTATTACAGCGGAGACCGGAGGTGACACGGGCCGCTCCAAACCTTGCTATGAATAGCCAGGGTTAGAGCAGACCTAGTATGTAAAAAGCCGGAAGTGATGTATTAGAAAAGAATCCGGAAATATGAGATGGAACGCACCACGGGCCGCTTTAAGGCTCGCTATGGACAGCCAGGACTTGAGCGGACCTCGCATGTGAAAGGCCGCAAATGACATAATAAGGGCAAACTCGGAAACTAAAAACAAAAAGTGAAACACACCACTTAAGGTCTTACAGAGCTTCAAGCCTGACTATGAATAACTGAGGTGTGGGCAGATCATATGACTGAAAAAAGACAAAAATGGCGTATTAAAATAAATCTGGATAACAAGAGTGAACATAGGCCAGAAATGAAACGCTCCGCTTCGTTATAAACTGTCTCAGATTCGAGCAGAAAAAACATATAAACATAGATCCAAATGAATAGATAAATATGGAAAAATGTGTACATATATATATATATATATATATATATATGTATATGACCCGAATGGTCTATGTTATTAAAAATAAAGATAAAAAAGATATATATCGTAAATGCTACTTTAAATTTTATCACACCGGGTTATATCCTGGCAGAATTAAGTACAATGCAAAACAGAAAAAGAAATGACAGTACTATGCTAGAATAACCATGCTATAAGTAGAATCATTAAACATGTATAAAAAAGGAATCCCAACCAAATATATTAAGTCAAAAAAGATGACATCACCTAGTCATCTAAGGGTATAAAATATCAAAATAAAAGTTGAAATTGATATTATGCCCCCATGAACATTATCTTTATGTAAATAGTAGAGTATGATGATAGACCTCTAAGATTTCTTTATAAAAGAATTAATGTCCCATTCCACATTGATTCCCTGGGGGGAGTGGGACTGTAAATCGTAAATCCAGTAGGTCTCAAGACGTGAAACTCCCCTAATAATAGCTCCTCCTCTCCTGGTAGGGATATATGAATCTATAATTAAAAACTCTGTGCCACTAAGGTCTCTGTTCAGGAACTGGTGGTAGTGGTGATGGACCGCATGTTTAATGCTACCCTCCTTGATTTTGGTTATATGTTCTCTGACTCTGGTCGTGAAGGACCTGATAGTGCAGCCTACATACTGCTTGCCACAAGGGCAAGTAAATACACAACATTTTTTGTAGAACAAGTGCAGAACCTTTTAATAGGGTAGGACTGATTAGTAATGGTGGATCTGAACTCTGTTTTACTTCTGCCACGAACATTATATTTGCAGACTTTTCACTTTTTGCATGGAAAGTAGCCTGTCATGACCAAAAAAAGAAGGTCTGACAGGTGGATTTATAATGATAGGAGCTACTTTTCTCTGCAAATTGGACACGCCTCTGTATACCACTTTGGCACGTTCGGGTAATAGAGCGCCTAAGATGCGGTCATTCTTCAATATACCCCAATGTTTGTCTATTATAGACTTAATTTGTTTATGCTGTGCAGAGTATGTCATGACTAATGACCATTTGAAAGAGTCATTCAGTTCAGAGGGAGGTTTTTCAATTAGCAATGTTCCTCTATCCATTTCCGTAACACTATCAAACTGTGAATCAACATCAAGTGGTTTATACCCTTCTCAAGAAACCTCTTGCGTAAAACCACAGCCTGTGATTTAAAGGTATCGAGGTTGGTACAATTCCTACGTAACCTTAAAAATTGGCCCCATGGGATTAACCGTAACCATTAATGATGGTGACAACTGTCAATTGGTATTAAACCATTACGGTCGGTGGATTTGAAATGCCTGTCACAAATCTCTATCTCCAGATCTAAAAAATGGACCTTCTGTCTGCTATACTCATATGTCAGGGATATGCCTGGTTCAATTGTGAAAAGAAATCTGTCAACGATTCTGATCCACCATCCCATAGGAGGAGGATGTCGTCGATGTATCTAACCCAAAGCATTAATTTAGATCCACCTTGGGCATAGACAAAATCCTCCTCCCATTTGGCCATGAAAAGATTGGCGAGGCTAGGGGCAAATTTAGCCCCCATTGCCACACCTCTCTTCTGTAAATAATATCGACTGTTGAACCAGAAATGGTTATGCTGTGTAGCAAACTTCAATAATTCAATGATATATCTACCTAGAGTTTGAGTAATGGTCGCCTTTTTATTTAAAAAATGGCTGACTGCTTCTATACCTAGATCTTGCGGAATGCATGTGTACAGGGAGGCGACATCAGCCGTGGCAATGATGTAATCTCCCTGTACACTTATTGTATCCAACACCTTGATGGTATCTCTAGTGTCCTTGAGATATGACAGTGTCTTCTTCACTAGAGGTTGTAGATAAAAGTCCACATAAGGTCCAATTCGTGAGGTTACAGAGTCTATGCCACTCATGATAGGATGTCCAGGAGGGCACAATGGATTTTTGTGGACCTTGGGCAAATAATAAATGGTTGGAATGCGGGGTGTATTAGGTATTAAACAGTATTTTTCTTTTCTATTAAGAATAAAATTATCGAAACCTTTATTGATAAGTTCTACTAATTGATTTTTATAGATGGTCGTAGGATTATTAGGTAATTCCTTATATGTGTCGCTTAAGATGTTATACATTTCCTTTTCCTAATCAACATTGTCTAACACCACTATACCACCACCTTTTTACGCTGGACGGATAACAAGATCTTGTCTCTCGCACAGAAACTTAGGACCTATCTTAGAAAAAGTGTGGTTATACGTCTTTTTCAGAGGAAGTGTGGCAAGACCTTTGAGTACTAGATCCCTAAACATGTTAATGGCCATTTAAGCTGGGGGATTGAACAGAGAGGGACTTGAAAGTCCCAAATGAACTGTTCCTGAAGTGGCAGCTCTTGATGGATTACGATATGGGTTGGTAATTAGGTATCTCTGTATATTAATTTTCCTAATATACTTGTTGACATCTATAAAAGTACTAAATTGATCAAGTTTCTTAGGAGGTGCAAATTTTAAGCCCTTATCTAAAACCTTTAACCACTTCAATACCGGGCTATAGTCATATGACGTCCGCAGATGGGATCTCCCATCCTGGTCAGGCGTCATATGATGTCCTCGGTTTCTCGTCACTCCTGTGGGCCCCCGGGGGCCCACAGCGATCAGGGATTAGGAGTGTCCCTCGGACACAGCCCATCCCCAGATCTGTGTAAAGAGCCAATAAAAATGGCTCTTTACCACGTGACCGGCTGTGTCCAATAACAGCCGGTCACATGTACTGCCCACGTGCAAAGCGCTCGTGCACGCCCCTAGGGCACACACAGAGAGGCAATCAGGGACGAGGCTTGTCACCCTGACACAGCCCAACCCCGATCACAGTAAAGAGCCAATGAAATTGGCTCTTTACCACGTGACCAGCTGTGTCCAATCACAGCCGCTCACAGAATGTCAACAAAACGTGGTAACGAGATGTTACCAGGTTCTCCTCCTCACACACCGATCGTGTGTGAGAAGGAGATTGTGGTAACATCTCGTTACCACTTACAGTACACACCAACACACACTGATTGCCCCCCCTAATAAAGAGGACCTGTCACCAGCCATCAGAGTACCTGTCACCACCCATCAAAGTACCTGTCAGTCCATCAAAGTACCTGTCACAGCCCATCTGAGTACCCGAGTACCTGTCACAGCCCATCTGAGTACCCGAGTACCTGTCACAGCCCATCTGAGTACCTGTCACAGCCCATTTGAGTACCCGAGTACCTGTCACAGCCCATCTGAGTACCCGAGTACCTGTCACAGCCCATCTGAGTACCCGAGTACCTGAGTACCTGTCACAGCCCATCTAAGTACCCGAGTACCTGTCACAGCCCATCTGAGCACCCGAGTACCAGAGTACCTGACACAGAATATCTGAGTACCTGTCACAGCCCATCTGAGTACCCGAGTACCTAAGTACCTGTCACAGTCCATCTGAGTACCCAAGAATCTGTCACAGCCAACCTGAGTACCTGTCACAGTTCATCTGAGTACCCAAGTACCTGTCACAGTCCATCTGAGTATCTGAGTACCTGTCACAGTCCATCTGAGTACCTATCACAGTTCATCTGAGTACACAAGTACCTGAGTACTTGTCACAGCCCATCTGAGTACCTGAGTACCTGTCACAGCCCATCTGAGTACCTGTCACTGCCTATTTAAGTACCTGTCAGCACCCATCAGAGTAGCCAAATACCAGTCACAAGCCCATCACAGTATCCAAGTACCTGTCACCAGGCCATCAGAGTACCCAAGTACCTGTCACCAGGCCATCTGAGTACCTGTCACAGCCCATCTGAGTACCCGAGTACCTGTCACAGCCCATCTGAGTACCAGAGTACCTGTCACAGCCCATCTGAGTACCTGTCACAGCCCATTTGAGTACCCGAGTACCTGTCACAGCCCATCTGAGTACCCGAGTACCTGTCACAGCCCATCTGAGTACCCGAGTACCTGAGTACCTGAGTACCTGTCACAGCCCATCTAAGTACCCAAGTACCTGAGTACCTGTCACAGCCCATCTAAGTACCCGAGTACCTGTCACAGCCCATCTGAGCACCTAAGTACCTGACACAGAATATCTGAGTACCTGTCACAGCCCATCTGAGTACCCGAGTACCTAAGTACCTGTCACAGTCCATCTGAGTACCCAAGAATCTGTCACAGCCAACCTGAGTACCTGTCACAGTTCATCTGAGTACCCAAGTACCTGAGTACTTGTCACAGCCCATCTGAGTACCTGAGTACCTGTCACAGCCCATCTGAGTACCTGTCACTGCCTATTTAAGTACCTGTCAGCACCCATCAGAGTAGCCAAATACCAGTCACAAGCCCATCACAGTATCCAAGTACCTGTCACCAGGCCATCAGAGTACCCAGGTACCTGTCACCAGGCCATCAGTGTACCCGAGTACCTGTCACCAGGTCATCAGAGTACCCGAGTACCTGTCACCAGGCCATCAGTGTACCCGAGTATCTGTCTCCAGCCCATCAGAGTACCCGAGTACCTGTCACCAGCCCATCAGAGTACCCGAGTACCTGTCACTAGCCCATCAGAGTAACTGAGTACCTGTCACCAGCCCATCAGAGTAATTGAGTACCCGTCTCCAGCCCATCAGAGTACCCGAGTACCTATCTGCAGCCCACGCCTCATAGAATATACATTGGGGTGTTTGCTTTCCAAAATGGGGTCATTTTTGGGGTAATTCCACTGTCCTGGGGCTCAAGGACCTTCAAAAGTGTGATAGGTAGGAATAAAATGAGATGTGTAAATTATGCTCCTAGAACGCCTGATGGTACTACTTCAATGTTGGGCCTCTCTGTATGTGGACTGGCTGTGTAAAAGTGGTATCGCCATACTCAGGAGGAGTAGCAGAATGGGTTTTGGGGTGTAATGTTTGCTATATACATGCTATGTGTTAGAAAAGACTTGTGTAAAAAATTAACCGTTCAAAAGACTCATAATGCCTCGAAGAATATACGTTGGGGTGTTTATTTTCCAAAATGGGGTCATTTTGTGGGTAATTCCATTGTCCTGGTGCTCCAGGGCCTTCAAAATTGTAATGTAATAGGTCATTAGGAAATTAGAGGTGTAATTTATGCTCCAAGAACGCCTGACTGTGCTCCCTTGCATGTTGGGCCTCTGTATGTGGCCAGGCTGTGTAAAAGTCTCATACATGTGGTATCGTCATACTCAGGAGTAGCAGAATGTGTTTTGGGGTGTCATTTTTGCTATATACATGCTTTGAGTTAGAAATATCTTATAAACTGACCACTTTGTGTAAAAAAAAAAAAAAAATACGTTTTAGTTTTCTTTCCACGTCTTCCGAAGACTTGTGGAAAAAAATAAACCGTTCAAAAGACTCATTATGCCTCATAGAATAGACGTTGGGGTGTCTCCTTTCCAAAAATTGGGTCATTTTGTGGGTAATTCCACTCTTCTGGTGCTCCAGGGCCTTCACAAATGTAATAAGTCGTTAGGAAATTAGAGGTGTAATTTATGCTCCTAGAACCCCTGATGGTGCTCCCTGCATGTTGGACCTCTCTGTGTGGCCAAGCTGTGTAAAAGTCACACACATGTGGTATCGCCATACTCGGGAGGAGTAGCAGAATTAATTTTGGGGTGTAATTGGAAGTATGCATATGCTGTGTGTGAGAAATAACTTGTTATTATGACAATTTTGTGAAAAAAAAATTCTTAATTTTCCCAAGAATTGTGGGAAAAAAATACAACTTCAAAAAACTCACCATGCCTCTTACTAAATACATTTGACTGTCTACTTTTCAAAAAGGGGTCATTTGGGGGGTATTTGTACTTTCCTGATATTTCAGGGCCTCAAGAGTGCCATTAGTGCACCAGGTGTGATCAGGTGTGATCAATTTTCAATGATTTGCACCATAGCTTGTAGACTCTATAACTTTCACAGAGACTAAATAATATCCACTAATTTGGGTTATTTTTACCAAAGAGATGTAGCAGTATAAATTTTGGCCCAAATTTATGAACAAAAATGACATATTTGCAAAGTTTTATCATAGAAACTAAAAAAAAGTGGGGGTTTTTTTTCAAAATTTTTGCTCTTTTTCACTTATGTCACAAAAAATATAAAACCCAGTGGTGATTAAATACCACCAAAAGAAAGCTCTATTTGTATGAAAAAAATGCTAAAAAAATTTTTGGGTACAGTGTTGCATTACTGAGTAATTGGCATTTAAAGTGTGAGAACGCTGAAAGCTAAAAATTGGTCTGGGCAGGAAGAGTGTATAAATGTCCTGTATTGAAGTGGTTAATTCTTGCAGGGTCAATGTTATTTTGCTAAGATTAAAACCACCATGTGCTGTTATGTTCTTTTCCTTTTTCCTTGTGTTTCGCCTCCCTCCACGACTACCTCTCTTGGTTCTAGGCCTCTCTTTCTTGTACAGTGGTCCTCGTAAAAAACCTGGTTGGTCTGTGGATTGGGGTTGGGCTGATTGTATCTGTATGGAGAATGATCATAACCTCTCTCACCATATGTATACTGACCATCGGCATAGGGATCTCGAAGGGGGGAATAGCAATTATAAGTAGTCACAGAGAGTCGATCATAATACTGGGAGTGGTAATCATTATGTCTTCCAGGGGAGCCCCTCTGATAATAATCAGTTTGGCTATAGGAATTTGGTTGATTATATGGTCTAGGAGTTATGTTGATTGCCTCTAGGTTGAGCCCTATTGCCCCTTCTGTTAGAATTATTCCCTCTACCTGTATGTGGTCCCGTGGGGGTATGGACACTGGAGTGTCTTTCCCTATGATGGGGGAATTGATCTCTGTGGTCAGATCCTCTCAATGTAGGCCTATAGACCGATCCTGCCACTTGTCCCAAATTACTGGAACCAGGCTGGGCTATTGGAGTTGTCTACTACATTCTCTGGAGTAGTGGGTTTCTCCCACGAAAAGACCAATCCCGACCTGTAGTCTCCCACATCTCTGGAATATTTTTTGTGTTTCTTGTTACATTGGTCTCTATCCTCTTTTTCCAAGTGGCTCTGGAGACTAGAGGAGAGTGAATTATATTCAATGGAATTCTTAAAAGACAAAAGTTTAGCTTTTAGATCTCTAATCTCCCTATCAAGGACTGATAGTCTAATTCTCATCAGTGTAATTAGAAAACTGAGAAGCGTAGTGCCCGTCTCATTAAAATAATTGAACCAAGGTTCAAGATCTGTGTCCCCTTGTTGGGGATGTACATTCCAACGGAGGCTCAGAGGAATCATTTTTTCTAATACATATTGCTCAAGAAACAATAGATCCCATTGGAGTAGTAATTCAGACACCATGATGTTTTTTAGTCTCATGATCAGAGTGCCTATTTCAGTATCACTCCCTGTAGTGATGAAAACTCCCTCCGTGTTAACAGTACGGGAAGCTCTGCAGTCAAAAACATCCATAGTATATAAATGTTTAAAATTTGGACTGCAGCGGTAAAGGAAAGTCAAGGATAAACAGTGAAAAAATGTGAAAAATACCGTGCTGTCAAGGGCAGCTGCTTGCACCGCAGATGACAGTTGCAAATAATAAAAGTGAGAAAATAATGGTGCCGCGATAATATCATTTAAAAAGTGAATCAAATGAAAATCTAGGTATTTTAGAATAAATAAAAAACCATAGTGATAATAGACATTAAATCACAATTATAATAATAAATGAATATCCAAATGCAAAAATTCAAAAATTCAAAAGGTAAAACTGTAAAAATACAATAATTAGAAAGTACAAATGCAGTGAAGCAACTAAGAATGAACTATAAAAAAGCCAAAAACCAATAGTGCTGTGAAATGAAACAAACAAAAAAGGACCTACGCCCCATGAATCGTTTGGGCTTGTCGGTGGTTACACACCAATGATCGGAGCACCTCAGCGGATAAGGCTGATGGAACAATTGGATATGTAGCAATACCACTCTCCTCACAACGGCCACAATCAACAAGGAAAAAGGAGGCTCCAAGGGTATATATCATGGTGTGGACTCATGTGTAAATGGCCAAAAAGGAATAAAAAGCGCACATAGCATGAATTAATAAAACAAAAGAAATTTATTTGTATTTGATTACAGTGCAAAAGACAAAGTTTTCCTAGCAAATGGGAAAAGCATCACTTCAGTAATAAAGGCCAGGACTTCCTGAACTGCATCACACCAGAAGGAGAAAAGCAAAGTATCCTTGTAAAGAACTAGAAGGCAGCCTTCTATCAGTGAAAAGTCTTGCAAACGGTCTCACAGTTAGGTACCAGGGTGATGAATGCACAATTCACAATAACAAGCGATTCCGCACAAAGGGAAAACTAGATGATCACCTATACAGGCTCATTACCACAGACCAGCAAGCCAATAATGGGGTTGATTTACTAAAGGGAAATCCACTTGGCACTACAAGTGCACTTGAAAGTGCACTTGTAGTGCAGTCACTGTAGATCGCTGTAGATCTGAGGGGAAGCTCTGAAATTAGGGGAAGCTCTGCTGATTTTATCATCCAATCACGTGCAAGCAAAAATGCTGTTTTTTATTTTACTTGTATGTTCCCCTCAGATCTACAGCGAGTGCACTTGTAGTGCAAAGTGGATTTGCCTTTCATAAATAACCCCCATAATCTATAATGACATACACAACAAATGTATTCACTTATGGCACAGAAGTCCAGAAGCTATACAGGACATTCTAAAGAGAGGCTTATTAGAAGATTTAACAATATCGCCTTGCAAAGTGCTCATGAAATGCAAATGCTGTATTGAAGCAAAAAAGCCACACGTGATCCCCTTCCACAGGCATCTCAAAGAAAAACTACCCACCCTCTGCAGCTCATACACAGTGACGTATGCAGTCCAATGAAAACTCCCACGTCAGGCAGGAACAGATATCTACTGACTTTCATTGATGATTATTCCAGGATCACAACTACTGACCTGATGAAACACAAGAATGAAACATTAGAGAAACTTCAAGAGTTCGTTGCCATGTCTAGCAACAAATTCTAACAGAAACCAGGACTAGTACGAACAGATAATG
This sequence comes from Lithobates clamitans, assembly GCA_037952925.1. Taxonomy (NCBI): domain Eukaryota; kingdom Metazoa; phylum Chordata; class Amphibia; order Anura; family Ranidae; genus Lithobates; species Lithobates clamitans. The sequence continues at coordinate 6,161,725 of JBBGZY010000765.1, forward strand.
GGGGAGAATACAACAGCATAGAAGTAGCCTCATATCTGAAGAGACTAGGAATAGTACACCAGACAACCACACCATACACTCCTGAACAAAATGGTGAAGCAGAAAGGAAAAATTGTCCTCTTATAGAAATGGCCAGGTGCATGTTGTCGGATGCCAAGCTACCTCACGAGTACTGGGGAGAAGCCAAACAAATTCAGCTGCTCCAGGTGGGCTCAGGCAAACCAAATTGAAGTGAAAAATCTTGTAGGTAGGGGTGCACGCCCTGTCACTGCGGGAGATGCATGTAGGAAAAAAACGAAGGATGGCAGCACTCCCATACATGATGCAATAGGGATTTATTCAAAAGTGTAAAATCAACAGCATACAATGGTATACAGCAGGGGAAAGCAGGTGATGCGTTTCACATGACTAGCATGCTTTGTCAGAACCATGCATAAGACATACACCATACACGTGTATATGTATCAAAACCTCACATGTAATCAATTATTCAATTAGGTGATTGAATTTCCAATTTTTTGTTCTCATATACAAATGATCCAAAAACAGACCAAAGGAACACAGGAGCACTGACTTCTCAAAACATTAATAAAAAAGATCTATAAAGAAAAAAGATACGTAAATATAAATGTGAGTGTCAAACAGAACAAATAAAAACGAAAAAGAGAACAAAAATTGGAGAAACAAAAATTGATACAGCAGAAAACAAAACAAAACAAAAATAAAAATTTGAAAATAAAAATCTATAAAATAAAACCAAAGCATACACGCCAATTGTTATATGCTAAAATGCGAGTATGTGTCCCATCCAAAGTAGTTTACGGCAGAACAACTAAACTCACAAAAAAAAAACTTTTGTGGAATAATAAGACACGTTCCATAAATGATAAAAGAATCATAAAGATTTTATATATATATATAAAAATATAGTAAAAAAAAAAAAATATATATATATATATATATATATATATATATATATATATATATATATATATATATATATATATATATATATATATATATATATATTTTTTTTTTTTTTTTTTTTTTTTTTTTTTACTATAGTGGCTAGGCACTTTAATGAATTTTTGCAAATTCAGGGTGTTGAGAATGTCATCAGCCCCAGGAGGGGCGGTGACAGGAACAATGCAAACATGAGGTATTCTGGGTTTTTTCATTGAAGACTAGAATTCCTATGGGCCCTAATTTAGAATGGGATTTAACACACGTTTATGATTAATTAAAATACATATATTTTTGATTCTTTCATCATTTATGGAACATGTCTTACTATTCCACAAAAAGTTGTTTTTTGCTTTTTTTGTGAGTTTAGTTGTTCCGCCATAAACTACTTTGAATGGGACATACTCGCATTTTAGCATATAACAATTGGTGTGTTTGCTTTGGTTTTTTTTTCATATTTTTATTTTCATATTCATTTTTGTTTTGTTTTCTGCTGTATTAATTTTTGTTTCTCCAATTTTTGTTCTTTTTTTTGTTTTCATTTGTTCTTTTTGGACACTCAGATTTATATTCACTTATCTTTTTTCTTTAAAGATACTTTTTTATTTAATTTTTGAGAAGTCCGTGTTCCTGTGTTCCTTTGGTCTGTTTTGGATCATGTGCAATCATTTGTATATGAGAACAAAAAATTGAAAAACAGCAAAGTTCAATCACCTAATTGAATAATTGATTACATGTGAAGTTTTGATTATATATACACACGTGTATGGTGTTTGTCTTATGAATGGTTCTGACAAAGCACGCTAGTCGTGCGAAATGCGTCACCTGCTTCCCCCTGCTGTTTATTTCACACTTTTGAATAAATCGCTATTGCATCATGTATAGGAGTGCTGCAATCCTTCATTTTTTTCCTACTGGGGAGAAGCAGTCATGACTGCAACCTACCTACAGAACAGACTACCCTTAAAAGCCATTAAAAGTACTCCATTCAAAATGTGGCATGGATCAAAGCCTAGCATAGGGCACATCAGAGTGTTTGGATGTAAAGAATATGCCTATATTCCAAGGGAAAAGCGATCCAAGCTGAAGAACAGAGCCATAGAGGGCATTCTAGTAGGGAATAAGGGGATACTACCCGGTAAGCTGCCATATACTGTCAAAACACACACCATACTTGAACCAACATCCTGGAAAGACATAGAAAAACTGCCAAAACATGAAGCCAATAAATGGAGAAAGGCAGCAGAAGAAGAATAAAAGTCACTTCAAGAAAATAAAACCTGGACACTCAGAGCTCCCTCCTAACCGCAAAACTATAGGAAGTAAGTGGACTTTCAAAGTAAAGTCAGATGAAAAAGGGAATATCCACGAAAACAAAGCAAGACTAGTTGCCAAGGGTTACTCCCAAAAAATTTGGTGAAGATTGCGATAAAACATTCGCTCCCGTCGTAAAACACTCCACCATCAGAGCGCTTCTTAGTGTTGCAGCTGGGAAGGGCATGCAAGTGAAACACCTAGATGTTAAAACTAAAAAAAAAATAAAAATATATAGTCCCTCGCGCTATCACGTGAATAAGTCTAATCTCATAAGATAAATATAAATAAAATGCAGCTAGATCTAAAGTGTATACAGTGCACAAAAATTGGTATAAGTAAAAAAAGTGATCAGCGCAATTATATATGTGAATAAATACTAAAATCCTAAACAAATAACTCTTGTATGAATAAATAAATATGTATCTATCTCCTGTGCAAATAAGCAAATATATTCCTGTGCAAGATATATAAATAAACGTGCCAATGGCTAATAAATGTAGCCAAGTGCATAAACTCCTGTGCAAAATAAATCAAAATGCATAAAACTCCTGTGCAAAATGAATCAAAATATATAATACAAAATAATGTAGTCCAATTGTGCAAAATATATATCAAACAGTGCAAATGAATTTTCTTGGACCTCCCCATGTCAGCCTACTTCGGGTCAGCTCCACCCCCTCTGACCCCTCCAGGACCAACTCTTTTCTTTTTTTTTTTTTTCAAAAGATTTTATTGAAATTTTACAGGTTAACATGCAGTGTTTGCCATACATCTTAGAGAAAGAAACAAACAATCAATGGGCAGTATGCACTTATAGATCAGCAGAGTAAGAACATGAGCCAATGTAGGCCTTTGTAATCATGCATGAGGCTCAACAGTATAACAAAGTAGGGATCGCCGCTTACAACTATGGATGCAGATTCAGAGAGAGCGGGTGTGGTTTGCGGAGCAAGGCCAGACCGCGTTATAAGCAATCCCGTTTCCGTTCACCCCCGACGGGATCTTAGCTGTGAACGAGAACGGGATACCTGATAAGGCATATGTAGTATTTAATATAACGGCCTGGTGACTGGCATTTAGAACTTGTGCGAAGAAGTGAAGTCGTCCAAAGTGTAGGGCGGACCGAGGGTGAGTCGGTCGCTCGGAGGGGGAATATATGAAGCCGCTATTGAGTAAAGGCGTGTGTGATATGCATGTATACGGCAAACTTTAGGTTTCCTGAAAATGTCAGGTCTGTATCTTTGGTGGGGGGAGGTATAGGGAAAGGGGGAACAGTAGGGGCGGGTGTGTTAACAAAAGTGGACATGAGTACACTTGTCGTGTGTGCTTCTCAGGGGGTCTGAGGGGTTGGTTGGGTCAAGGCCTGTTGCTCTTGTGAGCTTCTATAATGAGTCCAACAGGCCCAAGTGGCCTGAAATTTGGTAGGAGTATCCGCTGCTTGGGAGATGAGTTGCTCCATTTCCGCTATTCGGTCTACCCTGCGAGTCCAGTCTTGAACTGTGGGGGGGGAGGGGTTCCTCCAACGTGCAGGGATGCAAAGGTTGGCTGCATTAATCAGGTGAATAGTTAGGGTTTTTTTGTATGAGGTGGGGGACCCTTGTCTGTGGTGCAATAAGTATCTGGCGGGGGAGAAGTCTGGAGTATATGTGGTGATTCGGGAGATTAGTTCATGAATGTCTGACCAGAAGGGTTGGAGAATGGGGCATTCCCACCAGATGTGAAGTAGAGTACCTCTAGCGTTATTACACCTCCAGCAGGTAGAAGGGACAGAGGGGTGGAAGTGGTGTATTTTGTCGGGGGTCCGGTACCATTTAGAGAAAATTTTGTATCTATTCTCCTGCGTCGTGACATTAATGGACCCCTTGTGCATGAGGGTAAATATGTGTTCCCACTCTGTGGGGGTGAGGTCTGTAAAGGAAATATTGGATATCATATTTATATCAATGAGATTCAAGTGGACCATTGCAAGGACTCCAATTTAAACTGCCTTGCCTCATAGGATGTGTATGTGTATGTATGTATGTATGTATGTATATATATAGATATATATATATATATCTGTATATATAGATATATATATCTACGTGTATATGTGGGTATCTATATATATTTCATATATGGGAATATGTTTCTTAATATAACAAAGCTCACCTTAGGAAATGTAGTTACCTTGATTTGAACCCAAGAAGCCCTAGAGGTGTTGATTAGATCAAAGGTTATTGGCAGACCTTAAGGCATTCATTCTTCAGGGGGCCATTAACATGCTTCTAATACACTGATGGGAATCAGGGAAGGTCCCCTAGGTGGTAATCAACTCACCAGGGGCCATTAACATACTACGGTCGGGACTGTTTGGGCTAGGAGATCAAAGGAGATTGTTCATTAATTCATAGACTGGTAGGCACCGAGGGGGTCGCAATGTCCGAGCATGAATTCTGTGACATCTCTAACCCAATCAATAGGTGGCATCTGTTGATTGGTGGAGAATGCATATAAAAGGGAGTGGGCTAAATGGTTACAGCAGTCCAGCCCGAGAACATCTGAGGGACATGCTGTCTGTGTAAAGTATCTATGTCTATCTTTCTTTCTAACCTTTTTTTTAATCCTAGGATTTATCTTATAACTTTGTATATCTTGTATATGTCCATTGAAAACAATTATGAGTTTATGCCTGAATTAACTTAGAATTAACTTTGCAGCCTAGAGCCAACACTAGAGATATATGATAAATTCTAATCATTCTAACCTTCTTTTTCTGTGTAAATAAATGTAATTTTTATCTTTTTTCCCTGTTATCACTCGTTTTTATTTTTATATAGACAAAGGTTTAATCACTTATATTTGTATCGTTAATCGTTTAAGTGAGGTATAGATATTTCCGTAACAAATGGTGCCCGTCGTGTGAGGAAGCTTCACGTTCGAGTGATTCTGCGGGTGGAGGACAAGTCTAACTCCAGAAACAGTAAGCATTTTATGTCTTTGTATGTCTGTCTCCCCTGTATGAACACCCAAACTAGCAAGCTTCTTTGAACATTGTTTATCTATATAACCTTTTGTCTGTACTAATACTTTGATGAGACTGATATGAACAGTATAAGTGAAATAAAATTGTACTGAGAGTGTATGAGAAGGCATCCTGCTCGGTTGGGCCAACACTGCAGGAGGGTGTCTGCGTGAATGATAAGGGGTTCTGATTGGACGTTTGAAGGCAGTGGAAAGAAGTAGGATCTGGGCCTTTCTGCCAACAAGCGCTTCTGGTTGACCCTTGCATGAGTCTAGGTCAAGACGCTTCCCGGTCTTTAAGATCGAATTGCACCTGTGGGCCTAGTACACACTGAATGATCTTCGATGTATGTATCTATCTTTCTGTGTAAACTACTAACTGGGGATCGTAAGCTTTGTGATTAGATCTGTAATGTTGTAACTCCTACAAATCGTATTGCAATTAGGTGTGCATCAGTTAACTACCTCCTGTACTACAAGCACGCATTAGTAATAACCTTTCGTTAAGCATTTCTTTTAGAGTACTTTAGAAAAGTCCACGGGGGGATTAAACTATTATTTAGTTTGGGAAAATCTCCAGGCTGATTTTTTGAAGGACTATAGCCAGCACAGAGAATTGGCCTAGCAAGTAGCGAAAAAAAATCGGCAAGGGCGACAGGGGCAGTACCTGTCAACCCAATTCTTGGTCAGAGAGTAGCTACCTCTGAAGTAAAGGCAACCTGTAAAAAGGTTGGGGAAATCAGTTCAAGGTCCGGAGTCCGTAAAGGATGGGTAATCGAATCGCTTCAAAGAGGGCGTCTAACCGTGGGGAACCATACCACTTGACCCCGAGGGAAGAGATGATAGATAAATATGGACCTTGGGTTGTGAAATATTTGCAAGATTGGGATAGTTGGACTGGGAAAAAGTATTCTAAAAGAGGTACTTTTAAGCCGAACGCTTGGGAAGCCCTGTGGTACAATCACCGCGGGAAGATGACACGAACAAATGAAAGAGATGCGTGGAGCGCGTGGATGGTAGAATCCATGCGTAGAACTGATGATGTGAATATTTTTACGGTGGGAGTTAAGGAGAAAAAACACCAGATGATGCTGCGGAGTAGGGACAAGCAGGGACAGCCACTAGAGCCACATCCCCAGAGTAGTGACCGTGATGAACAGGGGGATGATGAAGAATGGCCAGGATTGGGGCCTTATACAGCCGCCCGGTCCTTGTTGGCCAGATACTCAGAAAGGGATAGGAATTGTCATCTATCAGCAGATGAAAAAAAGGGGAATCTACAACTTGCTGCCAAGTTTAACACCCCAGTTAAAACCCCCAATGAATCACAGAAAAACTCTTCCTGTGAAGCATTGAAACTGCAGGAAAGAGATAGCACAGCCAACCAGGGGGAGGGAGTGCTGGAATCAGGGGAGAAAAATCTCCCTAGTTTCAGAGAGCAGATACCATCAAAAGGGAAACTTTCTTCCCCTCTGACGGAAGACCCTCCCGAATATAGTAATCCCCCATTTACGGGCTGCGAGCCAGCATTCTCCCCTAAGCGGCAGTTAACTAGCAACCCTGCTCCTGTAAGCAATACTGGCAGTTCTGCTACAGAGTACACAGCCTATGTACCTTTATACCCCCAAGTAACTAGCACCCCACAGCAAGGACCTGTGTGGTGTCACTCTAATGGGGAAAGGATATCACCCAATGTGGGCACACCGGTGTACCATGGGACTGTTAATGCCACCCTTCAGGGCACTTTGCAGTTGGATAAAGTGCCCCCACCTGGCAGCAACCATCGTCCACAGTCTTATTGGGATTCTGTGACAGAACCCCAAAAGACCAATCCACAACTGATATCTTTTTCAGATGACGTATCTGTCTATCCTGTAAGAGAACAGGTGGTCTATGACAACAGTGGGAGATCCACGGGAAAGATGACACATCACGTGCCATGGACTCCCTCTGAGATGAAGGGATTTCTGAGTGTTATCCCCCATCCAAGGACAGATCCTATTAAATTTGCCAAAGAGCTGCTGGACATCCAGGCAAGCTACAATGCAAACTGGAGTGATATGCTTCAAATAATGAAGAGGGTTTGTGGAGATGGGGACTTGGATGAAATCCTTAGTAAAACCAATATTCCACGAACCCTGTATGTGGACTCCAGCCATCAAGGAGATATACTCACTAAACAATTAGCACAGTTGATTAAAACAGTCTACCCTCCCCAGTCTTGGACCAAGGTGTCAGGAGTGATCCAAGGTCCAAAGGAAGATTGTATGACATACTACAATCACTTTAAACAAGCCGTGGAATCAGCTGGTGGGGACATTAATAACAGTGCCCTATCCCCCGTATTGATCCATAGCTTCATTACCGGGTTGAGAGGAAACATCAGGGAAAAATTGATGACTGCAAATCCAGACTGGAGAGATAAGCCCCTCTCCTCTTTGTTGTCACTTGCAACGGCGATTGAAAGGAATATAGCAGATTGGGAGTCACAGAAACCTCAAAAGATCTGCATTGTCACTGATCAGTTGAACAGTGCAGATCTTGGGCAGAAACCAAGGGGGAAACCGGTTTGTTTCAAATGCCACAGACCCGGACACTTCAAGAAGGATTGTAGAGCAGCAAGACCAAGTAGGCCACCACGACAGGAGAAGGAATCTGGAAGAGACCTCCAGTGATGGGGAGAGCTCCCGGTGTTGCCTGTAATCTCGACAAATGAACAAGGGAGTGCTTATGTACAAATGCATTTAAATAATCAGACCCTAAATCTATTAACAGACACCGGGGCAGCTCGTACCATTTTGAAATCTAGTGAGGTGAATCTTCCCATTCAAAATACCGTGAGAGGAGTTGGGCTAGGGGGTATATCATATCCCCTATTTGAAACCACTCCCACAAAAATTCGAGTCGGACCCTTTCAAACTGAAGCCTCCCTGCTCTTGAGCGATTCAGTTCCTTGTAATTTGCTGGGAAAAGATTTGCTCTCACAAATGAGAGCACAAATACAATTCACTGAGGATGGAGTGGAAGTAAAGATCCCTTCTGATCCTGGCCAACACCAAATGGTAGAAACCTGGGATAGCATCATTGCTTTGTCTAAATTAGAACAGGATGCAAGCTTTGCAGAAAGCTTGCCCAGTGATTTAGTCAAAAACACCAATCCAGATGTTTGGGCTAAAGAGGGGAACACGGGACTTATGATCCGCTGTCCCCCTGTTAGGATCAAACTAAAACCAGATGCTATAATTCCTAGATTACCTCAGTATCCCTTGAAATTGGCTCAATTGGAGGGAATTAGGGACCAAATCAAACACCTCCTTAAGGAGGGTATACTGGTGAAAGTGAGCTCACCAGCTAATACCCCATTGTACCCTGTGAAAAAACCAGGCCGGAACGTTTATCGGATGGTACAAGACCTGAGGGCAATTAACAAAATCATCCAAGAGGATGCTCCAGTGGTACCAAACCCTCACACTATTCTGAGTAACATCATCCCTTCTAATCAATATTTCACAGTTATGGATTTGAAGGATGCTTTTTTCACGGTACCACTCCACCCTGACTGTCAATACCTCTTTGCCTTCAGCTTTGAACTGCAGCAATATACCTGGTGTAGATTGCCCATGGGGATGGTATCAAGCCCAAACGAGTACAGCAAAGCAATGAAAGAGTGCTTGGACAGGTGGCACTGCCCGGAGGGTATCACTCTCCTTCAGTATGTGGATGACTTGCTGATTGGAGGCGACACGAGAGAAGCATGTAGAGAGGCCACTATCTCCTTGTTGAATCACCTTGGAGAGGAGGGATGCAGGGTATCCCCCGCCAAGTTACAATACAACATGGACCGAGTTGTGTTTTTGGGTCATTGCATTTCCAAAGGAAAAAAACACTTAACACAAGACCGAAAGAAGGCTATTCTGAATAGCAAAATGCCACAAAATGCAAAACAATTGAGGGGATTCCTAGGGTTGGTTGGATATTGCCGACAATGGATACCAGAAATGTCCAATGTTTGTAAGCCACTCTATGATTCTGTAAACATACAGGGGAAACTGGAACTCAGTGAAGAGCAAATACATGCTATTCAGACATTGAAGGCTGCAATCAGTGAAGCCCCTGTTTTGGGCCTGCCAGATTATACCAAGGGATTCCGGCTTTACTGTCATGAGTCTAGAGGCCACGCTGCTGGAGTTCTGACACAGGACCATGGAGGACATGACAAGCCCATTGGCTATTACAGTTGTCAGATTGACACAGTTGTCAATGCAATGGCACCCTGTCTGAGGGCAGTAGCAGCAGCTGCTGAGATGCTGACTAAAACTGCAGACATTGTGCTAGGGAACCCGTTAGAAGTTTATGTACCCCATGAGGTTCACGTGGTCATGCAGAACCTGACCACAAAGCACATTTCGTCAGCAAGATTGACCAAATATGAACTGGCACTTTTAACGCCCACAAATATTACCCTCAAAAGGTGTGCAAAATTGAATCCAGCTACATTGCTACCAGAGACATTGCAAGATGAAATAGAAAGCCATGACTGCAATGCAGAAATGGAAGATCACTATCGTGAAGCACAGAGAGTAAGAGACACCCCTATCCACAATGCTGACCTCACTGTTTTTGTAGATGGGTCCCGCTTCTATACTGAAGAAGGGCACCCTGTTACTGGGTATTCAGTAGTCACCAAGGATGAAATCCTGTTCCAAGGAAGACTACCTGGGAATCATTCTGCCCAGGTGGCAGAGCTTATGGCTCTCATGCAAGCTTGCATAGTAGGGAAAGGAAAAAAGCTCAATGTCTACACTGACTCGAGATATGCTTTTGGAATATGTCACGATTTCGGCCAACTATGGAAACTGAGAGGCTTCCTGACCACCTGTGGAAAACCCATTAAACATGGTGAGCTCATTAAGAAAGTCCTTGAGGCACTTTGGTTCCCAGAGGAAATAGCTGTCCTAAAATGTGCCGCACACACCAAAGGCACGGATGAGGTTTCACTTGGGAATGCTAAAGCAGATACTGCTGCAAAGGCAGCGGCTGTAACTGGTACTGAGTCTGTGGGAATCTTCATGGCCACACCTTGCTCCGACAGTCCTGATCAGGTAGATTTGACTGTTCTGAAGAGATTGCAAGTGCAAACTGATGAAAAGACAAAACAGAAGTGGCGAGACCAGGGATGTAAAGAAACAGCTGGACTTTGGGCCCATGAGGATGGAAGGTACTGTGCCCCTCCAGCACTGTATTCATATTTGGCTGAGGCATCGCACGGCCCCTCTCATCTGTCCAAAGGAGCTATGGTCTCCACAATCACATCTCACTGGGTGGCCCCCGGATTCACCACTGTTGCGGAGAGATTCTGTCATGGGTGTGAAACATGTCAGATACATAATCCAGGGAGGCTTGTCAAAACTCCAACTAAACATTTGCCCAAAGCCCAGTACCCCTTCCAGAGACTGCAGATTGATTATATTCAATTGCCAAAATGCCAACAATTCCAATTTGTTCTCGTATGTGTGGACATGTTTTCAGGTTGGGTAGAAGCTTGGCCTGTAGCCAATGCTACTGCGTCGGTCACCGCAAAGAAACTATTGCAGGAAATTGTGTGCAGGTATGGCCTAATGGAGACCATAGAATCAGATCAAGGGAGCCATTTCACAGGTCAAGTGATGGCTGAGGTTATGGGAGGACTCCAAATTGAACAAAAGTTCCATACTCCCTACCACCCACAGGCATCAGGAAAGGTTGAGAGGTATAATGGAATGATCAAGAATAGACTAGCCAAAATTTGTGAAAATACGCGCCTCACTTGGGTGCAAGCTCTCCCTCTGGTATTGAAATCCATGCGACATACTCCTAGAGGTCCAGAAAAACTATCTCCATTCGAGATATTGTTCGGGAGACCCCCAATGACAGGATTGTTTTTTCCACAAGAGATGACATTAATGCATTGTTCCTTAAAGATGTATGTGCACGAATTACATAAGCAGCTCACCAAATTGCATGCCCAAGTGTTCTCTTCTATTCCAGACCCAAATTCTGACGGTAAATCTCACTCCTTACAGCCTGGAGATTGGGTGGTAATCAAGAAATTTCAACGAAGAGGACTGGAACCCAGGTTTGAGGGTCCCTACCAGGTATTGCTGACCACCCCCACCTCAGTGAAGATAGAGGGAAAAATCTCTTGGGTGCATGCTTCGCATTGCAAACAAGTTCAGAAGGAGATTTAGGAAGGTGGGTGGGATGGGCACATCTTCCCTATTGTTAGGTTTACTCAGCTGGTATGTTCTCGTTTCTGCTCAAGAAACACCAGCTCCTAAGCAGGAAATCCAAACAGAGCCTGTACCCTGGATCCCACCGAAGGAGTATAGTAAATGGGTCATAAAACCTGAGGGGTGGAGTCACACACAGATCCATAAGGCCGAGTGCAAACAAGGACAACTTCTCCCCAGATACCCAATGTATTTTCATGGGTATATACTCATTCATGCCATAGCAGGGATGGGTTTTGATGGGACCTTCCTAGAACATACCACCGGCCTCGATCCCCACCCTTACAGATTTCATACAGCCTTTGGGGACATTGATGCAGGGTATCTACTAGACAGGCTTTGCAGTCTTGCGTACTGGAAGACCAGTCCTGATGAGCGGGAACGAATACAGCAGGTGGTAAGAGAGAGCCCTGATACCACAATGTATGTAACATATCACCTAGATGACTACGTTGCCTTGTGTGAAGGAGATTGGGACCCCAAGGATGTGGAATGTCTAATCCCAGGAATTTTTCCTAAAGGATCAAATGACAGTCAATCTACCCAGAGGATGTTTGTAGATCTTGATACCGAGACCTATGAAATGTCCATAACAAACTCAACCAAGGGGTCAGAGTTATGGAGGATAAAATGCAAAAATAGCAAGTTATATCCCGTAGATCCCACAGGGGAGAACTATGAAGGGTGGTATATTGTTTACATTATCTTCAATCAGGGGGAAGAGAAAGAACATAAGAGGTACTATTATGACTTTCCAGAACTTGTTCAAGGGTCACTAGCGGATAAGTGTTTCCACCCCGCGGAGGGAACCCTTGAGATCCTTATCACTAAAAGTCCCACCTATGATAGGAAGACACATCCACTAAACTATCTGTCAAAGAAAAAGGTTGTCTTGCAGTTGAATTGTAGTAGCGCCCATCAGGCTATGTGGTATGAACGAGCAAATGTGACTCTTTCTACCAAATATACAAACACTGTAATCCTAAAAATTAGGACCGATGCTAAAAACAAACAGTATGAGGTCCTGGATTTACAACCAAGACTGTCCATACATGCCTTTGTGTTGCAAGTAATGAGGGAAACTTGTGACCCCGATACAGAGGGTCACTATTTTATTGACACCGCTTATTGGCCCCCAAATCAGTCCTTGGCTTTTAACAGTCCAAACCCATGGAAGTGGGATGTTTTATGCAATGGTGTGGATCTGCCTAGTGTGAATGAGTGGATGAATGGAAGGCCAATGAATGAAGAAATGAGAGGCGTGCATATGACTGTAGACTGGCAGGATCCCCAAGGATATGATTTGGATTTAGACTTACATCTAGATGGCCCATTTGTGTGGCCATTCTGCAACGCATTTGACGAAGGCTGTTGGACCTTTATGCAAATGACAAAGCTTAGGAATGATGACATGTTTCCCGGAATCAGTACCCCAGTTATTGATCCTAAACGTTGGTATCCCTGGAAGGGGCGAGGAAAAATCTGTGTGACAGTTGTACGGGTACCCAATGAATTAGATGTTCTTGTGCCAGCAAAAATTAGTTCAGACTCCTGTAAGGCTCCTATAGTGAAGGCAGCAGATCTGGTCATCCCTTTACTCTCTTCTCACTGGACGGTATTAACAGACACGCAATTTATGTTATATACTTGGAGGATAACCTTATCTGATTTCCGGGTTGATAAGTGGGATAAACGGTGTGCAGCCTTCACAAAGAATCAGGTATACATGTTGAAGGGGTGGCTGCAGTCGGGATATTCAGAATATTCCCACACTAGAGTAAAGAGAGGTCTAACAGAGACTGCCTTAGGAGCAGGGGGTGTTGCCCTGGGTAGCCTAAACACTATGGATTTGGAAATACTCAGAAACAAGTTAGGAGGGTTGGCACAACATGTTGGAGAAGGGGTCAAGGTGCAGCTAGACGTGAATCATATCCTCGAAAATCTACAACATGCGCATATCGATGCTACTGCCTCACTATCTGAGGTAATGAAACAGAAATTCACAGGATTGATAGCGGGTTTATCCAAAGTACAGGAAAGCATCCAACTTGCTTTATCTTGCACCCAGGTACAATCAGAATTGTCCCAAGACCTCAGAGTAATGATTGCTTCTTTTTCAGCAGGACAATTTCCACTAAATTTGAGAAAACAAGCAGGTAGGGTAGTATCCAAGTTTGCTATGAGTCATATGGATTGGTGGATGACTCAATTCCATGGCTGTAAAAACCTGACTTGCACAGTCTCATCCCTGATTCCGGTTGCAGGGACTGAGCATCGTGCTTATACCACAGTCAATTTGGGTACTATCCTATCGGGCTCTACCGTGTTACACCCCCGAGTCCATCATGATCTGATGGTTTATGAGTCCGGACAACCTCAAATGATTGATACTGATGGGTGCTGGAGAAAGGAAGGGGTTGTGTTATGCCAAGGGAAACAGGATAGGATCATGAGACAACAATGCTGGCACAGGGAAGGGTCATGTCTCATGGATGCCGAGGAAATGTCCCAACCTTATATAAAATACTTGGGCCAAGGGTATTGGTGTTGGTATCAAACGTCCAGTGATGCCCTATATTCTGCCTACGGGTTGAACTGTACTCAGCGTGGTACGTTACCTCAGGGAGTCTACTGCACATCTTCCCCCGTCCTTGGAATAGATATAGCAGGGACACAAGGGCGGACCCCTATTACCCCAGAGAAAAGGCTTGATATCAAACCTTATACCCCCATACATTTACAGAAACTTCCTCTGGGATTTGGGGCTGAGTTACAAGCTTGGCTGATGGATTTTGGACAACAGGATGAAATATTAAATGTACTAAGAGATGCTGAAAAACAAGCCACCATACGACTCACCCATGATCAAAATAGACTGATCCAAGTATCCCACGCTTTAGATGCAGACGCTAAGATTTCCTGGTGGGAAAGTTTATTTGGGTACAGTCCGAACGCTACAGCTTTCCTAAACATTTTGCTCCACCCTGTTGTTGTCCTAACCTGTGCAGCCTTATTGCTTTTCCTGATGCAGGTAATAATGTGCGTTACTATCAGGAGAATGAATGCCAAAGCTATGAGAATGTGTACCTCAACAAGGTATCTTCTCTCAAGGAACAGAAAGGCCACTAACTCAGAAACAAATCTCTGAGGAAGCCAGATCCAATCCAGACCAGTACTAAGAAGTTGCACATGTAAGAGAGGACCCTAGAACTATATTTTTCTTGTTCCAGGGATAAGCCTCTTCAATTTTTAGTAATAAAGTGCAGTCAGGTTTACCTAAATTCCAAAAGTTTTAATCATTTTTTTTATTATTTTTAGTTTTATTTTTTTTTTTTTCTCTCCCTTTTGTTGTTAATATCTCTGTACCTGACCTGCAAAAATACTGTTAATGGGAGAGGAGGGGTTTTTTTTTTAAGAAAAACATTTGTTTTGTTTTTTTTGTTTTTTATTTTTTTTTTATTATGTTTTTTTTTGACCAATGTATTCATTTTTTTTTATACAGATTCAAGGCTCTTTAACAGTCTTGGTTGGAGCAGCGTTCGATCTGTAGTTTTTTTCGCTTTTTTGTTCTTTTTTTCGTTTCCACTATTTTTTCCTGTTCATTTTCATTACTCACGTCTCTTCCATTCCTTTTTCTTCTTTAATATTATGCTCTCTGAGTTTTTTTTCCTTTGATTTCTATCATTTATCTTCTCAAGATAATGTAACTAAGACGTCAGTATCATTTTTCTTTAAAAAAAGACTTTGCCTGCCCGCAAGTACCATATTTTAACTAAAGTATCCCTGGACATCCAGTTTTATGTCTTAATGTAATTCCACCTCCCCTAGTCTACCTACTGCCTTAACCTGAGCCCCGTGAGCAGGTGTGGTGAACCCAGGGACCTGGCAATAACAGACAGTATTGACTATCCCTACCATCAAGGGCCATGGATGATACTGGCTGTTGCTCAGACTCTGTACCCTGTGGGAACCCACTCTACTCGTCCACATTACACCCTTTAGGAGTATTTAGTCTTATGGCCAACATTCTGCTCCTGTCCAGCATTTCTCTGTACACTAACGTTCTCTCTCTCTGTTTGTATTCATGCACGACTGTCTGGAGGCCCGCCCGACCCCACCTGAAGAAGCAGCGACCACCAAGTTATTTCTTGAGATAAATGTGTCACGAATAAGACTTTCCTGGACTTTCCTTCACCATGCTGAAAAGTGCTGTCTCGCGGTCCGATCCAATCGATGCAACCATTACATGGTCTTACAAAGATACAGGACTAGATATGCCAGGATCCCGCCATCAATGTTGGAGTTCCGCTCCTCCAAGGCAGAGGAGTGATGAAACATTGCAATACAGACACTCATGGTTTGAATGTGGAGTCTCCAAAGGACCAGGATTTCTTTGCTATCTTAAGCCTACTTTGAGGAGTTCCGGCGTGTTCAAGAAAGGAAGAGGAGGCCGCAGTGGTGGTGGGGAAGGGTCGGGGCTTCTGGGCTGTTGTGGGTGGGTGCAAGATCATTGAAGGAGGACATAAGTTCAAGAATGAACTTCAGGGGGAAATGTGATGGAAATATTGGATATCATATTTATATCAATGAGATTCAAGTGGACCATTGCAAGGACTCCAATTTAAACTGCCTTGCCTCATAGGATGTGTATGTGTATGTATGTATGTATGTATGTATATATATAGATATATATATATATATCTGTATATATAGATATATATATCTACGTGTATATGTGGGTATCTATATATATTTCATATATGGGAATATGTTTCTTAATATAACAAAGCTCACCTTAGGAAATGTAGTTACCTTGATTTGAACCCAAGAAGCCCTAGAGGTGTTGATTAGATCAAAGGTTATTGGCAGACCTTAAGGCATTCATTCTTCAGGGGGCCATTAACATGCTTCTAATACACTGATGGGAATCAGGGAAGGTCCCCTAGGTGGTAATCAACTCACCAGGGGCCATTAACATACTACGGTCGGGACTGTTTGGGCTAGGAGATCAAAGGAGATTGTTCATTAATTCATAGACTGGTAGGCACCGAGGGGGTCGCAATGTCCGAGCATGAATTCTGTGACATCTCTAACCCAATCAATAGGTGGCATCTGTTGATTGGTGGAGAATGCATATAAAAGGGAGTGGGCTAAATGGTTACAGCAGTCCAGCCCGAGAACATCTGAGGGACATGCTGTCTGTGTAAAGTATCTATGTCTATCTTTCTTTCTAACCTTTTTTTTAATCCTAGGATTTATCTTATAACTTTGTATATCTTGTATATGTCCATTGAAAACAATTATGAGTTTATGCCTGAATTAACTTAGAATTAACTTTGCAGCCTAGAGCCAACACTAGAGATATATGATAAATTCTAATCATTCTAACCTTCTTTTTCTGTGTAAATAAATGTAATTTTTATCTTTTTTCCCTGTTATCACTCGTTTTTATTTTTATATAGACAAAGGTTTAATCACTTATATTTGTATCGTTAATCGTTTAAGTGAGGTATAGATATTTCCGTAACAGGTCTATGGCTAGGTCCTTTTCCCATTGTTGTGTAAGGGTGTCATCTTTAATTTTGTGGCCTGAGAACAATAGGGCGTAGTTTGAGGAAATGAGATGGCCTTGTGGTTCTGTTGAGGTACAAAGCAATTCAAACGGCGTGAGATCTCGGTGCCAGTGAGAGTGTTGGTTAGAGGGTTGGAGGAAATGTCTTATTTGCAAGTATTTGTAAAAGGGTATATCGTAGTTAGGTAGAGTAGATACAAGTGTCGGGAAAGAGAGGAAAGACCCATTTTGGAAGAATTTCTGTGCTCTAGCTGGGGAGCCAAGGGTATCCGGGGCAGGATCTTTTAGGAAAAGACCCGGGTGGAAGGCTGGGTTGTCGTCCAGAGGGGTCATGGGGCCTGGTGAGGGTGTGAGGGCCAGTATTTTGCATGCTCTTTTGAACAATGAAAGTGTGGTCCCGATGAGGGGGTGAGTAGTGAATTCCTTGGGAACATTGGTGTGGGTCATCCACGGTGTGTTGGCTAAGGGCAGGTGTGCGAACGATGCTTCTAGTGCGATCCAGTCCTTGGAGGGACGATGTGTATGTCAATCCACCAATCTGGTCAGGTGGCAGGCCCAGTGATATTTTTGGAGGTCCGGGAGACCCAGACCCCCCATTCTTTTAGGGAGAACAAGTCTGTTCCAGCCAATACGCGGAATTTTGGAGGCCCATACAAAGGTTCGGGAGAGCAGTTTATAGGAGGCAAAGAAGGAGGCAGGTAACGCGATTGGAAGAGCTTGGAGGAGGTAGAGGAGTCTGGGTAAAATGTTCATTTTTAATATTGCAATTCTACCCAACCAGGAAAAGGAACCTAGATTCCATTTCTGCAGGTCGCCCTGGATGGAGCGGAGTAAGGGGAGGAAATTTTTGGCGTAGAGGTCTTTTAGGTCAGTAGTGATTTTGATCCCTAGATATAGTATTTCGGATTGCTCCCAAACGAATGGGAAATTACTACGACATAGCTTCACCGTCTCCCTTGGTAAAGTGACATTAAGGGCCTTGGATTTACTAAAATTAATTTGGAGATTGGATAAGGGCTTGAAAAGGGTAAAGTCCGCCAGAAGGTTAGGTAAGGTCGTGATAGGGTCTGTCAAAAAGAGTAGAATGTCATCAGCACATGCTGCTAGCTTATATTGTTTTTGTTGGATGTTAATTCCCTTGATAGCCGAATTTGCTCTCAGTTTACGGAGTAGGGGTTCTAACGTTAGAATGAATATAAGGGGCGATAGAGGGCACCCCTGTCGCGTCCCATTGGATACAGAGAAGGCGTCCGACAAGCCACCATTGATCCGGAGTCTAGCGGTCGGGGAGGCATATAAGAAGCGATATGGGACGATAGTTGGGTACCAAGGAGGGGTCTTTGCCCTGTTTCGGGATGAGGGTAATGTGTGCTTCCAATAGATCTCTGTGGGCTACCGAGGTTGTTGTAAGGTCATTAAGTGCTTTGGATAGATGTGGTCAGTCTCTGAGCATATATCTCGTCTGTTAATAGGGAGCTGTCTAGGCGCCAAATACGTGGTTTCCTGGTGGGTGATTGCAGTCGTAGAGTCATGGAGATGGGATTGTGGTCCGAGAGGATGGCTGGGTCAATGGTTGCGTTGGCTAGGTGTGAGAGATCTGTCTGGGAAAGAAAGAAGTGGTCAAGTCTTGAGTACTTGTTGTGTGGGGGAGAGAAGAAGGTATAATCTTTTTCTTTGGGGTGTAGCGTGCGCCACGTGTCATGGAGTAGGAGGTTATGAAATTGTTGCTTGATCGACTTTAGGGCCCTATAGGAAAGGGAAGAGGCTCCATTTGAAGTATCAATGGAGGGGGATAGAGAAATGTTAAGGTCGCCGCCCACGATGAGGGTTCCTGAGTGGAAGCTGGAAAGTTGCTGTAGAGTATGTCGGAAGAAGGTCCCCTGGCCAGTATTAGGAGCGTAAATATTCGCAATGGTGAGAGGTATTTTGTTCAGGGTGCCTTTAATAAAAAGAAAACGTCCCAATGGGTCTGTTTGTATTTCCGTTACTTGGAGTGGGCAATTTTTGGCGATGAGGATGGTGACCCCCTTAGATTTGGCTTCCGGGTTGGAGGAATGGAATGCTGTGGGGAAGTAATGATTTTTAAGTTTAGGGATAGAGTCCGACCGAAAGTGGGTCTCCTGTATGAGTGCGATGTGGGCGTGGGCTTGCTGTAGAGAATGGAGAAGTTTAGATCGCTTTTCCGGAACGTTTAGGCCCCGAATGTTTATGGAGTATAGTTTGAGTGAGTGTATTTGTTGTGAAGTTGTGTCCTTAGAAGAGTTGGTGTCCTGTGTGCCCGCCATAGGTGGAGGGAGGGGGTAATAAAAGGGTAGTTAGGGGGAGGGGGGAAATCCGGGGGGTTGAGGATGTGAGTGAGTCAGGTGAGTGTGTACCCGGAGAGTATCCGAAGAGGTGTGGAATTACTTATCCAACAACCTCGTGGGTAGCAATCGGCGTAAAGCGGGACACGGGTAGGGAGAGAGTCCTGACAGGCGGACAATATCCCTAACCGAGTCCGTGGGACCACCTCTTTTCTAGCCCATAATAGGGAGGCTGTCTGCCCACACCAGTGTTCTTTTTTCGTCCTCGCTCCAGACGCCTTTTAAAGTTTATTTTTATTTATTTTTCTCTTCTCCATCCATCCATACTGTCAGGTTCAGCCTTTCCTGATTCAGAAGACCCCCCCATATAGGCTGTAAATCTCCTGAGGTGGGTTCCTGTGGTGCTGGGATTGTATGGTACAGTATAAATTACTGTGTATTACTAGCAAAGGTCACTGGCAGTTAGGGTTGCCACATCATCCCTTTAATCCAGGACACACATTAATTACACAGGTTCTGTGGCTGATTAAGGTGGTAATTAAACTCACTTGGTGCCCTATCTGCATTAAATGAAGTATCAGAAAGCGTGTAATTCATATGTTGACTGGATTAAAGGGATGATGTGGCAACCCTACTGGCAGTATAAATGACTGTATATACCTTCGTTAGGCAGGTGCTGGCACTCTCTCCTTCCATGTTTTTGTGTGTTCAGGCAGTGGTTTGGCTCGCTTGGACATGTAGTTCACCGCCTCCACATGTACTCCTTTCAGGAAGCTCAGAGTTGAGCAGGTGAGGTCAGAGGTAGCTTCCTCTTTGGGTTGCCTAGCAAACACCAGAATGCTCACTGATGATTTGCAGCAGCCTCTGTCCTCTAGGATGATCTCAGTCTCCAGCTGGTCAATCTGCTACTCTGCTCTGGTAAGCCTCCTTCCAGGTCTCTCATTACTTTCTGCTGTGTTACTTGTCCGTCCGAGTATTTTTATTATCCTGTGGAATTTTGCCTTCCTGCCTAGCTGCCTTAAAGCAGGGGTCCACCTATCTATCATTTTTTTTTTTTTAGTTCATTCACAAACTTTTCTTCTCAGCATTACATACTCACATATTGTGTGTAATATGTCCGCCTGTGTCAGATTTCATCGGAAAGAATAACTTATATTATTCACTGCAGGCGGTTTCCATCTTCATTGTGGGCATTTGAAGCCCACAAGCATTTATTTCCTGGATGTGGTGAATGCTGTGCTCCCAGCATTCACTGCTCGTTCCCGCACATGCTCAGTGGCATCCTGGGAAGCCTGAGACTAGCTCCCAGGAGTCTGGGAGAGGCTAGAAACACGCCTACTCCCACGGGAGGAGAACCAGGAAGTGCAAAGAAGAATAGAAAAATAAAAGGTAATTACGGCGATTTAAATTTTTTTAAACGGCATGTCAGCATCTAGGCAAGGAAGAGAATACATACAGATATTGTTCAAAATTTGGGTGGAACCCCGCTTTAAGCACTGAAGATTTGGATGGAGAAGTTTATTTTAATTGTATTTATTTATTTTTGCTTTGAAAAAAAAAAAAAACATTTTTGTTTATTTATTTTTTAAAAGAGAGCACATCCTCTGTGTTTTACAGAGAGAAGGGCCCACTGTGAGAAACTCCCGCAAAGAGGTTCGAAATCAGCATTCCAGCCTCAAAAGAGTAAAGAAGGGACTAGAATTGACAAATCACAGAGTCACATGCAGCTGGATAGATTATTTCGCAGTCAAGGAAGGGTTAAAGAGTGTTTCAAGGAATCCTGCTCGTCCTTCTGTATCTTCACCATCTGCAGATTCAGATCATGTGTTTTCAGTGCGTTTTAACTCTGAAGTTGATAGCGATTCGGATCCATCTGAGGCTGAGATGGTCTCAGAATCGCATACATTTGATTTTTGCACTGGTTCCCCCCTTGGTAGAGGCTGTTAAGGAAAGAATCGCCTCCGAAGAAACAGCAAAGATACTACACGTATTTAAAGAAATCGTTACCCTCATTCCCATTTCATTTCTGAAATTAAAAAAGTAACTGACGATGAGTGGGGGGGGGGGGGCCTGAGAAGAAGCTCAATGTGCATAATGGAGTATCGAAGCTGTACCCTTAGGAACACTACGCCTAAAGTGGATGCTTCATTACGTATATTCGCTCACCACATTACGCTTCCGCTGGAGTATTCGGTCTCTTTTAGGGATCCTATGGATCGCAAAATAGACGCAGACCTAAAAAGGTTGTATAGTTTGGACAGCAGCCTGCAGACCGGTGGTAGCACTCACTCCTGTGGCAGTAGCACTTGGACTGGGTTCGCACCTGTGCTTTTTTTGGTGCTTTTTGCGTTTTGCGGATTTGGACTACCGTCCATTTATCATGGTCTCCTATGGAACACGTTCTGTGATGTGGTTCTGTGGAATGCGCTGGGAGTGCATGGGTGTGAATCCAGCCTTAGAGTGTGGGTAGCAGGGCTGGTGGATGGATGTTTGGATGAAAGTCTGGGAAGTGGCAGTTCTTCTCCTTTGCAGACTGCTGTAGAGTTGTGGCTGAAGTGGCTGTCGACCAGGTCAAGATGACAGCAAAGATATAGGCTCATTCCGTCACAGTCCGCAGAGCCTTATGGTTGAAGCATTGGTCGGCCGATAAGGCTTCTCAGCACAGTCTGTGTTCTGTTCCATTTGATGGGAAGCTACGTTTCGTGATGACTTAGAATCCGCAATTCAGCAGGTTTCCGGCAGCAGATCTGGCCTAATCCCGCAGAAGAGAAAAAGACACAGCAGCCCTTTCGGTTTAACAAGAGATCCAAAGAAGGTTTCAGAGAGGCCAGGGCTTACAGACAGTTTTTCAGACAGTGGAGGGTAGCTGGTTCAACCTTCCAGAAAACTTCCAAGCCCAGGGCTAACAAAGCTCCTGGGACTGTGTTCCCGCTGCTGCATCCCCAGAGTCGCGCGATTTACACTGCGACTTTGCTGTGCGATTTGTGATGCGATGTCATTCGACCTGTGAAAACCATGTGCGAACAAATCCCACAGATGTCGGAACAAAGTAGTGCAAAAACCTTTTTTGGAGTCGCTGCGACTTAAGTCACACCAATTAGAACGGGGACCATTGAAATACATGGGTTTTAACTTGTCATGCGACTTCGCATGTGTCAGGTTGCACAACAACTCGCAGTAGTGGAGACAGAGCCTAAGGCTTCAAATAAGTCATTCTGAAGCTGTCTCCGCTTAACCCTCTCAAGTAGGAGCAAGACTAGCCCAATTCAGGGGTGGTTTGGGCGGACAAATTACATGATGCCTGGATTGTAGCCGTCATTCGATGAGGTTATCGTCTCGAGTTCAGAACAAGGCCCCCTCAGACCTTGTTCATAGAAACTGGACTTCCTACGGATTTGGATGTTTGCAAGGATATATAGGGGAGCTGTTGGCAGCAAGGGCCATCCTTCCGGTTCCAAGGCACGAATTGGGTCAAAGAATATGTTCCCCCTCTGTTTTTGGTCCCAGAGGCTTCAGGGGGTTTCGGACCAGTTTTTGACCTCAAAGTCCTGAATTCTTACATGAAGGTTCCACCATTCAAAATGAAGTTATTGGAAACGATTGTTTCGCTTGTGGAGTCAGGAGACTGGATGATTTCCATCGATCTGGCGGATGCGTATCTTCATGTCTCCATAGATGCGTCTCACCATTGCTTTCTCAGGCCTTCCGTGGAAGGCTCTCATTTTAATTTTTAATCTCTCCCATTCGGTCTCTGCACGACTCTGCACGAGAACGTTTTTAAAGCTACTGTCTGCTGTCGTTGCGACTCTCAGGGTCAAGGGAGTGCAAATATTTCATTATCTAGATGACATGCTACTTCTGGGTCCGTCAAATGAGCTCCTTCTAGTTCATGTGAATTCACCTGCAAAATACTAACTTGTTTCGGTTGGTTGATCAACTTTCAGAAGAGCCAGATGCATCTGTCCCCAAATGTGTAATGTGGAGTAATTAGGAGTACAATTCAACACGGATCGGGGTCGTGTTTCTCTTCCTCAGAGGAAGGTCCAGGAGATCCAGTCTCAGACAAAGCAGTGATGGCCAGGCCTTTTATGATGCTGAAGAAATCCATGCAGTATCTGGGGGTTTTATCAGCCCCAGTTCCAGTAGTCCCGTGGGTCAGGTAGCGCAGAAGGAGGTTTCAATGCAACTTTCTTCTTCAGTGGGATGATCTGCCAATTCCGATAATCTGGTTGGTGGTCAGTAGCTCGCAATCTTTCCTGCGGAGTTCTGTTGAAGGCCTCAGAACCAATAGTGGTGTCGACCAATGCCAGTCTGGCAGGCTGCAGGGCACACTGCCTGGGACAGCAGGTTCAAGGCCAATGGTACCTTTGTGGGGCGAAGAGTTCAAATTTCCTGGGATTGGCACTCTTATGGTTCCAACCTATGTTGCAAGGTCAAGCTGTCAAGATCCTTTTGGACAACAAAACTACGATCGCTTATGTGTCTCATCAAGGGGGCACAAGAAGTCACCTTCTCCTTCAGGTGGCATGTCAATCTTCCTCTGCACAGAGAAGAATCTCGGCTCTCTTACAGCATCTTAACTACCAGGGCCTGGCAATGATTTAGCAGATCGCTTGAGTCGAGGCTTTGGGGATGACAACAAATGGGGCCTCAACCCCAAGTACCTACGCAAGATCTTCAGGGTCTGGGGGACGCCTTCGATAGATCTTATGGCATTGGAGAATTGTCAACTGCCTTGCTTCTTCTCCCGGACCTAGCATCCACAGGCATTGGGTCAGGGTGTTCTGTCCAGGTCTTGGAACTTCCCCTTGGTGTATGTGTTCCCGCCGCTTTCATTGACTCTCAAAATCCTGCTGAAGATTCAGCGAGAAAGGGTCACAGCAATAGTAGTCCTACCTTACTGGCTCAGGGAGCTGTGGTTCCCTCTGGCTTGGAGGATAAAGTTGAGCTCACCAATCCCTCTGCCTCCTTGTCAAAATCTCCTTCTGCAGAGTGGGGCCTGACACCCGAACCGCAGGAGGATAAAGGTAATGACATTATTACAGGATCGTCAGAACGAATGTAACCTATCACCGTCACTAGTCTTGGGAACATTGCTGGTTCCTCGGTTTGATCAAGCTTGATCATTATTTCTTTTAACGTTTTTTTTAATTTTTGTTTTTTCTAGCCGTGGCCTCGGCCAGAAGAGACTCCGAGTTGTGCGCCTTCTCATCTAAAGAACCATATTGTTTGGTGCTCCCAAACAAGATAGTCCTTAGGCCGATACCAAGCTTTCTACCTAAGGTGGCCACATAACTTCGTATGAACTCTGAGGTCATTCTCCCAGCCTTTCCTGCGTATACAGCTGATGATGAGTGGAGTAGGTTAGACCTGGTCTCTGCGGTTTCAACCTACCTGAAATGGACTAAAAGCTTTGGCAAACAAGATCCTCTGTAGGTTTTCCCAATGGGGCCTAAAAAGGGGTATGCCAGCAACATCCAGGAGTTGTGTCTTCCTGGTTTGTCAAGACCATGCATATTGCATACAAAACGCTGGGCCTTCCTCCTCCTTCAGAGATCAAAGCACATTCGACGAGGGGTATGGCAGCATCCTGGGCATACGCAAAGTTCGCCCCTGAGGTAGTTTTGCAGAGCAACAAGCTGGAACATGCCCAACACCTTTTTATTAGGCATTACAAGCTTAATATGGCTTGTCCGCCTGAGGAAACATTTGGCTCTACAGTTACTACGGTGGCTGTTGCCCATTAAAAGTAGCATTGCATTGAGGGTTTGGCTTATTTTTTGTCTTCCCTCCCTTCTTAATATTGCTTGGTACATCCCATAGTAGGCTGACATGGGGAGGTCCAGGAATAAGGAAAATTGTTATCCATACTTACCGTAATTTTCCTTTCCTGGATCCTCCCCATGTCAGCCGGAGGATTCCCACCCAGTTTATCTATCGCGAGGCGGGGTTTTTTTGAACACTGGTGTGGGCAGACAGCCGCCCTTTTATGGGCTAGAAAAGAGGTGGTCCTGGAGGGGTCAGAGGGGGCGGAGCTGACCCATAGTAGGCTGACATGGGGAGGATCCAGGAAAGGAAAATTACGGTAAGTATGGATAACAATTTTCCTTAATAAAGCCCCAAATGGTCCTAGTAGCATAGAACTACAACACAATTGATTGTGATATGATGATAATAAAGTAGTTCACTCTATCAATAATGGACCAATGGAAAAAGTGCTGAATGTGCATCAAACACAGTCTTCAATAAACAATCTTCGTGTACACCACTTAATGCTCTCTGGACCCTTACTTCAATATGAAGTATATGCTGCTAAAGAAATCAACATAGGTGGGTAACATCCATGGATCCAATGATGGCTCCTCCAGCAAATGATGGCTTCCGGATTCTCAGCATAATAGTTCACAGAAAACGGACATATAAAGGGGGGGACATATAAAGGGGATAAAAAAGAATCTCCCATAGTGCAAAAACGTATGTACTAATCAGTTTATTAAATGGCCAAATGGGCGCTTACAAAGAAAAAAATTTAAAACAGCAGAAATGTGAATAACACGGCGTTGCAGACGCCTCTTACGTCACTTCCGGTTCCTTCGGTATCTGGCCACTCTCTACGCATTACGTGACGTTGGGAAGTGGCCAGATCCGGAACGAACCGAAAGTGACGTAAAAGGCGTCTGAGAATCAGGAAGCCATCATTTGCTGGAGAGACACCACTTGCTATCATTGGATCCATGAATGTTCCCCAGCTATGTTGATTTCTTTAGCGGCATGTACTTCATATTGAGGCAAGAGTCCAGTGAGCATTAAGTGGTGTACACGAAGATTGTTTATTGAAGACTGCGTTTGATGCACATTCAGCACTTTTTCCATTGGTCCATTATTGATAGAGTGAACTACTTTATTAACATCATATCACAATCAATTGTGTTGTAGTTCTATGCTACTAGGACCATTTGGGACTTTATAATTCATTTGCACTGTTTGATATATATTTTGCACAATTGGACTACATTATTTTGTATTATATATTTTGATTCATTTTGCACAGGAGTTTTATGCATTTTGATTTATTTTGCACATGAGTTTATGCACTTTTCTACATTTATTAGCCATTGGCACATTTATTTATAAATCTTGCACAGGATTATATTTGCCTATTTGCACAGGAGATAGATACGTATTTATTTATTCATACAGGAGTTATTTGTTTAGGATTTTAACCATTGAGGGATTCTCAAGAAGTAAAGCAGGCCCGGTCTCTGCTCCAGGAATCAAGACAGATGGGTATACATCCTTATCTTCTCAACCTATCTCTGAAAATGATAACTTCTAACTTCTTCTCTCTCTATTTCGATTCCCAGATAGTAGCTAATGTTCCCTAGCTCTTTGATTTCAAAATTTTCTTTCAGCTTGTGAACTGATTATAATCCCCTTGTTGTTCAAAATAGGTTATGATGTCATCAACATGTGCAGCCTCAACAGTACCCATCAGTGCAGCCTCATCAGTGCCCACCAGTGCAGCCTCATCAGTGCCCACCAGTGCAGCCTCATCAGTGCCCACCAGTGCAGCCTCATCAGTGCCCATCAGCGCGCATCAGTGCAACCTCATCAATGCCTATTAGTGCAGCCTCATCAGTGCAGTCTCATCAGCGCCCATTAGTGCATTCTAATCAGTGCAGCCTATCTGTGCCCACCAATTCAGCCTTATTAGTGCCCATCAGTGCAGCCTATCTGTGGCAATCAGTGTCTATCAGTGCCACCTCAGTGCCCACCAGTGCAGCCCATCAGTACAGCCTACCAGTGCCACCTCATCAGTGCCTACCAGCGTACCCTATCAGTGTCCATTAGTGCAGCCTATGAGTTGGCAAAGTGGTGCCTGAGCCTCTTATTCCATCTTGCAGCACTGGTGATGAGTGGGTACTTGTGCTGTGCCATGTAATGTGTTTTCCCACTGGGAAACCTGCTCCGCGCTGCTCCCTAACCCATGCCCCGCCCCATGCCGCTCCACAACCAATGCCTCATAATGCTCAGCTGCTCCCTACTTGTACAGTGTACACAGGAGGTGACAATGTAATGTGTTTTCCCACTGGGAAACCTGCTCCGCGCTGCTCCCTAACCCATGCCCCGCCCCATGCTGCTCCACAACCAATGGCTCATTACACTCAGCTGCTCCCTACTTGTACAGTGTACACAGGAGGTGACACTGTATGCTGAAGGCAGAGCTGTGCGGTGCCAGTGGTATTTTGTATATTGCTGTTCCCGCCTGGGCAGCGGCCGCCCTTGCTTGAACTGCCGCCTGGGTCCTATGGACCCACTGGGACCCATGGTAGGGTCAGCCCTGCACTAAGGCTCCATGCACACTGGGCTTTAAAAAAAACTCCAGTTCCCTTTGCAGAAAAAAAACTTTGATATAGAGCATTTTTTGTACAAAGTTTAGACAAGTTTAGGAGAGTTTTTTGCATTTTTTTTTTCTGCCAGAAAGCTTCACTCAGGAAGGAACCAGAAGAGCTTTTTTTCCTGCTTCTAAACATGGGGTTCAAAATATGCCTGTAATCGTCCTAATGTGCATGGACACATAGGATAACATTGAATTGCTTCTACAAGCAGAACACAAAACTCCCGCAGAAGCAGCGATTTTTAAGCCAGTGTGCATGGAGCCTTACTCGAGGACAAGCTGATACTAGCTTTCATGTATTCAGTCAGCCCCCACTGTTAGGTCAGAGGGGGAATTGGTTGAACAAAGCCCGCATTTATTAGAAAAAAAAGGACTGATTTTAAAGCAGTAGTAACTTGCGGGCCATTTTTTTTCTTTCTAACCTGAAAGGTAATGTCATAATGTGCTAGTATGCATCGCATACTAGCACATTATGTTAAACTTGCATGAAAACAAAGCCCTCCAGTGCTGAGCGGTCACCGCTGCAAGCGCTTTCATTTCTACCCGGTTTTCCTTCCGGGTCCGCGGACTCCTGCCGCGTGCGGGAGCCACTGTTTATGGAACAGCCCCCCCCCGGGCTGTTCCTTCAGAGTGCATGCGCCGGTGATGTCACTGTTCTAAACCTTCCTGCTCCATAAACTTAAACTCCATAAACAGATACCATATTTCTTTGATTTCAAATTTATTAGAACGAGCCAGGTGAAACTACAAATTGATAAAACATCAATCAGTACAATATTGCATATAATAAGGAAATGCTCTATAACACAGAATGAGATAACAAAAACGTACTTTTCAAGCTCGCTAGAGGTGATGGCGAGAGATTGGAGAAACAGGCTTACTGCCTTGCTGAAGATTCTTAAAATGGTGGGACTCACTTCCTCTAGAGAATTCTTCCAGAATGCACAGGTTCCTAACAACTTTATTAACACATTCTAAGAGAATACAATATGTAACTATGCAAAACAGCTAAAGCTATACCAGAAAGGGTAGGTGGCGCCTGTGCTCTGCATAACCAGCTTGGTGTAAATCAAAAAAAACAACATTTCAAGAACATAAACATAAGTAAATTGAATAGAAGCCCGGTGGGCAGAACAGTCACTGGCTGCATGTACAGTAAATACTTCCTAAACGGTGCATGTTTAGGAGATCTTTACAGTACCTATAGGTAAGCCTTATAAGGCTTACCTATAGGTAAAAGTAAGAGATGGGAGTTTATTCCCTATTTAACCACTTCATACCCCGCCCATAGTCAAATGACGTCTGCAGGAGGGATCTCCCATCCTGGGCGAGTATCAGATGACGTCCTGGGCTTCCCGGCCATCTAGGGGGCACGCGCCGCCACGCCACTCGGGAGCCGGTGCGAGTGCCCGGCGGCCGTGACGTCCACCTGGCACCCGCGATTGCCGGTAACAGAGCCGGGACACACACAGATCCACATCCTGTCAGGTTAGAGGGGACCGATCGTGTGTTCCCAGTACAGAGGAACACTGATCAGTCTCCTCCCCTTGTGAGTCCCCTCCCACTACAGTTAGAATTACTCCCTAGGTAACACACTTAACCCCTTGATCGCCCCCTAGTGTTAACCCCTTCCTTGCCAGTGACATTTATACAGTAATCAAAGGATTTTTATAGCACTGATCGCTGTATAAATGTGAATGGTCCCAAAATAGTGTCAAAAGTGTCCGATGTGTCCGCTGCAATGTCGCAGTCACGATAAAAATTGCAGATCGGGGGCGTGACCGGAAGCCGAGCGAGATGGAAGCCTGATCTCCCTGCTCTCTGAGCCCGCAGCGAGAAAGGCAATCTTGGGGGCGATTATCCGCAGCTTTATGGGCAAATCACGGACCACCCGCTCTTCTAAATACAGGGGATCATCACAACCCCCTCCGGGTGCATCCACAGACCTCCGCTCCTTCTTTACCCAGCCGGACGTATCTCGGAGCATGGAGTCCAACATGGCGCCGGTCACTTCCGCGCCTCAGAACCGGAGTTCCACTCAGGCCTCACAACCTGCTCCAGACCAACTCCAGCACTCAGGGGACCCCCCACTGGCAGAAGCGATCCCCCAGGAGCACACCCTTCGCATCGGAGCGGTGAGTTCTCCCCCACACTCTGACGTCCAGATGGAGCAGATACGTGGGCCGCCATTAACCATGCTGCCTATCTCCGCCCCGCCATACACACAATGCTCAGCAGCATTTCCAAGACTACTGAGAACGGCTTCGGATCCTCAGATTCAGAGCCTGGACCCCACATCCCCGGCGTCCCCGCTCTCCTCAGATCTCTCCCAGGATTACCCACCTCTACCTAGCCCCGCAGGCCCCTCTGCCAGAGTGCATCAGCCCCCTGAGGGAACACAAGATGGAGCCTGGGCCATCACGGCCACATCCCCTCCACCTAAAGCACAGAGGCTCTCACGCTCTAGAGACTCCAGCACATCCAGATACCATCCATCCTCCATGCCTTCATATGCACAGAAGGCAGGAGCCCTGATCCCACTCCCAGCAGGGGCTAGTTCTACAAGTCCCCCCCAGCAACGACAAGCTGAAACCTGGTCGGACCCATGGGACTCCCCAGCAACTGGAGCACAATTACACCAGGAGAGGGGAACCACATACCCCAATGCCACACTGCCTGGCAGATCATCACCCAGCCAGCATTATGGCACCACAAAGGACCCACCTTTACACCCTCAGTGGCAAGCATATCTACAAGCTATACCCACAAAGGAAGATTTCAGACAGCTCATTGAAGATGTGAAATCCACCTGTCGCACGGAGATCCAAGTACTCCAGACGGGGCTCAAACACTTAGCGGACAGGATGGAAATGGCTGAGGAAGAGATACAAGAAACCAAACTGGCAGTCCATAGAACACAACTCCAGGGAGCAGACCACAGAGAAATGCTGAGAGATATGCAAAGACACGTGGAGGACCTAGACAATCAGGGGCGCCGCAACAACATTCTCGTGAGAGGCATCCCGGAGGCGGAGGGAACCGAGGACCTGCAAACAATCCTACAATCTGTCTTCAATAATTTAATTGGGGAGCCGCCTAATAAACATATAGACATGGACAGAGCCCACAGAGCGCTTCGCCCTAAAGGCGCCACCGCTAAACCGAGAGATATTATATGTAGAGTCAGCTCCTACCCCATCAAGGAAGAAATCATGAAGCAGGCATGTTTGGCGCGTAAAGTGACTTTTGATGATGTCCAGATACAACTGTATCCAGGCCTTTCCTGGATCACCCTGCAAAAACACAGACTCCTCCAACCTTTACTACAGTTATTGCAGAAGGAGAATATCACCTATCGTTGGGGTTTCCCCTTTAGCCTCACTGCAAAGCATCAGGGCAAATCCGCCGTACTGAGGTACCCAAAAGATCTGCGCACTTTTTGCAACATTCTTGAAATTCCAGCACCAAAGTTACCGGACTGGGACATTGTCGCTACCCCACCACCGCCACCTACAATCTGCAGAGAGTGCCTACCTCCAACCGGTCCCGGGACTCCGATCCGCAACGCAAGCCCACCAAGCAAAAGAATCGCTGAGATGCAAATACTGTGACTCCTTGTAACTACAGGACTTGAGCACTTAGGCTCAATATATATACCAAGTTAGATTGCAGTTTATTTTATTCTGTTTAATGCAACTTCAGTTTAGGACCCCCAAGATTGCCCCCCCATGCTGAATTTTACTTTATCACCTAGGGCTTCATTCAGATGAGCTCCGGAGAGATGGGTATAGCTTCCGTTACCTATCACCCCCCTTTAATAGTTAGATAGATATCAGTGCAGGGTCGTAGACTATGCGCTGTAGAGTTGTTGTTTTTGGCTGGCTACGGGCTCTCGGGTGCCCCTTTCCACTCCCTTTTCTTGGGTGGGGGGGCTCACGGGAATCCGTCCAGACCTTGGCCTGTTGGCCTATACAGGTTTATTAGTACTGTATGCTTTCCATGTTTTTTGCACTCTAACAGTGTTTTTCTCTCTCTCTGACTCTCCTCTTTCCTTTTCTATCCAGCCATCACCAAACCTACACAGCAATCATCGCGCAAATTCCTGGTCTCCTCCCAGAGAGTGTCTGCCCCGAACCCCGGTCCTGAATACAGGCGCGTCAACATCAGGTGAGCGTCTACTCATACTATCACACACATTACCATGGCTACGATTCTCTCATTAAATGTACATGGATTAAACTCCAATAAAAAAAGACATCTGGCTCTGAGGGAATTCAGACAGTCAGGGGCTGATATTATTATGGTCCAGGAGACTCATTTTGATGGGGGGGCTCCTTTGCGTTCGCCTCCAGATACTACTCCCAGATCTATATGGCTTCGGGTACCCATAAAAAGGCAGGAGTGGCCATACTTCGCTTGCGTGACCCAGCACTGTGATCCACATGGCCATTTTATAATCCTACAAGGACTATGGCAATCACAGGAAATTACACTATGCACTTTATATGCCCCGAATGCCAAACAACACAGCTTTCTATCCAAGGTGTATGCCCGCCTCTTTAAAACCACACCTAAGGTTCTTGTAATAGGGGGCGTTTTCAATCTTACCCAATCATCCTATACAGATCGCTAGACGGTGGGCCTCCAAGCAACTTCACCCAGAGTCCTTAGGGACTCGAGACTATTCAGACAAATCTCCAGATGATTTGCGCTCTTCGATGCATGGAGGGCTCTCCATCCAGGCGACCGACAGTACACCTTCTACTCGGCCCCCCACCGCACTCACTCCAGGAAAGATTACTTTTTTTTTAATAACCACACCCTACAGCTCACCCGCAAGGCTCAAATACTCCCGATCTCATGGTCTGACCATGCCCCATCTTACTCACTATAGACCTAGACACTGCCTTCCGTAGGCCTTATAATTGGAAGCTTAATACTTTCCTCCTCCAACACCAACCCTCTCAGGCAGAATTAAATTCTACTCTTCAACTCTATTTCAAAGAGAATAATAACCAGGAAGTCTCACCCACCACGCTTTGGGAAGCCCATAAGGCGGTTTTCCGAGGTAAGTGTATAGCGCTTTCCACAGCGCTAAAAAAAGATGCCCTAGCTGCAAAAGTGAAAGCGGAAAGAGAACTTAGAGCACTGGAACACAAGCTCCAAACTAACCCCACAGTACCTTTACTTAAAAAAAATAACTAACCTTCGTATGACTCTTAGGGACCTGGCCTTAGGTCAGGTAGAAAAGGCCTTGACCAGACTGAAACAAATGTTTTATGATAAAGGCAATAAGGCCCACTCTCTTCTGGCCAACAAGCTCCGTGAACGCACCCACATGCTATCCCCAAATCAGATTAAAAACAAAACAGGTCAGTTGCTATCACACCCAGTGGAAATTGCCGGAACCTTTGCAGATTTCTACAAAGACCTGTATAACAACCCTGACATACCCAGTAACCCTCCCTCTCCAGATCTGTCTCAAAAGATGCTACAATATTTAGAACAAAGCGGAATTCCTCATCTCCAACCATCTGACCTGCTATCGCTTAATGCACAGATTTCGGAAGAGGAATTAGAACTGACTATCAAAACCCTACCATCCCATAAAGCCCCTGGTCCGGACGGTTTTCCCTATGAATATTATAAGGCATTTCTCCCTCAGTTACTTCCCCCATATGTGTAAGCTGTTTAATACCTTTCTTCATGACACTCCCATTCCTCTAGATATGCAGCAATCCTTTATCACCCTAATTCCCAAACTGGACAAAGATCCATCCCTCTGTGCCAATTATAGAACCATTGCACTACTGAACTCTGACCTGAAAATTTTCACTAAGCTCTTATCCAACCACCTAAATATGATACTTCCGTCACTAGTCCACAAGGATCAGGTGGGGTTTGTCCCATTGCGGCAAGCAAGTGATAACACCAGAAGGGTGATTGACCTGGTGGACGTGGCGAATAGGGAGGGACCTGCCTCCATGCTGCTGAGCCTTGACGCCGAAAAGGCATTTGACCGTTTGGGGTGGCCCTTCCTGTTCGCTACGCTGACTCACATGGGCTTTTGTGGACCCTTTATGCGAGCAATCAGGCATCTCTACTCCAACCCCTCCTCACAGGTCAGAACTCCCTTTGCACTCTCCACTCCTTTTTCGGTGGCAAATGGCACCAGACAGGGGTGCCCATTGTCACCCTTGCTATTTGCGCTGTGCGTGGAACCCTTGGCCCCCTCGATCCGGAATAACCCGGACATACGGGGAATAGTGGTTAGAGATAGGGAATTTAAGATTTCCCTATTTGCAAACGACATCATTCTTACACTGACCCAACCTCATATCACCCTCCCAGTCCTACATAGGGAATTAGATAATTTCAGAGCTCTCTCAGGTTATAAAATCAATGCATCAAAATCAGAAGCCTTACCTATACATATCCCTGAAGCCGAACTTGCACTATTAAAAGCCAACTTCCATTATAACTGGAAAACGACTGCTTTGAAGTACCTGGGGACCTATATCACTCCAAAATATGACACCTTATACCAAGAAAACTTCCCCCCCCTCTTCCGCTCCATCAGAGCTTTACTGACACAGTGGAAAAAACACCATATCTCCCTTTTAGGTCGAATAGCCTCTATTAAGATGACCATTGTCCCGAAGCTCCTATATCTTTTCCAATACCTCCCTATCCCTGTACCACTCAAACACTTGAAAAAGCTTCAGTCGGACTTACTCCATTTCGTTTGGAACTATAAAAGGCATAGGATACCGAAGACAGTAATGCTGGCGTCGCGCAGCGAGGGAGGACTAGCTTTCCCTGATATTATTAAATATTACCAGGCTGCACAATTAAAAGCGATAGCCTCATGGTTTATTCAAAAATCATATAACAAATGGACCGAAATCGAAAAGCTTTGGCTAGCTCCAATACACCCGAACAACCTTCTATAGAGTGCGAATGCGGAGGTGCCCCCCGACCGGATGCTGGGCCCCATGTCTCTGTTACGACGGACTTGGCGTACACTGACCCGACCTCATAAACTGTCCTCAGAGAGATCACCACTGACCTCTTTTATCTGCAATCCTAAAGTGCCAGATAGTCTAACACATCATATGTCCCACCCTTGGTCCTCTAGAAACCTATTCCATTTCGGGAGCATAGTGGAACCCAGAACCCGTAAATTACTATCTTTCTCTGATTTACAAGCAAAACACGATTTGCCAAAACAGGCATTTTACGGATACTTACAAATTCGTCATTACGCACTGACTATAACCTCGAACTTGCAGTTCTCTCCCCCATCCTCCTTTGAAACTATAATATTAGAGGGGAATGCACAGAAAGGTATCATATCGGGAATTTATAAGATTTTAAATACCATCTCCCTAGAGGAGCAAGGAAAACACTCCTACATGCTTAAATGGGAGAAAATCCTTGACGAGGAACTCCCTATAGCACAATGGCAGGCGATCTGGAACCAAACAGCAAAGAGTTCAATGTGCACACTTTACAAGGAAAATGCATACAAAATTTTGTTTTTCTGGTATATGACCCCAGATGTGCTCCATGCAATTTTCCCCACTAGCTCAGATCGTTGTTGGCGATGTCAGGGAGGAAAAGGCACAATCATACATATCTATTGGGAGTGCCCGTTGATAACCCCTTTTGGGACAAGGTCCAGCATCTACTGTCCCACCTTTTGGAACTGCAGGTTCGAGCTTCCCCAAAGTTCTTTTTACTAGGACTATCACCACTCAAACTTCGCACACCATATAAGAAACTAGTAAGGCACATACTCACAGCAGCCAGATGCCTAGTAGCCCTAAACTGGAAACGCCGTTCTCCACCCTCTTCTGAAGATCTTTACTCCAGAATTAAAGATGTTGAACTGATGGAGAGAATGACGGCTAGAGTGCAGGACAGACTGGAGGCACACAACGGGGTTTGGGAGCTGTGGCATCTCCGGGAGGACCCACCATGACCAGGTACCAACCTTATTTAGATGGCCTACTTTATATTTCTCCCTCTCTTTCTCTTTCTTTCTCTTTCTTTCTCTTCCTTCTCTCCTATTCATCCTTCTATATTACAGATTTTAAAGATTTGAGTCCTCATAGGCATTATTCTACAACAATGTAACTGAATTAACATCCTCTATCTACAAAAGGAAATGCTAACAGTTAGATGAGATATCTTTGAAACTTAATACGAATTTAATATCTTTATTTCATAAATATATGTTTGATTGTGGAGAAGATATGCTGGATAATATTTGCAACTTTCCATGCTTCTTTATTCTGTATTGCAACCGAGAATGATAACAATAATAAAAACTATTATTTGATAAAAAAAAATTGCAGATCGCTACCATTACTAGTGAAAAAAATAAAAATAAATAAAAATGCCATAAATCTATCCCCTATTTTGAAGACGCTATAACTTTTGCACAAACCAATCAATATACGCTTATTGCAATTTTTTTTACCAAAAATATGTAGAAGAATACATATCGGCCTAAACTGAGGATTTTTTTTTTTTGAACTGCTTGCCGACAGCCAGCTGTCAATTGACGGCCAGGCGGCGCGGCTCTCGTTGCGGGAGGGTGTCATATGACGGCCTCCCATTTAAACAGGGAATGCACGCGATTGTGTGCGCGCATCCCTGTTCCTTCGGTGGCGGCGTGTCATGGAGACACCGCTCGCCACCGCGGGGGGTGAACAGCCATTGGTGACCACGTGATCAGCCGTGATGAAGTCACGGCCGATCACAGATAGGTCCACTCCATTGTGCACGGCGCATGCGCGGGATCGCAAGCGCGCTGCGCGTGCACGTCGGTGGCGGAGTGATCCCGGGAACACTACTCGTCACCGACGCCAGTAAACAGCCATTGACTGGCTGTTTACCCACGTGATCGGCTGTGATCACAGCTGATCATAAATGTAAACACAGAGCGGTAACTAGCTGTTACCAGCTCTTCTCTCCTCACACACCGTTGCCAGTGTGAGGAGAGAAGAGCCAGAAGCAGTGAGTTACCGATCTGTGTTCTGTAGTATTTGCACAAACACCACACCTGTCCCATCGCCCCCCCAATTGTCATCTGTCACCCAACAGTCACCACAGTCACCCAATAAAGTGCAATATGCAAGTAAAGGCACAGAGAACTGGCGATAACAATAATAACAACAATAGTAAGAACAAAGGGATAGGGAACAAACTGAAATTTTCCCAGTCTCATATTACGTTAAATGGATAAATAATGTCCACATGTATATGTCCAAAGTGGAGAAATTGTATATCACATTAACATATATAGGGTACGATCTCACTGTTATGTGAACATGAGGAGTTCAAGGGTCCAGTTAATAATAATAGGTCCACGAGCAGGGCTGCCTTCATCAAGAAGTGAAACCACATTCCAATCCTAAGGAAAAGCAAAAGAGAGAGGCGCCTCTGGGTGCAGACTAAAAACAAGGTTTATTCATAAAAAGGTAATGATCATCAAACTCACATGTTGAAGGTCATCAGTAGGCATAAAATAGTAATCAATACTGAGGAGGACATCATCCATCAAAGGTTCAAGACAGTCAAAGACAACTCCTGGCGGGGGGCTCTGCCTGTGTGTGAGGAGAGGTACCGCTGAGATGTGAGGCCGGCCGCAGCGGTGACAGGTCACAATACTAGGTAGAGAGCATGGAAGAATGTAAACATCCGGCGAGGAGTGATGACGTCATGAGTCGAGCGACGCGTTGCAGGGCGTACGGGCTGTGATGACGTGACAGCCGCGCCCCTTCATCAGGCTGAGGATGGATGGGATAGGGCGGCTTAAAACAAACAGAAAATGTGGTGATTGGTGTGGATGAGGAAGGGGAGGGGCGGGACCGGGACTACAGGAAGTGACCAGAGGAACGATCAAGAAGTGTCAGCAGTGAAGTATTAAGTGTAAAAGCGTGGCAGTTATGTAAAAAGAAAAGAAAATGATGTAAAAGAAAGTTAAATTGGGATGGAGAAGATATGTATACTGGAAATAAGATGAGAATGGTAAAAATGGTAATAGTAAAAAATAGATAAAAATTAATAAATAAAAAAAAATAAATAAAATGATAATTAAAAAATGAAAAATAATGAAAATTGAAATAAATTAAATAATGAATAAATGATAATAAATAACTAAATAAAATAATGAATGTATGAGTAATGATAATAAGGATAATATATGAAAATATAAATATATATAAATTATGAATTTATAAATGAATCCATAAATTATGCAATGGAAAAGGATAAATGGGGGGGGGGGGGGGGAATGAGAAGGCAAAGCATATACGTATATATATACATATACATGAACATATACAGTCCCATGTAAAATAGAACCCGTCAGTGACTGCCAGCCATCACCCGTCACCCATCAGTGACAGCCAGCCGTCACCCATCAGTGACCGCCAGCCTTCAGCCATCACCCATCAGTGACCGCCAGCCATCACCCGTCACCCATCAGTGACCGCCAGCCTTCAGCCATCACCCATCAGTGACCGCCAGCCGTCACCCATCAGTGACCACCAGCCATCACCCGTCACCCATCAGTGACCGCCAGCCATCACCTGTCACCCATCAGTGACCGCCAGCCATCACCCGTCACCCATCAGTGACCGCCAGCCATCACCCATTACCCATCACCTGTCACTCATCAGTGACTGTCAGCCATCACCGATCACCTGTCACCCTTTAGTGACCGCCAGCCATCACCCATCACCCGTCACTGTCCGTGGCCTGTCACCCATCAGTGACCATCGCCTGTCACACCGTCATCACCAATCAGTGAACGTCAGCTGCCACCCATCGCACAGCCCATCAGTGACCGTCACCTGCCACCTGTCACACCGCGTCATGTCCAAAAGAGTATACAGCAGTGAGGAGGTGTTCCAGATCCTCTCCATGACCGATGAGAGCAACGGGGAGTTCTCATCAGATTCCAATTCGGATTCTGAATCAAATTCGACATTTGAACCAAATAGTGAATCGGCAAATGATTCGGAGGAAGAATGGGTCCCTCCCAAAAGGGCACGGCACTCTGGAAACCAGGATTATATTCCCAGGCCCAGTACCAGCGCTGCCACCACCAACAGGCCCCAGGAACAAATTTCCAGGCCCAGTACCAGCGCTGCCGCCAGCGTTAGGCCCCGGGAACAAATGCCCAGTACCAGCGCTGCCGCCGGCGATAGGCCCCAGGAACAAATGCCCAGACCCAGTACCAGTCCTGCCACATCACGCCTGAGTACCAGCACAGGAAATTCCAATCCAACTACTGGAGTGTCACACCCCCCAAGAGCCAGGGCCTCTACATACATGCCAGATGGTCTTGCCAACCCAACATGGCTGCCTTCCAACTCGGCATCGCCAATTATTTCCCCGTTCACAGCACTGCCAGGTGTGCAGACCAACACCCGAAATTTCTCAGAGATTGATTTCTTTCATATGTTTTTGCCCGACACTATGCTGCAATTTATTGTGGACCAGACAAATTTGTATGCCCAGCAATATATTGCCAACAACCCCCAATCATCCTATGCCCGTCCTTTTGAGTGGAGAGATCTGAATTTGGAGGAGTTCAAAGTGTTTATGGGCCTCACC
The DNA here is from genome assembly GCA_037952925.1 of Lithobates clamitans. NCBI lineage: Eukaryota > Metazoa > Chordata > Amphibia > Anura > Ranidae > Lithobates > Lithobates clamitans. The sequence continues at coordinate 6,201,181 of JBBGZY010000765.1, forward strand.
CTAAACATGGGGATTACAAAAAAAATGAAGGACATGCCTATTGGTCCACCAACCCTATCCACAATATGCCCATTTATTCTGCTGTAATGTCCCGATACAAGATGATAATGCGCTTTCTTCACTTCAGCGACAACACCCAGTGCCCTCCCCACAATCATCCAAATTCAAATCCAAGTTATACAAGATTCACCCACTGATAAATTTATTTTCCCAACAATTTCCAGAACTCTATGTCCCCGATCAGAATATTTGCGTCGATGAGTCCCTGGTACCCTTTTCAGGCCGGCTAGGAATAAAGCAATATATTCCTAGAAAAAGGGCCAGATACGGAGTAAAGTTATACAAGCTATGTGAGAGAGCCACGGGATATTTGTATGCGTTCCGCATATATGAAGGAAAAGATTCCCAGCTCCAGCCCCCTGAGTGCCTGGCCTACATGGGCACAACTGGAAAGATTGTATGGGACCTGGCATACCCACTTCTAAACAAAGGATATCACATATACGTTGACAACTTTTACACGAGCCTGCCCCTTTTCAAACACTTATACATTGCAAAAACCCTGGCCTGTGGAACCTCCAGAAAAAATAGAAAGGGCTTCCCACAATCTTTAGCGAACAAAAAGCTGCGAAGGGGGGAAAGAGCATCATTGAGATACAACGAAGTGCTGGCCTTGAGGTGGAAGGATAAGAGGGACGTGCACATGATGTCCACCATCCATGACGACACTACAATTGAGGTACAAAGAAGACGAGGTCCCATTGAAAAGCCAGCATGTGTCCAAGATTATAATCTCTACATGGGGGGGGGTAGATTTTATTGATCAAATGATTCAGCCCTATTTGTCAATAAGGAGGTCCCGATTCTGGTATAAGAAGGTAGCAATTTATCTCATCCATTTGGCCATTTACAATTCCTACGTATTCTACACCAAATCCATTGAAAGCCCCGCCCCCTTCCTAAAATTCATAGAAGAAGTTGTCACATTCCTCATCTATCACCAAAGACCACCCCCAGAAGACTTTCGCTCTGAGGCTGTTTGCCGACTTCATGAGCGCCACTTCCCCTTCAGCATTCCACCATCTGAAGCAGGCCGAAGACGGCAAAAAAAATGTCGCGTGTGCACCAAGAAAGGATTTAGAAAAGATACCAGCTACCTTTGTCCCCAGTGTCCATCCCAACCTGGCCTTTGCATTGGTGAATGGTTCCAACTTTATCATACATCCCTAAAATATTAGCCCATATTTTTAACCATTTCCCCATTTTCATCATCTGTGCTGACCATTTTCCATTCTTTCCCAAATAACCATGTCACTGCCTTCCATGTGAACTGACCCTGACCTGTTTTTTGACTATGCCTCTGCCTACCATTTGGACTGCTTCCACGTGAACTGACCCTGGCCTGTTTTTTGACTATGCCTCTGCCTACCGTTTGGACTGCTTCCACGTGAACTGACCCTGGCCTGTTTTGTGACTATGCCTCTGTCTACCGTTTGGACTGCTTCCACGTGAACTGACCCTGGCCTGTTTTATCAACTACTCTACTGCCTACCACTTGGACTGCTTGCACGTGAACTGACCCTGGCCTGTTTTATGGACTATGCTTTTGCCTACCGCTTGGACTGATCTGTTGCCCTGCTACTGTAGTACACAGGGGTCTCACATATGTGAGGGGCTCCAGAATTGTTTTTCCGGATGGAGAAAGCAATTATTTTTGTTTTCTCCGGGTTTGAAATTTCCGGATTAGGGTCTGGAGTTCGGAGGCTTCATAGAGATTTGGGTGGGTCGAAGCCTCTACCCCTGTGCCCCTGTGCACAGGTCTTACCTGATTGTGGCCCTCAGCCTGCTGCTCACTTACTGCCACCATGCCCATGTCTGTCGCATGAACGGACCACACCGCTACCTGAACTATGCAAATAATTAGCTGTAGCAAGAGGTAGTATGTTTATGAAGGGCTGGAGAGCGGTACAATAATGAGTGTCTGCAGGTAACAGTGTACCAGGACCAATATTATGGCTGTGCTGGCTGTCTCTGCCTGGACAATTTCTATGGACTGTGCTGTGCCGACTATAGACAATATTCCTGCCTGCTGCCTGGATAGTTACTATTGCTGTCGCTAAGCACCTCCTTGCCTACTGCCTGGACCAGTGCTCTCCTCTGTGGATATTACTAAAAGCACAGTTAATGCTTTTTTTTTACCCTTTCTGCAATAGAATTTATTTTGGATTGTAATTCTTGGTATGTGCATGCTATGTGTTAGAAATATGAAGGGTTTTCAAAAATGATAGGTTGCCAGGAAATTATATGTCATTTATGCTCCTAGAACGCCTGATGGTGCTACTTGGATGTTGGGCTTCTGTATGTAGCCAGGCTGTGTAAAAGTCTCACACATGTGGTATTGCCATACTCAGAAGGAGTAGCAGAATGTATTTTGGGGTGTCATCTTTGCTATGTACATGCTATGTGTTGGAAATATCTGATAAATGAACAACTTTGTGTAAAAAAAAAAATGCGTTTTCATTTTTTTTTCCACATTTTCCAAAAACTTCTGGAAAAAATTAACCGTTCAAACGACTCATTATGCCTCATATATTATACGTTGGGGTGTTTGCTTTCCAAAATGGGGTCATTTTGGGGGCAATTCCATTGTCCTGGTGCTCCAGGGCCTTCAAAAATGCAATAGGTGGCTGAGAAATGAGATGTGTCATTTATGCTCATAGATCGCCTGATGGTGCTACTTCAATGTTGGGCCTTTGTATGTGGCCACGCTGTGTAAAAGTCTCACACATGTGGTATCGCTATACTCAGGAGTAGCAGAATGTATTTTGGGGTGTCATCTTTGCTACGTACATGCTATGTGTTGGAAATATCTGATAAATGGACAACTTTGTGTAAAAAAAAAAAAATGCGTTTTCATTTTTCTCCACATTTTCCAAAAACTTCTGGAAAAAAATGAACCTTTCAAAAGACTCATTATGCCTCATAGATTATACGTTGGGGTGTTTGCTTTCCAAAATGGGGTTAGTTTGGGGGCAATTCTATTGTCCTGGTGCTCCAGGGCCTTCAAAAGTGTAAATGGTGGTTGAGAAATGAGATGTGTCATTTAGGCTCGTAGAACACATGAAGATGCTACTTCAATGTTCGGCCTTTGTATGTGGCCAGGCTGTGTAAAAGTCTCACACATGTGGTATCGCCATACTCAGGAAGAGTAGCAGAATGTATTTTGGGGTGTAATTTGTTGTATGCATATGCTCTGAGAGAGAAATAACCTGTTAATATGACAATTTTGTAAAAAAAAAAAAAAAAAAGGGGGTATTTGTACTTTTCTGACTTGTTAGTGTCCCAAGAACTGAGATAGACCATCAGTACATCAGGTGTATGATCAGTTTTCAGTGATTGGCATCATAGTTTGTAGACCCTATAACTTTCAAAAAGACCAAATAATTTACACTAATTTGGGTTATTTTTACCAAAGATATGTAGCAGTATAAATTTTGGCCAAAATTTATGAAGAAAAATTACTAATTTGCAAAATTTTATGACAGAAACAAAGAAAAAGGCATTTTTTTCACAAAATTTACGGCCTTTTTTATTTATAGCACAAAAAATAAAAAACCCACTAGTGATTAAATACCACCAAAAGAAAGCTCTATTTGTGTGAAAAAAAGGACGCAAATTTCATATGGGTACAGTGTTGCATGACTGAGTAATTGTCATTCAAAGTGTGAGAGCGCTGAAAGCTGAAAATTGGTCTGGGCAGGAAGGGGGTGTAAGTGTACTGTATTGAAGTGGTTAAAATGGGATATTTATTATAGCAAAAAGTAAAAAATGTTGGGTTTTTTTCAAACTCGTCACTCTACTTTTGTTTATAGCAAAAAAAATTAAAAACGCAGAGGTGATCAAATACCACCAAAAGAAAGTTCTATTTGTGGGAAAAAAAATTATGAAAATTTCATATGGGTACAGTGTTGAATGACTGCGCAATTGTCATTCAAAATACGACAGCGCTGAAAACTGGAAATTGGCCTGGGCAGGAAGGGGTTGAAAATGCCCGGTATTGAAGTGGTTAAGGGAGCAGGGGCAGACATTTTTTGCACATTCATATGCTTTTGGCTGACATGAGGAGGCTCATAGCCACACACACTCATGATTATACACACACAGTTTTTATTTCAAGAATATACCTACATTATTGCCATTCTGCGTAATAAACAATACAAAAAAAACAATATTGACTGTGCAATAATTATTAGTAAAGTGAATAGTGCATAAAGTGCTAAAGGTGCATATATCATGAAACAATGTTTAATCATTCAAGTGAATCAATAATAATTAATACATCAATAATGTCCATTCAAAATATATATTTAATTCTTGTTATGGTGCTCCAAATTTTCCAACGTGACAGCAAAACGGTGCACCCCCCCGCACAATTAAGTTTGGTGTAATCACGCATACCATAGGGGTGGTGTATGCAATTAAATGCCCATGTAATTTAATTTATGTAGGTAGAACAAAAAAGGGCCCTTAAAGTCAGAAAGGAAGAGCATGTGAGAAATATTAGGAATGGGTTTGATAAACATTACTTATCAGGTCATTTTAGAGACAAACATAAAAAAAAACACGGAAGGGATGCGATTTTGGGGATAGAGGCACCAAAACATCATTGGAGAGGTTCAAACTGCATAAGGAAAATTATTAAAAGAGAATCATGGTGGATTTGGTGCCAGGGGGGTTGAATAAGGATTTTTACCTACAGTGTTTCCTTAGTAACCGTTAATAGGCAATTACAATAATATATGAGATGGGAAGGGAAAGGAATGTTTTTATTACAGTTTGTTGGTTCATATATTGATGTAGATCTATTAGTTGGCATTGGATAGGTGGTATTAGGTGATGTGGGACATGCTTGTTTGATAGATATATTTATTTGTTGAACCTCATGTATTCCTAATCACTTGGTATATATAAATACTATATATATATAGGCAATAATTTCTGGACTGGACCTGGTGATCGGTTCTGGCGAATGAGAGACTGTCCTCTGCCTGTAAGTGTAAGCACAGGCAGAGGAAATGATGTAATTTCCCCTCATGGAACTCTTTTCAGTCCCGGAGAGAGGACATCTAACCAAGAGTTGCACAACACTACACTAACACCAGTACACGTAGGCACACCCTGATCGCCCCCCAGTTAACTCCTTCACTTCTTGTCACAGTGTCACCAAGTGCAGTTTTCACTTATCACTGCATTGGTGTCATTTGTGACTAATAAGTGTTAGGGCAGTTAGTAGTAGACCCAAGTAGGTCTAGGGTCCCCCCTAATAAAGGTTTAACCCCTTGATCACCCCCCAGTTAACCCTTTCACCCCCTGTCACCAGTGTCACTAATACAGTGTATAGATCTATATTCTGATCGCCGTATTAGTGTCACGGGTTAGCCAGTTAGTTTCACCGTCAGTCTTTTATAGCGTCAGGGTACCCCCATATATTACCGAATAAAGGTTTTAACCCCTTGATCACTCCCAGTTAACCCTTTCAACTCCTGTCACTAGTAATCACCGTATTAGGGTCACGGGTCACGCTGGTTAGTTAGTTAACGCATGCACCATACACCTCTCTTAGTAGTAAAGTGTCTGAACGGATCAATGTCTTTGATCCGATCAGAACTATATTAGAATCCCCAGTAGTTTAGGGTTCCCAAAAATGCAGCGTTAGCGGGATGAGCCCAGATACCTGCTAGCACCTGCATTTAGCCCCTCCAGCCCACCCAAGTGCAGTATCAATCGATCAATGTCACTTACAAAACAAAAAACACATAATTGATCCCTGCAAATGCTAACCTTTTATTTGGTAGCGATTGAAGCAGGCTCTGACAATCAGGCGCTCTTTTTGCCTGTGAGTCTCACTAGTTGTCCCAGTAAATTTAGAGGCCACAATGTCCAATCGAAGGTACACTAGTGAAGAGGCCTACATGTTTCTTAGCATGAGAGTGAAGAGGAAGTCACCTATCTGTCAGATGCAGGCTCAGAATACGAACCAGTAGACAGCAGCGGCACCCTGACAGATAGCTCTGATGATGGAGTAGTGGTCCCTGCCAAGGTCAGGCGTACCCGATCCCGTTCTTCTGTTGTTGAGGTGCGAGAACCGCAGGGCTCTCGTATGGAGCAGAGAGCCAGTACTAGTACCGCTCATCCTTCTGGTGAACTGGCAAGCACCAGCGGCCTAGTACACCCTGATGGTAGTCAAACTAGCAATGCAGTATCACGTGGTGACATGGCGAGTCCCATAAGTGCAGTTCAAGCTGGTGCGGTGGCTAGCACAAGTAGTGTCCCGCAGCCAAGAAGACAAAAGCAGAGCAGGCCCATAGTGCCCTTCCTTGAATTTGCCAATCCTAATTGGGAGCCCACAACTTCTGCAGCACCCGTACTTCCCCCATTTACTGGCCAACGCGGAATTCAGGTGGAAACGGTTGATTTTACGTCACTTGATTTTTATTCGTTGTTTTTCACGGAAGATCTCTATAGATCTAGTGTGGACCAAAGCAATTTGTATGCTGGTCTATTCAGTTGACCCTTGCCAGAGATTGGAAACCTTTTACGGTTTCTAAATTTAAGACCTTTCTGGGCCTATCCCTCCTCATGGGCATAACTAAAAAGAGTGAGTTGGGGTCATATTGGTTCACTGACCCAATTCACCATATGCCCGGGTTCTCTGCATCCATGACCAGGGCTAGATACAAGCAGATCTTGCAATTTATGCACTTCAACGACAATATACTCTGTCGTCCTTGGGGTGACCCTGGATTTGATCGGCTCTACAAAATTCAGCCCCTCGTAAACCACTTCAACCAACAGTTTGCAGCCTTGTTTACTCATGATCAAGTCTGCGTTGATGATTCCCTGATTAAGTTTTCTGGCCGCTTGTCTTTCAAACAGTATCTTCCCTGCAAGCGTGCCAGATATGGGGTCAAGTTGTATAAGCTCTGTGATAGGGCAACAGGCTATACATATAGTTTTATGGTTTACGAGGGAAAATATAGTCACGTGGAGCCCGAGAACTGCCCAGACTACATAGGGAGCGCTGGTAAGATTGTGTGGGACTTGGTGTCACCCTTATTTGGAAAGGTTTACAACTTCTACGTGGACAATTATTACACAAGCATGCCACTTTTTAGTCACCTTTTTGATTGTGGAATTGGCGCATGTGGCACCGTGCGATCTAATCACTGGGGCTTACCCCAGCAGCTTGTAGAGTCCTGACTTAGACTGGGGGGAGAGAGCCTGCTTGAGATGTAATCATTTGCTAGCAGTGAAGTGGAGGGATTCACTGAATGTTTTCGTTCTGTCCTCCTGTCATGCAGATATGACAGTCCAAATTCCAACGGCGACTGGTGTTGTGGAGAAACCCCTCTGTGTCCACGAATACAACCTTAATATGGGAGGGGTGGACCTTAATGACCAGTTGATGGTGCCATACTTAATTGCCCATAGAGCCAGATGCTGGTACAAAAAAGTGTCTGTATACCTATTTCAATTGGCTCTGCTAAACGCTTATGTGCTATACAAGGCGTCAGGACGAACTGGATCCTTCCTTAAATTCCAGGAAGAGGTCATCACAGCCCTTCTGTTTCCAGACGGTGCTGTGCCCCAACTTCCCAATTCAAATGCAGCTAGCCGGCTTCATGAGAGGCATTTTCTGTATGTCCTCCATGGTACCCCTACCCAACAAACCCCCCAAATGAAGATGTCATGTCTGTAGGAAACGCGGATACAGGAGTGACACCCTTTTTTTATTTTCCCTCCTGTCCTGAGCAACCTGGTCTCTGCATCGGTGAATGTTTCCAATGCTACCACACACTAGTGGATTATTAGCGTAGGGTACAGCACTGCACAGTCCTAGGACACACTTTCATAGGGTCTCCAAAGATGCCATCGCATTTTTAGAGACCCGAACCTGGAACCTTTAGAGTTACGAAAAAAAAGTTTAAGAAAAAAAGTCAAAAATAGTTGTCATTTTCTTGTTCTCTCTCTATTGTACTGTTCAATTTTACTGTATTTTATGCTTAACTGCAATGTTTTATTGTTACTATGTTTTATCATGTTTGCTTTGCAGGTATATAATTCTTTTATACTTTACTGTTTACTGTGTTTTATTGTTAATCATTATTTTCTTTGTAGGTACGCCATTCAGCTGCAGCTCTGATTTATCTATCTTGGCAGCAACAGCGTTTGCTCACATGATATGTAAATCATATGAAAACTCCAGCGCTGTAGGAGGTGATTCACTAACACAGTTGAAAAAAAAGAGCATATATGCCGAAGCATGAGGGCAGGGGTGGAGGGGCAATTTGCCCCTAACGTTAGGGGCAGATTGCCCCCATGCTTGGGCATATATTTTTTACTCTTTTTTTGGCACAGATTGCAATAGAAAAAAAGTTGTTTTATTGGGTAATGTTTTGTTACCATTGTTTACTTTTCAGGTAAGCCATTCAGCTGCAGCACTGATTTATTTATCTTGACAGCAACAGCATTTGCTCTCACAATATGTAAATCAGTGACTCCAGCTCTGTAGGAGGTGATTTCACCACCACAGTTAGAAAAAAACGGTGCATGCATGCCCATCATTTAGAAGTGGGTGGATGCAGGGTGGTATTCTAATAGTGGGCATACCCACCGATCAATCTCTTTTTTCATTCAGCCCACCGGCTGTATGAAAAAAAAAGAACATTACAATATATGCCCAACAAGGACCAGCAACGTACTGGTATACTGCTGGAATTTGAATGGTTATACCAGAATAATGCCTGCAGGTTTAGGTATCATCTTGGTATCTTTGTTTTCAGCCAGTGGTTAGCTTTCACGTAAAAGCAATACTAGCGGGTAATTGGCCGCTAGACTGCTTTTACAAGCAGTGGGAGGGAACATCCCTCCCCCTCCCGCCGTCTTCCATGGTTTTCCCGGGCTCTCCTGTCCTATTGGGAAACCTGAGAATGCAGCCGGTGGTTCCGCCAGCTGACCAAAGAGCTGATTGAAGACCAGAACAGCTCCAATCATCTCTATGGCCTAAGAAACCAGAAGCTACAAGCATTTTATGACTTCAGGTTCGCTAGATATAAACAGCGCCATTGGGAAATTGGGAAAGCTTCTCATCATACCAATCTTGGTGTGGTCAGATTCTTTGAAGGCAGAGGAGAGATCTAGAGTCTAAAAGACCCTAATTTTTTTTTAAACAGAGTACCTGTCATTACCTATTGCTATCATAGGGGATATTTACATTCCCTGGGATAACAATAAAAATGATAAAAAAAGAAGAACAGCGTAAAAATAAAAAGGCAAAATAAATAATAAAAAGCACCCCTTTCCGCCCGTGCTCGTGAGCAAAGGCGAACGCAAGCATCGGTCTCGTGTCATATGTAAACAGCAATTGCACCATGCATGTGAAGTATCACCGTGGACACCAGATCGAGGGCAGTAATTTTAGCAGTAGACCTCTTCTGTAAACCTAAAGTGGTAACCTGTAAAGGCTTTTAAAGATATAAGTAGTTTGTCGCCGCTGCACGGTTGTGTGCAATTTTAAAGCATGTCATGTTTGGTATCTATGTACTCAGCATAAGATCATCTTTTATATTTTACCAAACACTTGAGTGGTTTTTTTTTCCAAAAAAAATTGCTTTTGAAAAAATTGCTGCACAAATACTATGTGAAAAAAAAAAATTGCAACACCCACCATTTTAATCTGTAGGGCCTTTGCTTTAAAAAATATATAATGTTTGAGGGTTCAAAGTAATTTCCTGGCAAAAAAAAAATTTTCATGTACACAAAAAGTGTCAGAAAGCGGCGGTCCACCTATCTATCGTTTTTTTTTTTTTGGAGTTCATTCACAAACTTTTCTTCTCATGATTATCTACTCACATGTTCTGTGTAATAAGTCCGCCTGTGTCCGATTTCGTTGTAAAGAATAACTTATAAAATTCACTGAAGGCGGTTTCCATCTTCATTGTGGGCATTTGAAGCCCACAAGCATGTATTTCCTGGATGCGGTGAATGCTGTGCTCCCAGCATTCACCGAGATGTTGTGATGACGCTGTTGCACAATGCATGCTGGGAAGCCTGAGACTATCTCCCAGGGGACTGTGGGAGGTCTGGGAGAGGCTAGAAACACGCCTACTCCCATGGGAGGAAAACCAGGAAGTGCTAAGAAGATTAGAAAAAAAAAGGTAATTACGGCGATTTAAATTTTTTTACACAGCATGTCAGCATCTAGGCAAGGAAGAGAATGCATAGAGATAATGTTCAAAATTTTGGTGGAACCCCGCTTTAAGTGGTTAGAAGAGTGGGTGATGTGTAGCATAAAATGCCAGGACAGTTTAACCCCCCCCCCCCAAATGACCCCATTTTGGAAAGTAGACAGCTATTTGCCAAGAGGCATGTTGAGTCCATGGAATATTTTATATTTTGCCACAAGTTTTGGGAAAATTAAAAAAAAAAATTCTTACACAAAGTTTTTACTAAATGATATATTGCTCACACATGACAAAATATAAAATATTCCTTGGACTCAACATGCCTCTCAGCAAATACCTTGGGGTGTCTATTTTCTAAAATGGGGTCATTTAGGGGGGTTTTGTGCTATCTTGACATTTCAGGGCCTCCGAAACTGTGATAGGTAGTGAGGAGTGAAATCACCATTTTACATCCTTAGAAAGCCTGAAGGCGGTGCTTGGTTTTCGGGGTCCTGTACGTGGCTAGGCTCCCAAAAAGTCCCACACATGTGGTATCCCTGTACTCAGGAGAAGCAGCAGAATGTATTTTGGCTTGTAATTTCACATATTCCCAAGGCATATTTGAGCAATATATCATTTCAGTGACAACTTTGTGTAATTTTTTTATCATTTTTCAATCGCTTCAATCGCTTGTGACAAAAAAATAAAATATTCAATATGCTCAACATGCCTCTCAGCAAATTGCTTGGGGTGTCTACTTTCCAAAATGGGGTCATGGGGGGGGGGGGTTGTACTGCCCTGCCATTATAGCACCTCAAGATATGAGATAGGCAGTCATAAACTAAAAGTTGCGTAAATTCCAGAAAATGTACCCTAGATTGTAGACGCTATAACTTTTGCGCAAACCAATCAATATACACTTATTGAAAATTTTTTTACCCGAGACATGTGGCTGAATGCATTTTGGCCTAAATGTATGACTAAAATTTAGTTTATTGTATTTTTTTCATATCAAAAAGTAGAAAATATAAATTATTTTCAAAATTTTTGGTCTTTTTTTGTTTGTAGCGCAAAAAATTAAAACCGCAGAGGTGATCAAATACCACCAAAAGAAATCTCTATCTGTGGGGAAAAAAGGAGGCAAATTTTGTTTTGGTACAGCATTGCATGACTGCGCAATTACCAGTTAAAGCAGCGCAGTGCCAAATTGTTAAAAGTGCGCTGGTCAGGAAGGGGGCAAATCCTTCCGGGGCTGAAGTGTTTAATTATTATTGATTCACTTGAATGATTAAACATTATTGTTTCATGATATACAGTATCTTACAAAAGTGAGTACACCCCTCACATTTTTGTAACTATTTTATTACATCTTTTTATTATATCTATTATAAAATACACTTTGCTACAATGTAAAGTAATGAGTGTACAGTGTAAATTTGCTGTCCCCTCAAAATAACACACAGCCATTATTGTCTAATAGGGATGAGCCGAACACCCCCCGGTTCGGTTCGCACCAGAATCTGCGAACGGACCGAAAGTTTGCTCGAACTTTAGAACCCCATTAAAGTCTATGGGACTCGAACTTTCAAAATCAAAAATGCTAATTTTAAAGGCTAATATGCATGGTATTGTCCTAAAAAGGGTTTGGGGACCCGGGTCCTGCCCCAGGGTACATGTATCAATGCAAAAAAAAGTTTTAAAATTTTTTCAGGAGCAGTGATTTTAATGATGCTTAAAGTGAAAAACAAAAATTGAAATATTCCTTTAAATATCGTACCTGGGGGGGTGTCTATAGTATGCCTGTAAAGTGGCGCGTGTTTCCCGTGCTTAGAACAGTCCCTGCACAAAATTACATTTTTAAAGGAATAAAAGACATCTAAAACTGCTTGAGGCTTTAATGTAATGTCCCCCCCAGTCCATTACCAGGCCCTTTGGGTCTTGTATGGATATTAAGGGGAACCCCGCACCCAGATTAAAAAAAGGAAAGGCGTGGGGCCCCCAGGCCCTATATACTCTGAACAAAAGTATACATGCGGTGCAAACAAGACAGGGACTGTAGGTTTGTTGTTCAGTAGAATCTGTTTGTAATTTTGAACTGGTACATTTTTAAAGTGTAGCTTTGTGAAAATTTGGGGTTTTTAGTGAAACAAGGATTGGTGATAAAGCATCAGTGGAGAGGAGACACGTTTTTCCCATATTAACTCTTACAGACGAGAATTTCCCCTACTAGGGGTAGATTTCATCTCACTTCCTGTTCTCCCCTTCCGTTTGCAAGTAGGAGTCGTTTGTAAGTTGGATATTTGAAAGTAGGGGCCTGCCCCATATACTCTGCAGAAATTGGGGCCTTAGGTGTTGGTGTTGCCACAACACTGTAAGCCCTCACAGTTACTCTTGCTGGGTGCAGGAACGGGCTCTGCTGTGAAATATTAGATCAAAAATTGTAATTACATGCCATTTTTGAACAGGGGCAGAAAAATTGGGCCTTTGGTGGTGCTGGTGCCACAACACTGTAAGTCCTCACAGTTACTCTTGGTGGGCACTGGAACGGGTTCTGCTGTGAAATACTATATCAAGAACTGTAATTACATGCACCTGTTGAACTGGGGCATAAAAATTGGGCCTTTGGTGGTGGTGTTGCCACAACACTGTAAGCCCTCACAGTTACTCTTGGTGGGTGCAGGAATGGGCCCTGCTGTGAAATATTAGATCAAGAATTGTAATTACATGTCCCTGTTGAACAGGGGCAGAAAAATTGGGCCTTGGGCACTGGTGCTGGTGCCACAACACTGCAACCCCTCACAGACACTCTAGTTGAGCACAGCAACGAACCCTCCTGCAAAATGTTGCATCAAAAATTGTAATTACACGCCCTTGTTAAACAGGGGCTGAAAAATTGGGCCTTAGCCACTGGTGGTGGCGCCCAGAACCAAAAATGTTCTTACAAGCTATCAGCATGATCATTGAGGAGGAAGAGGATAATCACTCAGCATAACAGGATAGTCACTCAGCATCAGCATAGGCAGTCTTGGAGGGATCTGACATTTCAAAAAAAATTATTCGGTTACATTAGCATCAGGTGCCTGGTAGCTGGTGGTGATCCAAGACTTATTCATTTTTATGAAGGTCAGTCGATCGACCAAGTCAGTGGACAGGCGCACCTTGTGATCCGTTACAAAGCCTCCAGCAGCACTGAATGTGCATTCCGAAAGAACGCTGGATGCAGGACAGGCCAGTAGCTCCATTGCATACTGTGCAAGTTCTGGCCAGTGATCCATCCTCAAGACCCAGTAACCCAGAGGATTTTTGGTGGGAAAGGTGTCCAAGTCAGATCTTGCCCCTAGGTATTCCTGCACCATGTAAAACAGACGCTGGCGATGGTTGCTGGAGCCGATCATACCTTGGGGCTGCGGACTAAAAAAGTGTCTGAACGCACCGGTCAGACGAACCACCGCTCCTTCTTTGACTGACCAAAGCCTTAGCAACATGTTGTCCAGGAACAGGAGTTTGTAACCTCTCAGTCTCTGGGAACGCGTTGCACAGACCTTTCTGCAAGGCCTCCCGAAGATGTTTCATCCTCTGCTCCTTCTGCGACGGCAAGATAAGGTCCGCAACCTTACCCTTGTGATGTGGATCAAGGAGGGTTGCCAGCCAGTATTGAGCCCTCTCCTTGATACCACGAAGACGAGGATCCTTCCGCAGGCTTTGCAGGATCAGGGAGGCCATGCAGCATAGGTTTGCTGAGGCATTCGGTCCGGAGTCCTCTGGGTCACTAAGGACGACATGATCCGCAGCCACCTCCTCCCAGCCATGTACAAGTCCATGAGTTTCTTAGGACTGTAAATGATCCCTTGAAGACTGCTGCTGAGTGCCAGGCTCCACCTCCATGCTGACACAACCCTCTTCCTCCTCTTCCTGTGTGATCAGCGGGAACGCAGGAACACTGTCTGGATAAAGGGGGCCTTGAGAGGTAAGGAAGTCCTCCTCTTCCTCCCTCTGTACTGCCTCAAGTGCCCTGTCCATTTTTCCACACAGCGTGTGCTCCAACAGGTGGACAAGAGGTACAGTGTCACTGATGCATGCACCATCCTTGTGGTCTCCTCAAATGGTGACAGGACAGTGCATGCATCCCTGATCATAGCCCACTGGCATGGGGAAAAAAAAACAAGGTCTCCTGACCCTGTCCTGGTGCCATAGTCGCATATGTACTCATTGATGGCCCTCTGCTGCGTGTGCAGCCACTGCAGCATGGCCAACGTTGAGTTCCACCTGGTAGGCATGTCACAGATTAGGTGGTTCTTGGGCAGGTTAAATTCCTTTTGGAGGTCAGCCAGCCAAGCACTGGCATTATATGACCTGCGGAAATGCACACAGGCTTTCCTGGCCTGCCTCGAGACATCCTGTAAGCCCGGGTACCTGCCCAAGAACCGCTGCACCACCAAGTTAAGGACATGAGCCAAACAGGGCACATGGGTCAGTTGTGCCTGTCGGAGGGCGGGGAGGAGGTTGGTGCCATTGTCGCTAACCACCATACCTGCCTTAAGCTGGCGTGGCATCAACCACCTCTGAACCTGCCCCTGCAGAGCTGACAGAATCTCTGCCCCAGCATGGCTCCTGTCCCCCAAGCACACCAGCTCAAGCACCATATGGCATCTTTTTGCCTGCGTGCTTGCGTAGCCCCTTGAACGCCTACAGAGCACAGCTGGTTCCGAGGACAACTCAGCACAGGAAGAGGCCATGGAGGAAGAAGAAGAGGAGGGGGTGGAGGAGAGAGGTGTGGCAGAATCACCACTAGTAGTATTTTGGAGGCATGGTGGCGGAACAACCTCCAACACTACTGCAACCTGTCCTGCATCCTTCCCAGCTGCCAGAAGAGTCACCCAGTGTGCGGTGAAAGATAGGTAACGTCCCTGTCCATGCCTGCTGGACGATGAGTTAGCGGTAATATGCACCTTACCGCTGACTGCTCTGTCCAGTGTGGCCAAGACATTGCCTTCCACATGCCGGTAGAGAGCCAGAATCGCCTTCCCTGAGAAAAAGTGGCGTTTGGGAACCTGCCACTGAGGAAACGCACATTCCACAAACTCACGGAAGGGGGCAGAGTCTACCAACTGAAAAGGCAACAGTTGAAGTGCTAGCAATTTAGCCAAGCTAGCATTCAACCGCTGGGCATGTGGATGGCTGGGAGCGAACTTCTTTCGGCGGTGCAGCAGCTGGGGCAGGGAAATTTGCCTGGTACAATCTGACCTCGGTGTACCGATATCAGATTGCCCGCAAGTACTTGGCTGTGACACACCTAATTCTACACCTTCATTGCTCTCAGTGCAGGTCTCAGAAAGGACTGAAGCTATAGTGGGTTTGGAAATCCCAGCTGATGAGGAGCAAGGAGAGGTCCGCTTTGTTCTTTGGTGTGGGTCTTTTAGGTACGCTTGCCAACGAACTGCATGGCAGGTTGACATATGTCTGATCAAGCATGTGTTGCCCAAGCGGGTGATGTTTTGGCCACGCGAGATACGCTTGAGACATATGTTGCAAATAGCAGCGGTGGGATCTGATGCACTCATCTCAACAAAGGCCCACACCAAAGAACTTTTGGAATAACGCGCAGAGACAGCAGCGCCCTGCACATGCAGAGCTCTGTGGTGTGATGCAGTCGGTGTGCTGCCCTTAATCTGGCCCCTGGAGGGCATCCTGCCTCATTGGTGATGTGCCTCCTCCTCCTTATCCTCTCTCCTATCAGGCACCCACGTGAAGTCAGTGACCTCATCATCCCCTCCCTCCTCATCACTGGAGCAAACCTGGCAGTATGCTGCAGCTGGGGGAACATGACTGCCAGATTGCTGTCCTTCTTGGGCACCCCCTCTTTCTGGGCTCACGTTACTGCCTTCCTCTAGCTGGGTACCATCATCGGAGCCTTCAAAACACTGGGCATCCTCCTGGAGCATGTACCCAACACTGTGGTCAAATAGTTAGGAGTCCTGAGGAGTCTAATAGGGGACTCCTCATGAGGACATGGTGGGGCTAGGGAAGGAGTGACTGATGCCATTGAGCCGAGGGAAGAGGCCGTGTTTGCAGCTGCTTTGCCAGACAAAGTACCCTGAGCCTGGGTGAAAGAGCATGAGGAGGACGAGGACGGCTTGGTCATCCACTCTACCAAGTCTTCCGCATGTTGCGGCTCAACACGGCCAGCTGCCGAAAAAAAGGACAAGTGCGTCCCACGGCCACGTGCTGATGAGGATGCACCGTCTCCACGACCAGCACTGTTGCCTCTAGACACAGAGCCTGCTTGCCCTCTTTTATTGGCTTGTGACTGTCTACTTCTCTTTGTTGGCCTTCCAGACATACTAATGGCCTGCAGTGAGATGTGGCTGCACAAAGCTGGGATGTATATATACTGATACTGCAGCTAGCAAAATCAACTGCCTGCCTTGTAGTATTATTAGCATGAGAGCACCAGCAATTGTCTACAGATAGCTTTAGGTGCACACTGTGCAGAGGACACAGTACACTAACTGTAAATACTGTAGCTGCCTGCCTGTGGTATTAATAGGATCAGAAGAACACCACCAATTTTATTCAGGTAGCTTTAGGTGCACACTGTGCAGAGGACACAGTACACTAACTTGTAAATACTGCAGCTGTCTGCGGTACTAATAGGATCAGAAGAACACCACCAATTTTCTTCAGGTAGCTTTAGGTGCACAGTGTGCAGAGGACACAGTACACTAACTGTAAATACTGTAGCTGCCTGCCTGTGGTATAAATAGGAGCATAACAACAGCAATTGTGTTCAGGTAGCTTTAGGTGCACACTGTGCAGAGGATGCAGTACACTAACTGTAAATACTGTAGCTGCCTGCCTGTGGTATTAATAGGATCAGAAGAACACCACCAAGTTTCTTCAGGTAGCTTTAGGTGCACACTGTGCAGAGGACCTACTACACTAACTTGTAAATATTGCAGCTGCCTGCGGTACTAATAGGATCAGAAGAACACCACCAATTTTCTTCAGGTAGCTTTAGGTGCACACTGTGCAGAGAATGCACTACACTAACTTGTAAATACTGCAGCTGCCTGTGGTACTAATAGGATCAGAAGAACAACAGCAATTGTCTTCAGGTAGCTTTAGGTGCACACTGTGCAGAGGACACAGTACACTAACTGTAAATACTGTAGCTACCTGCCTGTGGTATTAATAGGATAAAAAGAACACCACCAATTTTCTTCAGGTAGTTTTAGCTGCACACCGTGCAGAGAACACAGTACACTAACTGTAAATACTGTAGCTGCCTGCCTGTGGTATTATTAGGAGCAGAACAACAGCAATTGTCTTCAGGTAGCTTTAGGTGCACACTGTGCAGAGGACACAGTGCACTAACTGTAAATACTGTAGCTGCCTGCCTGTGGTATTAATAGAAACAGAAGAACACCAAGAATTTTCTTCAGGTAGCTTTAGGTGCATACTGTGCAGAGGACGCACTACACTAACTGTAAATACTGTAGCTAATAGGACTAATAGGATCAGAAGAACACCAGCAATTTTCTTCAGGTAGCTGTAAATACTGTAAAAACACCTGCCTGCATGTCAGTAGGAAGAGAATAACAGGAATGGATCTAGCTAAACTGAATACAGTGTGTGTGTATGTGTGTGTGTGTGTATATATATATATATATACATACATACATACATACATACATACATACATACACACATATATATATATATATATATATATATAGTGTGTGTATATATAAACACCTAGGATGCATATACAGTGGGGACGGAAAGTATTCAGACCCCCTTAAATTTTTCACTCTTTGTTATATTGCAGCAATTTGCTAAAATCATTTAAAGAGGAGGGCCCATTAAAAAAAATTAAAAGTCAGCAGCTACAAATACTGCAGCTGCTGACTTTTAATTGGACACTTACCTGTCCCAGGGTCCAGCGATGCAGGGGATCGAAGCCCCGCTCATCTCCCCCTCTGTTCGGCGGCGCCGGCATTGCAACTGTAGGCGCCGGGCTGTGGCTTCACAGCTGGGCACCCACTGCGCATGCGCGAGCGGCGCCGCGCGCCGTGATTGGCCGCTCAGTCACCTGGGACCTGTAATGGGTCCCAGATGATTGACAAGAGGGAGGGAGCAGAGCTGAGCCCTTCCTGTGCTGAGGGCAAGTGATGTCACCAGCCCAGGCACTGAAAGAGGCAGACTACGAGGGACCCCCTAGCAACAGGCATTCAGAGGTGAGTAAAAAAAAAATTTTCCAAATGTTTTTTTTAATTTTTTTTCAGGCACATTCAAGCATTATTTTTTTTGGGGTGGAACACAACTTTAAGTTCATTTATTTTTCTCATTAATGTACACACAGCACCCCATATTGACAGAAAAACACAGCATTGTTGACATTTTTGCAGATTTATTAAAAAAGAAAACCAGAAATATTACGTGGTCCTAAGTATTCAGACCCTTTGCTGTGACACTCATATATTTAACTCAGGTGCTGTTTATTTCTTCTGATTTCACCTTCATTTGAGTCCAGCTGTGTTTGATTATACTGATTGGACTTGATTAGGAAAGCCACACACCTGTCTATATAAGACTTTACAGCTCACAGTGCACGTCAGAGCAAATGAGAATCATGAGGTCAAAGGAACTGCCTGAAGAGATCAGAGACAGAATTGTGGCAAGGCACAGATCTGGCCAAGGTTACAAAAAAATCTCTGCTGCACTTAGGGTTCCTAAGAGCACAGTGGTCTCCATAATCCTTAAATGGAAGAGGTTTGGGACGACCAGAACCCTTCCTAGAGCTGGCCCTCCGACCAAACTGAGCTATCGGGGGAGAAGAGCCTTGGTGAGAGGGGTAAAGAAGAACCCAAAGATCACTGTGGCTGAGCTCCAGAGATGCAGTCGGGAGATGGGAGAAAGTTGTAGAAAGTCAACCTGTCAGAGAACTCACACAGCAAGCACCTGTCTCCGTGCAGCAGCTGCCAATCCTCGTTCTGCTAATGCCAATGTGCATGCACGGAACCGTAGCCAGAGACAAATGAGATCCAGGGTGGGCATGCACAATGGCACCTCTATGCGAACGTGCACGCGCTAACGCGCACCTGCGAGTGCCGAAGCGCTAATGTGCTAACGTGCATGCACCAATGTGCTAAGGTGCTAATGTGCATGCGCGCACGCACGTACGCTGGCACGAATCCTGGCACACAGCACCCTATATAAACAGAGAGTCTGCCTAGCATCAGTGCTGGATTGTCTTCAGCTTGTTCCTGTGTTCCTGTTGTTACTCTGCCTGATTGACCTTGTTCCTGAAAACCCGGCTATCTTCTGACCATTCTCTTGGATCTCCCCTGCCTGCTGAACCTGCCTCTACCTGCAATACTGACCTTGGCTTGAACTTATGATTACGGCTCTGTCTCCTGATTCTGTACCCCGCTGCCCGTCTGTTGCCAACCTCTGCCTGTTTCTGACTACGGTTTTGCCTTCTGACTTGGTACCCCACTGCCAGCCTGTTGCCGACTCCTACCTGTTCCTGATTCTGCAGTTGATCCTGATCTGGCTCCCGCTGAACAAGTTCGGTAATCAGTTTCCACATCTCCTCAGCAGAGGTTCCTGTATCTCCAAGTTCCAGCCTCCTGCCTGCATGCACCTGCACTCTTTCGTTGCCCTCGCACTCCCTGTACCCACCACCAGGGGTGCTTGGACCGGAACCGTACAAGAGGCCACCCTCATCATTTCGGGCTCCGCTGTAAGGTACGTGACACAACCATCATTGCAGCCCTCCACCAGTCGGGGCTTTATGGCAGAGTGGCCCAACAGAAGCCTCTCCTCAGTGCAAGACACATGAAAGCCCGCATGGAGTTCACTAAAAAACACCTGAAGGACTCCAAGATGGTCATAAATAAGATTCTTTGGTCTGATGAGACCAAGATAGAACTTTTTGGCCCTAATTCTAAGCGGTATGTGTGGAGAAAACCAGGCACTGCTCATCACCTATACAATACAGTCCCAACAGTGAAGCATGGTGGTGGCAGCGTCATGCTGTGGGGGTGTTTTTCAGCTGCAGGGACAGGACGACTAGTTGCAATCGAGGGAAAGATGAATGCGGCCAAGTAAAGGGATATCCAGGACGAAAACCTTCTCCAGAGTGCTCTGGACCTCAGACTGGGCTGAAGGTTTACCTTCCAACAAGACAATGACCCTAAGCACACAGCTAAAATAACGAAGGTGTGGCTTCACAACAACTCCGTGACTGTTCTTGAATGGCTCAGCCAGAGCCCTGACTTAAACCCAATTGAGCATCTGTGGAGAGACCTAAAAATGGCTTTCCACCAACGTTCCATCCAACCTGACAGAACTGGAGAGAATCTGCAAGGAGGAATGACAGAGGATCCCCAAATTCAGGTGTGAAAAACTTGTTGCATCTTACCCAAAAAGACTCATGGCTGTATTAAATCAAAAGGATGCTTCTACTAAATACTGAGCAAAGGGTCTGAATACTTAGGACCATGTAGGTCTAGGTCTCTCAGTTTTTCTTTTTTAATAAATCTGCAAAAATGTCAACAATTCTGTGTTTTTCTGTCTATGGGGTGCTGTGTGTACATTAATGAGGAAAAAAATGAACTTAAATGATTTTAGCAATTGGCTGCAATATAACAAAGAGTGAAAAATTTAAGGGAGTCTGAATACTTTCCGTCCCCACTGTATATACACAATACTCTGTAAGTGCAGCTAACTGACTCGCCTGCCTACTCTATCTAACTTAAATCAAATGACACTGTCTCTCTCTCTATCTCTCTCTCAACGCCGGAACACACTACACAGGGCCGACGTGCAGGCGGCCTTATATAGTGTGGGGCGTGTACTAAACCCCTTGAGCCATAATTGGCCTAAGCCACCCTATGGCTCTCTGTACAGACGGCACTGTGATTGGCCAAGCATGTGGGTCATAGTGCATGCTTGGCCAATCATCAGCCAGCAATGCACTGCGCTGCCGCAGTGAATTATGAGCCATGACGCGCCACTCGAAATTGGCACGAACGGCCCATATCATTCGTAATTCAATGAACGGTCGAACATGCAATGTTCGAGTCGAACATGGGTTTGTCTTAAACTCGAAGCTCATCCATACTGTCTAAACCACTGGCAACAAAAGTGAGTACACCCCTAAATGAAAATGTCCCCATTGGGCCCAAAGTGTCAAAATTTTGTGTGGCCACCATTATTTTTCAGCACTGCCCTAACCCTCTTGGGCATGGAGTTCACCAGAGCTTCACAGTCCTCTTCCACTCCTCCATGACGACTGCACGGAGCTGGTGGATTTTAGAGACCTTGCGCTCTCCACCTTCCGTTTGAGGATGCCCCAGAGATGCTCAATATGGTTTAGGTCTGGAAACATGCTTGGCCAGTCCATCACCTTTTACCCTCAGCTTCTTTAGCAAGGCAGTGGTCGTCTTGGAGGTGTGTTTAGGGACATTATGTTGGAATACTGCCCTGCAGTCCAGTCTCTGAAGGGAGGGGATCGTGCTTGGCTTCAGTATGTCACAGTACATGTTGGCCTTCATGGTTTCCTCAATGAACTGTAGCTCCATAGTGCCAGCAGCACTCATGTAGCCCCAGGCCATGACACTCCCACCACCATGCTTGACTGTAGACAAGACACACTTGTCTTTGTACTCCTCACCTGGTTGCCGCCACACACGCTTGACACCAGGGATGAGCCGAACACCCCCCTGTTCGGTTCGCACCAGAACATGCGAACAGGAAAAAAATTTGTTCGAACACGCGAACACCGTTAAAGTCTATGGGACACGAACATGAATAATCAAAAGTGCTAATTTTAAAGGCTAATATGCAAGTTATTGTCATTAAAAGTGTTTGGGGACCTGGGTCCTGCCCCAGGGGACATGAATCAATGCAAAAAAAAGTTTTAAAAACGGACGTTTTTTCAGGAGCAGTGATTTTAATAATGCTTAAAGTCAAACAATAAAAGTGTAATATTTAAAGAAATTTCATACCTGGGGGGTGTCTATAGTATGCCTGTAAAGGGGCGCATGTTTCCCGTGTTTAGAACAGTCTGACAGCAAAATGACATTTTGAAGGAAAAAACACATTTAAAACTACCGCGGCTATTGCATTGCCGACAATACACATAGAAGTTCATTGATAAAAACGGCATGGGAATTCCCCACAGGGCAACCCCGAACCAAAATTTAAAAAAAAAAAATGATGTGGGAGTCCCCCTAAATTCCATACAAGGCCCTTCAGGTCTGGTATGGATATTAAGGGGAACCCCAGCCAAAATTTAAAAAAAAAATTGACGTGGGGTTCCCCCTAAATTCCATACCAGACCCTGAAGGGTCTGGTATGGATTTTAAGGGGAACCCCGCGCCAAAAAAAAAAAAAAAAACGACGTGGGGTCCCCCAAAAATCCATACCAGACCCTTGTCCGAGCACGCAACCTGGCTGGCCGCAGGAAAAGAGGGGGGGACGAGAGTGCGCCCCCCCCTCCTGAACCGTACCAGGCCACATGCCCTCAACATTGGGAGGGTGCTTTGGGGTAGCCCCCCAAAACACCTTGTCCCCATGTTGATGAAGACAAGGGCCTTATCCCCACAACCCTGGCCGGTGGTTGTGGGGGTCTGCGGGCGGGGGGCTTATCGGAATCTGGAAGCCCCCTTTAACAAGGGGACCCCCAGATCCCGGCCCCCCCCCTGTGTGAAATGGTAAGGGGGTACTTACCCCTACCATTTCACTAAAAAACTGTCAAAAATGTTAAAAATGACAAGAGACAGTTTTTGACAATTCCTTTATTTAAATGCTTCTTCTTTCTTCCTTCATCTTCTTCTGGTTCTTCTGGCTCTTTTGGTTCTTCCTCCGGCGTTCTCGTCCAGCATCTCCTCCGCGGCGTCTTCTATCTTCTTCTCCTCGGGCCGCTCCGCACCCATGGCATGGGGGGGGAGGCTCCCGCTCTTCTCTTCATCTTCTTCTCTTCTTCATCTTCTTCTTCATCTTCTTCTTCTTCTTCTCTTCTTCCTTCTTCTCTTCTTCATTTCTTCTCATGGTGGGAGGCTCCCGCTGTGTGACGGCGTCTCTTCGTCTGACGGTTCTTAAATAACGGGGGGCGGGGCCACCCGGTGACCCCGCCCCCCTCTGACGCACGGGACATGACGGGACTTCCCTGTGGCATTCCCCGTGACGTCACAGGGAAGTCCCGTCAAGTCACCGTGCATCAGAGGGGGGCGGGGTCACCGGTTGGCCCCGCCCCCCGTTATTTAAGAACCGTCAGACGAAGAGACGCCGTCACACAGCGGGAGCCTCCCACCATGCCAGCATGGCTGCGGAGCGGCCCGGAGAAGAAATGAAGAAGAGAAGAAGGAAGAAGAGATGAAGAAGAAGAAGAAGATGAAGAAGATGAAGAGAAGAGCGGGAGCCTCCCCCCTCATGCCATGGGTGCGGAGCGGCCCGAGGAGAAGAAGATAGAAGACGCCGCGGAGGAGATGCTGGACGAGAACGCCGGAGGAAGAACCAGAAGGGCAAGAAGAACCAGAAGATGAAGGAAGATAGAAGAAAGAAGAAGTATTTAAATAAAGGAATTGTCAAAAACTGTCTCTTGTCATTTTTAGCATTTTTGACAGTTTTTTAGTGAAATGGTAGGGGTAAGTACCCCCTTACCATTTCACACAGGGGGGGGCGGGATCTGGGGGTCCCCTTGTTAAAGGGGGCTTCCAGATTCCGATAAGCCCCCCGCCCGCAGACCCCCACAACCACCGGCCAGGGTTGTGGGGATGAGGCCTTTGTCTTCATCAACATGGGGACAAGGTGTTTTGGGGGGCTACCCCAAAGCACCCTCCCAATGTTGAGGGCATGTGGCCTGGTACGGTTCATGAGGGGGGGGGGCGCACTCTCGTCCCCCCCTCTTTTCCTGCGGCCCGGCAGGTTGCGTGCTCGGATAAGGGTCTGGTATGGATTTTTTGGGGGGCCTCACGCCGTTTTTTTTTTTTTTTTGGCGCGGGGTTCCCCTTAAAATCCATACCAGACCTGAAGGGTCTGGTATGGAATTTAGGGGGAACCCCACGTCAATTTTTTTTTTTAATTTTGGCTGGGGTTCCCCTTAATATCCATACCAGACCTGAAGGGCCTTGTATGGAATTTAGGGGGACCCCCACATCATTTTTTTTTTTTTTTATTTTGGTTCGGGGTTGCCCTGTGGGGAATTCCCATGCCGTTTTTATCAATGAACTTCTATGTGTATTGTCGGCAATGCAATAGCCGCGGGTAGTTTTAAATGTGTTTTTTTCTTCAAAATGTCATTTTGCTGTCAGACTGTTCTAAACACAGGAAACATGCGCCCCTTTACAGGCATACTATAGACACCCCCCAGGTACGAAATTTAAAGGGATATTACACTTTTATTGTTTGACTTTAAGCATTAATAAAATCACTGCTCCTGAAAAAACGTCCGTTTTTAAAACTTTTTTTTGCATTGATCCATGTCCCCTGGGGCAGGACCCAGGTCCTCAAACACTTTTTATGACAATAACTTGCATATAAGCCTTTAAAATGAGCACTTTTGATTTCTCCCATAGACTTTTAAAGGGTGTTCCACGGCATTCGAATTAGCCGCGAACACCCCAAATTGTTCGCTGTTCGGCGAACTTGCGAACAGCCAATGTTCGAGTAGAACATGAGTTCGACTCGAACTCGAAGCTCATCCCTACTTGACACCATCTGAACCAAATAAGTTTATCGTGGTCTCATCAGACCACAGGACATAGTTACAATAATCCATGTCCTTAGTCTGCTTGTCTTCAGCAAACTATTTGCGGGCTTTCTTGTGCATCATCTTTAGAAGAGGCTTCCTTCTGGAATGACAGCCATGCAGACCAATTTGATGCAGTGTGCGGCGTATGGTCTGAGCACTGACAGGCCAGACCATGACACTCCCACCACCATACTTGACTGTAGGCAAGACACACTTGTCTTTGTACTCCTCACTTGGTTGCCGCCACACACGATTGACACCATCTGAACCAAATAAGTTTATCTTGGTCTCATCAGACCACAGGACATGGTTCCAATAATCCATGTCTTTAGTCTGCTTGTCTTCAGCAAACTATTTGCAGGCTTTCTTGTGCATAATCTTTAGAAGAGGCTTCCTTCTGGGACGACAGCCATGCAGACCAATTTGATGCAGTGTGCGGCGTATGGTCTGAGCACTGACAGGCTGATCCCCCACACCTGTTATTTTCCCAAAGACAACCTCTGGATATGACGCTGGACACGTGCACTCAACTTCTTTTGGTGGACCATGGCGAGGCCTGTTCTGAGTGGAACCTGTCCTGTTAAACCGCTGTATGCTCTTGGCCACTGTGCTTCAACTCAGTTTCAGTGTCTTGGCAATCTTCTTATAGCCTAGGCCATCTTTATGTTGAGCAACAATTCTTTTTTTCAGATCCTCAGAGAGTTTGTTGCCATATTGAACTTCCAGTGACCAGTATGAGAGAGTGAGAGTGATAACACCAAATTATTTTTTGTTTACAAAAGTTTTATTTGGAAGTTCAAGTAAACAATCAATAAGCATAGTTGGAAAAGGCATATAACAATAATACAAAATGTGTTTTTATAAAGGTATATAACATCGAGTTACTAACATAGTAGGAAAATTATTAATGATAAGCTTTTACAGGAATGATATGCAGTATGAGTTACGAGTATAAAGGGTTATAGAAATATAGGGTAATATCACAATGAAATTTTTAAGTTGGAATCCAATAAGACCATTTTCTTTTGTGAATATGGATTGCATCATTAAGAATGTGATATATCCATTCAGAGAGTTTAAGTAATTCCATTCTGTTAATTACTTGTTGTCAGGGTAAATTGTTAGATTTCCAGTTATAGGCTAATAATCCAATGGATGGAGCTGCACAGGGAGTGAAATAATCTCATACAAGGAGAGGGAATGTTTGGTATGTTAGCGTACATATCTGAGGGGTGGGGGTCATTTTTTGTTTGGAGGAGTTTTCTATTATCTCAATGGCTTTGAGCCAAATTTGATTAAGGCAGTTGCAACTCCAAAATGTGTGTATGAGAGTACAGGAACCGAGCATCCCCTAAAACAATTTGGAGAAATGGATGGGTAGTATGTGTGAAGTTTTGAAGGGGTTAGGTACCATCTGGAAAATATTTTTATCGGGGTTTCTCTAAAGGAGATAGCATTATTACTTTTGCGGAGGTTGTCCGACATGGAGGTCCACTCATCAACTCTGAATGAGACATCCATGTCTGCTTCCCAATGAAGCATCTGTGTAGTTTTATCTGGCATTTCAAAGTTGGTAAGGTAATTATATAGTCTTGAGATGAGGCCTCTGTCTCTGGAAGACGAGATGCATATTTGTTCAAATATAGAGTAAGAGGGGTGTGTTGTGAGTGCAAAATATTTGGAGTAAAAATTTTTAATTAGATGGTAGTGATGGAGTTCAACACAAAATAGACCATGTGTAGCTTGTAATGTAGAGAATGGAGTAAATTCCCACTTTGAAGGGATCTAAGTGTAGTAAGATTTTTATTGATCCAAGGGGAGAAGGATTGTCTGTTGTTGTAGGCATATGTAAATCTTAGATCTCCCAAAAAGGAGGCTAAAGGGGGAGTGTCTGAGGAGAGTTTGAATATATCTTTATACTTATTCCATAGTTGATAATTTGAGCAATGATAATATTGTATTTAATAAGTTTACTATAGGAAGTGGTATTGGACCATAATATTCCTTGCAGGCGTAGTGGGAACATGGAAATGGTTTAGAATTGTTTCCATGGAGTTTCATGGGTGGGGGTGAACCATTGGGTGAGTTGCGTTTATCTGGCGGCAAGGTAATAGAGCCACAGATTAGGAAGGCCTAGGCCACCTGTGGATTGAGGTCTATGCATAAGGGTATAGCTAAATCTGGGTTTTTTTCCGCCCATATAAATTTGTTAATTTCTCTTTGAAGGGAAGTCAATTTAGATTTAGGGACATTAATTGGAAGGGCATGGAAATAGTATAGGAGTTTAGGGAGGATCGTCATTTTAATAGCACATATTCTACCCAGGAAGGATATATTGAAGGATGACCAGGATTTTAAAAGGGATGTGATCTGAGAAAATAGTGGGATATAGTTGGATTTATATAAGAGATTGTGTGCTGAGGGGATCGTGACACCAAGATATTTAAATGATTGGGGACACCACACAAATGGGAAATTATTTCATAATAGGGATTGAGTATCTTGGGTATAATTAATTGGTAGAGCAAAACATTTATTGGTGTTAATTTCAAGGCCTGAAATGGCGTGGAAGAATTTGAGTTCTTTAAGGAGAGATGGGATAGAAGTAAGGGGATCTGTAAGAAATATAAGTGCATCGTCAGCGTATAAGCTAAATTTGAAAACACTATTTCCCTTAGTATATCCTTTTATATCAATGCTATTTCTGATCTTGTGGGCTAAAGGTTCAATTGCAAGGGCAAACAAAAGTGGTGATAAGGGGCAACCTTGTCTAGTTCCTCTACTGAGGTGGAAGAAGTCAGAGTTATGTCCAGGAATTTAGATTCTGGTTTGAGCGGTGTGATAGAGTGCATTAAATCCTTGCAGGAATTTATCTGAGATTCCATATTTGGGCAGAAGAAAGTTGAGATATGACCAGCTAACGCTGTCAAACGCTTTATGGATATCTAAACTAAGGAGACATAGTTGGCGGGAGTGTATATTTGCGTCTTGTATAATATTAGTGACTAGTCTAACATTATCAACAATCTGTCGTCCGGGGATGAAGCCAGTTTGAACAATATGTATTAAATTTGTAATGACCGCTGCCAATCTATCAGAAAGCAGTCTCCCAAAGATTTTAAGGTCATTATTAAGGACCGGAGTCGGGCGGAGCCAGACGACGCGCTGACGTCACCCCCGAGCGAATTGTTCTCCAGTAGGACGGGTTTGTCCGAGCTCCGGTGGCCACGGAGCCGGACTTAAGGCTGCTTAATCTATCAAGCTCTTGTAAGTGTGCATTCTGTTATTCTTTTAATAAATCTATCAGTTTTACACTATGTGAGCTTCCTTTGTGTTTTATGGGATCGCTGCCATGGGCTTATTGCGGTGACTGATGGTGAGAGGACCTCTAGTGGATATCGTGGGCAGTTCCTAACTCTGGCTTATAAAGATCTCTGCTTGCTGTGATCATCTGTAGTGGGGGGTCACGGCTACCTGAGGACCTCTAGTGGATATCGTGGGCGGTACCTAACTCTGGCCTTAAAGATTTCTGCTTGCTGTGATCCTCTGTAGTGGGGGGTCATGGCCATCTGGTAAGGAGCTACCCCTTCTATTCTCTGGTGGTGGATCCCTCACTGTCACGGATCAATTGCAAACATCACTTGGACTTTTGTTGGGTTTCTTTGATGATTTTTGGGACTCACTAAGATATTATTTTTGATGGCCTTATTTGATGAATGTATTTCACATGTTATGTTTGCACAATATTTTTGATTTATTCACGGTTAAGATTTAATTATCTTTACTATAGATACTATATTGATGTATTTGGTTATTAGCGCAACCCCTTATTTTTTCTTTTACTTATCCACAATTGATGTTTGTTGTGGGGTTTGCAGCTTTTCGTACTATAGAACACTTTGGTTTATAGCGCGTTTTTTTTAATTTTCCACCATTATTAAGGACCGATATAGGGCGATAGTTTTGGGGAAGAGAGTGGTCTTTGAAAGGTTTGGGGATAAGGGAGAGGTTAGCTAGGAGCATCTCATCTGGGAAGTGATTGCCATTAAGAATATGATTAAAGAGTTTGGTCAGATAGGAGGTTAAGAGAAGCAAATTTTTTATAGTATGAAGATGAGAAGCCATCTGGGCCAGGGGCGGTAGATGTCTTGAGAGATTTAATTATTTTGATTATTTCTGCTTCTGTACAGGGAGCATTAAGGGATTCTATTTGTTGTGAGTTAAGAGTAGGTAATTGGATATCATCTAGCCATGATTTTGAGGAGTGATTGAAAGAAGGTTGTGGACTAGAAAGTAGATCCTTATAGAAGGAGGAGAATATGTTTAGAACTTCTTGAGGATGGGTGATCATGTTTCCAGACTGATCTCTAAGTTTATATACGTGAGGGGGTTTGTGTTCATGGTTAAGTTTTTTGGCGAACATGGCTGAAGGGGAATTACTGTGTAGTAAAAATTTGGCTTTTGAAAATCTAAGGGATTTCTTTTGTATTCTGTATTTGCTTATAAAATAAGATCCAAAGCCTTGCGTTTGTCTTGAATCTGTTTTGTGATTTCTTGAGTAGGGTTATGTTGTAATTTGTTGTATAGAAGGTTTAGATCTCTAGTAAGACTCTTGATATTGGTGAGTCTTTCTTTATTTCTGTTTGCGGCTAGACTAATTAGATGACCACGTAAAACAGCTTTATGAGCTACCCAGAGTGTTGTAGGAAGAGTGTCATCAATAGCATTTTCTGTAAAGTAGTTTTCAATGTGTGATGTAAATAGATTGTGTTATTGATGAGTCAGTTAAAATTGAGTCATTTAGTCGCCAATTGTAAGGGGAGGGTAAGAGTCCTATATGTGATGTTACAAATGAGGTAATATCATGATATGACCAAGGGCTAGGGTGGATAAGGGCTTTAGAGGAGTTAGCTAACAAAATGGGGGTGCAGAATATATAGTCAAGTCTGGCATAGACTTCATGAGGATGTGAATAATGTGTATAAGCCCTAATTCCAACATTGTGAGCCCTCCACGAATCAATGAGTTGGAATTTGTTTATGGAACGGTTCAGTGATTTAGAGAAAGCTTTGGAAGATAATGATATTTTACTTCTACCAAGGGCCGTGTGTGAGGTCAGATTAAAATCCCTGCCTAAAATTATGTGGGGAGAACTATATCGATCAAGGATTTAGAAAAGATTCATGAAAAAGGTAGACTGAGATTCATTAGGGGCATATATCGATGCTATGGTTATCGCTTTGTTATTTATCTGTCCTTTAATGATGATATAGCGGCTATCTACATCCTTGTATGTTTTGTATGTCTAAAACAATGGTATTGCGGATAAAAATGGCTACCCCTCGAATTTTGTTATGGAAAGTAGTATAATAATATTGGGTTTAGGTCTTGTTAAAATATTTAGGGTGATTAGTAGAAGAAAAGTGCGTTTCTTGCATGAGTATGACATCTGCCCCTAGTCTCTTATAATGTTGGAAGGCCTTTTTCCTTTTATGGGGTGAATTAAAACCCTGTACATTATGTGATAAGATTTTAAGAACCATTTGTCATGGGTAAGAAAGATTTTTTCATAAACATATCATATATACTTTAAGTAATATGAATAGAGAGAGCTCTTGTGTGTGTTCAGAAAATTCAGTGTCTATAATTTTTAAAAGTTGGGGAGAATTATGCGAAAAAAATTGAAGGAACAACCTGGGTTGCATACCATACCTTGAGAGTACCATGTCGTAACAAAGGTAAATATAACATTGTTTTATCTGTTGTAACTGAAAATTATTACGATAACTTACGATTTTCAAGATAAATTTGTCGTTGGCCTTAAGGGCAAGATTAACATGTAAAAAAAGAAAGTAAAACAGGAACAATGGGACAAGAATAATCTTGTCACTGAAATGTGAAATAAATTTCAAAGAACAAATCTGTCCTGGGCCTGCAAGCACGGCCAGGTGCAACATCCCTGCTGCAGTTAACCGTGAAAGCAGGAGGGGGGACAATCCAGCGGCAGCGGACATAACAGGCTATTTGATTAAGCTAGCTTAAAACATCTAGAAATAATAACCAGGGGGGTGGATGGATGGGGAGGGGGAGGGGGGAGGGGGAAGGGGGGAGGGGGAGAAGAGGGAAACATCTTTTCTTTCTCCGACGTTAGGACGTAGGACAGACAGTGAACACAAGTCTCTATCAATAAGAATAGACACAAAAGTGGAAGTTCGTAGAGACAAGGTGCAAGAACAACAATGGTTTTGTCTTCTTCAAAAAAAATGGAAGAGGGCCACAGGTACAAAAGTTCTGTCCATTTTCAAATGGAAGGGTGCAGCAGAGGTGGAGAAGGGCATCATGTGCATCCGCTTGGGAAAGCGGCTGAACAGGGGCACCACACAGTCAATGTTGGCTGTAAAAAATGCCAGTACAATCTTAAAGAAAAAGGAAAAAACTTAGAACATGAACAGATAATTCCAATATCTAGAGGAGCATAGTGTGTGTTCAAGAGGCTTGATCTTGAAATGGTTGACGCCATCTTCTTTGGTCGTTTGTATTGCCTCTAGAGGATGGAGTAGACAAAATTGGGGAGGGTGTTGGGGTTGAAGGGAAATGGTTAGGAGGTTCTGGTTCCAGCAGGCCCAGTTTTACAAGCAATTCCTTGCCCTCAATAATGTTGTACACTGTATATGTAGAACCGTTGTATGGAATAGTGAGTTTAAATGGAAAACCCCATCTATATTTTATTCTTGCTGCTTGTAGAATATTGGTGACCTCTTTCATCCTGCGTCTTCTATCTAAGGTAGCAGGAGAGATATCAGGGTAAATCTGCAGCTTTTTACCATCCAGGGCAATATTGGGCGAGTTCCTCGCAGCACGCATGATGTCTTCTTTAACTAAGAAATCTTTCATGCACATAATAATGTCTCTGTGTGTTTTATCTGATGTGGGTTTAGGGCGTAATGCTCTGTGTATTCTATCGCATGTAAATGCTGATAATGGTTTATCTGGTAGGAGGTTATGAAAAATCTTGGAGACTGTGGGCATAAGATCTGTGACCGATTCTGGGACGCCACGTAGTCTGATGTTGTGGTGTCTATTTCTGTTATCTAAATCTTCAACTTGCATAAAGGCAAAGCTGTCAGCTAGTGATTCATAATCTTTCCTTAGATCATTATGAGCAAGTGAGAGTTCATCATGTTTAGTTTCCAAGATGTCTGTGCGGCTGCCAATCCTAGCAATCTCTTGAGACAGGGCCGCAGTGGATTTATGTACCTCACTTTCAATCTTGTCTGCCAGTTTATCAAAAATGGTATTTAGACTGGCATCTAAATCAGCCTTAGAGAGGGGAGAGGTGTACTCACAGTTCCCAGTGTTAGATGAGTGGTTGGATGGATGTTTCCCAGAGACCGCCTGAGAGCTGTCGCCGGCGCCATTTTGGGACATCTTCCTGCTCTGCCTGGCTGCAGCGTCCAGGAGAAAGTTTGTGAGGTTGTGCTGTGAGCGATTAAAATGCCCAGATCTCCTCGCAGGCATGAACGGAGGTGTTCCCCAGGTATTGGTGTTGTTTTCGCCGGGGTGTGAGCTATGTAGCCCTGGTGTTTAAGCCTGTGATGACCGGGTCTGACGGAACTGTGACTACTCACGTCCTTCCCGCATCGCGCCGCGCATGCGCCCTGATAACACCAAATTTAACACACCTGCTCCCCATTCAAACCTGAGACCTTGTAACAGTAACGAGTCATATGACACCGGGGAGGGATAATGGCTAATTGGGCCCAATTTGCACATTTTAACTTAGGGGTGTACTCACTTTTGTTACCAGCGGTTTAGACATTAATGACTGTGTGTTGAGTTATTTTGAAGGGGCAGCAAACACTGTTATACAAGCTGTATACTCACTACTTTACGTTGTAGCAAACTGTAATTTCTTCAGTGTTGTCACACGAAAAGATATAATAAAATATTTACAAAAATGTGAGAGGTCTACTCTCTTTTGTGAGATACTGCATGTACATTTAGCACTTTATGCACTATTAACTTTAATACTTATAATTATTGCAGTCAATATTGTTGTTTCTTTGTATTGTTTATTACACAGTTTGGAATTTTTGTTAACAGTGTATAGCGCAGCACTATTTTAATTTGTCTTTGTAGAGCATGAATATATGGGATTGTGATCAGTGCCAGCAGCTTAAAGCGACAAACAGCATGGATATTCAGATTATTTTGGTAGCTTGCAAGACATTTTTAAGTTTATATATTATTGACATTATTTTTACATTCTGTATTTTAATATATTCCTTTTAATCTTGTGCTATTTTATTATTAAATTCATTGAGTTTTTACACAAAAACTGAAAGGACTTTCTATTTTGGACTTTTCTCACCAATATAAGTTTACAGAATATCGAGATAATTTTGATTATTTAACAAACAACAGTATGATCACTAAGTCAAGGTAACTGAAAATAGAATTATGTACCACTTGACTGGGATTAACTCATGAATGAGCAAAGTCAGGAACAGTGCATTAAAGTGGTTATAACCTTAAAAAAACCCAAAAAAACTAAGATCCTGTTACTTTAAGGCATGCTGAATGTCATTTTTGCCTTCCTATCTTGTAAAAAACCTGGCTGATCCTGCCAGTTCCTGTGTCCCCCCTGTCTGTGCTGACCACGGTAATCATGGTTGCTGATCCATGATTACCGTGGTCAGGTTACCGGCCTCCAACATCCGCTGCTCTGCTCTGACAGTCTCTCCCCCAGCCTCCCTGTCAGCATGAGAGCGGCTATCCTGCCCACCCCTCCCACCGCTATTCAGCTGCATAATGCAGCAAATATACAAGTATGCCCTTCAGATTATGCTGCCATTCACAACAGTATATTGTTTTTCTAAATTGAAAAGGCTTAATACCTTTTCCCATACCGCTGCTATGCAGTCACGTGACCCCCCTGTGCTGGCCGGCCCCGATCTATGGAGAGAAGCGTGAGGAGCCGAGATTCCCCAGCTGGCCAGCTGATGTCACAGGGGAATCTCAGCCCCTCCCACTTCTCGCCTTGGATTGGGACCAGGGGGATCATGTGACCACACAGCTGCGGTGTGAGAAAAGGTAATTAGCCTTTTCATTTTTAAAAACAAATACAGGATACCCGGAGGGGATACATGTAAAGTCACATAGTGACTTTACAATCACTTTAACTGAAATGTGAATAATACTATAACTAGTCCAGAGTGCCCTCTAGGAGAATGGCTAAGGTATAGTGTAACATCCCCTGAGAGTTCTTGGCATTAGCAATAGGTAAAAGGTTTCTGTGTAGCAACTGTAATGCAGCAGTCTGTAGTCCCAACCCAGTTGTACCATTGGTGCACATGAGAATAGTCCCAGTCAAGCCTGCAATAAGACCACTAGATGGTTGTGTGGTCAGTTCCTAAAGGGCTCAGTCTCTCTAGCAGCAGATAGTAACTTTACTCTAGTTCAGTGGTTCCCAACTCCTGTCCTCAGGACCCACTAACAGGCCAGCTTTTAACTATTACCTTGGGGAGATGCAGACTAGGATACTGCAATCACTGAGCAGTAAATTATATCACCTTTGATGTATTTATTTCAGTTATCTTGCAAATTTGGCCTGTTAGTGGATCCTGAGTACAGGAGTTGAGAACCACTGCTCTAGTTCATCCATATTGCTAGCAGTCTGGGTGATTAACAGATAACTATGATAAAATTCCTCCACCTGGTTGCCTGAGGAAGCTAAATATATGAAAAACATTGAGAAAAAGAGACTTCGGCAAGTCCAGTTGACAAACAGCTGCTGTCCCTATGCCATTTTAAAATGGTGCCTTGGTGGTTAAGTCCCTAAAGGAAGGGTTTGTGAATTGGGACCATAGAGTATTGGAGTATATAGGGGAAATATGGAAACAACACTTTTCATTGTATTAATGGTGACAGTCAGAGGCCTGTGAGAATATAGGAAAACGTGGCACAGGATTCGTATTTAGGGTTGATGCGAAGCTCCAGATTGTTGTTCCTGAGTGAAGAAAGCTGTGCTTTTGGCTTTCTCCGGATTCTGTAGTTCTGGATCAGAACTCTCTATCCAGAGTTTATCAGATGCCTGCAATCTGTGTGAGTACGTGGGGGGGGTCTCACCCAGGGGTCAGAGGTGCCCCAGCCAGAAGCCAAGAAGCAGGGGGTCTCACCAAGGGGTCAAAGGTGCCCCAGCCAAGAGACAGGGGGTCTCACCGAGAAATAAGAGGTGCCCCAGCCAAAAGCCAAGAGAAAGAGGGTCTCATCGAGGGGTCAGAGGTGCCCCAGCAAGCAGCCAGGAGTCAGTTCGGCTCCAATTGGGGTGTCAGGTTAACCCCAATCCATAGGCCAGAAGTGAGCCATGCAGCAGGGTGCTGCGACTGAAGGCTAATGCTGCGTACACACGAGCGGACTTTCCGGCAGACTTGGTCCGGCGGACTGGACACCGTCGAACAATACGATCATGTGTGGGCTCCAGCGGACTTTTTTTCCCCAAAAGTCCGACGGACCTAGAAATAAAACATGTTTCAAATCTTTCCAACGGACTCGAGTCCGGTCGAAAAATCCGCTCGTCTGTATGCTAGTCTGGCGGACTAAAACCGACGCTAGGGCAGCTATTGGCTACTGGCTATCAACTTCCTTATTTTAGTCCGGTCGTACGTCATCACATACAAATGCATCGGACATTGGTGTGATCGTGTGTAGGCAAGTCCGTTCATTCGGAAAGTCCGTTGGAAGTCCGTCGAAAGTTCGTCGCATAGTCCGTCGGACCAGTCCGGTCGAAAAGTCGGCTCGTGTGTATGCGGCATAAGAGAGCCAAAGTGATCCAGGATAACTGGACAACACAGTCAGAGGAACTGGTAAGATGAGCAGCAGCTGTGCTGCTAACAAGTGAGACAGGTAGCTCGGCATGTTCATTGTTTGAATTTTGTGTAGAAGAAACACCTGCGTGGGCAACTACTGTAATGTGCATGTGAACTTTTTGTTTATTTAATAAAAGTGGGCTGCCATTCTCTAAAATACAGTTTTGGACTTTTGGCATGCAAAGCGCCCTGAAAGAGCCGCTCAATTCACTCCAATGTGAAAGCCTCAAGGGCTTTCACACTGGAGCGGTGCGCTTGCAGGGCGGTCAAAAAAGTCCTGCAAGCCACATCTTTGCAGCGCTATAGGAGCAGTGTATTTACTGCTCCTAAAGCGCCCCTTCCCAATAAAAACAACGGCGCTTTGCGGGCAGTTTTAACCATTTTTCAGCCGCTAGTGGGGGTTAAAATTGCCCTGCTAGCGGCCAAATAGTGCCGCTAAAACGACGGTAAAGAGGCGCTAAATATAGCACTGCTTTACTGCCGGCTCCCGCCCGCCTCAGTGTGATAGTAGCCTAACCAGAGTGGAAAATGCATGCAACAACACAATAACTTTTAAAGCTTTCCACACTGGCAGAATACAATGATCAGTGCTGCTGGCTACCAGCTAGCCCATACATGGATCGAAATTCTATACACAAGGAAAGGCGCAAAATCTGCAAAGGGCATAAAACCATAATAATTTGCAGATAATTATCACAAATATTATAGGTAAGTAAATTTAGAGGGGAGGGGAATGATACATTAGTCCATAAGAGTCCATATAAGGAATTTAGGAGAAGAAATAATGATGTGGGATCCACAAACAGGGCTGCCTTCCAGAGAACTGAAACCAAGCTCCAGGATCTGAAGGAAAAACACAAGGGAGAAAGGCGCCTCTGGGTGTAGTATAAAAACCATTTATTAAAAGCCAATGTGCAAACAACTCACATTTGGGTGATCATAAAACAGCATGTAATGAAGTGGGGGGATGATCCATCATAGGACAGTCCATCAGATCGGTCACGGTGGTCTCTGCTGGCTTGTCGGGCATGTGGCTTGCTGTGCACCGCTAAAGCCGGCCGCGGTGGTGATGTAACTTAAAGCGAGGCCAGGAACGCAGGTGGAAGGCAGGCGCAGAGTTGTGACGTCACTGGTGAGCGATGTGTTTCCTGAGCGTACGGGCTACAATATTACGGTAGCTGCGCTCCTTCATCAAGCCACAGATGGATCGTGATGCTAGCTTAAATAGGCCAGGGGAGGGGGGTGGCCAAAGTAAACACATTAAATAAGGTCTGATTTTATGTACAAACATCTGGGGAGTGTTTTAAAAGATAAACATATGTTCAAAAATTCTCAAGACTGCGATAAACACACCAATATAAAAATAAATAAATAAATAAAATTGAAATGAAATTAAATTGAAAAATATACATCTCTATACCTATATGAAAGATATATATCCATACATATATGTCTCAATAAAATCACAATCAATAAAAATGAGTGGGGACAATGGTAACAAGCTCAGCAGTATGGTCAGCAATACAGTTATATATACATAATGAATTGAGTCTATATGCAGACCCATGCATGTGTGTATACAGAGGACATGGAAGTACTCATTTTGAACGTCCAGTGTATGCATAAGGGTCATGCATAAAATACAGTGCGGACTCATATGGGCAGTACGGTAAATGAATAAAAAATATAAGTTAAAGGGGGTGCATGCGCGGATGCCTGAGAGGATAGTAAAGCTTAGAGCTTCGCTCCAGTGACGCTCGCGCAGGGGGACTACAGGTTCCAGAGGTCCTTTTAAACTTCAAAATAACGACAGCCACACGTACTGCAAAGCCTCAGGTATAACTAAATATGGTTTTGAGAGGCACAAAGTCAAACTTTAAAACCGGCATTAACAAAGAAACAACGCCTCAGCTGTCTTCCAAGATGGCAGCGGCAGTCTCCTCACAGCCTAGCACCTCACACAAGGTTAAGCCTCTGAAAATCAAACCTAAATACTGTGGATATTAATGAGGAATCTGATTCTGACTCTGGAAATTCACAGACAGAACTTCAATCTGCCTTATTTAAAAAATTTGACTGTATTTTACAGAAGGCTTTAAAGAAAACATCAGACCACATCACTGATAAACTGACTACAGAAATTAGAGAACTAGGTCTGAGAACAGCTGAATTGGAGATCCGTGTAGATGATATTGAAAGCCAAACTCAGCTCTTTATTTCTGAATTTAAAAATCTAAAAGAAGAGAATGTTATTTTACAGTCCCCTTTAGAGGATCAGGAGAATAGAGACAGAAGGGCTAATTTGCGGATAAAAGGGTATTGCTGAGTCAGTCACTGATGTGCAAGCCTATATCACTGCATTATTTCAGGAATTACAACATGGCATTCCTATGGAGAGATTAGAGATGGACAGAGTACACAGAGCATTGGCTCCACGCAAACCAAATGGCCCTCCTAGAGATATAATTGCTAAACTGCATTACTATCGCACAAAAGAACAATTGCTTGCAGCAGCTAGAGGAAATAATTCCCTCACTTTTCAGGGTCAAGTCTATCAACTGTTTGCAGACTTATCTCCTATTACAGTGGCTAAAAGACGTGCTCTTAAAGTGGAGTTCCACCCAAAAGTGGAACTTCCACTCATCAGATTCCTCCCCCCCTCCAGTGAGACAGTTGGCACCTTTCAGGGGGGAGGGGGGTACAGATACCTGTATATTACAGGTATCTGTACCCACTTCTGGCATAGATAGCCGCAGAATCTGCTGTTATTTACACCACTTCCCGCTCCCTCCCCGCTGCCTGCTGGGAAACACATGGGTCACAGAGGCAGCAGGGACCATCCGTATTGCGCTGCGCGACTCGCGCATGCGCAGTAGGGAACCGGGAAGTGAAGCCGCAGGGCTTCACTTCCTGATTCCCTTACCGAAGATGGAGCACCCGAGGACGGAGAGACGGTTCGGCCTCGGGTGCCGACATCGCGGGCGCCCTGGACAGGTAAGTGTCCATGTTTTAAAAGTCAGCAGCTGCAGTATTTGTAGCTGCTGACTTTAAAAAAAAAAATTTTC
Source organism: Lithobates clamitans (assembly GCA_037952925.1). Classification (NCBI taxonomy): domain Eukaryota; kingdom Metazoa; phylum Chordata; class Amphibia; order Anura; family Ranidae; genus Lithobates; species Lithobates clamitans. The sequence goes on from JBBGZY010000765.1 coordinate 6,240,098, forward strand.
GGCGGCGCTCCGCTTTAAACCCCAATTACAAATACTGCAACATCATCACATCTCTCAAATTCACACACTTAGAAACCAGATATGTCTGTCGCTCTTCAGAGGACCTACAATCAGCCTTACTTGAATTGGGCTTCACGGACCAACTTCCATCTACAGAACAACCCCGTAGAAGATCAGCTTCCAAATCTCCTCAACAAAATGCTGCAGCAGAACTGAACCCATCTATTTCTCCTTGCCAAAATCTACATAAGCGGGGTCGCTTTGAAAATCCAATTCCTAATACTGAAGATTCGATGGATTGATCTTTATATATTTTTTTGTTTCACTAATTTTTTTTTCTTTTTCAGATCTACAAGACCAAACATTGTCGGAAATGACTTAATTTCAAAGACAACATGTTTTCAATTGTATGGCCTCCCATAATATAAATCATTTAATGATTTATCTATATATTTATTTAAAATGTATTTACTAAAGAGGTAATTTCCTGTTTTATAATCTTATTTGTTACTATAATATATAGATGCATCTTCTGGTTCCTGTGGTTCTCCGGCGGTGTTCGTCCTTTCTGGAATTACTTGCTGGACCCTTTGCCACCCTCAGACGCTACTATTATGCAGGATTCTGATGATGGCTCTGGAGCCCCTAGGGGTCCTTTAATTACTCCTAGGAGTTGCTCCCACACCCTAGTGATTTTTCACTATTTAATATCTAGGTACTGTTATATTAGGGTTTTTCGATCAAACATTATTTATTCCTTCTCTATTCTTTCCTTTCTTCTTTTCTCTCTCGAGGTGATGACTAATATTATAGTTTTAGGCCATATTTGTTATCTTATGATAGTCAATTTTGAATTATTATGCCTCCTATAAACATCCTATCCCTAAACGTACAAGGATTTAACATCCCATACAAACGAACAAAAGCAATGCAATCTTTTTCAGCCAAGAAAGCACACATAATTTGCTTACAGGAAACCCACTTCATTGATAAATCTTCCCCTAAATTTCTCTCCACCTCATACCCACAATTTTACACTGCCTCTACCACAGTTAAACAACGTGGAACTCTTATTTCATCGCTCCATGCCATTTACTTTATCAACACAACTGAAAGATCCAGAGGGAAGATATATACTTCTCACTGGTCATTTATCAGATATTCCCATTACCATAGTATCATACTATGCTCCAAATAAAAAAACAGAATCTGTCTTATCCCATCTTTTCTAAGTGGTTGAAACACAAAATGGGTACTGTAATCCTATGTGGAGATTCGAATACAACAATATTCCCTTTTTTAGATAAGTCTCCCTCATCCCCTATCACCAACTCCAACAAGTTAAACCTTCAGCATTTACTTACTAAGCACGGATTGGTGGACACTTGGCGTGAAATCAATCCCACTAGCAGGCGTTTTACACATTATTCTTATCCGCATAAATCTTTTTCTCGTACTGACCATATTCTAGTCCCTTTAAGTATGATTCCCGAGATTTTATCATCCAACATTATCCCATTAACATGGTCAGATCATTGTGCAATATACACCTCTATTGCTTCCACTGTACCCAGATCACATGATTCCACTTGGTATATAAATGACTCTACATTAGCTAATCCCATCCATCGTCTTGAGATCAAAGGAGCACTAAACGATTATCTTTTCTCTAATGACACAGGTGATGTTTCAGACCTTACGTTATGGGAAGCTCATAAAGCTGTTATTCGGGGCAAATTGATTCAGCAAGCGACAAAACTTAAAAGAGAACGTAAACTTATGTTTACAAAGCTGGAAGCTAATTTTAACTCCTGTCATAATGCAATTCAATCATCCCTGAATTCCACTACTAATGCTAAACTAGATAAAGCCTGCCTAGATTTAGATTTATTTTTAACAGATTCAGCAGACAAACTTTTACGTAAACGACAACATGTACAATACCTTAAAGCAAAAAAACCTGATTCCCTTATGGCTAGAAGTTTAAAATCAATAAATCACATAAGGTCCTCCATAAGGTTGAAAACATCTCGTGACGCCTATACTAGTAATCCGATTAAAATATTAGAGGTGTTTCGTTCTAATCTAGCTAAACTATATTCCTCCATGACTGATTTTAATCAGACTAACGCTAATAAACTGACTTCTAGTATCAAACTCTTAATAACGAGCAGCGAGAGAGACTTGAGCGCCCTATTACAACTAATGAAATTCAGATTGCTATTAAAGAATTGAAATTACATAAAAGGCCAGGCCCCGACGATTTTTCGGCATCATATTATAAAAATTTTGAGCACATTTTAACTCCAGTCTTAACCAGAGTGCTTAATTCCCTCTTGGCAGTTCACACGTTTCATCCTGAATCATTAACTTCTATCATAGTTATGCTACCCAAACCACACTCTGATAACACTTCTTGGTCTAACTATCGCCCTATTTCCCTCCTTAATTTAGATATTAAATTACTAGCCAAGATTCTTGCTTCACGTTTGAGCAATTTCATAGGCCACCTAATACACCCAGATCAAACGGGTTTCATACCCAAGAGACAAGCAGAAGATAATATTAGACGAGCTCTTTTACTCATTCAAGCTGCTAAATCCAGACGTATCCCAACTTGCCTTCTATCATTGGATATCTGAAAGGCATTTGACTCAGTCACATGGCCTTATATGCAATATACGCTTCAACAATGGGGTTTTGGTAATAATTTCTTGTCTTGGGTCTCCTCTCTCTATAACAACCCCAAGGCATACATCAAATACGCTGGTTACAAATCAGCAATGCTGGATATTAGAAGAGGCACGAGACAAGGATGTCCATTGTCCCCGTTGCTTTTTGCCCTACTGATAGAACCCTTGGCACAATTAATCAGATCCAACCCAGATATCAAAGGTATCGAATTAGGTGGCCACCATCACAAACTTTGTCTCTTCGCAGACGATATACTTATTTTCTTATCTCACCCCCACATTTCTGCTCCTAATCTCCTCAATATATTAGATAAATTTTCACATATATCCGGACTCATAGTAAATCACACCAAATCAAACGCACTGAATGTTTCTATAATACAATCAGACCTGCATCAGGCTCACTCCTCTTTACCATTCAATTGGGTTACTCGTCAACTACCATATTTAGGAGTACATCTCACCTCCTCGTTATCTGATCTTTTTGCAGCTAATTACCTACCTTTGTTAAAACAAACTACAGTCCTAATGAAGCAATGGTCCTCATTACCATTATCGTGGTTGGGACAGATAAATGCTGTGAAAATGTCAATACTACCGAAGTTCTTGTATTGTTTAGGGTACTCCCTGTTTCATTACTGTTATATTTTTTACGTCTCACACAACATAGAGTTATGTCTTTTATTTGGGATAAGATTAAACCACGTATTCCAAAATCCACTTTATATCTTAGTAAATCTTGTGGGGGATTAGGGCTACCAAACTTTTCCTCTTATTACTATGCAGCCCAATTATCAATATTAACTAAATATCACTCTACTGAGGACATACCCTTATGGGTAGGTATTGAATCCATTGACTGTGATCCCATCTCAATTGACAATCTACTATGAATTCTACCAAAGGATAGATCTCATCTTACTAACCCCATCATGAAACATTCATTGGCTATTTGAGATAGGTTTAATGACTCACATGGCCTACGATCAAAACATAATCCTCTCCTCTCTTTTCTTGGGAATCCAGCCTTTTACACTGCGTGGAAATTCCCAAAATCTTTTTCTGCATGGTCTTCTAGAAACTTGACGAGACTTTATAAGCTATTATCTACGGATACTCTTCAAACATTTCTTATGTTATGTAAGAATCACGAACTCTCAAACAATGAGATATTCCGTTATTTACAAATTAAGAATTTCTATACACCTCTACTTAGTTTAAGTACATCAATTAATCAACTGTCCCAATTCGAACATATTTGTATAAGTGACCCACATGCTAGAGGGTTGATTTCATGTGTGTACAAGATTCTCATTACTAACTCTAATGTGAATATTCCTTCTTATACTGTTAAATGGGCACAGGATATGGGACGAATACTTGACAACAATGACTGGTCTAATATTTGGTTAGCCACCAAATCATCATCTCCTAATTGTTTTGCTTAGGAAACCAACTTCAAAGTTCTGGCAAGGTGGTACTTGGTACCAGCTAGAATAGCAAAATTTACTCCTTCTTATCCCAACAACTGCTTCAGAGGTTGCTCTTCACAAGGTACACATTTCCATATATGGTGGGATTGCCCGGTGGCCCAAGAAATTTGGAAAAATATATTTGCAATGACATCTAAGGCTCTAGATATCTCTATCATTCCAGACCCTGCCATTGCACTTCTGAATCTTAAACCGGCTTCACTCACCAGGGTACAATTCAAACTACTTATTCACATTAATACTGCTGTCAAACAAACCATAGCCAAGGCATGGAAGAACAAGAATTTAATCATGGCAGAGGTTAAACATAGAATGAACAAAGCTCTAATTTTTGCTAAACTGTCAGCTATCGAAGATAATAATATCAACAAATTTCGTCTGATTTGGCAACCATGGGTTAAACACTTCTTTACCTCTGATTTTGACCAGTCATTGTTGGTACCATGCTAAAATCCTTGTGTTATTGCTATTATATAACTTGTTCATATCATAAGCCAGGTCATCACCTTGAAAGATTTCTTTCTTTCTTATCTTTTCCTCTCTCTTTCCCCTTTTTTTCCTTCTTCTCCTTCTTCTCCTCTATTCTCATCTTATTTACTAGGCTAATGATGAATTTGGGATAGCTTACTAATGTATACACTAATATATTCCTCATCGGCTTAGGGATTAACTTATGCTCTGAAGATTCCGAAAAGAAAATTTTTCTCTTCACAATTTTCTTCCGAACTATTTATGATTATGTAATGATACATTAAAGAAATTGTTATATCTTTATATTATATATCACATAATATAATAATTATAAATAACATCGTTTTCGATTTAGATTATAAATGCCCCCACCCGTCCACAGTTTGAGCCCATATGGGGTGGATGAGTGGTCTGGAGGCATAATATAAATAGATTTTTTCTTTTTTATGTACTCCAATTTAGTTCTTATTTTGGATCTTTACATATGTTACTATACTATACAGTCTCTAAAACGCATAATCTTTTTCTTTCAGTAAGACTAATTTGAAATATGCATATAAAATGTTAATTACATTGCCTATATCTGTATCCCATGCTTTGATACTTGTCCTAATTTGTATCTTATTTATACAAACTTCAATAAAAATATTGAACTAAAAATATAAGTTAAAATATAGAAAATTAAAATAGAGGGGAAGGAAAAAAACTATTACATTATGACAAGGTCAATTGGGACTGTACGGAACAATGTATAGTCTATACTTACACCAGCCCGCCACCCACATAGAGAGGGAAAATCAAAGAAAAGACCAACCCGTAGGTACAGATTAAATAGTTAGAATGCGTGGGAACAGGGCTGGAGGACTAAATCCAAAAAAGCAACACTGGATGGTATATTCATAAGATAGTAGCAATCTCAATGCTCTCGTTTATACCTCCTGGCGAAAGTACATCCAAGGTGTAGATGCAGTAGGTCTCATGAGCGCAGAGTTTCTTAAATCTCTCAGCAGCCGGGAGGGACCTAAGGATCTGTGGTGGGCCATAGCGAAGTGTTTTGGACAGGGCTTTTTTTCTCAGAGAAAAGGTGCAGGAACTCACCCTCTCTGTCCAACTCTCCGCCCCAACCACACCCAAACCCCGCCCCCAGACACACCTTCCTTAGAGGATAGATTTACATCGGTGCCAAATGTATCACAGAACGCAAATTCCCCAAAATCCTCCCCAGCTCTCCTCATCACAAATCCCCTCCTAGCTCTCCTCTCATCACAAATCCCCACCTAGCTCTCCTCTCATTACAAAGTCCCCCAGCTCTCCTCTCTGCTGACCTCGCCCTCCACCCACATACTTTCTCAGCTCCCCTTTCATCACAAGTTCCCCCAAGCTCTCCTATGTGTACAATGCTCTCCCCTCTGCTAAACGCACACAAACTTTACCTCTCTGCACATATTCCCCTTCCCCCACACACTTTCACAGTGCACTCCTCTCTGTATGAACTCAGTCTCTGCAAACCTCTCCCTAAAAAAAAAAAAATCCCCCTTCCCAGCACAAATCTCCTTCCACCCCACAAATCCATATCCCAGCACAGCTCCTCATCCCAGCATAAATCCTCCTCCCAGTACAAATTCTCTCCCCCAAATCTCCCCTTCCAGCACAACATGCTCCCCATCCTGGAACAATTCCTCTCCCCTTGTCCTCATTCCTCCAAGCCCCTCCTACACAAGTCCTCTCTCCAGTTCCATCACATATCTTCCCACCTAAATCCCCCCTGCTAGTACAAACTTTTCCCCCACAAACACAAATCCTTTCCCCCTTTCTAATCCAAATTCAAACCTCCATACTGTCCCAGTTTTAATGGGCCTTTCCTGAGATTTAAACAAAATTCCAGCGTCCCATGAATCCGAGCTGAGTCCTGGAGCCCAGTGCTGGAACAAGTTCTGGCACTAGGCTCCACTAACTTGTCAAGCAGGAGCTTGTGTGGGCCTCCAAGGTAAATGTCCTCCATCTCTCTGGGTCCCAGATGCCATGACCATGCCCTCTGTGAGAAGGAGAATATCTGGGAGGGAGAGGGCTAGTGCTGGAAGGGGGGGGAGAGGGCTAGTGCTGGAAGGGGGGCTAGTGCTGGAAGGGGAGGCTAGTGCTGGAAGGGGGGAGAGGGCTAGTGCTGGAAGGGGGAGCTAGTGCTGAAAGGGGGAGGGGGAAAAGGGCTAGTGCTGGGAGGGGGAGAGGGTTAGTGCTGGAAGGGGGGAGGAGAGCTAGTGCTGGAAGGGGGGGAGAGGGCTAGTGCTGGAAGGGGGGGAGAGGGCTAGTGCTGGAAGGGGGGAGAGGGCTAGAGCTGGAGGGGGGAGGGCTAGTGCTAGAAGGGGGAGAGAGGGCTAGTGCTGGAAGGGGGAGAGGGATAGTGCTGGAGGGGGGAGAGGGCTAGTGCTGAAAGGGGAAGAGGGAGGGGGCTAGTGCTGGAAGGGGGAGGGGGAGAGGGCTAGTGCTGAAAGGGGAAGGGGGAGAGGGCTAGTGCTGGATTGGGGAGGGGGGAGACGGCTAGTGCTGGAAGGGGGAGGGGGAGAGGGCTAGTGCTGGAAGGGGGAGGGGGGGAGGGTTAGTGCTGGAAGGGGGGTTGGAAATGTGCTGGGGGGAGAGGGGGCTAGTGCTGGAAGGGGGGGTTGGAAATGTGCTGGGGGAGAGAGGGGTTGGAAATGTGCTGGGGGAGAGGGGGGCTAGTGCTAGAAGGGCGGCTAGTGCTGGAAGGGGGGGTTGGAAATGTGCTGGGGGAAGAGGGGGGCTAGTGCACGAAGGGGGAGGGCTAGTGCTGGAAGGGGGGGTTGGAAATGTGCTGGGGGAAGAGGAGGGCTAGTGCTGGAAGGGGCTATCAGGTTTCAATTTAATCCCACACTGATTTCTGGCATATGTCCTTTCTCATACCAAAGCACATACACTCCTAACCCCCCAATCACTCCACCAAGTGTACATCATTTTCTTTTCCTCCTTCCCAATCCCAGCCACTCTTTCCCCTCCTCCCTGTCTATCTATAAAGCATAGAAAAGTTTGTACAGACCTGAAGTCAGCGCGTGTTCCTGCTCCCCCTCCTCTTGTGTATATAGAGCTGAATGAGAATGAGAAGGAGGAGGGGGAGGAGACAGCTTCGTTCTGCAGTGTGTGAGTGAGACAGGCTGCTGCAGGGACGGGAGACATGCATCTGATGATCGTGCAGACAGCAGACATGTCACTCCCAGGAGAGGAGAGGAGAGGGCTGCCAGAGGGTCCGGAACGCAGTTCCGGTGAGTTCTGGCTGAAAAAAAGCCCTGGTTTTGAAACACTATGAGGGTCTGTGCCCCCCTCAACAAGTCTTCTGTGTTCGCCAAACCTCTGTCTCAAAGCCCTAATTGTCCGGCCCACATAAATTAGGCCACAAGGACAACTTAGGCCATAGATGACGAAGTCGGACATGCAGTTGAAGAATTCCTTCAATACATAGGTCTTACCCTTGGTGGTAAAGATTTTTTGTCCGTGTAGGACAAATTTGCAAGTTTTGCATAAATCCTTTCGGCATTGATACATGCCTACCAAAGGGATCAGTGTGGGAAGCAGTTTTAAGTTTGCTAGGTGCAATCTTGTTTTTTAAGTTGGGGGCCCTGCGGTAAATAACTTTTGGGCGGGCAGGAAGGGATGTTTTTAGATGAGGATCTTGGTGTAGGATACCCCAGTGTTTTTCCAGAATCTTCTCCATATTTTTATACTTATTGTGGAAAGTGGTTATGAACCTACTAGAACAATCATGTGGAGGTTGGTTTGTTCTTGGAGGTTTTCCATGCAGGTAATGTTTATAAGGTTCTTCAACTAAAGTTTCTGGGTACTTTTTGTCGAGGAATTTTCTTTTTAAGGTTTTGCTGAGTTCGGCATAGTCCTTGGTACAATTCTGCCGAAGGCGGCAAAATTGTCCTTTATGGATATTCGTGATCCACTTGGGAAAGTGGTAGCTCTCAAAATGTAAATAGGAATTACCTGCTGTGGGCTTAGTATAATTTTTTGAGGTGATAGTAGTACCATCGTGTCCTAACTCAAGATCCAAAAAGGCCATGGTGGCTGAGTCAGTAGCTGACGTGAATGACAGCCCATAAGGGTTGTTGTTACAGTGTTGAACAAAAGTAGTAATCAGATTAATGTCACCATCCCAAATGATGATCAAATCATCGATATATCTCCCAAAAAATACTATGTTGGCTGCAAAGGGATTATTTTGGTAAATGAAGTTGGTTTCCCATAGGCCCATGGCCAAGTTGGCATATTAGGGGGCAAAATTGGCCCCCATTGCTGTGCCCTGTATTTGTTGGTAATATTCATCATTAAAGGAAAAATAATTATGCATCAGGCAAAATCTTGTGGCCTCTATAATGAACTTCGCCTGGCGCATATTGATCAAGGGATCAGTGGACAAGAATTGTTCTAATGCCATGATTAATTTCATTTCAATTTTATTTTTTTATTTATTTTTATATTGGTGTGTTTATCGCAGTCTTGAGAATTTTCGAACATATGTTTATCTTTTAAAACACTCCCCAGATGTTTGTACATAAAATCAGACCTTTTTTATTTGTGTTTACTTCGGCCACCCCCCTCCCCTGGTCTATTTAAGCTAGCATCACGATCCATCTGTAGCTTGATGAAGGAGCGCGGCTACCGTAATATCGTAGCATGTACGCTCAGGAAACGCGTCGCTCACCATTGACATCACAACTCCGCACCTGCCTTCCACCTGCGTTCCTGGCCTCGCTTTGAGTTACATCACCACCGCGGCCGGCTTTAGCGGTGCACAGCAAGCCACACTCCCGGCAAGCCAGCAGACACCACCGTGACTGATTTGACGGACTGTCCTATGATGGATCATCCCCCCACTTCATTACATGCTGTTTTATGATCACCCAAATGTGAGTTGTTTGCACATTGGCTTTTAATAAATGGTTTTTATACTACACCCAGAGACGCCTTTCTCCCTTGTGTTTATGGATCAAAATTCTGCCTATCCTATCTAAACCAGGCAAATTTAGATCCATATACAACATAGCCGGCTTTAGGTTAGGTTCACACTGCTGCAATCAAGTCACATCTGAAATTAGTCCCAGAGCCAAATCCTTTAGCAAGCTAACTTGCTTTTCAAATGTCAAATGTTTTTACTATATAAAGAGAAAGGGATAACTAAAACTCCTATGTTAAAGTGCAACTTTACATAAAAAGGGAAGTTCTGCTTTTTTGTACCCCCCCCCCTGCCACGTTTGGCACTTTTTCTGGGGGTGGGGGAGGAGGTACCTGGTTTTGACAGGTACCCCCACCCACTTCCAGACAGATCACCATTCACAAAGTGTAGCATGGCTCACGCATGCATAGTAGGAGACAAGCTGTGAAGCCAGAAGGCTTCGCCGCCAGTTTCCCTTACCTAAGATGCCGACACCTGTACCCGAAGTTGACTGAAGAGTCGGCTCAGGTGAGGACATCGCTGGATCCCTGGGCAGGTAAGTGTCCTTATATTAAAAGACAGCAGCTACAGTATCTGTAGCAGCTGACTATTTTATGGGGGGGAGACTGGATCTCTTTTTTAACTTACTGTCAATAAAAATTACAAAAGTGGACATTCTAGACCTAAAGCTTGTTTTGTTCTTGTATATAAGAGTGAGGATCACTTTTTACAAACTGAAAACTAGGACTTTGGTCAGAATAGTTTATTGCTTCTGCAATTCGAAAAGCTTATACATATAAATAGATATTTAGGTAAAGCTGATGTTGCTGAAAGGTGTACGAGGAAATGAATGTTCTAAGAGGAAATTAATGTTCAGGAATATTTTCAGTTAAAAATACACTTTAGAAGAGAAAAAACAAACAAACAGATCTTTGTGGTGTAAATACCTCTCTAATTTTCAGTATATAGGTATAACCGTACTTGACATTCTAGTTTTTCAAGTTTGTGGCTGACTTGTATGTCAGTGTAAAACTGTTTATACGTAAACAGAACATTACTACTTAACACTGCTGGAGTTTACTGTAATGAATCGTACTGCTTCTCTGGCCATGCATTTTTGACAGTTTGACAAAATAAACCTAGGCTCACACGTAAACTGACTTTGTTTAGGAAATAAAAAAATGGCCAACTGGGTCAACCACCTACAAAAACAGGACAATAAAGTAATACTGGAACAAATACACAGTGGGGTTGATTTACTAAGAAAACCGGGAAGTAATGGTTACTCTACATTAAGGATGAGCTCTGGCGTGTTTGCACAGCCCAAGTCTCACTGCGCTGCGCTAATCACAGGCAGTGAGACATTTCCCGATCTCTGCAGCCGCACATCTGGAAAATGTCTCACTGCCTGTGATTAGCGCAGGGCAGCGCCGTGCTGACTTCCTGGCAGGCTCTGCACGTGAGCTGTGCAAACACGCCCGAGCTCATCCTTACTCTACCTTTAATCACTCCCAATTAAGCCAATTAAGACTTCCACTAGGTGAATATGCGAGTGAAAAAGAGAGTTAATCCCGGAGAACATGCCTTCGTAAATATCAAATCGGCACTTCCGCGCATTTGCAAGTGCCAATTGCTCCCGAGTTTATTATATGGAACTGCACTGCAGCCACGATCACATGAATGTGAATAAAACATTTTTATGTGAGATGTGCTCTACCTTGTGTGCATCTATTTATGTAAATTCCAATTAGTATTCCTAGTTTGTTTTCTTCTTTTGCTAACGAATGCAGTTATGAATAGTACATGTATTGAACATTTACATTAGAGTTACATGTATTGAACATTTACAGTTGCATATCTGTTGCATGTTATATTTTTTTAGGTGACTATAAAGTAGTCATTATTTATGTTCATTCTTTAATCATACTACACTATTATGCAGGTCTCAGCAAACTTAGCACAATGGCTTGGTGGTCTGCTCAGATGTCTCCAAAGAACTCAAGTTATGAGTTCAAATCCCAGTCAACCTACCACCCAACAGCTGTGTTTATTTTTCCAGTGCACAAGCCAAATAAAATAAACAAAAAAAATGTAAACCGCTCCGTTAACTAGTGTGTGATGTTTGGAATTCCATGCCATAAAAATTATTGAATACTTACATCTTGATCTGGCCAACTGTTGTGAAGGGTGTTTTCTTCACCAGGGGAAGAATTCTTCGGTCATCCACCACAGTTGTTTTCCGTGGTCTTCTGAGTCTTTTGGTGTTGCTGAGCTCACCGATGCGCTCTTTCTTTTTAAGGATGTTCCAAACAGTTGATTTGGCCACACCTAATGTTTTTGCTATCTCTATGATGGTTTTTTTTTTTTTTTAATTGTGTTGATGTCCCAATGCAATATTTTAGTACATGTGATACCCTTTGTGGGATTTGAACCATGAGTCCTTCAAGGCCTGAGTCTTTCAAGGTAGAAGTGCTGACCACTAGCCTATTGGGCTGAGCACAATCATAAAATAAATTTACCAGTGTTTGATGTTTTTAATTCTATACAATAATATTTTGCAAATGAGCCATTAGTATTATGGAAACAACCATGCTCATGCTGATGTGGCATTGGCTATTACCCCAAAGTACCTTGTCCCCATGTTGATAGGGACAAGGGCCTCTTCCCGACAACCCTGGCCGGTGGTTGTCGGGGTCTGCCAGCGGGGGGCTTATCGGAATCTGGAAGCCCCCTTTAACAAGGGGGCCCCCATATCCCCCCATGTGAATGGGTATCGGGTACATTGTACCCCTACCCACTAATCAAAAAAGTGTCAAAAAATACAAACCACGAGACAGTTTTTGACAAATCCTTTATTAAAAAAAAATGATTCCCATGATGTACATCCATAGTCACTCACGGTGCCCAACAGGCCCGAAAAATAGAAAAAAATCAAAACACTCCACTTCGATGGGAGGGCGCCTGCCGTATGCGCTCTTTGCGCTTTGATAGTTCTTTTATAGGTAAGGGCGGGGCCTCCTGGGTACGTCACCCAGTGGCCCCGCTCCTTCTGATGTCATGTGACGTGACATCAGACTGGGGCAGGGTCACCCGGTTACGTAACTGGGTGGCCCCGCCCTTGCCAATAAAACACCTGTCAAAGCGAGGAGACCGCAGTCGGCGGGAGCCCTCCCATAGAGGTGGAGCGTTTTATTTTTTTGCAATTTTTCGGGTCCGTCAGGCACCGTGATTGACAATGAATGTTAAAGGGGGCTTCCAGATTCCAATAAGCCCCCCCGCCCGCAGACCCCGACAACCACCGGCCAGGGTTGTCAGAAAGAGGCCCTTGTTCCCATCAACATGGGACAAAGTGTGGGGAGAACCCCAAAAGAACCCTTCCCATGTTGAGGGCATGTGGCCTGGTATGGTTCAGGAGGGGGGTGGGCGCTCGCTCATCCCTCCCTCCAGGCTGCATGCTCGGATAAGGGTCTAGTCTGCTTCTCCCGGCTTGCCTGTACGAGGGAGAAGGTCTATGCCAGAAGTTAACCATAGAGAATCCGGCGGGCCAGATGGCCCCCGACCTTCTCTATGATCTTTCGGAGGCCAGGTGCGATGTTATGACGTCATGCCCGGCCTCTGCAAAAATGCTGCCGCCTCGGCTGGGAAGCCAGGATTTTTTTTTTTTTTTTCAGGCTTCCCAGCCTAGAGGCGAGATGAGGGGACTTATTGACCCCAGATATCACTGTAAAGAGGACCTGTCATGCACTCTTCCTATTACAAGGGATGTTTAAATTCCTTGTAATAGGAATAAAAGTGTTAAAAATAAAAAAGTTAAAAGAAAGTGTCAAAATAGAAAAATAAAAGTAAAACAAACAATAATTTTTTTTCTTTAGGTGCCTCCATCGCCACGTGCTCGCGCGCAGAAGGGAACGCACACGTAGGTCGCGCCCACATATATAAATTACATTCAAACCACACATGTGAGGTATCACCACGAACGTTAGAGCGAGAGCAATAATTCTAGCACGAATGTGTGCAATTTCAAAAGCATGACATGTTAGGTATCTATTTACTCGATGTAAAATCATCTTACACATTATGTAAAAATATTGGGCCAACTTTACTGTTTTTTTAAATGCATGAAACCAAAAAAAGGTGTTTGAAAAATTATTGCGCAAATACCGTGCGAGATAAAACGTTGCATTGACCACCATTTTATTTACTAGGGTCTCTGCTAAAAAAACATATATAATTTTTGGGGGTTATGAGTAATTTTCTAGCAAAGAAAACGGAAAATTGTATACTCACCTTTCCGTAATTTTCCTTTCCTGACTCCTTTCCATGGCAGCACACGCTGGGTTGTGACTCTGCCCCCACAACCTGACAGGATTGGTTAGCTATAAGTTTGAAGGGGAGACACCCCGCTGCATTCTCTGTAAATATATCACCATAAAACGGGGTGGGAATCTGTGTGCTGCCATGGAAAGGCGTCAGGAAAGGAAAATTCCGGAAAGGTGAGTATACAATTTTCCGTTTTCCTGACGCCTCCATGGCAGCACACGCTGGGAAATAACTCGCCAGTCGGGTGGGTGCAAGAAAATAATATTTATTCCTTATAATGCGGAAGAATTGGCTCTAACAACAGATCTACCGAAGTCTGCCATAGCCAAATGAGCAGAATCTACTCTATAGTGAGAAATGAAAGTATGTCTGGAGGACCAAGTTGCTGCTTTGCAAATCGTCTCCGGTGAAACCCTGCAATACGCTGCCCAGGAGGTAGCCACTGCCCTGGTCGAGTGAGCCCTCATGCCTTCAGGAATTGCCATATGATGCATGGAGTATGCCTTCTTGATGGACTTGACTAACCAGGAGGCGATAGTACGTGAAGTAGCCGCTTGACCTCGTCTGTTCCCATGTGGAATGACCATGAGGGTATCCGTCTTTCTAAAAGAATTTGTAGCCGCCAGGTAACTAATGATGGTCGTCTTAACATCCAGAGGATGAGGTTCACCCTGATCATTAGTGAAGGATGGTAGGACAATATCTTGGTTGTAGTGGAAGGAAGTTGCTACCTTCGGGATGAAGTGGTCTGAAGGTCTTAGTACTACCTTATCAGGAAAGAATACCAAGTAAGGTTCTGATGCCATCAGTGCATGGATTTCAGACACCCTCTTTGCTGATGTGATTGCAATGAGAAAAGATAGTTTTAGAGTCAGATCCCACAGAGATATTGATTCAGATGGAGTAAAAGGAGGATTGGTGAAGGCCTCAAGAACTACTGAGAGATCCCATGATGGAAAAACTGGTTTCTTAGGAGGTTTGATTTTTAGGCAGGCTCTCAGGAATTGGATAACCAGCGGATGTAATGCCCATCTGGTGCCTGTTTTGGCCGACAAGGCAGATACTTGTACCTTAAGGGTACTTGAACTTAGACCTTTGTTGATTCCTGAATGGAGGAATTCTAGGATTTGAGAAGGTTCTGGAGCAATAGGATCCCATCCCTTCTGCTGCGCCATTGTAAAGAATTGGTTCCAAATTCTTGTATAGGTGGTGTTGGTGGTGCTTTTCCTGGCTTGCATCAGAGTCGATATTACTTCCTGTGAGCAGCCTTGTTCCCTTAACCTAACCCTTTCAACTTCCATGCCGTCAGATGCAGTTTCTCTGGAGCTGGATGTAGAAATTGGCCTTGAAATAGCAAATCCGGAGTTACCGGAAGGAGGATTGGAGGTTGAAGGCTGAGCTGCAATAGGGTCGTGAACCATGGTCTTCTCGGCCAAAGAGGGATTACCGCGATTACCGTGGCTGAAGATCTCCGAAGCCTGGACAGGAATCTCGCAATTAACGGAGTTGGCGGGAATACGTACCCCAACTTGAAGCTCCAGGGGTGAATTAGACAATCTATCCCTTCGGCTGAAGGGAAAGATGCTCTGGACAGAAACCTCCGACACTTCGTATTCGCAGGAGTCGCTGCTTAGTCGATCTCCTGTACTCCCCATGTCTCAGTAAGAAGAGAAAAGGCCTGGAGACTCAGGGACCATTCGTTGTTCGAAAGAGTCTCTCGACTCAGGTAATCGGCTAACATGTTCTGTGCCGCAGGAACATATATTGCTTTTAAATCTGCTAGGTGTGCCTGTGCCCATTCCAAGATAGGGCGGACTTCCTCCATCAGTGTGAGACTCTTGGTACCCCCTTGCCTCTGGATGTAGGACACTGCCACCTTGTTGTCCATCCGAATAAGCACGTTCTTCCCTCTGAGGACTGGTGCAAATGCCATGAGGGCCTGGAAAGCCGCCCTGAGTTCCAGTATATTCGATACTATATCCTGGGCCCGGAACTGCCATCGGCCCTGTGCTGCTTGATCTTGACAGTGAGCTCCCCTGCCGCTCTGACAGGCGTCCGAGGTAACTATTATCAGATCTGGGGGAACTATCAGCTTGTATTTCCTGAGGTTGGTCAAGTGTGTCCACCACCACACTGATTGCTTCATTGGTCTGGAGATAGTAATGGTCTGACGCATCGATACTCCATCCCACTGCCTCAGAAAGGAGTTTTGGAGGACTCTCATGTGCCATTGTGACCATTGCACCATGGGCAGGGTTGCAGCCATGGACCCTAGCACACTCAAGCAGATTCTGGCTGGAAGATGCCTCGCTGATAGTAATCTCCACATCTTCTGTACTAGAGGCTGAATCTTCTCCTGAGGGAGTTGTACCCTGTTCAATTTGGTGTTCAGATCCGCTCCCAGGAATACCATGTTTTGTGTGGGTTGTAAGCTGCTCTTTTTCCAGTTGACTAGCCAACCGAAGTTTTGGAGAGTCGTGAGTAAGATTCTCTGATGACATAGCAAGGTTTCTTGATCTTCTGCCAAGAGCAGGATGTCGTCCAAATAATGGTGGACTCGCAGACCCTTTTCCCTGAGGAATGCAACCAAGGGTAGGAGGACCTTGGTGAATGTCCTGGGAGCCGACGAGATGCCAAAAGGAAGGCACTGAAATTGGAAGTGGCTTTTGTTGATGGCAAATCGGAGGAATTTTTGAAAGGCGGGATGAATTGGAATATGTAGGTAAGCGTCCGATAAATCTACTGAGAGCATCCAGTCGCCCAGGTTCACTGCCAGAAGTATGGACTGCAGACTCTCCATTTTGAAGGCCTCTATTTTTATGTTCCTGTTGAGATTTTTTAAATCCAATACAGGACGTAAGTCTCCTGTCTTCTTCTTTACCAAAAATAGTGGGGAATAGAACCCCCTCCCCTTTTGATCTGACGGAACCTCCAGGATTGCCCCTTTCTCCTTCAATTCCACTATATATTTTAACAGTAACTTCCTTTTGACTAGTGAAGATGGCAGTCTTGTTGATTGGAAGTGATTCTTTGGAATTTTGCCCATAAACTTCCACTTGTGTCCAAATTTGATCGTGGAAAGAGTCCACTGGTCCTTTATATGGCTTGACCAAATCTGTACGAAGTCCTTGAGCCTGGCGCCCACCTGTACTGGGTGGGCAGGCGAATCTTCAAAAAGACTTCTGCTGCTCCCCCGCCGGGGTAGGCTTGGACTTCTGCATCCTTAAGAAGGAAGGTCTTGTGTTCTTCCAGTCTCTTCTAAACTCCCTACCAGGACGGTAGGATCTAGCTTCCCTATATTTCTCAGGAAGGTTGTGCCTGAAGAAGGAACCCTTTTGGGCCTTGGGTCTTCTGTCTGAGGGAATTAATCCCGACTTCCCTCCTGTTACCTTCGAGATAGCGGTGTCCAATTTAGACCCGAACAGGTTTGAGCCATCATATGGAATTCTGCACCAGTTTGTTTTAGATGCAGTATCGGCCATCCATGGTTTCAGCCACAAGGCCCTTCTTGCCGTGACTGAGGCTAGCATTGATCTCGCCGAGGATCTTATAATATCCACTGAAGGTTCTGCCACAAAGTCACCTGCCAACTTGATCTCCTGAAGAGAAGATACTATTTTGTCCACTTCAGTACCGTCTTGCAGATCTTTCTCCACCTTGGTTGCCCAACCTGATATGGCTTTAGCCACTTCTGCTGTGGTAATTGCTGGTCTGCACGCGCCCCCAGCAGTGGAGTATGCTTTCTTCAATTCCAGATCCAATTTCCGATCCAGAACATCCCGAAAGGAAACTGCGTCTTCAATAGGCAGAGTGACATGCCGTGCAAGACGCATCAAGGAGGAGTCAACTACTGGGGCGTTCATCAATGATTTGACTTTTGACTCCTTCAGAGGATACATTTTTGTCAGTCTGTTGGTGAGACTGGACCGCTTATCAGATCTTTCCCACTCATCTTTAATTAGATCCTCTAGTTCACCTATAAAAGGGAAATTCTCTGGTTCTTTCCTTAAATTTGGGAAATATTTTCGGACTTTCTGCGGCTCAGCTTTATCTTCTTCCCAGCCTATCACTTCTTTGACTGACTTTGCGAAAGGCTGTACAAGGGAGAAATCAAAACCTGCTGACATGTCCTGATCCTCATCTCCTGAGGAGGGTTCTGATGCCTGGGGTTGGAGGTCATCCGCTACCAATGTGCTGGGCGTAGGCCTATCGATTAGTGGTGCTGTTGTCTCCCTTATGGATTCCCGCACAGATTCTCTTATGAGCTCCGTAGCCACTGCTGCGTCTAGCTCTTTGTCCTTTGCTGCTTCATTGAAGCAAGATCTGCAGACTAGCTTATCTGGCAAGGCTGGTGCGCCGCATACCCAGCAAGCGTTTGCTGCAGGACGGGTGTGGCGGCTTTGGCGGTGTGATGAAGGTGACCGTCTGCGGTGTGACCGACTGTGACGGGAGCGGCTGCGTCTTGAGCGGCTGTGACGTGAGCGGCTATGTCTTCGGTGGCGAGAAGAAGATCTTGAGCGGCTTCTGCGAGACTTCTTGCTTGACGCATGACTTGATCTCCTCTCATGCCTGGAACTTGCGGCTCTTGACCTGGTAGGGCTGCCAAAAACGCAGCGTTAGTGGTTGGCTCTCTTTTTCTCTCCCCTTCTTCAATACTTACCAATGACGAATGGCCTCTTACCTCGTTTGCTGATGGTGGTCTGCGCGGGCAGTGGTCTCCATAGTGATAGTAAGGCAGTAAGACTGAAGGGTAATAAGAGAGAAGAAAAAGAAAAACATTTTTTTTTTTTTTTAAAACCCTTACTCTTTTTTTTTTTTTTTTTTAAAAGGCTAAATCAGATGATTTGACTTACCTGGTCTTGCTGAGTTGTTCTCTGGCAAAGCAGTTGAACGCACGGTGAAATTCAGGTATTTGTGATAATGCTCAGCAAACACAGAAATGCCTGTGCTTTTAAATCTGCCGCCGCCGTCGCGGCAAAATGACGCTCCCGTGCATGCGCAGAGCGTCCCGAACGCCTCGGTGCCATCTTGGAGAAGGGCATTACCTTCCCAAGGCAGAACTTGGCCCTGAGGCCAATTGCAGAGTGGAGGAGGCGGCCTCGGCGGCCATGACAGTTCCACAGCGGTGGACAGCAAGTGCCAGCAAGCCCCCTAAGCAGGAGAAACTTCATAAACAAGGTACAGGCGAGGTACAGGCAAAAAAGAAAAGGAGACCACTGCAAAAATATGAAGCTTCTTTAAAGCTTACTGTGCCAGATGTCCAGACGCCCCCTGAGACCACCAGACCGGGGGTTCCCTCCATAGAAGCTCCTTTAGAGACTGTACAGGAGGGACTTCCAAACAGGAGAGGCTTGAACCTGCTGGGGCGAGTGCGGTAAGAGGCTTTTTCTTTATCTTGACAACAGGAGCAAGCTGCTTATCCCAATCTGTCAGGTGAGGATAAAAAAGAGAATGCAGCGGGGTATCTCCCCTTCAAACTTATAGCTAACCAATCCTGTCAGGTTGTGGGGGCGGAGTCACAACCCAGCGTGTGCTGCCATGGAGGCGTCAGGAAAGATGATTTTTACAAGTAGGTGGGTAGCAAGTGGTTAAAAAATAGTTTTTGGGGTATTTTTTCTTAATTTGGTGCTTAGAGAGAATTCACATTTAGTTGACATATTTCATGGTTTACCTAGTCCACAAAAGAATTAATAGAACCCTGAAATTCCGCATTGGAGCAGGGTTTTTTTTTGTTTTTGGGGGTTTTCTTCCCCCTCCCCTATTACACTTTCTACCAGTGGCGGCTGGTGCTCACAATTTTTGGGGGGTGCAAACAAACTGAAAAATTCAGAAAAAAAAAAGAAATTGCAGCCTCATTGTTCCATCAATTGCAGCCACTGTATCCATCATATGCAGCCACTGTGCCCATAAAATGCAGCCACTGTACCCATCATATGCAGCCACTGTGCCCATAAAATGCAGCCTCTGTGCCCATCATATGCAGCCGCTGTGCCCATAAAATTCGGCCTCTGTGCCCATCATATGCAGCCACTGTGCCCATCATATGCAGCCTCTATGCCCATTATATGCAGCCACTGTGACCCTCCCCTCCGATCGATGTCTGACCGGCACTTACCCCATCCTGGTGGCGGGTCAGGCAGAGGGTGATGACGGCGAGCGGTGGGACATGCATTGGGTCAGGCGATGGCTACTGTGTCCTGCATGAATCTCTTCTTACGTTCTGCTAGGTGTCCAATAGGGGAATGCCTGTGCCATCAGCCAGTCAGGTGACGGGTATTAGACTCGCGCTTCCTGACTGGTGGAAAGGCGGTTCAGTGTTAGAAAAGCTCTGAGTGCAATGCTCTGCGCTCCAAGTCAACCTTTTGTGAAGCCTATTAGAGCCTATGGCTCTAATCAGGTGCTTAAAAAAACCCGCCCCAGCCGCTGTAATTCAGGCGCCCGGAATTCGAAAAGGGGCTGGACACCTGAATAGGGGGTGGCTACAGCAGCCATGGATAGATTCATGCTATGCATGAATCTATCCATTTTACATATAGAGGGGTGGCGTGACAGAGGGGGCGGCGCACGTGCACCTCTTAATTGATGCACCGCCACTGCTTTCTACTCAAGGACTTGCATGTGTGCACAACCAAATACTTTTGTATGCCACTAGATTTAATACAGATTTGAAGGGGTATGAATAGTTTTCACTTAGAAAATATGTATTTATAGCCTGCAAAAGTCAAATAAAGCAAAAAAAAACAAACTATTTATTTCAACATTAGTATAAACATTTGGTACATTAATGTACTTGGGCCAAAAAACATAAAAGGCATGGAAAGCATTGGCAGCATTTGACAATATAGTTAGAAGGGCCCTGCTCAAAAGAGCTTACAATCTACAAGGGTAGGACACTAAAAATTAGACTAATTTAAAAAATCACATTAGAAAAGCAGGGATATAAACCTTTTTGGTGATCAAAAGTCCTCGCTCCAAACCCCCCAAAAAATTACATGGCAGGGATACAAATCAAGCCAATAACAACCATGACAAACCTTTGTGGTGTTTAGAAGTTTTCACCCCAAACACCTAAAAAGTTAAATGGCAGGATTATCATAAGCAAAAACAGACAAAATTAATACAAAAGCCGAAAAGGCAGCGCATAAACTACATTGACACACACAGCAGGAATGAATTAGCAGGAACCTTTCTTTTCATCTAAACCATTACATAGCAGTTGTAAGTCTAATGCCCCGTACACACGATCGGACCAGGGCCATCTTAAGAGCATTATAGGCCCCCGGGCAATACAGTGCACTGGGGCCCTGTCTACACAATCAGGCACGAGAATAAAAATGCAAATGATCAAAAAAAGCTATATTTATTGGTACTTCCAACAAAATCAGTGTTTAAACATAACGTTTGGACAATATAATACGAGTTTGATGGGCACAGTGACAGCGTTTGATGGGCACAGTGGCTGCGTTTAATGGGCACAGTGGCAGCTTTTGATGGGCACAGTGGCAGCTTTGATGGGGACAGTGGCTGCGTTTGATGGGCACAGTGGCAGCTTTGATGGGCACAATGGCAGCTTTGATGGGCACGGTGGCAGCTTTGATGGGCACAGTGGCTGTGTTTGATGGGCACAGTGGCAGCTTTGATGGGCACAGTGGCTGCATTTGATGGGCACAGTAGCAGCTTTGATGGGCACGGTGGCAGCTTTGATGGGCACAGTGGCTGTGTTTGATGGGCACAGTGGCAGCTTTTAAAGGGGCACAGACAGTGGCTGTGTGTGATGCACAACTTGAACGTACTTAAGTAGACAATGTTAGACTTACTTGAGGCCGCCGGCCTGATGCAGTACAGTGTGTCACTCACAGCGGCAAGGCAGCGCCAGCTATCAAGGGCCATCTTTCCGCTCCGCTCCCTCTCCACGCTGTCTGAAGAACATGGCAGAGGTGGGCGGAGCTTGTTCACTGGCAGCTGGGGCGGCCGCGATGCGCTATGAATGCTGGGGCAGCCGCAGCCTCTGACTGACATCACTGGTTGCTAGCTAGAAGCTGGGCGACCGGCGATTCTAGCAAGTGAGCAACCAGTGCAGTCAGTCAACTTAATCAGCAGATTGCAGCACTGAGGATCAGCCCTGGATGGGGCCCTCTAGACAAGTGGGGCCCCCGGGCAACTGCCCAGCGTACCCAGTGGAAAAAACAGCCCTGGATCAGACTTTCCGCCAACAAAACCGTGGATTTTTGTTCGAAGGTTGTTGGCTCCAACTTGTCCTGCATACACACGGTCACACAAATATTGGCCAACAATTCCGAACGTGGGCACGCGGTGACTTACAAGACGTACGACGTACCGATAAAAAGGAAGTTCAATAGCCAGTGCGCCACCCTTTGGGCTCCATCTGCTAATCTCGTGTTAGTAGAAGTTTGGTGAGAGACGATTCGCTCTTTTCAGCCTCGTGCTTTTCAGTTTGTACTTGTCGGTTCATATCTGTTCTTCAGTGCATGTTGTCAGTTCATTCCTGTCTTTCAGTAAGTTCTATTTATAGTTCGCTTCTGTTTTTAAGTGCGTTCTTGTCCGCTCGATTCTAATTTTCAGCTCGTTCTTCTCAGGTCCTTTCTGATTTTCAGTGCGTTCTGTCAATACATTCTGAGCAGCCAACCGTTTTCTAGCCATGTTGCGGTTAGGTACTCGTCATAGAGTTTGTGCTGTTGTTGGGCTTGGTGTTGGAGTTCTTGCTTTGACCCAAGTCCAGTCCATGAACAGGGGGAGGAGGAGACCAATTCTCTCATATGCCTTTGCTGTGGAAGCTCTAGGAGAATAATTCTGGTGATTTCAGGAACTATCTCCGGATGACGGACCCCGTTTTTCACCGTCTGTTGGCTTTGCTGTCCCCCTATATTACCAAGCAGGACACCTGCATGTGGCAAGCCATCACTCCCGAGCAAAGGCTCGTCACCACCTTGAGGTACTTGGCGACGGAGAGAAGTCTCCAGTATATCAGTTCACGACTGGGATCTCCCCCCAGGCTCTGGGAATCATTATGCCAGAGACCTGTTCTGCTATCATTCAGGTCCTGCCGCAGGACTATATTAAGGTATTTTTTATCCTTTAACATCACATTCTATGTATTTAATGTTTGCTAATGTATTGTATTTATTTCATCATTCCATAATTACCATGATTGTAATATGCTGTGAATGTCCTCTTTGTCCTCCTGCATGCTGTAATCTTTTAATGCTCTTTTTTGTCCTTCATGCATTTTTGCCTTCACTAACCTCCACAGCATGCTATCTTGGGCCCATACATACCTAGCCTAGTCACTTAACAATGTATTTTCCTGGACCTCCCCATGTCAGCCTACTATGGGTCAGCTCCGCCCCCTCTGACCCCTCCAGGACCACCTCTTTTTTAGCCCATAAAGGGCGGCTGCCTGCCCACACCAGTGTTCTTTTTTCGTCTTCGCTCCGGACACCTTTTAAAGTTTTTGGTTTTTTTTCTCCATCCACCATTTATCCTGTTCGGGTTCAGCCTCTCCCGGTTCAGAAGACCCCCCATATAGGCTGTACATCTCCTGAGGAGGTGGGTTCCCGTGGTGCTGGGATTGTATGGTACAGTATAAATGACAGTGTATTACTGGCAAAGGTCGCTGGCAGTATAAATGACTGTATATATACCTTCGTTAGGCAGGTGCTGGCAATCTCTCCTTCCATGTTTTTGTGTGTTCAGGCAGTGGTTTGGGTCGTTGGGACTTGTAGTTCACCGCCTCCCTTCAGGAAGCTCAGAGTTGAGCAGGTGAGGTCAGAGGTTGCTTCCTCTTTGGGTTGCCTAGCAAACACCAGAATGCTCACTGCTGATTTGCAGCAAGCTCTGTACTCTAGGCTAATCTCATGTCTAATGTCTGTCAGAGTGTTTTTATTATCCTGTGGGTCTGGGGAATTATCCTTATAGGTCTGGGGAATTTTGCCTGCCTGCCTAGCTGACTTAGCACTGAAGATTTGGATGGAGAAGTTTATTTTAATTGTATTTATTTATTTTATTTATTTTTTGTTTAAAATAAAAATTGTCTATTTTTTCATTTATTTTTTATTTTTTTAAAAGAGAGCACATCCTCTGTGTTTTACAGAGAGAAGGGCCCAGTGCGTGATAAACGCCCGCAAAGAGGTTCCAAATCAGCATTCCAGCCTCAAAAGAGTAAAAAAGGGACTAGACATGACAAATCGCAGAGTCGCTGGCAGCTGGATAGACGCCCATTGTTACAGCATTCCAGACCTCCTTCGCACTTACCTCACTTTAGTCGCTCGAGCCAAGAGAGGTCAAGACATCAGACAGCCTCTAGAAAGAGCAAATCCGGGCGCAGACACAGAAGAAGATCCTCTTCTTTCGGATGGGTCTTCATTGCCAGCCCAGGCAGAAGAAAGATCCTGTTGGGCCTGCTCAACTGAGGTCCTCAGAGGAAAACGGGTATATGCATCTTGCTTCAAGGAGGCGGCTCAGGACAATGCTGCGAAAGCACGTCAGGTTAAATCCCACATTAAGCACACAGTCAAGGAAGGGTCAAAGAGTGTTTCAAGGAATCCTGCTCATCCTGCTGTATCTTCAGCATCTGCAGATTGAGATCATGTGTTTTCAGTGCGTTTTAACTCTAAAGTCAATAGCATTTCGGATCCATCTGAGGCTGAGATGGTCTTGGAATCACATACGTTTGATCTGTGCACTGGTTCCCCCCTTGGTGGAGGCTGTTAAGGATGCGATGAAGTGGCAGGAAGAATCGTCGCCTCCAAAGAGACAGCAAAGATACTACCTGTATTTAAAGAAATCGTTACCTTCCTTCCCATCTCATTTCTGAAATTAAAGAAGTAATTGACGATGAGTGGGCGGGGCCTGAGAAGAAGCTCAATGTGCATAATAGAGTATCGAAGCTGTACCCCTTGGGACACTACGTCTAAGGTGGATGCTTCATTACGTATATTTGCCCGCCACATCACGCTTCCGCTGGAGGATTCGGTCTCTTTTAGGGCTCCTAGGATCGCAGAATAAACGCAGACCTAAAAAGGTTGTATAGTTTGGCCGGAGCAGCCTGCAGACCAGCGGTAGCGCTCACTTCTGTGGCAGCAGCACTTGGGCTGGGTTGGCACCTGTGCGTTTTTGGTGCTTTTTGCCTTTTGTGGATTTGCACTACCGTCCATTTACCATGGTCTCCTATGGAGCACGTTCTGTGGTGCAGGTCTGCGGAATGCGGGGAGCGCTGGGAGTGCATGGGGGTGAATCCAGCCTTATGCCCTGTAGACATGATCGGACATTCCGACAACAAAATCCATCAGATTTTTTTCCGACGGATGTTGGCTCAAACTTGTCTTGCATACACACGGTCGCACAAAGTTGTCGGAATTTCCGAACGTCAACAACGCGGTGACGTACAACACGTACGACGGGACTATAACAGGGCAGTTCAATACCAAGCTCCTTTTGCTAATCTTGTGTTAGTAAAAGTTTGGTGAGAGACGATTGGCGCTTTTTCAGACTCGTGGTTTTCAGTTTGTTTTTCTGCTGTTCAGTTTGTGCTTGTGGGTTTGTATCTGGTCTTCAGTGCGTGTAGTGAGTTCCCATTGGTTTAACATTGTGTTCTTGTCCGTTGCTGATTTTCAGGTCACTCTTTACAGGCCTTGTTGTTCTTCAGTGCGTTCTGTTACTTCGTTCTGACCAGCCGACCGTTTTGAAGCCATGTTGCGTGTACGTACTCATCGTAGAGTTTATGCTGTGCAGGGGCTTGGTGTTGGGGTTCTTACTTTGACACAAGTCCAGTCCATGAACAGGGTGGGGAGGATTTCATGGACCAAGAATTGGTTGCTCCAGCGTGACCAATTCTGTCGCATGCCTTTGCTCCGTGAGAATAATCCTGACGATTTCAGGAACTTTCTCAGGATGACAGACCCTGTTTTTCACCGTTTGTTGGCTTTGCTGACCCCTTATATCAGCAGGCAGGATACCTGCATGAGGCAAGCCATCACTCCGGAGCAGAGGCTAGTCGCTACGTTGCGGTACTTGTCGACGGGGAGAAGTCTACAGGACCTCAAGTTCTCGACAGGCATCTCCCCCCAGGCTCTGGGGATCATTATCCCAGAGACCTGTTCTGCCATCATACAGGTCCTACAGAAGGACTATATTAAGATAAGATTTTTTTTTTTGTTTACAAAAGTTTATTTGGAAGACATATAATAAAACAGTTTCAGAGTATAGCAATATGGTTATACAGGTACGGTAAATATTTGTAGAATATACAAAGTTGGGTAATTAATAAACAGGGTACAATGAAGATGTTGTACAAAGGTATGAGAGATATATAACACAAAGCTGATATAGTAGGTTGGGTTACATTAGTTGATTGTTGGGGTATAGAGGATATGGTCACAAAAAATTCAACAATATAGGAGATTAATTTTTAGCAGGGTGTGAAAAATTATGAGCAATGAAGGTCCGATAAGGACCAAAATTTCCACTTCTCATTATAAATGTGCATAGTATCAGATAGGGTATGATGAATTCTTTCGGAGAGTCTGAGTGATTCCATTCTGGATTCAACCTGGGGCCTTGGTAGGTTCTGTGTTTTCCAGTTAAAGGCAATCATCCAATGTATTGAACTGATTAGAGAGTGGATTAATCTGTTGCAAGGAGAGGGGACATCTGGAACTGTAGTGTAAAAGAGGCATATTTAGGGGGAATAGGGAGATTTTTTTCTTAAGGGGGTTTTCTAGTTTGTTGATTAACTTATCCCATATTGGTTCCAGAAATTTACATCCCCAAAAGATGTGGATATAACTGCCTTCCAGGAGACATCCTCTGAAACAGTTCAGGGAGGTTGAAGGGTAGAAGGAATGTATCCTAGATGGAGTCATGTACCATCTGATGTGTAGTTTTATTGGGGATTCTCTAAATGCAGCAGCGCAATTACTTTTGCGGAGGTTTTTAATCATTTTGATCCACAAGTCCATTGGGAATGAGCTACCAATCTCTGCTTCCCATTTAATCATGGGGCCAGATTTTTCAGGTTGGAGAAAGTTATTGAGATTGTTATAGAGGAGGGATATCAATCCTTTGTCTCTAGGTGAAGAGATACAGATGTGTTCAAATAAAGTACTAGGGGGATTAACAGATAATGAATAGTATGTAGAATAGAACTCGTGGATCAAAGTGTACTGGTGGTATTCTGAGGGGGGGAAATTAAATCTGGATTGTAGTGAGGCAAAAGATGGGAATTTAGAGTTGAGTGTAATTGATTTTAAAGTGGTAAGATTGTTTTTGGTCCAGTTGTGAAAGGGTGTGTGGTCAAGGAAAGCAAGAGGGAATCTGGGGTCCCCCAAGAATGAGGCTAATGGAGGGGTTGCAGAAAGGAGTTTGAAGTTATCTTTGATTCTATTCCAAAGGAGTATAAGTTGGGCAATTATAGTGTTTTTCTTATTGAGAATGTGATATAGTTTTGTGTTAGACCACAGAATTCCTCTGATATTCAAAGGATGAATAGAGGTGGACTCGAAGGTCAACCAGGAGATATTTGTATCAGGGGAAGACTAAGGTAAGATTTTTATCCTTTAACATCACATTTTATTGTATTTAATGTTTGATAATATATTGTATTTCTTTCCTCATTCCCTAATTACCATGATTGTAATATGCTGTGAATGTCCCCTTTTGTCCTCATGCATGCTGGAATGTTTTAACGTTTTTTTTTTGTCCTTCATACATATTTGCCTTCACTTACCTCCCCAGCATGCTCTCCTGGGCCTATATCCACCTCGCCTAGTCACTAACAAAGTATTTTGTCAGCTCCATAGTAGTGCATTACCCTAAACACCCCCTAAAATGTGTACAAGTGTTATTTGTGTCCTTAAATTTAGGCAGAGTGCCTGAGGCTTTTTTTTTGGGTCCCAAACTCATTTGGAACCCTCCCTCCCCCCAACCGCTAAGTCAACCCATACCAATCCTCTATCTGCTGACTTTGCCAAACCCATACACACTATACCTACCTCTTTTGTGGTCAGATTTCTGTATGAGTTACCCAAAGCATGTAGTGCAAGGGCCTGCCTGAATACTTTCAAATGGTACATGATGGGTGGCACAGTGGTGTAGTGGTTAGCACTCTCACCTAGCAATAAGAAGGGTCGCTGGTTCGAATCCCAACCATGACACTACCTGCCTGAAGTTTGCATGTTCTCCCTGTGCCTGCGTGGGTTTCCTCCCACACTCCAAAGACATGCTGGTAGGTTAATTGGATCCTCTCTAAATTGTCCCTAGTATGTATGAATGTTAGTTAGGGACCTTAGATTGTAAGCTCCTTGAGGGTAGGGACTGATGTGAATGTACAATGTATATGTATACTCCAAAGACATGCTGGCAGGTTAATTGGCTTCTGTTCAAAATTGGCCCTAGTATATGAATGTGAGTTGGGGACCTTGGATTGTGGGATCCTTGAGGGTAGGGACCAATGTGAGTGTGCGATGTATGTGTGGAGCGCTTCGTAAATTGATGCCACTATATGGGTACCTTAAATAAATAGGGATAATTGTAGACACACACCCGCACTCACTCAGGTTGAACTGGATAGACTGGTGTCTTTATTCAACCTTACTAACTATGTAACTATGTAAAGCGCTGCGTAAATTGACGGCGCTATATAAGTACCAAAAATAAAATAAATAAATGGTACTGTTTAAAGTTTTTGGATCCTATTATTATTTTGATAGGTAATTGCAGAATGTTAAAATTGTGCTCCAATTTGGACAGTGTGTATTTATATTTTTGTATTATGACACTTCTTACATGTCCAGTGGGCTTCTAATAGTGTAAGTAATGAGGGGGTGGCCAAAGTAATAGACATTATTTAGGCATGTATCTCTCAATGAAGTGGAGAGGGTTACCTGTCCAAAACACCTCCCCCCTAAAAATTTAACAATGGGCCATCAGAGGGGGTGAGGAATCTGATAGGTGCACCTTATACTTTTGTCTTTAAATACTCCCTAAAATGTTATACTGATGTTGGGCAAGAATGTTTGTGTCTAATCTGCTTTCAATGTTTATGTGCAAAATGACAAATTTTTGTATTCTTGTTTGACTCCACAGTTTCCTTCCAACCCACATCCCACTTTGTCCAGACTTTCCTAACTGCGGTGGGGCAATTGATGGGAAACATGTCCACATAGTCCCACCCCCCAATAGTCATACAATTACAACTACAAGGGGTTCAATAGTATTGTGTTGGCTACTTACGAGTTCCTGTATGTGGACGTGGGGAAGAATGGCCGGATGTCGGATGGTGGAGTCATTGCCCAGACCGAGTTCTACAGGCGTCTCCAGAATGGCAGTATGGGTTTGCCACCTCCAGAAGACAATGCAGAAGGACTCCCATTTGT
Organism: Lithobates clamitans; assembly: GCA_037952925.1. Classification (NCBI taxonomy): domain Eukaryota; kingdom Metazoa; phylum Chordata; class Amphibia; order Anura; family Ranidae; genus Lithobates; species Lithobates clamitans. The sequence goes on from JBBGZY010000765.1 coordinate 6,269,412, forward strand.
CTTTTCGTTGCGGATGAAGCGTTTGCGCTGGGGGACCATCTTATGCGGCCATTCCCTATGAGGACCCTCACCCCGGACCAGAGGGTTTTTAATTACCGACTGGCCAGAGCCAGAAGAGTGGTGGAGAATACGTTTGGAATAATGGCCAGCCGGTTCCGCCTATTTCTTACACTGATACACATGGCGGAATAAAAAATCAATCATATCATCCTGTTTTGCTGTGTTCTCCACAACTTTTTAAGGAAAAATTCTTTCAACTATGCTGCCTCAGTTGGGCCTGAGGGTGGAATTCATATTAATGAATGAACCCTGATGGCGCTTGAAACTGGCCGTCCTGGCTTGCCCCCCCCCAGAGTGCCCGCGAGGTCCGTATAAGATACATGGAATACTTTGCGGGTAGGGGGGCCATCGATATGCCAGACAATGTCTGAGACATTTTTAAAATAAAAATATATTTGAAACTGAACAAATATTTGCTTTGATTTACTGCTTGGCTTACTTTTAGCTGTCTCCTCGATTATGTTTTATTAATGTTCTAATTTTTTGGCCTTTTTGTTCAACAGTGCAAACGAAATTTTGTTGACACATGAGGTGAACAATCTCTTCTTCGACTAACCCTTATTATTATGTTGTGTGTCTGCTACACACACACCTTTTTTTTTGTTAATGTATGTAATGCATTATTGACAAAAATATTAATAATTTTAAACACCATGACCGAAATTTGGGGAGTTCTGAAAATGGCGTGATTGTGTAAAATTATAAAGCACTGTTGGGTGTTATTTACTAAAGGAAAATACACTTTGCACTACAAGTGCACTTGAGACTGCCCTGAAACTGCACTTGTAGTGCAAAGTGGATTTGTCTTTAGTAAATAACCCACATTGTCACTGAAACCAACTTTACTACAAAAAATGTTTTTGAGCATTGAGAGAAGAAGCCACACATTGTTGATTATCAATCTTTTTAATCAAAGCACAATCACATGTGCGTTTATAAAAGGGTTTTTGAACAAACCAACATGTTTGTTGTATACATTTTTTTAAGGTCACATTAAGTAGAAATTGCCTTTTAAGGTAAAACAGGCATGTTTAAACCCATAAAACAATACACAACTCTGGAACTTACAAAGTTCAACTTTTATAAAGTGAAGGCAATATCAGACATGAGTATGTACAAACTGTGTTTGATATTGTGTTCAGCAGATGGGGTGAAGTCACCCCTGTAAAAGCCAAATTTAGAAGATGCACACAAATTGCCTAATGTCAACATGTGCTAGCTGCCATACGTAACATTTTTTTACGTATGTTAAAACCCAAATTTAGAAGATGCACACAGTGTGTCAACATGTGCTATCTGCCACTACGGGAGATTAATGTACGCGTTTTGTGGGTGCAAACCCTTTCTCTTAGCTACTTTATTATTGAGGAACGGGTTGCACCCACAAAACGCGTACATTGATCTCCCGTAATGGCAGATAGCACATGTTGACACACTGTGTGCATCTTCTAAGTTTGGCTTTTAACATACGTAATCATTGATGTTTTGCTTTATCTTTTCTAAATCTCTATTACACCCCATTATCTCCCCGATGAGGATCTGGGCACTTTCACTGCTGAAATGACATTCCTCTTCCACAACATCCCGATGACCTACAAAAAAAAAACAAAAAAACATGACACAACACAGGAAGCACCTACATGGTTAACAGAGGACGGAATTAAAATTAGACTTGAGAAACTTAACATTAATAAATCACCGGGACCAGATGGCTTGCATCCGAGGGTACTTAGGGAACTCAGTCAGGTGATTGCCAGACCGTTGTTCCTAATTTTTACAGACAGTCTATTGACTGGAATGGTACCAGCTGATTGGAGAAAAGCCAATGTAGCACCAATATTTAAAAAGGGCCCAAAAAACATCCCTGGGAATTACAGACCAGTTAGCCTAACATCAATAGTATGTAAACTCTTGGAGGGGATGATAAGGGACTATATACAAGATTTTAGTAATAAGAATGATATCATTAGCAGTAATCAGCATGGATTCATGAAGAATCGTTCTTGCCAAACCAATCTATTAACCTTCTATGAGGAGGTGAGTTGCCATCTAGATAAAGGAAGGCCCGTAGACGTGGTGTATCTGGATTTTGCAAAAGCATTTGACACAGTTCCCCATAAACGTTTACTGTACAAAATAAGGTGCGTTGGCATGGACCATAGGGTGAGTACATGGATTGAAAACTAGCTACAAGGGCGTGTTCAGAGGGTGGTGATAAATGGGGAGTACTCAGAATGGTCAGGGGTGGGTAGTGGGGTTCCCCAGGGTTCTGTGCTGGGACCAATCCTATTTAATTTGTTCATAAACGACCTGGAGGATGGGATAAACAGTCCAATCTCTGTATTTGCAGAAGATACTAAGCTAAGCAGGGCAATAACTTCTCCGCAGGATGTGGAAATCTTGCAAAAAGACCTGAACAAATTAATGGGGTGGGCGACTACATGGCAAATGAGGTTCAATGTAGAAAAATGTAAAATAATGCATTTGGGTGGCAAAAATATGAATGCAATCTATACACTGGGGGGAGAACCTCTGGGGGAATCTAGGATGGAAAAGGACCTGGGGGTCCTAGTAGATGATAGGCTCAGCAATGGCATGCAATGCCAAGCTGCTGCTAATAAAGCAAACAGAATATTGGCATGCATTAAAAGGGGGATCAACTCCAGAGATAAAACGATAATTCTCCTCTACAAGACTCTGGTCCGGCCGCACCTGGAGTATGCTGTCCAGTTCTGGGCACCAGTCCTCAGGAGGGATGTACTGGAAATGGAGCGAGTACAAAGAAGGGCAACAAAGCTAATAAAGGGTCTGGGGGATCTTAGTTATGAGGATAGGTTGCGAGCACTGAACTTATTCTCTCTGGAGAAGAGACGCTTGAGAGGGGATATGATTTCAATTTACAAATACTGTACTGGTGACCCCACAATAGGGATAAAACTTTTTCGCAGAAGAGAGTTTAATAAGACTCGTGGCCACTCATTAAAATTAGAAGAAAAGAGGTTTAACCTTAAACTACGTAGAGGGTTCTTTACTGTAAGAACGGCAAGGATGTGGAATTCCCTTCCACAGGCGGTGGTCTCAGCGGGGAGCATTGATAGCTTCAAGAAACTATTAGATAATCACCTGAATGACCGCAACATACAGGGATATGTAATGTAATACTGACACATAATCACACACATAGGTTGGACTTGATGGACTTGCATCTTTTTTCAACCTTACCTACTATATAACTATGTAACACACCATGTATTATAAATATGCAGACATCCATCTCTTACCTGAAGCTTTGGTTGCAGACACTCACCTGTTGTCAGAGGATCTAATTGACCAGACTGTGTGGACTGCACAGAGGAGTCCAGAAACACATGTAAGTGAAAAAATAATGGTGTTTATTAAACAAGTGACAAGTAAGAGGAATATAAACAGTGCAAAACCAACCACAGACCCACAAACAACAAATAGTATATACAAGTAAATGGTGATACCGGAATCGTAAACAAAGCCAGGCCAAGGTCATACACAGGGAGGTCAGCAGATGGGTAAGGACGGGAAACCAGCAGGACAGGGAGAGGATGGATGGTTAGGCTGCAGGGCAGGGATCCAAAGGAATCAGGAGGGACAAGAACAGGATGGACTAGGGATAGGGATTGGATCGGATCAGAGCAGGACAGAAACAGGTAGACGATCAGGATACAGGCAGCAAGGTCAGGGCGCAGGGAGAAAGATACCAAGGCAAGCCTATGAGGGCTTGCCGGGTATTTATAAGGCTGTGGTAATTGACCTCATGTTACAGCTGAGTGCAGAGTGTGCTGTTTGCTCCACACTGCCGGAGTGCACCCGCTGGTGGACACCGGTACTACGGCCCAAGGATGCAACAGTGCCACCAGCAGGAGAGACCTCTTACTACAGTTCCCAGGTGATGGAAGACACCCACTGGTGGACACTGGTACTGCGATCCAAGAGACCAATAGCGCCACCAATGGGTAAACCCTCTCATGACACCTGTTGTGGTGACAATTTCTACAACGTCTCCCTCCTCCTCCTCTGGTTGGGTTTGGGGGATTTCCCCTTCTTCCTGAGGTGGGGGGTCCCTGGTCTCCTCTGATGAGTGGTGTCCTCCGAGTCTTTTCTCCCCTATATGAACAAAAATAGGTATACTTAGCACACATATATTTGATGGCAGAAATAGGAATATAAAACATTGCTTGGAAGTGGGGTACAATTGTCTGTTTTTTCAGAGTTCCAAGCTGAAGAATTTTTTTTGTCCTTTGTAAAGCATGAATACTTACCTATTTTTGTGTAAGCTTCACAAATGGAGACACCCCTATAGTATACACTGGGGCACCTGTGTGGGCCACCTAATAAAAAGGGTACTAATAAAAGAGATTACCATCCAGCTAGATCATGTATGTTGCCAACATCCCTAGATCAAATAGATAAAAATTACCCCCAAGGAGGATTGTGGGACCGGCAACAACGTAGTATAAAAATAATTTTATTAAGTAGAAAATATACACAAAACATAAGCATTATCATATATACATAACAAGGAAGTCACATATAACAATAACAAGCTAAAAAAGCTGTACTGATATGCAAGAGATGGAGATACTTGTATAGTCTTCCACGAAGGCCTTACGCGTTTCGGGACTGAACAGACCGTCCCTTCATCACGGGCAAATCGTGGGACAAAATCCTACTGTGTAGTAGAATACAAATTAGGAAAAAATATAAGTACATAATTGTATGCAAAATGACATTTGCTTAGTATTACATAAAGAACATCAAGTCCTGTAATCACAAACAAAAGAAACAGCCTACCCAAGCATATTAGTGTTGAAGTACCCATTGCCAGAATCACGCTGGCGACTATGTCAACAAACACCCACGGATCCAGAAAGACGAAAGGAACCAGGGTGTGTGGCTGGCCCCGCTCTGTCCACACTGATCCACCCCAGTGTGATCCTTTCGTCTTTCTGGATCCGTGGGTGGTTGTTGATATAGTCGCTGGCGTGATTCTGGACTCCTCAGGCCACCAATTTTGCCTGAAAATAGTTGATGTGTGCCCTGCGGGCCTAAGGCTTTGCCAATTTCTGCTGTTTCTCCAGCTTTGCCTCCCTCTTTATTTGGTTAGGACCCCTTAATAAAGGTATTTTTGTGAACTAATACTTACCTATGTGTGTTTTCCTTCAAAAAGGACAGTTTGTTTGTGAGGAGGCAGGTACATTTCAAAAATACAATGTGAAATTAACAAGGGACACCAACACCAACCAACCTCCTTGAGATTAAAAAAGACAAGATAATAATAGTGTTGTGGTAACTTGACACACTAAACACACCCAAAACTATTCTGGAGATCACCAAAAAACAAAAAAAATGAAAAAAAAACAGGAGATCTGTATTTTAAAAAAATACAACAAATAATAATAAAAAATAAAGAAATTGTCGGTAGATGTGACAAATCAAAATATTATATTCATGAAATCACGAGAAATAATAAAGAAATAAGTTTGTGAGAAGTCTGTGTGAATATGAGCAGCAAAACAACTTCATTCTTCTAGCAATATAAAGAAGAAGAGTGCGCTGCATTAAACAATTTAAAACATTGCAGCGTGATGAAAGTGCTATATCCATTACAAACGCTAATTTTACCAGACCGAGCAGTTCTGTCTCTGAATTTATTCTGAGCATGCGTGGCACTTTGAGCGTCGGAATTGGCCACACACGGTCGGAATTTACGCGAACGGATTTTGTTGTCGGAAATTTTTATAGCCTGCTCTCAAACTTTGTGTGTCGGAAATTCCGATGGAAAAAGTCCGATGGAGCCCACACACGGTCGGAATTTCCGACAACAAGCTCCGATCGCACATTTTCCGTCTGAAAGTCCGACTGTGTGTACAGGGCATTAGAGTGTTGGTAGCACACTCTAATGGGTGGTGGATGGATGTTCGGATGAAAGTCTGGGAAGTGGTAGTTCTTCTACTTTGCAGTTTTCAAGACTGCTGAAGAGTTGTGGCTGAAGTGGCTGTCGACCAGGTCAAGATGACAGCAAAGATAGTGGCTCATTCCGTCACAGCCCACAGAGCCTTATGGTTGAAGCATTGGTCGGCCGATAAGGCTCCTAAGCACAGTCTGTGTTCGGTTCCATTCGACGGGAAGATACTCTTCGGGAAGACTTAGAATCAGCAATTCAGCGGGTTTCCGGCGGCAGATCTGGCCTAATCCCACAGAAGAGAAAAAGACAACAACAGCCCTTTTGGTTTAACAAGAGATCCAAAGAAGGATTCAGAGAGGCCAGTGCTTACAGACAGTTTTTCAGACAGTGGAAGGGAGCCAGTTCAACTTTCCAGAAACCCTCCAGGCCCAGGGCCAACAAAGCTCCTAAGGCTTCAAATAAGTCCTTCTGAAGGTGTCTCCACTTAACCCTCTCAAGTAGGAGCAAGACTAGCCAAATTCGGGGGGGTTTGGGCAGACAAATTACATGATGCCTGGATTGTAGCTGTCATTCGATCACGTTATCGCCTCAAGTTCAGAACAAGGCCCCCTCAGACCTTGTTTGTAGAAACTGGACTTCCTACGGATTTGGAAAGGAGGCAATGTTTGCAAGGATATATAGGGAAGCTGTTGGCAGCAAGGGCCATCCTTTCGGTTCCAAGGCACGAATTGAGTCAGAGAGTATGTTCCCCTCTGTTTTTGGTCAAGGAGGCTTCAGGGGGTTTCAGACCAGTTTTTGACCTCAAAGTCCTGAATTCTTACCTGAAGGTTCCACCATTCAAAATGGATTCATTGGAAACGATCATTTCACTTGTGGAGTCAGGAGACTGGATGGTTTCCATTGATCTGGCGGATGCGTATCTTCATGTTTCCATAGACGCATCTCACCATCGCATTCTCCGGCCTTCCGTAGAAGGCTCTCATTTTAATTTTTAATGTCTCCCATTCGGTCTCTGCACGACTCCGAGAACGTTTTCGAAACTACTGTCTGCTGTTGTCGTGACTCTCAGGGTCAAGGGAGTGCAAATATTCCATTATCTAGACGGCATGCTACTTCTGGGTCCGTCAAATGAGCTCCTTCTAGTTCTTGTGAATTTCACCTGCAAAACACTAGCTCGTTTCGGTTAGTTGACCAACTTTCAGAAGAGCCAGATGCATCTGACCCAAATGTTGGAGTATTTAGGAGTACAATTCGACACGGATCAGGGTCGTGTTTCTCTTTCTCAGAGGAAGGTCCAGGAGATCCAGTCTCAGACAAAAGTAGTGATGGCCAGGCCTTCTATGATGGTGAAGGAATGCATGCAGTATCTGGGGGTTCTATCAGCCACAGTTCCAGTAGTCCCGTGGGTCAGGTGGCGCAAAAGGAGGTTTCAATGCAACTTTCTTCTTCAGTGGGATCATCACTCCTTGTTCCAGAAAATCTATCTGCCAATTCCGATAATCTGGTCCCTGTTTTGGTGGTCAGTAGCTCGCAATCTTTCCCGCAGAGTTCCGTTGAAGGCCTCAGAACCAATATCGGTGATGACCAATGCCAGCCTGGCAGGCTGCAGGGCACACTGCCTGGGACAGCAGGTTCAAGGCTAATGGAACCTTTGTGGGGCAAAGAGTTCAAATTTCCTGGGATTGGATGCTGTCAGACGTGCTCTCTTAGCGTTCCAACCTATGTTGCGAGGTCGAGCTGTCAAGATCCTTTTGGACAACAAAACTTCGGTGGCTTATGTGTCTCATCAAGGGGGCACAAGAAGTCACCCTCTCCTTCAGGTGGCATGTCAATCTTCCTATGAGCAGAGAAGAATCTCGGCTCTCTTACAGCATCTTATCTCCCAGAGCCTGGGGATGTTTTAGCAGATCGCTTGAGTCGAGGCTTTGGAGATCACAACAAATGGGGCCTCAACCCCAAGTACCTACGCAAGATCCTCAGGGTCTGAGGGACGCCTTTGATAGATCTTATGGCATTGGAGGAGAATTGTCAACTGCCTTGCTTCTTTTTCAGGACCTGGCATCCACAGGCGTTGGGTCAGGGTGCTCTGTCCAGGTCTTGGAACTTCTCCTTGGAGTATGTGTTCCCGCCGCTTCCATTGGCTCTCAAAATCCTGCTGAAGATTCAGCGAGAAAGGGTCACAGCAGAAGCAGTCCTACCTTACTGGCTCAGGGAGCCGTGGTTCCCTCTGGTTTGGAGGATAAAGTTGGGCTCACCAATCCCACTGCCTCCTTGTCAAAATCTCCTTCTGCAGAGTGGGGCCTGACACCCGAACCGCAGGAGGATGAAGTTAATGACTTGGACTGCACTCTGGGCGCAGGATTCTGCATTTCCTAACACTTCTGATGTGGTTTCCATCTACTCTGACATTATGCCCCGCACTTGGAGACTGTATTTGCGACCACTATCTTCTATATTGCATGTGTGGCAGGGAGGACCCCTGAGTATACCTGACCAAGGAGACTTAGATCTATCACATCATTCTCAGTACTCTGGTTTGATATTGCATTCCTCCTTGAAGATATGTCTGCTTCTTCCAGATGGCTGAATTACCAATAGTTTCTTGGAATGTCAGAGGTTTAGGCTCCCCACTTAAGCGCATGATGGTATCTACATGTATGAAGAAATATCACCCTATGATTTTATGTATGCAAGAAACGTATCTAACCAATGAAACAAAATGTTGCCTTAGATATGCATGGGTGGGCAGGGCCTACCATTCCACTCACACCTCCTACTCCAGGGGTGTGGGTGTAATGATTCATAACTTAATAGATTTTCAGGAAATTGATGTCTGTGTTGATACCGAGGGCCGATTAATTTTTTTGCATTGCCGAGTGGGAAAAGTGTACTGTATTCTGGCTTCTGTGTGTATATACCCCCGCCGTTTTCGGTGGCGGTACTCTGACTACTGCTGACTTATTTAGAGGGCAAACAGGATCTACCACTACTGATTGTGGGTGACTTTAATTGCTGGTTGAGTCCCTCCATGGACAGACACCCGAATTCAGAGGTCTCTGTCGCATCGAGGGAGTCTCCATTGCTGAGACTACTAAATGAGGTGGGTTGGATTGATATATGGAGGTTTAAACATCCTGTTGATAAACAATTTTCTTGCTTCTCCAAGACCCATGGGAATTTGTCCAGAATTGACCTTGCCGTGGGTAACCCTGCCATGCTCCCATCCGTCTCGGAGGTGATGTATAAGCCCCGCAGTGTATCGGATCACTCGCATGTAGTAATATACTTGATTGTATCCCCGCCATCCACACTCCCCAGAGCCCCGTGGAAATGTAATGCCTTCTGGCTAAAACTATTTTTGACACACGATGAGATGGAGCGGAGCATGAAGGAATTTCTGGATGGACGGGACTTTAATGACTCACCGGCGACACTGTGGGATGCTTTTAAGGCATATGTTAGGGGCTTACTTATTTCTGAAATTAATAAGGTAAAGAAGAACTCCTCTGGGCACAGAGAGGACCTTGAAAAACAAGTGGCAGCTCTGGAGGAGGCTTATGTACAAACCCCGACAGACTCGGCCGGGGAGGCATGGCAGTCGGCTCAATCAGCCTATGAGCGGCTGCTGTCCTCCACGGCAGAGAAAAAACTTTTTTCTCCAAGGTGGCTTTCTATGAGGAGGGGGAGAGCACGGGGCGCATGTTGGCCAGGATAGCAAACTCCCAACAATGCTCCTCGACTATCGGGGCTATCAAAACGACAGAGGGCAGGATAGTGAACTCCCCTGACTTGATATTGGAGGAACTGACCAGATTCTATGAGAATCTCTATCTTTCGACTGGACAGTATACCCAGACGGAGCTTACGGAATGCTTACAGAGCATTGCTTTTCCACAACTCACGACTGAACAACGTAGGTCCCTGGATGCCCCTATTACTTTGGAGGAGCTACAGACAGCACTGGTGGCATTTCCCAACTGTAAGGCCCCGGGGGAGGATGGGATACCCATGGAGGTATATAAGCAATATGCAGACATACTCCTGCCCAAACTTTTAGAGGTGTTTAAAGCGGCTAGGGAGCGGAGGGCTTTGCCTTCTTCCATGGCCATGGCTAACATTGTCCTCATATTGAAACCCGGAAAGGACCCTATGGACCCGGGCTCATATAGACCTATATCTTTGCTACAGAGTGACATTAAGCATCTGGCCAAAATTCTGGCGATTATGCTGAATGGGGCCATTACAGGAATCGTTTACCCTGATCAGACTGGCTTTATGCCTAATAAGTCGACGGCTGTCAACTTACGGAGGCTTTACCTTAATATACAATCCCCGGCGGATAACGTAGGGCAGAGGGTCTTGCTCTCATCGGATGCTATGAAGGCCTTTGATAGCGTTGAGTGGGAGTATCTCTGGGAGATTCTCTGCCGTTTCGGCTTTGGAGAGTCATATATCTCCTGGGTGCGACTGCTGTACCACAATCCTCAAGCAGCCATCTGGGCGACCCAGAGCTATGTCCCGCACTTTCACGTTGGGTAGAGGCACGTGCCAGGGGTGTCCTTTGTCAACCCTACTTTTTGCATTAGCCATCGAACCCCTGGCGATAAAGGTGAAAGCAAACCCAGGAATTGTAGGATATGGGAACAAACAAGAGAAAATAATGCTATACGCAGATCACACTATGATCTTACTAGGCGACGTGGAAGGCTCTCTTACAGAAGCCATGGCTACTATAGGGGAGTTTGGTAGATACTCTGGCCTTCAGATAAACTGGACTAAATCTTCTCTGATGCTAATTGATGAGGGTGGGACGCCCCGACCTCTAATATAGTACCATTGACTACTTCATTTCGATACTTGGGTATTCAGGTGACACCCAACATTTGTGACTATGGCAGACTGAATGTCTCCCCGCTGCTACAAAGATTTAGAGACCGAATCATAACGTGGAACTCACTCTGCCTGTCGGTAATGAGCAGAGTGAATCTAATTAAAATGATCCTCATGCCACAATTACTCTACGTACTATATAGAATTGTTAACTCCCTGTTTCGTACACTTATTTGGAAGAAACGCACACCTAGAATTAAACTTAAACATCTTCAAAGACCAAAGGATGAGGGAGGGCCCGCTCTCCCAAATCCTTGGTTATATTACATTGCTGCACAACTACAACAGTTGATAGGTATGATCCACACAAACACAGACATAGAGAGAGACCGGTGACTCTTCTGAATTAGTAATGCTACATACGGTGGGGAGAGACTCGGTATCAACAGCCCTGGAGTCGACAGCATTTGGGAAACCAAATAAACTATTCCCGACATATAACCTTATCCAAAAAAATTGGAATAAAACTAGATATCTGCAAGGGGTGACGGGGTACACAGACTATAGCCCTATCTGGGCTAATGACTCGTATCCAGAACTAGCTAAATGACAGCACGGCAAATTATGGAAGAGATATGGGGTGGTTTACCTTAGTCAGATCTTCCACAATGGGAAAATGCTTACGTTTGAAACCTTGCAAGGCCTTTTCGATTTACCGCAATCTATGAGATTTTATTATATGCAACTAAAACATGCTATAACGGCCCAAAGTAGATCCTCGGAGTGGGTCCTCTCTCCGACTCCATTGTTTAATTTAATAGCAAGAGCGCCTAATACTAAGGGCTTTATATCAAGATGCTATAATATGGTATTACAAAACTTTTTGAATAAATACCCACTGCGAATGTTGGACAAGTGGGAGGGGGAGGTGGGCACGATTGACGGAGACCAGTGGGAGAAGGTTCTGCAGGCAGTACCCACATGCTCCTTAAATATATCACATAGATTGTCGCAGCTGTATCTACTGTTCAGAGTGTATTATACCCCTCACAGATTGTTTATTATGGGCCTGCGACCTACCCCGCTATTCACCAGATGTAAAAGGGATCATGGAGACCTGGTCCACCTACTGTGGAGGTGCCCAAAGCTCCACCCCAATTGGAAGGGGGTGAGGGACACCATAACCAGGGTGTTTCAGGTCTCGATGCCTACAAATCCAAGACATTGCCTTCTCAATGTTCTGCATGAACTAGGCTGGGAGGAGTGAGAGATATCCAGTTATGGCTCACTGGATATCGGAAGATCCCCCTACGCTTAAGGAGTGGATTAACATAATGGGAGATATGCTCCGGAAGGAGAAGGTAATTTACCAACATAGGGGCTCCGCCCAGAAATTTGAGAAGCTATGGGGGCCATGGCTGATTGTACCGGGACTTGCCCCAGTGGATCTGGTCATGGGCAGACTGCTGGGTATTGGTACTTAAATGGGGTATACCCTGGATCATTGGCTCGAATATGCGGGCGCTGGTAATGCAATCTAGAACAGGGCATGTGACATGACCAGGTAGTCAGGAAATGTTTAGAGAAACTTACAGAATGTGCAAAATTAATACGTATAATGTTCATATATGTATTGGAATGTATCTCTAGCTTTGGTGTATGTTCTTTAATAAACTTTTTCTTTGGATAAAAAAAAAGTTAATGACATGGAAGTGAGAGGGGCCTTAACTGGCTTGGGTCTCTCGGGCGGTGTAGTGGAGACATTATTACAGGCTCATAAGAGGTCCACAAATGTAACCTATCACCGGATCTGGAATACTACAAAAAGGGGTTGGGACCTTGGATCTTGGAGTTTCTGCAGAGTGGTCTCTAAGGGTTAGCTTATAATTCCCTGAAGGGTCAAATCCCCGCCTTGTCGGCTATGTCGTGTACAAGATATGCTCTACATCCGTTGGTGATCTGATTTTTAGGGGCAGCCATGGAAATCAGACCTCCATCGAAATCGTTTTTTCCAAAAGAGGGTTTAACACTAGTCTTGGGAACATTGCTGGTTCCTTCGTTTGATCAAGCTTTCTCTTGTTCATTATTACTTTTAACTTTTTTTTGTTTTTTACTAGCCATTGCCTCGGCCAGAAGAGTCTCCGAGTTGTACGCCTTCTCATCTAAAGAACTATATTGTTTGGTGCTCCCAGACAAAATAGTCCATAGGCCGATACCGAGCTTTCTACCTAAGGTTGCCACATAATTTCGTATGAACTGGGAGGTCATTCTCCCAGCCTTTCCAGCAGATACAGCTGATGAGTGGAATAGGTTAGACCTGGTCTCTGCGGTTTCAACCTACCTGAAATGAACTAAAAGCTTTTGAAAACAAGATCAGCTGTAGGTGTTCCCAATGGGGCCTAAAAAGGGTATGCCAGCAACATCCAGAGTTGTGTCTTCCTGGTTTGTCAAGACCATACATATTGCATACAAAATGCTGGGCCTTCCTCCTCCTTCAGAGATCAAAGCACATTCGACGAGGGGTATTTTAAAACTCTGCAGCATGAAGGAGCTTATTAATACTGACACTGACTACTAATACAGCACAAAGGGGTTAGTTACACTGCCACTGGCCACTACTGCATTAGAGATCCATGGCAGTGGTAATGAACCCATACATGCTGCAATTCAAATGCGTTAATTAACACTGCCCTGGATCACTAATGCACTAGTGGCCAGTGGCGGTGTAATTAACCTCTTTGTGCTGTATTAGTGGCCAGTGTCATTGTTAATTAACTATTTTGTTTTGCAGCATGAATGGGTTAAGTTAACACTGACACTGACCACTAATGCAGCACAAAGGGGTTAATTAACTACCAAGGACTCTAATGCACTAGTGGCCAGCATAAGTATATTAACCCCTTCATGCTGCACATTATTGGGTAATGGCAGTGTTAATTAACCCCTTCCCACCCAATTACAAAACCCACCACACTCCCCAATGAGTTAACCAGTCCAGTGCACTGCAAAAGCCTTATGGCTGAGTCATTGCAACATAACACTGTTAAGCAATATACAGTATATTCTCCCCTGTCTGCTCAGTTATCTTATTCAAGCAACATGCTCTCTCGGACTCCCTCACGGCGCCTCTCTCTCTTCCTGTCCCAGCCTCAGAATGACATGTCAGGGGCGGGGACTAGAAATGATCTTTCAGGCAGAGTGGAAGTGCAATCATCGGGCAGAGTGGAAGTGCAATCACTAAACACTAGTGCTGAGTGTAGGAGCACAGGGAGCCTTCAAGCACTCGGCACCCCGCTGCAGCTCTGCAAGGGAACTGTGCAGGGTCTCTTCTCCTGAACTTCGGTGGTGATATGTGCACCTCTGTGCATGCTAAACCGCCTTTAGCCAGAGCCAGCACTGCCTGCACTTTGTCATTACCCCCTTGTCTCGGCTCTGGTGTCACCCCTCTGGCGGGTGTCACCCAGGTGTGGCCTGCACCCCCATAGCTACGCCACCAGTGTAATTGTTTCAGTCTTTTCATCTATGCCTCAAGTGCTCACATCTGTTCATCAGGAATACACACTCTTTCTTCAAAGTAACAACAAATGTCCAAGGCTGTGGCCATGATCAGTGATCCCAAAAATCTCCAAACTAAACTTGTACATTGTTGGGCATGTGGAGTGTACAAAACAGGAAATAACAACATTGTGAGGGCTGCTTCACACAAATTGGTGACAAAGCGCATTCGTCATTCATCATCAGCATACAAAATATGTGTGCAGGCTCACACCAGACTTATACAACTATATCTAGTCCAAAACACCAAAGTTCTAGATTTGGTGCAAACCCACACTTGCTTGATTTATAATGTTATTTCTTGGGGTTCCATTATGTGAAACTCATCAAAAATGTAATCACTGGTGAAAAAGAAACTTCAACACGACAACAGTGGAAGAACATACAAACCTCTAGCCAGGCAGCGGGATTGGGATTCGAACCAAGAACCTCAGTGCTGTTAGGCAGAAGTGCTAACCAGTTAGCCACTGTGCTGTCACATGTAAGTAGACTGCATCTCTGTGGTGTGAAACATTTCTAAGTCCCAGGGGTGCAAGAAGTTAATCAATGCAGATGTACTGTGGAAGGCCAGAGAGCCATTGAACAACCTGTTTCTGGCATATGCCATCTGTTTTGAAGGCTGGTTATGGCTGAAATAAGATAAATAGCTGTCATTTTGTGGGTTTAGGCTTGGTAAAAGGCTGCAATTGGTGCTGGTGGGGAAATGTTAAGGCTGATTATAGTCCTTGCCCATGTAAAACATATGACACGATTTGCAATGGTGGTGGAACCCTCCTACACATAAATACTACATTTATGCAAGGACCTGAGTCAGGAGCTATGTTTAACAACATAGGGAGAACAGGCAACTTCTCTACATGAAGTGGCATGTTTGGGATTTGAACCAAGAACCTCAGTACTGCTAGGCAGAAGTGCTAATCTGTTAGCCACATGTGGAACCCTCCTATACATAAATACTGCATTTCTATGGACATATAGGTGGAATTACATTAGTCAGGAGTTATTCTTCTTGATTTATTCTGTGATATTTGGTGGTTCTTGGTGATGTTGTTGATGTTACCCTCTGAATTTTGGGAATTACATTTTTATTTCTGATGTTGGTACATATATCACATTTTTTGGGCTCAAATTATGATCGTTTGGAAATACTAAACAACACACAGAATTGTGACTCATTTTAAATTTGCATCAGGAATGGTATTGTTTATGGTTTGTAAAGACACCTGTGTGAGTTTGGGTAAAGGTTTTTGTGAGATGGACAGCAACAAGTGAGAGAGAGAGAGAGAGAAAAATATATTTTACCAAAACATGAAAACATTACAAATTCTAGCATCCTTAAAAACAAAATGGATGAAGAAGAAGCAACATTGTTGAAAGGACAATTTATTTGAGAGAAAGATACAGTTTATCTCACCATTAAAATTATTTATTTGGGGAAGTTACAATTGCACCATTATAATCAATGGCTGAAACTTGCACTGGCTACATAACTCTCATTTCCACTCTCAAAAACGCCATTTAGCCCAGTGCTAATGTTGGTATTTACTATAGGCCCTGTAAAAAAGTCATGGGATTTAAAATGAGAGTAGTTTGCATATCTGAGCATGTTCAGTTGTGCTGGCACATAGTTGTAAAGAGAGGGGGGATTTATCTCTTCTCAGACTTTTAAAGATATTTCAGTGTATATATCACTTTTTAAAGCAGTTTAAAAGCAGATTATCTTTAAACAATATACCACATATTTAACTACTTCAATACTAGGCACTTACACCCCCTTCCTGCCCAAGCCAATTTTCAGCGCTGTCGTTGTTTAAATGACAATTGCGCGGTCATGCTACACTGTACCCAAAAATAATTTTTATCATTTTGTTCCCACAAATAGAGCTTTCTTTTGGTGGTATTTGATCACCTCTGTGGTTTTTATTTTTTGCTAAACAAATAAAAAAAGACCTAAAATTTTGGAAAAAAAAGTTTTTTCTTTTGTTTCTGTTATAAAATTTTGTAAATAAGTAGGTTTTCTCCTTCACTTGATGGGCACTGATAAGGCGGCACTGATAAGGCAGCACCAATGAGGTGGCACTGATAAGGCGGCACCAATAAGTTGGCACCAATGAGGTGGCACTGATGGGCACAGGTAGGCGGCACTGATGGGTGGCACTAATATGCAGCACTGATGGGCATTGATAGGCGGCACTCATGGGTGGCACTGGTGGACACTGATGGGCGACACTGATGGGTACTTATGGGTGGCACTGATAGGCGGCACTGCTGGGCACTGATATGAAGCACAGATAGATGGCATTTATAGGCATCACTGATGGCACTGGCAGCATTGGGGATGGGCACTGATTGGCAGCTGCCTGGGCACTGATTGGCATTTCCCTGGTGGTCTAGGGTGGCATACCTGGTGGTCCAGTGTGGTGGCAATCCCTGGTGGTCCTGGCAGCGTCCTGGGTGGGTATCCGAAGGGGGCTGCGCTAATAAACAATCAGCACAGACCCCCCTGTCAGGAGAGCAGCCGATCGGCTCAGCTCTACTCACGTCTGCCAGTAGGGATGAGCTTCGAGTTCGAGTCGAACTCATGTTCTACTCGAACATTGGCTGTTCGCAAGTTCGCCGAACAGCGAACAATTTGGGGTGTTCGCGGCAAATTCGAATGCCGCGGAACACCCTTTAAAAGTCTATGGGAGAAATCAAAAGTGCTAATTTTAAAGGCTTATATGCAAGTTATTGTCATAAAAAGTGTTTGGGGACCCGGGTCCTGCCCCAGGGGACATGGATCAATGCAAAAAAAAGTTTTAAAAACGGCCGTTTTTTCAGGAGCAGTGATTTTATTAATGCTTAAAGTCAAACAATAAAAGTGTAATATCCCTTTAAATTTCGTACCTGGGGGGTGTCTATAGTATGCCTGTAAAGGGGCGCATGTTTCCTGTGTTTAGAACAGTCTGACAGCAAAATGACATTTGGAAGGAAAAAACTCATTTAAAACTACCCGCGGCTATTGCATTGCCGACAATACACATAGAAGTTCATTGATAAAAACGGCATGGGAATTCCCCACAGGGCAACCCCGAACCAAAATAAAAAAAAAAATGATGTGGGGGTCCCCCTAAATTCCATACAAGGCCCTTCAGGTCTGGTATGGATATTAAGGGGAACCCCAGCCAAAATTTAAAAAAAAAATTGACGTGGGGTTCCCCCTAAATTCCATACCAGACCCTTCAGGTCTGGTATGGATTTTAAGGGGAACCCCGCGCCAAAAAAAAAAAAAAAAACGGCGTGGGGTCCCCCCAAAAATCCATACCAGACCCTTATCCGAGCACGCAACCTGGCAGGCCGCAGGAAAAGAGGGGGGGACGAGAGTGCGGCCCCCCCCCTCCTGAACCGTACCAGGCCACATGCCCTCAACATTGGGAGGGTGCTTTGGGGTAGACCCCAAAACACCTTGTCCCCATGTTGATGAAGACAAGGGCCTCATCCCCACAACCCTGGCCGGTGGTTGTGGGGGTCTGCGGGCGGGGGGCTTATCGGAATCTGGAAGCCCCCTTTAACAAGGGGACCCCCAGATCCCGCCCCCCCCCCTGTGTGAAATGGTAAGGGGGTACTTACCCCTACCATTTCACTAAAAAACTGTCAAAAATGTTAAAAATGACAAGAGACAGTTTTTGACAATTCCTTTATTTAAATGCTTCTTCTTTCTCCTTCATCTTCTTCTGGTTCTTCTGGCTCTTTTGGTTCTTCCTCCGGCGTTCTCGTCCAGCATCTCCTCCGCGGCGTCTTCTATCTTCTTCTCCTCGGGCCGCACCGCACCCATGGCATGGGGGGAGGCTCCCGCTCTTCTCTTCATCTTCTTCTCTTCTTCATCTTCTTCTTCATCTTCTTCTTCTTCTCTTCTTCCTTCTTCTCTTCTTCATTTCTTCTCCGGGCCGCTCCGCAGCCATGCTGGCATGGAGGGAGGCTCCCGCTGTGTGACGGCGTCTCTTCGTCTGATGGTTCTTAAATAACGGGGGGCGGGGCCATCCGGTGACCCCGCCCCCCTCTGACGCACGGTGACTTGACGGGACTTCCCTGTGACGTCACGGGGAATGCCACAGGGAAGTCCCGTCATGTCACCGTGCGTCAGAGGGGGGCGGGGTCACCGGGTGGCCCCGCCCCCGTTATTTAAGAACCGTCAGACGAAGAGACGCCGTCACACAGCGGGAGCCTCCCTCCATGACACAGCATGGCTGCGGAGCGGCCCGGAGAAGAAATGAAGAAGAGAAGAAGGAAGAAGAGAAGAAGAAGAAGAAGATGAAGAAGAAGATGAAGAAGAGAAGAAGATGAAGAGAAGAGCGGGAGCCTCCCCCCCATGCCATGGGTGCGGAGCGGCCCGAGGAGAAGAAGATAGAAGACGCCGCGGAGAAGATGCTGGACGAGAACGCCGGAGGAAGAACCAGAAGAGCCAGAAGAACCAGAAGAAGAAGATGAAGGAAGAAAGAAGAAGCATTTAAATAAAGGAATTGTCAAAAACTGTCTCTTGTCATTTTTAACATTTTTGACAGTTTTTTAGTGAAATGGTAGGGGTAAGTACCCCCTTACCATTTCACACAGGGGGGGGGCCGGGATCTGGGGGTCCCCTTGTTAAAGGGGGCTTCCAGATTCCGATAAGCCCCCCGCCCGCAGACCCCCACAACCACCGGCCAGGGTTGTGGGGATGAGGCCCTTGTCTTCATCAACATGGGGACAAGGTGTTTTGGGGGGCTACCCCAAAGCACCCTCCCAATGTTGAGGGAATGTGGCCTGGTACGGTTCAGGAGGGGGGGGGCCGCACTCTCGTCCCCCCCTCTTTTCCTGCGGCCTGCCAGGTTGCGTGCTCGGATAAGGGTCTGGTATGGATTTTTGGGGGGACCCCACGCCGTTTTTTTTTTTTTTTTTTGGCGCGGGGTTTCCGCTTAAAATTCATACCAGACCTGAAGGGTCTGGTATGGAATTTAGGGGGAACCCTACGTCAATTTTTTTTTTAAATTTTGGCTGGGGTTCCCCTTAATATCCATACCAGACCTGAAGGGCCTTGTATGGAATTTAGGGGGACTCCCACATCATTTTTTTTTTTTAATTTTGGTTCGGGGTTGCCCTGTGGGGAATTCCCATGCCGTTTTTATCAATGAACTTCTATGTGTATTGTCGGCAATGCAATAGCCACGGTGGTTTTAAATGTGTTTTTTCCTTCAAAATGTCATTTTGCTGTCAGACTGTTCTAAACACGGGAAACATGCGCCCCTTTACAGGCATACTATAGACACCCCCCAGGTATGAAATTTAAAGAGATATTACACTTTTATTGTTTGACTTTAAGCATTATTAAAATCACTGCTCCTGAAAAAACGGCCGTTTTTAAAACTTTTTTTTGCATTGATTCATGTCCCCTGGGGGAGGACCCGGGTCCCCAAACACTTTTATTGACAATAACTTGCATATTAGCCTTTAAAATTAGCACTTTTGATTATTCATGTTCGTGTCCCATAGACTTTAACGGCGTTCGCGTGTTTGAACGAATTTTTTTCCTGTTCGCATGTTCTGGTGCGAACCGAACAGGGGGGTGTTCGGCTCATCCCTATCTGCCAGACACGAGTGAGGAAAAGCCGATCAACGGTTCTTCCTGTTTACATCGTGATCAGCTGTGATTGGAAACGGCTGATCACGTGGTAAAGAGCCTCCGTCAGATGCTCTTTACCAAGCTCGGTGTAGCCGTGTGTCAGACTGACACACACCACACCACCGATTTCCGCGATGCGTGCCCCCAGGGGGGCGAGAGAGTGGTCGTTCTGGAGGGCCGTCATATGACGTCCACCCAGAACGAGAGCCGCGCCGCCCAGCCGTCATTTAATGGCCGGCGGACGGGAAGTGGTTAAGTACCATTTAGGCGATCATATAATGCTCTGAACATTATTTCCATGTGCAATTCTCCAGGTTCTAGCAAGAGTAAGGGTTTGGGCGGTATCTGTTGTCTGGGAGCTATAGTGAAATCATTTTAGAGCTAATTAGCCTGGTTTTGGCTATTTTGAGAGTATTTATTCTCCCATTCTCATATTAGTGCTAAATAAACCCCTATGTGTGAGAATTTTTTTCTCCTCAAAAATTGACAAAATAAGGCATCAAATTCTTAACACATGTAGCACACCATCTAAGGAGCCGCAAGTAACTGCGATCCCCACCCTGCACACCTAATTTTCACAGTCACTTCAGAGTTAGAAAACAGCCCAGTATATTGTTTTTGATATTTATTTGAGGGATTAGAACTTGAATGGGGATAGGGAATTATGGGATGCCCACTTGACCTCAGAACAAATCCAGGGACACTTTTTCCTATATACACTCCTCTGCTTCCTCTAGCACTTACTTGCTTGCAGTACTCTGCTGGTACACTGGTGGGTCTGCCTCCTATTTATTTTATTTTTTTTAATAATCAAAAATTTTATTGTTCATTTCATTTATATACACACCATTTATATACACACCATTTATACAACATTCTATACCCCTTTGTTCAAACAATAGAAACATACTACACATTACATCCTACATCACCTACCCCCGTTTTCCCCCCTGTCCCAGTGGCCGACATTTACATATGCGAGGGTAAAAAAAAAAAAAAAAAAAAAAAAAAAAAAAAAAATTAAAAAATGGTACCCACCCCACCGTGTTTATCGTGCTTATGTTTATAGAGTGTTAAAAAAAAAAAAAAAAAAAAATTTTCTTTTCTCTCCTTTTTTTTTCCCTTTTCCCTTTTTTCCCCCTTTCTTTTTAAATACTTCCCCCTTATTCTAAATGGTGTCTTAGTCCCCTCCATTCCTTGTTATATATTGTGTGCAGAGAAAAAATAAATAAATAAATAAGTAAATAACAAAAATAAATAAATAAATAAATAACGAGATAAATAAATAAATAAATGGTACCCACCCCACCGTGTTTATCGTGCTTATATTATAAAGTGCTTAAAAATAAAATTATAAATAAGTTCCCCCTAATTCTTATTAGTGTCCTTAATCACTTCAATTCGTAATTATATATTGTGTGAAGAAAAAAAAAAAAAAAGAAAAAAGGAAAAAAGGGGGGGGGGGAGGTGGGGTGGGGAGTTCCCCCCTTATTCTGATTGTGTCTTTAGTCCCTACAATTCCTTGTTATGTATTGTGAGGAGGAAAAAAAAAAAAAAAAAAAAAATTCCCTTCCGTGTATATTCGTGTTTATATTTATATAATTTATAAAGTGTTTTTAAAGATAAATTCATAAGTACATTCCCCCCTTTTTCTAATTCGTGTCATTAATTACTTCAATTCATTATTAAATACAACCCCTGTATTCTAATTCGTGTCACTACCCACTAAAATTCATTATTAGAAGATGTGTTTAAAAAAAAAAAATAAATAAATAAAAAAATAAAATAAAAGGGGGGATTTCCCCATAATTCATATTTGTTATTAATCGCGTGCCCATCTCCTTCCCCCCTCCACCTCCAATGTTTGTCAACACTGGGACAAGAGGGGAATAGTAAATAATAAAAAAAAAAAACACAAAATAAGCGAAAACCACATATACATTTACCCATACATTATCTTACCCCCAACCCTCTTTGATTAGCATTAGAGAAGTTATATAACTATTTTCATCTATCCTTCAGGGCCATTCTTCTTATGTTTCTATTCTAAATGACTATACCATTCCTTCCTCCTACCCATCTGTATTTCCCTCTTCTATTATCTCCTCAGCACATTGTTCCCAGTTTGCCCATGTCGTTTCAAATTTCTTTCTTTGGTTTTTGACCACATGAACCCATCTCTCTGCTTCCTTTATTACATTAACCTCGTTTCTCCACTCTATGACTGACGGGATCCGGTCCTGTCTCCAGTACTTTGGAATTAGTTTTTTCGCTGCATTTAACAAATGTGGGGTTATACTTTCTCTATATTTTTTGATAGGTCCAGTCATTCCATGAAATAAATATTGTATGGGCCCAAACTCTATGTGCTCCATCGTCATTTTCTTAATCCAGGGGGCTACTAATTCCCAAAAACGCTTAATTATTGGACACGTCCACCATAGGTGAAGAAACGTTCCCCTCTGTCCACAGCCCCTCCAGCATTTGTCATTAGCTTCTGAAGAGATTTGTGCCATTTTAACTGGTGTCCTATACCATCTCGCTAGGAATTTATATGCCATTTCTTGCACCTTTGTGCTTATGGAGGTAGTAAATGTTAACGATATCATTTTATTTATTTGTTTATCTGTCCACACTTGGCCTAGCTCCCTCTCCCATTCTTTTATAAAGTATGGAGGTTTCTTTTCTTGTTCTCCTAGAATCATTCTGTACGTCCAGGATAGTGTATGCCCATCTTCCGATGTCTGTGCACACTTCCTCTCAAATGCGGTAAGTGTATTTATGGATCTTAACGGTTTTATTTTCTTAAGGAAGCTCGTCATTTGACGGTATTTCCATTCTGCCATTCTTGTCTCCCCAAATTTCAAGATCATCTCTGTCAGTGGTATTAAAACTCCACTTGGGGCAAACTTACCGCATCTAATATTCCCGTCTTGTCCCCACGCCCCCAGACTTCCCGTCTTCTCCCCCGGGGGGAACCACGGAAATCCCTCCAGAGGAGTCAGAGGGGAGGTCTGTGGGGCATACCTACCCTCTTTATTCATTCTATCCCATACTTCTAATGTATTCAGGGTTATTGGTGATGTCCATTGTGACAGCCCTCTCAGTGACCCTTGTATCCATGGTGCTCCTGCCAGGTTTCTCCCCGCCATCATCATTTCTGCCTGTACCCATGGTTTTCTATCTAGGTCATGGCACCAGTCTATTATTCTAACTAGCGCCATGGCCTTATAATAGGATGTTATATCCGGGAGTCCTAGGCCACCCTCCGCTCTACTCCTTCTTAAGATGTCGTACGCCAATCTAGGCCTTTTATCGTTCCATACAAAGGCTATTAAAAGCCGACGCATTTGTTTAAGGAGATTCGCCGGCAACCTGATTGGCACTGTACGCAGCACATAAACTATTCTGGGCAGTATACTCATTTTTATGGCACTGATTCTTCCGAACCAGGTCAAGTATTTCCCCTTCCATTTCTTTAATTCTTCTGTTATTTCTTTCACTAATGAGCCATAATTATGCTCCAACAATAGTTCATAGTCTGCGCTTATCTGTACCCCCAGGTACGTCAGCGACTCCCTGTTCCATATAAATGGGTATTTCTCCTTCAGTGTTCTCTCCATCTCCGCTGGGACATGACTGGGAAGGATGACTGATTTCTCGAAATAATCTTAAAGCCAGATACCCTTCCAAATTTCTGTACTTCTACCATCAATGCGGCTATAGATGTCTGGGGAGTGGACATGAAAAATAATAAATCGTCCGCATATGCTGCTACTTTATGTTCCGTATGGCCTATGTGCGTTCCCACTATCTCCTTATTCTTTCTGATTCTACGCAAAAAGGGTTCCATTACTATTGCAAATATCAGTGGGGACAGTGGGCACCCCTGCCTGGTACCGTTTTGTATGTTAAAGCATTCAGATACTGTCCCAATTACCTTAATTCTTGCTCTTGGTTTTGTGTATAGTGCCATAATCCATCCCAGCATTCTCTCCCCCAGTCCTATGCTCCCCAGTACTTCTCTCATAAAGCCCCAGTTCACTCTGTCGAAGGCTTTCTTCGCATCCATCGACAGAGTGATTCCTGGGGCTTCACCTGGGCCATGTTGCATCCAATGCAGTATGTGGAGTGCGCGGGTGGTATTATCTCTTGCTTCTCGCCCCTTTACAAACCCTGCTTGATCTGGGTGTACTAAATCTCCTACATCTTCCTGTAGTCTCAGGGCCAGAATTTTTGCCAGTATCTTGGTGTCTGAGTTCAGCAGAGAGATCGGCCTGTAATTGGCACATACCTGGGGATCTTTTCCCTCTTTTGGCAAAACCGTTATGTACGCCAGTGATGCTTCTGAGGAGAGTGGATTTCCAGCACCCACAGAGTTGAAATAATCACAAAGTGGCTTTACCAAAATTGGGAGAAATTTCTTGTAATATATGTTTGTCAGCCCGTCCGGGCCCGGGCTTTTCCCTGGGGGTAGGGCTGCTATCACTCTGCTCAACTCTTCCACCGTGATTGGGCGTTCCATAATCTCGGAGGTTTCTCTGTTTAGTATGGGCATGTCTGCGTTCTCAATGTAATCCTTGATCTTATCTCTCCTTTGTTCCTCGCTTTCCCCTTCTTCAAATGGTTCTGTTTTGGAGATGTTATATAGTGCCTCATAAAATTTACTAAATTCTTTTGCTATCGCCTTTGTGTCTATTATTTTCCTACCCTGAACTAGTAAGCTGTGCACGTGTCTGGAGTCCTGTTGTTTTTTAAGTTGTTTTGCCAGTAGCTTACCGCATTTATTTCCTTGTTCATATGCTCTATTTGCGTAAAACCTAATTTTGTTCTTCGCTTTATATTCTAAATATTGCGCAAGCTCTGCCCGTACACTCTCCAGACGTCTACCATCCACTGGATCGAGATTTTCCTTATGCTTTATCTCTAGGGTTCTGATCTTCTCTAGTAATCCGTCCATTTCCCTTTTGCTTTCCTTTTTCATATATGTACCGATGGCAATTAAGTCCCCCCTTACAACCGCTTTGTGTGCTTCCCACACCACTTGATCTGACACTCCTTCCGTTTTATTTATTTCAAAATACTCCTTTATCTTAACCCTTAATTTCTCCACTATGTCTTCTTTATCCAACAATGATTCGTTCAGACGCCAAGTTCGTTCCGCCCGAGTCATTTGAGTTGGTTGAAGGGTCAAAATCATTGGGGCATGGTCAGACATAGTTATTGGTTCAATTGTACTTGTGCTGACATTCCCCAAGTAGAATTGATCCACCAAAAAGAGGTCTAGCCGTGAATACATATCGTGTATTTTAGAGTAATAGCTATAATCCCTGATACCTGGATGTAAAGCTCTCCAAGTATCCACTAGGTGTTGAGAGCGTAAGATTTGTTTAACCCGCTTTATGGCTTTAAAAGACATGGCAGTTCTACCCGTAGAGGTATCTATACTCGGCTCTAACACCATATTAAAATCTCCTCCTACCACTACACACCCTTCCTTAAATTCTTCCAGTTTTCTAAATACTTTAACCAGAAAGTTAGCTGTCCCAACATTGGGCGAATATATTGAAGCAAAGGTATACCGTCTCCCCTGTAGCGTACCCTTTACAAACAAGTACCGACCTTCTGGGTCACTTTGCAGAGTCTCCATGGTCCATGGGCAAGATTTTTTGAACGCAATTGTGACCCCTCTTGCCCTCGCTATTGGGGATACTGCATGATACCATTGATTCAGTATATTCTGGGGTAAGCTTGGAATTGAGCTGCTCTTAAAATGGGTCTCCTGCAGGAAAACAACATCAACTCCCCAATGTTGCAGCTCCACCCATAAGCGCCCTCTTTTAATTGGTGAATTCAAGCCCCTCACATTATATGACAAAATTTTCAAAATGGCTGTCATTTTATTTCATTTTAGAACACCCAGCCCCTTGCTCTTGTTCTCTATCTTCTCCTCTGCCAATCCCACCCCCCCTTCTACCCCCCCCTCCCCGTCATTCATTACTTCCAAACAAAAAACCCAGAAAAACCAAAAAATATACCACTTGTATATCATAAATATATACCTTACATACTTACATCCTGTCCTCCCATACCACAAACCTTCCATTAGGGGTATTTCTAAAAATCGGGTATTTAGCTTGCGCACACCTACACCGCCTGTGCGCCAGCCACCACCCTTCCCTGCCTTCCGCAGGATTATTCTCCCCTTCCATTGGGGCTGACCTATTGACCTACCTAAGGTACACATTCCCCACTACACCTTCCCTTCCAATCCCCCCCCCTCTCCCCGGCCTTACTCTGTTAAACCCCTCCTGAGTGGAAAGGACAAAAAAAAAAAAAAATGTCCCTTAAGTCCTTCTCTGGGCTATCCCCCTATTAACCTTTGCTGGTACTTCTTGCCATTTCTCTGCTCGTTGTAGGGGGGGCCCTAGACAGCTTATTCTCCAGTCCACAAAGTCCACCTTCGGGAGATCTAATTTTTCCACAAATACTTTTAGATCGTCTTTCGTTCGCAATGTTGCGGTTCTTCCATTCCTGGAAGCTGTTAGACTGAAAGGGAACCCCCACCTATACTTGATCTCCGCCTTCCGTAAAATTTCCAGCAATGGGCGAACCGCCCCACGTTTAAAGAGAGTCCTTTTCGATATATCTGGATACAGACCTATGTTTGAACCTTCAAATGTAATCCTAGGGTTATCACGTGCCATCTTCATTATACTCTCCTTCACTGCATATTTGTGCACTTTACATATTACATCTCTGGGTACGTCAGTTTTTGTGCTCTTGGAGTGGGCCCGGTGTATCCGGTCTATTTCTATAACATTAGGGGCTTGATCTCCTAAAATCTGTCCAAACATTTTTTGTGCCACTGGGGCTAGTTCTGTCGCTGTGATTGACTCTTTCAGTCCCTTTATACGTATATTTTGACGTTTATCCCTATTCTCATATTCATCCAACTGGTCCCTGTATGCATTTAAAGTTTCTTCATATTTTTTCATGGATTCTTGAGTTTCCGTCACAGCTTGTATAATGTCTTCTTGTTCTTTTTCCATCCCCTCTACTCTGTATCCCAGGTCCCTGATGTCCTCTTTTACACTTGCTACTGCTTGCATACAAGATTGTTCAACTGCATTTATTAATTGCTGAATATCACTTTTAGTAGAGAGGGCCTTCAACAGGTCCCAGATATCCCTTTCTGGGTCTACACTTTGTCCAGTCCATCCTTGTGTGTTCCCACCACCGTTTTGGAGGCTCTCCTGGTCACAGTCCATGCCATGTCTCTGCGGTGACCCACATCTTCCCTCTCCCCCACCTTTTATACTTGGGTATTCCTGACTATTACTTCGGTCCATGTTGGGGGTTGGGTCCTCTCCTTCTCTTGCTCTCATCCTCTCCATATCTATGGTCTCAGACTCTTCTTGAGTCTGTCTATTATCCTCCCCCTGTGTCACTGTACCCCGGCTTCCCGTTGATGTACTTTGTATAGCCGTTTCTAAGTGTCCATTACCCGGAGCTAGCTGGCCTGTATTTTTAGCCCCTTTTACCTGGGGGCACCCACCACCACTACCGGGAGGGCTCTGCTCCGGGGTCCTCCTCCCTCTTCCCGCTGTAGGAGGTCTCTTACCGTTCACGACGATACTGTCCCCTTTCGGCTGTACATCCGCCCGCTTTATCCCGGACTCACACTCTGTTTTCTCCACTCCGTCAGTTATGGTGGCTCCGCTCCGTTTTTTAATATCCAGCCGTCCAGTTGGCTCAGGTGTGCGGGGGGACATGAAAGCCTTAATGCCGTCCATTGATTTCCTTCCTCTTCCTGCTGTTGGCTGCGCGGCTACTTGTCTGCGAGTTGTCATCCTTGTACAATAACACAGTGGAAGCTGGGGTGTAATAAAGCGGTGGCCCGACTGGCCAGTAACACAGCAGTGGAATGATGTAATTAAATAGAAGGGATCTTGTACAGTGGCACCGTGGGAACTGTGATGTGATGAAGCAGTGATCCAGCCAGCCAGTAACACAGCGGTGGAATGGCGTAATTAAATTAAAAATAATTTCATACACTGACACAGTGGGGACTGTGATATCATGTGGCAGTGACCCAGCCAGTCAGTAACACAGCGGTGGGATGGTATGGTTACTGGTATAGTTAAAGTTGCGTGCAGTGACACAGTGGGAGCTGTGGTATAATGAGGCAATGAACAAGCCTGCCAGTAACACAGTGGTGGAATAGTAAAGTTAATAATATGTTTTAACTTGATATAATTTCGTACTCTGACATAGTAGGAGTTGTGTTATAATGAAGCAGTGATCCAGCCAGCCAGTAACACAGCGGTGGAGTAATATAATTAGATTGAAGGGGTTTAATACAGTGACACAATGGGAGCTGTGATGTGTAAAAACAGTGACCCAGCCGGCCAGTAACACAGCGATGGAGTGGTATTTGTAAATAGTCTGTGTAGATAGAAGGGATGTTCATGAAGAGATCAGGAGGAGCCTCCAATCACCTCTCACCTCACTCTCCTTTCACTTTCGGTTTTGGCCGTTTCTCCTGTCTCTCCTGAGAGCTCCGGTGTGTGTTTGCCTGCCTTACGGTATGTAACAGGATTGAAGCCAAGCAGCTTGACAGGCATGCCCAGGCAGACAAGAGAGCTCTGTTGTGTATCCTCCCAGCGATCAGCTTGACTGAAGCCAAGTATTTCAGCAGGTATGCAGGCTCTCTCTCTCTCACTCTATGGCTCAGCGTCTCTGTATTCCATCTGACAGCCGGATGATTTCTCGTGCTCTTAGCCCGGGAACATGAGGGGGGGAGGAGCACTTCACTCACTCACACACTCACGCCCATCCTGTCAGCTCACCACACTGGTGGGTCTGACACAGCACTTAGTCAGACTTTGAGTAAAAGCCTGTTGTAGGCAGGAACCTGAGGCTCCTTAGTTGGATTGCAAAAACCTTAGTTAGCCCATCAGTGCTACCTATCAGTGCCGCCCATCAATGCCACCTATCAGTGCTGCTCAGTGCCACCTATCAGTGCTCATCAGTGCCACCTATTAGTGCTGCCTATTAGTGCCCATCAGTGCCACCTATCAGTGCCCATCAGTGCCGCCTATTAGTGCCCATCAGTGCCGCCTATTAGTGCCTCCTCATCAGTGCCCTTCAGTGAAGGAGAAAAATTACTTATTTACAAATGAATCTTTTTTCTTCCAAAATGTTCGGTCATTTTTTAGTAAAAAATAAAAACCCAGTAGTGATTAACCACTTCAGGCCCGGAAGGATTTACCCCCTTCCTGACAAGAGCACTTTTTACAATTTGGCACTGCGTCGCTTTAACTGCTAATTGCGCAGTCACGCAATGCTGTACCCAAACAAAATTTGTGTCCTTTTCTTTCCACAAATAGAGCTTTCTTTTGATGGTATTTGATCACCTCTGCGGTTTTTATTTTTTGCGCTATAAACGGAAAAAGACCGAAAATTTTGAAAAAAAATGATATTTTCTACTTTTTGTTATTAAAAAAATCCAATAAACTCAATTTTAGTCATACATTTAGGCCAAAATGTGTTCGGCCACATGTTGTTGGTAAAAAAAAAATAATATGTCAATAAGCGTATATTTATTGGTTTGCGCAAAAGTTATAGCGTCTACAAACTAGGGTACATTTTCTGAAATTTACACAGCTTTTAGTTTATGACTGCCTATGTCATTTCTTGAGGTGCTAAAATGGCAGGGCAGTACAAAACCCCCCCAAATTACCCCATTTTGGAACGTAGACACCCCAAGGAAATTGCTGAGAGGCATGTTGAGCCCATTACATATAACATTTTTTTGTCCCAAGTGATGGAATAATGATAAAAAAAAAAATTTACTAAAAGTTGTCACTAAATGATATATTGCTCACACATGCCATGGTTATATGTGAAATTGCACCCCAAAATACATTTAGCTGCTTCTCCTGAGTATGGGGATACCACATGTGTGGGACTTTTTGGGAGCCTAGCCGCGTACGGGGCCCCGAAAACCAAGCACCGCCTTCAGGATTTCTAAGGGCGTAAATTTTTTGATTTCACTCCTCACTACCTATCACAGTTTTGAAGACCATAAAATGCCAAGATGGCACAAAACCCCCCCCAAATTACCCCATTTTAGAAAGTAGACACCCCAAGCTATTTGCTGAGAGGCATGTTGAGTCCATGGAATATTTTATATTTTGACACAAGTTGCGGAAAAATTACAAACTTTTTTTTTTTTTTTGCACAAAGTTGTCACTAAATGATATATTGCTCAAACATGCCATGGGCATATGTGGAATTACATACCAAAATACATTCTGCTGCTTCTCCTGAGTACGGGGATACCACATGTGTGGGACTTTTTGGGAGCCTAGCTGCGTACGGGTCCCCGAAAACCAAGCACCGCCTTCAGGATTTCTAAGGGCGTACATTTTTTATTTCACTCCTCACTACCTATAACAGTTTTGAAGGCCATAAAATGCCAAGATGGCACAAAACCCCCCCAAATTACCCCATTTTGGAAAGTAGACACCCCAAGCTATTTGCTGAGAGGCATGTTGAGTCCATGGAATATTTTATATTTTGCCACAAGTTGCGGGAATGTGACACTCCCAGCATCTTCCAGGTTTATTTAAAGGAAAGCACCCTCTCAAGCTAGCACTTGGGGTGGTGGATCCCCCTGTCACTAAGCGGGATGGTTTGTTCTCATTTCTATCAGATTTTGTTCCTGTGGGAAATGTGTGGCCTGTAGACATTCTAAAAAGAAGTTTAGGAAAGAGAATCTACTTCAACCGGTACGTTAGAAAGTTACTGTATTAAGGACCTTATTACTTGCTCTACCTCCGGTTGTGTATATGCTGGAGTGTGGTTGTGGACTCTAGTATGTGGGAAGCACCTACAGACCCCAAAAAGTGAGGATAGCAGAGCATGTGAATAACATTAAGAAAGGGGAAAAAAACATTTTGTTTCTAAACATATTAAATTATGGCAGAGACCCCACCTCTTTAAACGGTTCTGGACCAGCCGCTGCAGTGCGGCAGGTTGGTCCGGCTGCGCGTAGCGTCGTAGCTATACGTCGCGCGCGCGCATACCGGATTTGATCCAGAACCGATCAATCTCCAGGCCCAGGCCAATGGTATCTGGCCTGGACCTGGTGATCGGTAATGGCGAATGAGATCGTTCCCCTGTCTGTGTAATTGTAAACACTGACAGGAGAAGTGATGTCATCTCTCCTCGTGTTGGTCTTTTCCATTCCAGACCGAGGAGAGAGAACATCTAATAGTAAGTGCACCAACACTACACTGACACCAGTCCACATAGGTACACTTGCCACCCCCCCAGTTAACCCCTTCACCCCCTGTCACTGTGTCACCCAGTGCAGTATTCAGATTTTTTTTTTATCGCTGTACTGGTATCATTAGTGACAAAAATCATCGTTAGAGTAATTAGTATTAGGCCCAGATAGGTCTAGGGACCCCCCCTAATAAAGGTTTACCCCTTTATCACCCCCTCTCACCAGTGATCACTGTATAAGTGTCACGGGTGACGCAAGGTAGCTATGTTATTTTTTATAGCGTCAAGGCACCCGCCGCATTTTACCTAAATAAAAGTTTAACCCCCTGATCACCCGGCAGGTGATCAAAGTTAGGTTTTAGCGTCAGTCAGGGTCTGCGTCGCCCCAGGCAGCGTCAGATTAGTGCCAGTAGCGCTAACACCCACGCACGCACCATACACCTCCCTTAGTAGTATAGTGTCTGAACGGATTGATATCTGATCAGATCTATACTAGCGTCCCCAGCAGTTTAGGGTTCTCAAAAACACAGTGTTAGCGGGATCAGCCCAGATACCTGCTAGCACCTGCGTTTAGCCCTTTATATAGACGATATTATCATTATTTAGGCAGGATCAAATGAGTCTTTTTCCCAGTTTTTGTCGAAAATTGGTGAGAATAAGTATGGGATATCATTCTCGGCAACTTCTGACATTCAGTGTATCAATTTCCTTGATTTGGTCACTTTTAAAGATAAACATACACTGTCCACCAAGATCTATTTCAAGAAAGTGGACAGAAAAGGTTATATCCCCCTTGGGAGGTGCCATCATCCCCGTTGGCTTAGTTCCATTCCCAAAAGCCAATTTTTAAGAGTTAGGCAGAGTTGCGCAAGAATTGAAGATTTTGACGTACAAGCGCAGGTCCTGTATGAGAGGTTCTTAGAAAAAGGTTACACTCCGTGTGAGTTAAATAAAACCTTATCCTTGGTAAGGGGTATGAATAGGGGTGATCTGTTTAAATAGAAGGAAGTTGTCAAAAGAGATTTTAGTATTGCTTTTATGTCAGGTTTCACCCGCCAATATAAACAAGTTGAACATATTGTTCGCAAGTATTGGCACCTTCTTTTAAAAGATGACGATACAGCCAGTGTTTAACCCAGCAGACCACAGTTCATTTATACCAAGCCCTTAACGCTACGACTCAAGCTGGCACCCAATGTTGTGGACCCCCCCCCCCCGAAAAAGCTGTGTACCTTTTTGGATCAGGTGGGTTTTTTCAGTTGTGGAAGATGTGTTATATGTAAGGTTTTAAAACACCACAGTTTATCCTATCATTTTAGATTAGTTCACGCTAGGGACCCCAGTGGCCTCACCTTCTGTGGTATTGACAGAGTTGAAGGACATTGGAGAGGAGGTAACCTTAAATGAGCTATTTCTCGTAATGAGACCCAGTGGATCCATCGTTTAAAAGCGATGAGCCCTCGAGGGTTAAACATCGAATTGGATCCGAACTGTTTCCTGTCAAATTTTTAGAAATTTATGGTGCTTTGTCTTCACTTATCTAATTCTCTATCGTTTTTTTCTTTATTTGTTTTACATTTATTTTCATTTTTATTTTATTTTTTCCTTTTTTCATTTTAGTTATTTTCATTTTTATATTTATTTTATTTTCTTTTTCATTTTATTTTTTTCATGTTTACATTCATTTTATTTATTCTTATTCATTATTATTTTCACTTTTATTTCATTTCATGTGTTATTTAAATATTTTCTTATTTTTATCATTTATTTTTTATGTGGTTTTTATATGCATGATACTTGTATATGGGTGTATCCCCCATGACCTCCATGATTCAGCTGGAACTGACGTCTTAAGCCCCTGGAATAGTTTTTGCTAAACACACATTTTTGGTCTCTCCCAGCGGCTGTGCTCTGCCTATGGGAGTGACCTTTTTTCACTTCATCTTTAGTATGGCTCTTGTGTTGATGTCGATTGGTCCTCCCTTTGGGGGAGGTCCCTCCTTTCCTCTATTTCAAGACGATCTGGTGGGCCAGTAATCAGGTCTTTGATAATGCCCAGTGGGTGGGCAAAACATGTTGACGCATTTCCGGCGGCGCTGATGTAATTTCCTGCTCTGTGGAACACACTTCCTGGTTTCTGGAATGCACGCCGTGAGCAGTGTCTGGATACATCTTTAATCCCCTTATATGCCTGTTTTATCAACTATTTTAATCTGTTAATCTGAAGTGCACATCACTACCCCTGAACTTCTCTGGACACCATCATTTAGGTCTGAAGTGACCCTCAGACTGCAAAGCTGGGGGTCATCGCCATTTGGTGAGTGGGGACACATGTGGGGGTGTTGATTTGCACCTGAAACATCCTGGAGCATCTGTGGTTCACTGCACTCCCCCAAAAAAATGTTTTCTTCATTGTGGATTAGAATATTTTTTTTGCTTTCTTTATTTATATCTGCACATATTTACACTTAGTCTTGCATGTTTTGTGAGCGCCACATTTTTTATATTTTTTTATATTTACATCTCTAGTGAGTAGCAAAAGTGTGTGGCAGCTGCTTTAGTTTTCTTTTTTACACTTTTTTCACCATTCAGCACGAGTTTATATTTTAGCATATATAGTTTATTATATGCCTCCTCATGGGCATAACTAAAAAGAGTGAGTTTCGGTCATATTGGTTCACTGACCCAATTCACCATATGCCTGTGTTCTCTGCCTCCATGACCAGGACACATATTGAGCAGATCTTGCGGGTCATACACTTCATCGACAATGAACTCTGTTGTCCTCGGGGTGACCCTGGATTTGATCGGCTCTACAAAAGTCGGCCCCTCGTAAACCACTTCAACCAACAGTTTGCAACCTTGTTTAATGATCAACTTGTCTGCGTTGATGAGTCCCCGATTACGTTTTCTGGCCGCTTGTCTATCAAACAGTATCTTCCCAGCAAGCGTGCCAGATGTGGGGTAAAGATGTATAAGCTCTGTGACAGGGCAACCGGCTATACATATAGTTTTATGGTTTACAAGGGAAAAGATAGTCACGTAGAGCCAGAGAACTGCCCAGACTACGCTGGTAAGATTGTGTGGGACTTGGTGTCACCCTTATTGGGAAAGGGGTACCACTTGTACATGGACAATTATTACACGAGCATGCCACTTTTTAGTCACCTTTTTGATTATGGAATTGGCGCACGTGGCACCGTGCAATCTAATCACCGGGGCTTCCCCCAACGGCTTGTAGAATCCCACCTTAGACGGGGGGGGAGAGAGCCTGCTTGAAATGTAATAATTTGTTAGCAGGGAAGTGGAGGGATTCACAGAATGTTTTCGTTCTGTCCTTGCTTCACGCAGACACGAAGGTCCAAATTCCTACGGCGATTGCTGTTGTGGAGAAACCTGGGTAATTTTAGCTGGGTGGACCTCAACGAACAGTTGTTGGCGCCGTACCTAATTGCCCGTAAGGCCTGACGCTGGTACAAAAGTGTATGTATATTTATTTCAATTGGCTCTGCTGAATGCTTTTGTGCTATACAAAGCTTCAGGACGGACTGGATCCTTCCTTAAATTCCACGGAGAGATCTTCACAGCCTTCTGTTTCCAGACGGTGCTTTGGCCCACCTTCCCAATGCAAATGCAGTGAGCCAGCTGCATGAGAGGCATTTTCCTTATGTCCTTCCTGGTACCCCTACCCAAAGAACACCCCAAAGAAGATGTTGTGTCTGCAGAAAACGCGGACTTAAGCATGACACCTGCATTTATTGTCCCTCCTGTCCTGACCTACCTGGTCTCTGCATCGGTGACTGTTTCCAACGCTACCAAACACTGGTTGAGTATTAGCGTAGGGTACAGCACTACACAGTCCTAGGCACACGTACACAAGGTCTCGAAAGATGTGATGGCCATCACATTCTGAGACCCCAATCTGCAACGTTCAGTTTAGTTTTTTTACAGTTTTTATAAAAGTGAAAAAAAACAAAACACAAAAACAAAAAAATATACAATAAAAATTCCAAAAATAGTTGTGGTTTTATTTTTCTTCTCTCTCTCTATTGTTCTCTCTCTACTGTCTGCTCATTATTGTTTTATACCTATTGTTCTCTCTCTGTTTTATTTTTACTATGTTTTTTTGTATTTGCTTTGCAGGTATGGTATGTTATACTGTAATGTTTGTTTTATTGTTAACCATCATTTGCTACGTGCGCCATTCAGCTGCAGAACGGGTTTATTTATTCTGACAGCAACAGCATTTGCTTCCACGATACATAAAGCCGTGACTCCAGCGCTGTAAGAGGTGATTTCACCACCACAGTTAAAAAAAAAAAAGAGCATATATGCCGAAGCATGGGGGCAGGGGTGGAGGAGCGATTTGCTCCTAACATTAGGGGCAGATTTCCCCCATGCTTTGGCATATATTTTTTTTAGGCACAGATTGCAATGTTTTATTTTTACTATGTTTATTGTATTTGCTTTGCAGGTAAGGTAAGTCTTACTGTTATACTGTAATGTTTACTTTGTTTTAGTGCTAACCATCATTTGCTTAGCAGGTACGCCATTCAGTTGCAGCACGGGTTTATTTATCTTGACAGAAACAGCGTTTGCTCCCACGATACATAAAGCCGTGACTCCAGCGCTGTCGGAGGTGATTTCACCACCACAGTTAAAAAGAAGAGCATATATGCCGAAGCATGGGGGCAGGGGTGGAGGAGCGATTTGCTCTTAACATTAGGGGACGATTGCCCCCATGCTTCGGCATATATTTTTTATCCTCAGATTGCAATGTTTTATTTTTACTATGTTATTTGCTTTGCAGGTATGGTAAGTCTTACTGTTATACTGTAATGTTACTTTGTTTTATTGTTAACCATCATTTGCTTAGCAGCTGCATCACTGGTTTATTTATCTTGACAGCAACAGCGTTTGCTCCCACGATGCGTAAATCAGCGACTCCATCGCTGTAGGAGGTGATTTCACCACCAGTTAAAAAAAAAATGGTGCATGTATGCCCATCATTAGAAGTGGGTGGATGAAGGGCGGTATTTTAATGGTGGGCATACCCACCAATAAATCTCTTTTTTTACTTCAGCCCACAAGCTACATAAAAAAAGAACATTACAATGTATGCCCAACAAGGACCAGCAACGTACTGTTATGTTGCTGGACTTTGAGTGGTTATACCAGAATGATGCCTGCAGGTTTAGGTATCATCTTGGTATCATTCTTTTCAGCCAGCGTTCGGCTTTCATGTAAAAGTAATCCTAGTGGCTAATTAGCCTCTAGACTGCTTTTATAAGCAGTGGGAGGGAACGCCCCCCCTTCCACTGTCTTCCATGGTTTTCTTGGGCTCCCTTGTCCCAACAGGGAACCCGAGAATGCAGCTGGTGGTTCCGCCAGCTGACCATAGAGCTGATCAGAGACCAGAATGGCTCCAATCATCTCTATGGCCTAAGAAACCGGAAGCTACGTGCATTTCATGACTTAGGTTTTGCCGGATATAAACAGCGCCATTGGGAAATTGGCAAAGCATTTTATCACACCGATCTTGGTGTGGTCAGATGCTTTGAGGGCAGAGGAGAGAGCTAGGGTCTAATAGACCCCATTTTTTTCAAAAAAGAGTACCTGTCACCACCTATTGCTAGGGGATATTTACATTCCCTGAGATAACAATAAAAATAATAAAAAAATGAAAGGAACAGTTTAAAAATATAATAAAAAAGCAGAATAAAAAAAAAAAAAAAAAAGCACCCCTGTCCCCCCGGGCTCACGCAAAGGGGAATGGAAGCGTCAGTCTGGTGTCATATGCAAACAGCAATTGCACCATGCATGTGAGGCAGTAATTTTAGCAGTAGACCTCCTCTGTAAATCTAAAACGGTAACCTGTAAAGGCTTTTAAAAATGCATGTAGATTTTCGCCGCTGCACATTTGTGCGCAATTTTAAAGCATGTCGTGTTTGGTAACCATGTACTTCACACATGAGGTATCCCCATACTCAGAAGCAGCAAGATATATTTTTGGGTGTAATTCCACATATAACCATGGCATGTGAGCAATATATCATTTAGTGACAACTTTGTGTATTTTTTTTTGTCATGTTTCAATCACTTGTGACAAAAAAAAAATAATCTATGGGTAGCTAGTGAATATAGGGACAGGGGATTATAACGGTGCTAAGGTCAAATAATGCAAAAGGGAAGAGAGGATTTAAAATGACAAAATTACAAAATTTTATTGGTAATGTTACAGACATGAAAAAACACTAAAATGGTTAACACCTAAAACAGACTTATATATTGCGTGCGACCCAAACTGCAGTAGAGTAGGCCAGATGGAGATGGCCATCCAAATAAGGGCTCGGTTTCCTACATGTTTCGCCAAGGCATTGGCTTCCTCAGGGAACAAGAGCTCAAATTGGGTATAGAGAAGTCTGTACATAGGGATACAGAAAACATATTATGAACAGAAATATCTAACAATACAATGTTTAGTACAAAGCTGAGTAATGGAATATTGTGGCTGGACAGTCTCGCGGAGAGGTGGTCCCAATGGCCCCGATACCGCAAACGTACCTGAAAGACCGACACCCAGAGGGGGCACGAAAAATGTCACCCAAGGGGAAAGGGCGGACTGCACCGTGTAATGTGCCTGCAGGGGGCATGCAGTAAACCTGGCAAAGGAATGCATTGGAAATAGGTGAGTAGATGTTGGGTATATATTGAACGTTATGTTTAAGAGAGCACAGGAAGTGATGCAATTGTACATCGGTTGCATAGAGAAAAAAATTTTTTTGATAAAAACTCACACTATTGGTTAAAAACAGTTGATTAGAGGAGGGAAGAAGCACCTGTAGGTAAGTACGCACACACAGTAGGACAGTTGGCAGGGTTGGCAATCAAATAATAAATGACCTATATGGGAAGATAGGTCTATCTGTAAAGCAAACCTAATAGTCATCATAGAAATGGAAGAGAAAATCGCACACCTAATAAGGTGCACTGTAAAGCAAGTGACTAACTTAGATGTTTGCATAATTTGTATGCATAAGAAATAATCTTAAATAACAAATAATAATAATAATAAAAATAAATAACCAAAGATGAACTTTTCCTGTTTGTTCAGCACCTCACCCAGAATACGTTCAATCTTAAATTCACCATGGAATGCAGCCAGTCGCAGATCCATTTTCTGGACCTCCAGATTGGCTTGCACCCCAATGGTCAAATCCACACTGCTCTTTATCGTAAGCCCTCTTCGGGCAACACGATACTGCATGCCCACAGTGCCCATCCCAGACCTCTCCTTAGAAGCATCCCGTTCAGCCAATATCTCAGAATAAAAAGAAACTGCACCCTTGAGGAAGAATTCCTCCAAGCAGCACAAGAACTTTACAACAGACTCTTAGACAGAGGTTACAGCCACTCTCTTTTGAAAAAAGCCTTTAATAAGGCGAAGAAATTAAACAGAAAGGACCTTGTCTTCTCTGACAAACCGCCAGACACTAGACAACCGATACGACTAATCACCCAATACTCAAACCAGCACACCCAAATCAAACATATCCTCAATCAATTTTGGCCCTTATTAACGGCAGATCCCACAATCGCCAAATATGTGAAAACATATCCTGATATTACATACCGCCGATCCCCTTCACTTCGAGATCGACTCATTAAAAGTCATCATGCGACTGACACTCCACGTGCGCCCACTGCCACAGGTACATACCAAGTGGCAAATGTGACGTTTGTGCCTTTGTCACCAATTCCAGAGCCTGCCTAGTGGAAATATTCACACCATTAGACACCGGGTCACCTGTGCCACCGTAGGAGTCGTCTATTTGGCCCAATGCCAATGTGGCTCGTACTACGTTGGCAAAACTAAGCGTCCCTTCCAGATCCGTATCCGAGACCACATAAAACCGTTATATAAAAATACCACCACCACTGCCATAAACCGGCACATTGCTGCCCAGCACAACTTTGACCCCCACGTCATTCTATTTTCCGCACTCGAACATGTTCCTTCACATGTTAGAGGCGGAAGCATAGATAACAGATTACTACAGCTTGAAACAAAATGGATTCACATACTAAATGCCACCAGCTTCCCTGGGCTTAACGAACACATACGTTTTAAACCTTTTTTATGAGCCTGTACCTCTACCAGCTGTATTTGCAAACACGCTATGCATACCAACTTCTAGTGCTTGTTTCCAAATCTACGTAGTTTATAGTCTTTATTCTCGTCTCCCTCCCTTCTTCCTCGCTCCATCCTCTCCTATTCTTCCTTCCCTACTTTCTTTCCCCCTTGCCCCTACCCCCCTTTCTCCTTTTTCTATGCTTCCCTCGCTCTATATTCTCCTGCCATGGTTGCTCTTGTGTTTCCCTTGTATAGTTCTATTTATGTGACTCCCACAATATTAGCATTCATGCTACATGCCTTTGTCAAAATGTATTTCTTTACATACTTTATTCAAACATTGTTCTATCTGCCATTTGGACTTTTGTTAATTTCTGTTGTCCATTGATGTTAGAAACTTATGACATATGCATCAATACACTTTCTGTATTTATTTGTATCACTTTTCCCAGTTTGATTTACATATTTTTTCATTATAGGTTTTTTGTGTAACCAGGACCTTGTGGTTCTCTTTGTCTGTTACACACTTTGTGGCTGGACATTGCGGGCTGACGCGCAGGTATGCTCCCGCTGTCCCCATGGACCCCTGTGGACCGTCGGGTTAGTGGGGGACCAGTCCCCCCATCCTGTGCCTCCGCCCACACTCTCTCGCACTGAGGTGGGTTCCGTCCCCGAATCGCTTTCGTTCACTGGCTTTCCCGCATCCCGTGGGGGGGCGCGGCCGTGCCCCCCTCTCGGGAGGGGTTTCGCTAGCGCTGTTCGTGCCTGTACGGACGCCCGGGGCAGTACATTATTGTCTGCCTCGGGTATCCGCGCCTCGCTCACACCTTCTGGCCTCCTCATTCCATCGGCAGATGAATGCTGATGGCGCCCTGGGACCGCCCAATCCACGGCGTCTCGTCCTCTCATTGGCCATGCGGACGCCGTTGTGTCTGAGCGTGCGCGCACGGTGCATGCCGGAACATGTAGTTTCCGGGGCGCCGCCTAACGCGCATGCGCGGACGCCCCTCACTTGCGTCCGCACACCTGATCACTATCTGATCAGGTGTGGGGGGTATTTCAGTAACCGGTCAGTCCCTTGTTTCACATGCTGGACGAGGAACGTGCCTGTATGTGTTCCCACACACAGTAACCAGGTAATCCGGGATTATCATCATATCTTTAATACTTTCCTTAACCTTACCCTTTACTTAGCCTTCAATTATTCCCTTTAGGATTTACCATCTTGGAGCTACCATCCATCTCCCTGGCAATCCTCAATACTGACTTCTTAACAGTCACGTATTCTGCTAAACGGCCTATCAGGTAAATCATTCCCTGTCTTTTAACTAGTTTTTAGCCCCACACTGCACAGCTCTCTGATTTCCTAATACAGCCCTTCTCCATCTATTCCCCTCTAGGACTCACTGTATCCGCTGCCTTCCCTAAAAGATTATTTCTTATGCATACAAATTATGCAAACATCTAAGTTAGTCACTTGCTTTACAGTGCACCTTATTAGGTAAGTCCTTTCCCTGTGCGATTTTCTCTTCCATTTCTATGATGACTATTAGGTCTATCTGTAAAGCAAACCTATCTTCCCATATAGGTCATTTATCATTTGATTGCCAACCCTGCCAACTGTCCTGCTGTGTGTGCGTACTTACCTACAGACGCTTCTTCCCTCCTCCAATCAACTGTTTTTAACCAATAGTGTGAGTTTTTTATCAAAAAATTTTTTTGCTCTATGCAACCGATGTACAATTGCATCACTTCCTGTGCTCTCTTAAACGTAACGTTCAATATATACCCAACATCTACTCACCTATTTCCAAT
The DNA here is from genome assembly GCA_037952925.1 of Lithobates clamitans. Lineage (NCBI taxonomy): Eukaryota > Metazoa > Chordata > Amphibia > Anura > Ranidae > Lithobates > Lithobates clamitans. The sequence continues at coordinate 6,310,674 of JBBGZY010000765.1, forward strand.
GCATTCCTTTGCCAGGTTTACTGCATGCCCCCTGCAGGCACATTACACGGTGCAGTCCGCCCTTCCCCCTTGGGTGACATTTTTCGTGCCCCCTCTGGGTGTCGGTCTTTCAGGTACGTTTGCGGTATCGGGGCCATTGGGACCGCCTCTCCGCGAGACTGTCCAGCCACAATATTCCATTACTCAGCTTTGTACTAAACATTGTATTATTAGATATTTCTGTTCATATTATGTTTTCTGTATCCCTATGTACAGACTTCTCTATACCCAATTTGAGCTCTTGTTCCCTGAGGAAGCCAATGCCTTGGCGAAACATGTAGGAAACCGAGCCCTTATTTGGATGGCCATCTCCATCTGGCCTACTCTACTGCAGTTTGGGTCGCACGCAATATATAAGTCTGTTTTAGGTGTTAACCATTTTAGTGTTTTTTTCATGTCTGTAACATTACCAATAAAATTTTGTAATTTTGTCATTTTAAATCCTCTCTTCCCTTTTGCATTATTTGACCTTAGCACCGTTATAATCCCCTGTCCCTATATTCACTAGCTACCTAATTATTTTGGGATGAGGTGCTGCATCCAATTGTACCATCTAGCCACAACCATATTTTCAAAATAATCTATGGGCTCAACATGCCTCTCAGCAATTTCCTTGGGGTGTCTACTTTCCAAAATGGGGTCATGGGGGGGGTTGTACTGCCCTGCCATTTTAGCACCTCAAGAAATTAGATAGGTAGTCATAAACTAAAAGCTGCGTTAATTTCTAGAAAATGTACCCTAATTTGTAGGTGCTATAACTTTTGCGCAAACCAATAAATATACGCTTATTGACATTTTTTTACCAAAGACACGTGGCTGAATACATTTTGGCCTAAATTGAGTTTATTAAAATGTTTTATAACAAAAATTAGAAAATATCATTTTTTTTTAAAATTTTAGGTCTTTTTCCGTTTATATCGCAAAAAATGAAAATCACAGAGGCAATCAAATACCATCAAACGAAAGCTCCATTTGTGGGAAAAAAGGATGCAAATTTCATTTGGGTACAGCATTGCATGACCGCGCAATTACCAGTTAAAGCAGCGCAGTGCCAAATTGTAAAAAGTGCTCCGGTCATTGAGCAGCCAAATCCTCCAGGGCTGAAGTGGTTAAAGTCTGGGGAATATAAAAGGTGGATAAGCACTGGAGGGGAGGCAATTATGTGAGGCAGTTGAGTCACCAAGAATCCTTTTGGATTTATGAAACAGAGGTTCTAACCCCTAGTGGTCTGAATGTTGAGTTTGACCTGAACTGCTTAATTAGTGATAGATAACTTAACCCCCCCCCTCCAAGTAAATCAGTGAATAAGGTGTTATGACCTATGTAAATTAATTCCACACATTTATTCTTTTAGTGATGGTGTTGTTTTAGTTTTATTTTGCATTTATATTCTCCTGGGGTACTTAAAACTAGCGATGTACCTCCTTATTTTAACATACTGTAGAGAGAGATCACGCTAGGTTTAAATATACAGTGGGGACGGAAAGTATTCAGGCCCCCTTAAATTTTTCACTCTTTGTTATATTGTAGCCATTTGCTAAAATCATTTAAGTTCATTTTTTTCCCTTATTAATGTATACACAGCACCCCATATTGACAGAAAAACACAGAATTGTTGACATTTTTGCAGATTTATAAAAAAAGAAAAACTGAAATATCACATGGTCCTAAGTATTCAGACCCTTTGCTCAGTATTTAGTAGAAGCACCCTTTTGATCTAATACAACCATGAGTCTTTTTGGGAAAGATGCAACAAGTTTTTCACACCTGGATTTGGGGATCCTCTGCCATTCCTCCTTGCAGATCCTCTCAAGTTCTGTCAGGTTGGATGGTAAACGTTGGTGGACAGCCATTTGTAGGTCTCTCCAGAGATGCTCAATTGGGTTTAAGTCAGGACTCTGGCTGGGCCATTCAAGAACAGTCATGGAGTTGTTGTGAAGCCACTTCTTCGTTATTTTAGCTGTGTGCTTAGGGTCGTCCTGTTAGAAGGTAAACATTCGGCCCAGTCTGAGGTCCTGAGCACTCTGGAGAAGGTTTTCGTCCAGGATATCCCTGTACTTGGCCGCATTCATCTTTCCCTCGATTGCAACCAGTCGACCTGTCCCTACAGCTGAAAAACGCCCCCACAGCATGATGCTGCCACCACCATGCTTCACTGTTGGGACTGTATTGGACAGGTGATGAGCAGTGCCTGGTTTTCTCCACACATACCGCTTAGAATTAAGGCCAAAAAGTTCTATCTTGGTCTCATCATACCAAAGAATCTTATTTCTCACTATCTTGGAGTCCTTCAGGTGTTTTTTTAGCAAACTCCATGCGGGCTTTCATGTGTCTTGCACTGAGGAGAGGCTTCCGTCAGGCCACTCTGCTATAAAGCCCCGACTGGTGGAGAGCTGCAGTGATGGTTGTCTTTCTACAACTTTCTCCCATCTCCCGACTGCATCTCTGGAGCTCAGCCACAATGATCTTTGGGTTCTTCTTTACCTCTCTCACCAAGGCTCTTCTCCCTTAGCTCAGTTTGGCCGGACGGCCAGCTCAAGGAAGGGTTCTGGTCATCCCTAAACTTCTTCCATTTAAGGATTATGGAGGCCACTGTGCTCTTAGGAACCTTAAATGCAGCAGAAATTTTTTTGTAACCTTGGCCAGATCTGTGCCTGGCCACAATTCTGTCTCTGAGCTCTTCAGGCAGTTCTTTTGACCTCATGATTCTCATTTGACATGCACTGTGAGCTGTAAGGTCTTATATAGACAGGTGTGTGGCTTTCCTAAACAAGTCCAATCAGTATAATCAAACACAGCTGGACTCAAATGAAGGTGTAGAACCATCTCAAGGATGATCAGAAGAAAGGGACAGCAGAGTTAAATATATGAGTGTTACAGCAAAGGGTCTGAATACTTAGAACCATGTGATATTTCAGTTTTTCTTTTTTAATAAATCTGCAAAAATGTCAACAATTCTGTGTTTTTCTGTCATTATGGGGTGCTGTGTGTACATTAATGAGGAAAAAAAATGAACTTAAATGATTTTAGGAAATGGCTGCAATATAACAAAGAGTGAGAAATTTAAGGGGGTCTGAATACTTTCCGTCCCCACTGTATATACCTTTTATGAATTATTTTTGTGTAAATTTGCTATATATTTTTATATAATGACTTTTTTATAATGGTATCGATTTCAGGAATTCAATTGGCAAATTATAGATATTTATCTGTGTGTATGCTTGGAATAATGGAAGATTTTTTATAGAAGTATTTAGCTCTTGGTGTTATTCTGTATTATTCTGTGTGAGGATGTACCCTTTTGTTTTGGTAAATTAGTTTAGGTATAGTTTTGCATTGGTGTTGCTGGGCATTGTTGTCCTTCAGCAGTATTTTGGCTTAATTGATTGAACGAGATTTTGTAGCTGCATGGCATTTTGATGTCTGCTGCAATGGAGGTAATAAATGAGCAAGTAGATGGCACGGCTCCACTCCTACTGAAGAAATTCCTGGCTTAACACGTATAGAGGGACCGAGTCATGGGTGTAACGTCATCCCGCAGCCATCTTACCACTGAGCCAAGAGTCGGCATATGTGTTTGGTACGTGCATTTGAGCTCGCACTGGTGGCAGTGCTCTATTTTTCAAGGGCAATCTTCTTCTTTTACTTATTTCTGTTGACAAACTATTTTTATTGGGTACAAAAAGCTTTTGTCATATGCCATAAAAAGTAGAATACAGGTAGTTTACACATAAAGCTTATCAAAATATATTGTGTGATTGTTTATAGAAATATATATTATTATATATTTTTTTTTTGGTAAGTCAACAAGTTAACAAAAAACTCTGATTTATAAATATATTATATTGTTCTTCGGACTTGGTAAAGTCATTCAGGGTTGAAAAAGAGATTGGCCAGGTTAAGCCATAGGTCCCAATTTTATTGTAAAAATGATTAGTATTCTGTAGTGTGTGGAATATTTTTTTCACAAACTTAATATTGTTGATTCTGTTTTTCAAATGTGTTAAGCCCCATACACACGATAGGACTTTGTACAAACTTTCCCTTGGATTTTTGTACAAAGGGCGTTGGCCAAAAGTTTGTCTTGCATACAGACGACAGGAATTTTCCAGCCAACTTTCACCATATCACGTGGTTTTTCAGCTCTTTACCACCACCCTTTGGTCAACTTGTGTATTGTTGTCTGATATTGTGTCAATCTCGCCACTTTTATTGGCGAGATTGACACCTTGTGAGCCAGGTTGACACTGGTGCGGGGATCCGACTTGGATCCCCGCCAATGCCAGGCACTGTGTTTGGTTCATACCATATCTTGAGGGGGAACTCCACGCCAAATTTTAAATAAAAAACCGGCATGGGTTCCCCTCCAGGGGCCTACCAGGCCCTTAGGTATGGTATGGATATTAAGAGGAACCCCCTACGCCAAAAAAACGGCATGGGGTCCCCCCCCAAATCCATACCAGACCCTTATCCGAGCACGCAGCCCGGCCGGTCAGGAAAGGGGGTCGAGACGAGCAAGCGCCCCCCCCCCTCCTGAGCTGTACCAGGCCGCATGCCCTCAACATGGGGGTGGGTGCTTTGGGGGAGGGGGCGGCCTGCGGCCACCCCAAAGCACCTTGTCCCCATGTTGATGAGGACAAGGGCCTCTTCCCGACAACCCTGGCCGTTGGTTGTCGGGGTCTGCGGGCGGGGCGCTTATCGGAATCCGGGAGCCCCCTTTAATAAGGGGGCCCCCTGATCCCGGCCCCCCACCCTATGTGAATGAGTATGGGGTACATCGTACCCCTACCCATTTACCTAGGGAAAAAAGTGTCAATAAAAAACACAGTACACAGGTTTTTAAAGTAATTTATTAGGCAGCTCCGGGGTCTTCCTCCCACTTCGGGGGTCCTCTTCCGACTTCGGGGGTCTCTCCGGCGTCTTCTCCCGGTGTCCGCATCTTCAGCCGGCTCCACCGCTATCTTCTGGCGCTCTTTTGCCAGCGGTGGCCTGGACTTCTGGATCGTCTTCCCTCTTCTCAGACCCCAACAACCAACGGCCAGGGTTGTCGGGAAGAGGCCCGCAGGGCGCCCCCTCCCCCAAAGCACCCACCCCCCATGTTGAGGGCATGCGGCCTGGTACGGCTCAGGAGGGGGGGCGCTCGCTCGTCCCCACTCCCTTTCCTGACCGGCCAGGCTGTGTGCTCGGATAAGGGTCTGGTATGGATTTTGGGGGGACCCCCAAGCCGTTTTTGCAGCTAAAATCCATACCAGACCGAAGGGCTTGGTATTCCCCAGAGGGGAATTCCCTTTGGCGCCCGCCGCAGTAGGAAAACGTGTTTTTCCTATTGCAGCGAGCGCCAGATGTACAGTACCCTGCCGCCGAGAACCAGCGCGATCCGATCGCGCTGGAAACATTCTTGCGGCTGCGTACTGTAGTTTGTACAAAAGTCCGATGGCTTTGTGTACACACAATCGGACTTTGCTCCATCGGACTTTTGTTGCCAGGAAGTTTGTCCGTTCGCACAGCCAACAAAAGTCCGATGGAAACTGAAAAAGTTTGTCCGATGGAGCGTACACACGGTCGGATGTTGCTCCAAAACAGCTAATTTGCATGTTTGTTGTCAAAAAGTCTGATCGTGTGTACGGCCCTTTAGAGGGACTGAAGGGGATTTCCAGTGTATGCTATCAACCAGTGTACTGCTACACATGTTGTGTGCATTAGTCTCAAATTATGGGTGGTGAGTCCAATGATAGGGGAAAATAGGAGACATTTGTGGAGAGTGAGATTCATACTACCGTATATACTCGAGTATAAGCCGAGTTTTTCAGCACATTTTTTTGTGACTCGGTTTATACTCGAGTCACTGCCATCTCTGCATGCCTGATCCCACGGACGAGGACGAGAGGATGTCCGTGATAGGCGGAACACTGACTGCTGGGAAAGTGTTCCGCCTATCACAGACGAGGAAGAGGCGCAGCTTTTGTACACTGGATGGCCGCCGTCTGACTGCATGACACGGGCTGATCACGTAGGCAGATCGACACAGGGAGGCAATGGACACAGGGAAAGCATGGACACAGGGAAGGCATGCAATGCACACAGGGAAGGCATGCAATGGACACAGGGAAGGCATGCAATGGACACAGGGAAGTATGCGATGGACACAGTGAGGCATGCAGCTGCAGATGGGCATTGTTGACCCTCTTTTTCCACTTACAGTAGCTGCTGCATTTCTAACCCCAGGCTTATACTCGATTCAATACGTTTTCCCAGTTTTTTGTGGTAAAAGTAGGTGCCTCGGCTTATATTCCGATCGACTTATACTCGAGTATATACGGTACTATTTGAAATTTTGGAAGCAAATTTTTCTAGTTGCTTCCATATCTGTGTAATCTTCTCACAGTTATAAAAAAATGTGTGAGAAAGAACCAGTAGAATTGCAACCTCTGAAGCATGTCTGAGTATCTGGGAAAATGGCATGAATTTTAACCGGAGTATATTACCATCTTGTAAATAATTTAATTGCAGTCTCTTTAATCGTGATTGATCATGTGCATTTGTGTAAATTATTGCTGCAATTGTCCCAGTTTTCAGTTGTAAAGGAGAAATCACACTCTTGCTCCCATTTGTGCATGTAGGGGAGTTTGTTTTGTTCTATGTTATTAAATAGATTAGAGTATATTTATGGTATCAGACCTGTTCTTCTAGGTGACTTTAGACATATGTTTTCGAAGAATGAAGGTGGATGTGAGTTTACTGTTTGTAAATATGTGCTAAAAAAATGTCTAATCTGGAGGAATTTATTAAACTCAGTATTGGGGATCTGATGTTGAGATTTTAGTGAAAAGAATGAGGTGAAGTTGTTGTTTTCTAAAAAATTAAAGAGGGATATCAGGTTGTTGTTTTTCCACCATGAGAAGTCTCCTGCTTCATGCGTAATTAGGCTCGATTCACATCTATGCATGTTGCTTTTGAGCATTTCTGCAGTGTTTTTTGTGATGCTTGCCACGTTTTTGAGCAGCGTTGTTGCGGAGTTTTTCGTGGTTTTTTTTTTTAGACTGTATACAGTCTAAAAAAAAAAAAAAACTCCGAAAACGCATCAAAAACGCTGTAAAAACACTGCACTTGCGTTTTTGATGCTGGTCCATTGAATTCTATTACATGCAAAACGCTGCATTTTGCATGAAAAAAGTCCCTGACCCTTTCCAAAAACGCAGAGGTACAAAAAGGCATTGATGTGAACATGTTCCATAGGAACCCATGTTAAAAAATTCCCATGCATTTCTGCAAAATGCATCAAATACGTGCTAGTGTGAATGGAGCCTTAGGGGGAATTTTGGATCTCCAATAAAAGAAGCATGTGGGGGTGTGTTAGATATCAGATTCTATTTTTGTTGTGTAGTTTCCATAATTTGGTTGATTGTGATACTAGTTAAGTTATTATTAAGGGTGTCTAAGTTATGGTTTGAAATCTTGTTACCCCATAATATACCTGAGATAGAATATGGTAGAATGGAGTCTTTTTTCAAATCTAACCCATGGGATTTTGGGGTTGAGAATATGCCAATGTGCTATTTGTGACCATCTGGCAGCTAAGAAATATAACCAGAAATCTGGGAGGGCAAGTCCTCCCATTCTTTTGTGAATTATATAATACTAATCTTGATAGACGTGGATGAGAATCTGACCATATATACTTGTTAATCTCGGTTTGGAATTTTGTAATAATTACTTTATTTATTCTAATTGGGAGTGCCCTAAATAGGTATAACATCTTTGGTAGAATTGTCATTTTAATGGCTGTGATTCTGCCTAAAAATGTTATTTTGAAAGATTTCCACATTTTGAGCATCAATCTTAATTTTTATATCAAGGGTATGTAGTTTTTTGAGGAAAGGTTATTAATGTTTGGGGTTAGAAAGATGTCTAAATATGGAAGAGATTCCATCGACCAGGAGTAATTGAATGAGTTGCGTAAGGAGTCCAAGTGAGATCGTGGGATGTTTATTGGCATACCAATAGATTTGGAGACATTCACCGTAAGGCCTTATAATGATGCAAATGTTTTAAGAGTATGTAATAAATTTGGTAAAGCTACACTAATTAACTAAGTAATTAACTAACTAAGTAATAAAATCATATCGTCCACATACATGCTCAATTTATAGGTGTTATTATTAGGTTTATAACCTTTGATGTCTGGGTGTAATAGTATTGCTGTGGCTAATGGTTCAATCGCAAGAGTGAATAGTAAGAGAGAGAGGGGACATCTCTGGCGTGTACCCCTGCCCAACTTGAAAAAGTCTGAATTACAACCTGGTAATCTTATCCTAGTAGATGGGTTATGATAAAGAGCTTGAAAGGCATGGAGAAATTTACCTTTGAAACCATATCATTTCAGCACTATATCAAGGAAGTTCCAGGATACACTGTCAAATGCCTAATAATATCGAGGCTAAGTAGTAGGACAGATCTGGAGTTGATATTTGCGTCTTGAATTATGTTTGTTACTAATCTAATATTGTCCGTAATTTGTCTGCCGGGTATGAAACCTGATTGATAAGGGGAAATTAGGGAGGGGATTATTGATGCTAATCTATTGGCTAACAGTCTACTAAATATTTTAATGTCATTGTTTATTACCAAAATTGGTCTATAATTTTGGGGCAATGTATGATCTTTGGTTTTGGGATGAGAGACATGTTAGCAAGTAACATTTCATCTGGGAACTGATCTCCTTTAAGAATGTTGTTGTATAATTTTGTTAAATTTGATATTAACAGTTGTGGATATTGTTTATAATAGAATGAGGAGAATCAGTCTGGAGATGAAAGTTGAATCTGTGCAATGAAGATAGGTACAAGTGGAATGTAGAACTGCTGCCTCTACAGGCGCAATTCCTCCAGCGTGGAATATGCTGAATTAGGAGAGAAGTGGATGTAGGTGCAGCGCTGTTCTGGTGACTAATTAGTGATAAACCACTATTAGCTGACAATGTGTTATAATAATAATAATATCTAGGTGGTGTTACAACCTCTTGTGGCTATTTAAAATATAGTGACAATATATAAAGGGACTGATTCTTTGCTAATAATCCATATGTGATTTGTCCCTTGTGAGTAACAACCAAACATTTGACTAATACTGATATTTGTGAAATTATATGAAAAATCATGTAAAAAGTGCCCAATATAACATACAGTACTTAACTGGACCTGATAATAAAGTGCATAAGCAGGAAAGTGCTTGGCGAAGAAAAGGGGATTGCTATTTAGCAGATTAATAAAGTGACTTGTGCTCAAAACAATAGAAGCCAGTGCTTGCTGGAAAAAGTCTAGTTTGCATGCACAAATGGTTTTGAGCTTAGAAAGAGTTAATTCCTCTAGAAAACAAATATTGTTAAGGCTCGGTTCACACTAGGACGACTTGGGATCCGACTTGTAAGCCCTCAAGTCGCCCCAAGAAGAGATTAACATTACAGGGAATCAGAGCGTCTTAATTGACACTACTGAAGTCGCTCTGACTTCAGAGCGTACTCCCTGTACTACTTGGATCCGACTTGTAGGTGACCTGTACCATAGAAATCAATGGAAGTCGCCTCCAAGTCGGATCACTATCTACAGTCAAGCGACTTTACAGGGAAAAAATTTAGTTTGCCCAGGCAAACCCCTCCCTCCCAGAGAGCTGATTATCCTGTGAATGGCCACAGCCAAAGTCGCCTGTCCTGGAGGCGACTTGAAGTCGCATTGTAATTTGCTTAAAGTCGCGCTGAAGTCGCGTTGAAGTCGCCTTGCAAAGTCGCGCTGAAATCATGTTGCCCCTGTGTGAATCGAGCCTAAAGGTGGATCTTCTTGTTCCAGTGCTGGCTTGGTGATAGTGCTACTTATTCGTGCTCCTAATGTCCATACACTCACCCCTACAGGGGTATTGCGCGATCACAGTATTTGCCACTGTATAGCAACTCTTGGCAGTTCCGGTTCGAACAACATTAAAAGCACGAACCGGAACTGCCAGGAGTTGCTTGCTACACAGTGGCAAATACTGTGATCGCGCAATACCCCTGTAGGGGTGAGGCTATTAGGTGAGTGTATGCACATTAGGAGCACGAAGAAGTAGCACTATCACCAAGCCAGCACTGGAACAAGAAGATCCACCTTTAACAATATTGGTTTTCTAGAGGAATTAACTCTTTCTAAGCACAAAACCATTTGTGCATGCAAAATAGACTTTTTAAAGCAATATTGTTTTTCCAGCAAGCACTGGCTTCTATTGTTTTGAGCACAAGTCACTTTATTAATCTGCTAAACAGCAACCCCCTTTTCTTCACCAAGCACTTTCCTGCTTATCCTTTCAATGGGATCCGCATTACCATTATACGACAAGAGATGGCAGTGTTGGATTATAATAGATTATATGAAATACTGTTCTTAATCTATTAAAGTACTGTGGACAGAATAACAAAAGTTGAAGCTTGATGTACCACGTTACGACAGTAGATGTCAGTGTGTTTTCATTATTTGGATGAATTTAGCCATTTTATCTGTGACAAATTACTTTACACAGAATAAGTATATAGGGCTAATATTGCAGTTAGTAAATGATCTGGTGGTTTTGTGTACAGGTTTATAACCATGAGGCCTCTCCAATTAGTTAGGATGAGTGGGTATAAACCTGTTAAAGTAAATACTTGGAAAAAAAAAAAGAAGAGAAAAATAAATAAAAAGTAAAATGCAAAATCTACATTATATATATATATATATATCTCATTTTTTTTTATTGATTAAACCTTTTAAATTGAGAGCATTATTTAATGGAAATAAACTTCTAAATGGAAAGCATTGTGTGCTTTCCTTTTCTTCCCATACTGAGGACCTGTGTACCCTTCCTATGGGAAAAGAGGAGAGAGGATCTGCTAAGAGTTTGTCAGAGCCCGGCTAATAGCCTTAAGGGGAACACCACTTACTTTGACCTTCTGGTAATGCAGGGTTCATGGCTTTCAGGTGAGCGGCCAGTTTGTATGGTGGTGAAACACGGAGCACTTCTATTATTCGGATCACAGTGGTGATTGCGTATACTGATTGGACGAATTTACACTATCTGCGGACTATCACATTTGTTGCACATTATAATTGTATTAGATGCGTATAGCACTTTTTGTTTATTTTGCTGTTGATATGCAGTACAAGAGACTTATTTTTCTTGCGATTAACTGTTTTCTATTTATTTATGGTATTGATAAGTGTTGTGATTTAGCTTAGTGTTAGCTGGCATCATTATTATTCTTATTTCATATATTTGAGCACAGGATGTGTGTGTGTGTACAGTATATTGTGGCTGTGCTAATTGACATTAGTATTATAATAAGTATACAGTAAAACCTTGGATTGCAAGCATAATTTGTTCCAGAAACATGCTTGTAATCTAAAGCACTTGCATATTAAAGCAAATTTCTCCATAAGAAATAATGGAAACTCGGGGGCGTAGCCGAGCGACGGAGCGTGATGGCAGCTTAGTACAGGAGCTCCGCCATCCAGAGCCTGAACTTAACCTACAATAAGCGGGAGACAGCTATATCTACAGACAGAGAATTACAGGGAGAGGCACATCTACCTCCGGTCGCAAACGGACTCGGCTGCCCAGCTGAGCAGGAGTATTCTGGCAATGTTTTGCACACAGCAGGCGGCCGCGCAGGCCCTATCCCAGGCCTCGAAGCGTGGTACGCGGGGCCCCACTGTGACAGAAACATCTGAGACATCCACCACAGATATGTTCCCCCCCCCCCCCTCCACGCACATGCTCAGCCTAGCAGATCTCCCGATGGTAGCCCTAGACAAAGAATACCCTGTCAGCGGCAATCTCTGACCTGAAGATAGATCTGAAAGGAGTCGCCACGTGCCTAGGACACATGGAAGCTGTGACTGAGACTCATGGCGCTGCTATCCAGCAGGTACAACAAACAGCCAGCATTCACTCCCAGCATTTGATTGATATGCATCGGCATATGGAGGACCTGGACAATAGAGACCATAGACACAACCTGCGGGTAAGGGGGATTCCAGAAGCTGTGGATGGTCCTCAGTTGCAGGCAGTAGTTTGGGCCATCTTTATTACTTTACTGGGCAGATCACCAGATGCGCAAGTGGAAATAGAGTGGTGCCACTGAGCCCTTAGGCCGCGGGGCAGGGAAACCAACCCATCTAGGGACACTGTCTGTTGCCTGGTCCATTTCTCTCAAAAAGAGGACATACTGCCACTAGCACTAAACCATACCCAGCTGGAACATCAGGGGGCCCCCCCATCCAGATTTTTCAGTATCTTTCCACCATCACTCTACAACATAAGAGAGACCTGTGCCCTCTTCAAACTGTTTTAAGAGAAAGGCGTATTGCATACAGCTGGAAATGCCCTTTCTGCCTGCAAGCTACCACAGGGAAGAGTGATACACACGAGCAGAGCCCTCTCCCCCCCCCGCCCCCTTTTTTTTTCTTTCTGTGCTGGTTTTGCCTTCTGAGGTAGGCCCTACCCTCATGCAATCTATGCCATACCAGGAAACTGACTACATGGTCTCGTGCACCCACAATGAGCAAGTTGTAGATAAGGACTGAGCCCTTAATACAAGCTCCTGATATACCTGACACTTTAGGGTTTGAGACTCTACCACATATTCGCATGAACAATTCCCTTATCCTGAATCGCAGGGGAACCTGCTATAGGGGTCTATCCCTTATAGTGCAAGCCTGGGACTCTACACCGGCATCCAACTGGTACTGTGATCAGCAAGATACCTAATTTTTTCTGGTAGAGGGGTAAATTTTGCTACTGAGCTCCACAATGTGTAACAGAAAAGCCAAGGGGGCATATATACTCCGATGGTTATTGGGAATTATGGTAAAGGGTACAAGGCTGCTTTTCCAACACATGGGGAACTAGCATGCAGCAAGGGCAGGAAGATGTTAACTGCAGAGATGTAGAATTTATTGCTGGACATGCCGTCCTCAGTGTGCATTTAAATAACTGAGGAAGCAGAGTGTTGACAGCGTCCCTTCCCCCTTACTGCATGCATACGAGAAAGTGTCCCCAGGGAAGCACCCTATAGCATTCTAGCAGGCTACCTCCGGGAAGCAACAGGGCCTCTGGGACCAGGGGCACCCGGTAATTTTGGCTTTATTAATGAGACTGCTGGACTATATCTTGCCACCCTGGAGATACTTCTCGTGAGTACTCCTGAAGTACGACAAGGCACTGTTTGTTGTTATCTGTTGAATTCATCTTCCTATAGTTTGTTAGGTTTGACTGTTGGTCGGGAATACCTCAAAAAACAAAAAAAAAAAAAGAGGAAAAAAAAAAAAAAGAGAGGAACAAAACTGCATTGTTATTTTTGTTTTATTTTTTTTTTCCCTCGGCACTAGGGGAAGGCATGGGAGGTGGATCTAAATATGGAGTGGAGAACAGGCATTGGAGGCTCACATATGGGCCCCGAGGACAGTAATGTTGCTCTCAGAACACATGGACTGCTCACATGCTCCTCTCTCCCCCCCCCCCCCCCCCCGCTGCTGAGGTACAAGAGGCACTTGATCTTCCAGCTAGCTCTATAAGAGGGGGCCTGGGGAGCTCTGGAAATGGGGCTCATCTAGCAGTGGATGGACCTACTCCGAAGCACTCCGGTTCTTATAGATGTGATTTTGGTCTCCATTTTTTACACCGATATACTGTAAAGGCTCTGGATGCACATATCTGAACTTGGCCCTTTGGTGTTTGACCCCTTCCCCACCTCAGAGAGGCAGGTTCCCCTTTGAATCTGGCCAGATCTTCTTTCCCCCATATTATACAACCTCTCTCTTAGGTGGGTTAGCAGGCCTAAAGCCACCTCCGGCGACAAGTAGATAAGTCTACCACACCTGGTTATAAGGAGGCGGCATTTTCATTGCTCCGGTTGACAGAGTACGTTGGTTAGGTCAACTCCCTAAAACTCCCTTCCTCCCCCCCCCCCTTTTTTTTCCTCTCTTGATCTCTCTTTCTCTACCCTCTTGCTCTACTTTCCCACACCACCACAAACCTTTTGGCCCATCCTCAACAGAAACATTTTAATATGCTCAAAACTAAGAATTGCACAGCTCCTCTCTCACTCTTTAAACATTAAAAGCCTCAGCGTGCCTGTAAAACTTAGCAGCATTCTAGCAGAGGCACAATGACTGAAGGCGCACATTGCCTTTTTACAAGAGACCCACTATAAAATTAGGCAACATCCCCCCGACTATGCAACCGTCTTCCATGCGGCTTGTGCCGAATAAAAAAAAACCAAGGGAGTCTCGATTTTGCCATCAAGGTGGTTGTCATTTATCCTTACTGACCAGTTGCTGGATCCAGAGGGCAGATTTCTTTTTTTAAAAGGGTTAGGGAAAAATAGACTGGTGACCTTGGCTAATATTTATTGACCCAAACTCTAAGCAAGTACCATTTCTCTGAGAAAACCCTGCTTAAATTAGGGACCTTTCAATCAGCTCTTTTGATCCTTGGAAGAGACTTCAATCTGGCTCTGAACCCATTGCTGAAAACCTCCTGAGGTACCTCTTCTCTTCCCTTCTCCGCCTTACGCCAAGCCAAACGTCAGCTGGCCTCTCTTACGCTACATGACACATGGAGAACCTTAAACCCCAGCGAGCGAGACTACACTTTTTTTCTCCCCACTTCACAACCGTTACTCGAGATTGGATTATCTCTTCATAAGCCAATCTGATCTTTCTTGCCTACACAAAGCTACCATAGAGCAGATGGTGCTTTCGGACCACCACCAAGTCACAATGATCTTGGTCTTCCCTGACAGGGAGGTCTCCTCCAAGATCTGGAGAACGGACGCGTCCCTTCTGGCAGACCCTGGGGATCTGGCCATTATTAGACAACATATTGAGGAATTCTTTCACCTCAATGACACACCTGGCATCTCACCTCTGACTCAGTGGGAAGCGCACAAGTGTGTCATGCGGGGATACATGCTTTCCATTGCAGCTCGGAAAAAAATGCTGATAAAAAGGAACTATCAGACAAGATACACGACTTAGAAGTCCAACACAAACGCCGACTGGCACTCCAGATAGCACAGGGACTGGCAGAGGCTCGGGCCCTCTTACTGGAAGAACTCTTTAAAAGAGCACGCAAAAGACATATACTGACGCAACGCTTGTTTTACGAACAAAGCAACAAACCGGGTAGACTCCTGGCTAGCCACCATAGTGCACCATATGACTGACGCTTCTGGGACCATCCACTCCAAAAATTAACCTACAGCCTCTCAATTCTAGCGCTGTTACAGCGACCTATATAGCCTTCACCCCGGCGAACCAAACCCTGTAGGAGCAGACAATAGGGTAAAACTGATACGTGAATTCCTAAATCGATACAGTCCTTCTCCTTTGACCATTGATGCTGTACAGGACCTTGAAGCACCTCTGTCCTTGGAAGAATGGGGAGCGGCACTGAAGGCTACAAAACCGGTTAAAAGCCCAAGTCCCAATGGATTTTCTGCCCAGTATTATAAGTGCTTCTCAGACCTCCTTTGCCCCGGGCTTTCTTAAAGTTTTTAACTCACTGCCGGAAGCTCCCTATTCCTCAACCAGCTTACTGGAAGCATATATCTCGGTGATCTTGAAAGATAATAAAGACCCAGCCAATGTTGCTTCCTACCGTCCAATATCCTTACTCAATGTGGGCGTTAAGCGGTTTTCAAAAATGTTAGCAACTCCATTATCCCAACACGTACCAAACTGGGTGGGACTGGACCAAGTAGGCTTTGTACCAGGCAGAGAGGCTAGGAAAAACACTGTCAAAGCCTTGAACCTACATCACTGGCTAACTTCTAACCAAGGGGAAGGCTTTTTCCTAGCAATGGATGCAGAGAAGGCGTTCGACCGAGTGGCCTGGGACTATATGGGTGAAGTTTTGGGAGCTCTGGGTATTGGCGCCAAAATACGTGCACTCATCCTGTCCCTATATGCCAACCCAAGGGCCAGAGTTATTCAATGGCCACCTGTCGAACGCCTTCTCTATCCACAACAAGACAGGGCTGTCCCCTATCACCCTTACTCTACATCCTCACCCTGGAACCCCTTCTCCGTTGTATTAGGGAACACCTAGATATCAAGGGGGTAAAGGTACATGGCCATGAATTTAAAATCGCAGCATTTGTAGACGACGTCTTATTATTTCTTTCCTCCCCACTAACGTCCATGCTGAATCTCCTGTCAGTTCTTGAACAATTCAAACACATCTCAAACTTGAAAATCAACTACTCAAAGTCATTCACTCTGAATGTTTCCCTACCCCCAGACCTTATGCGACAATGCCAGATACATTTCCCATTCCAAAGGAAAATGGACTCGTCACGTATCTAGGCATGAAACTCCCTGTCAACCTATCAGAGCTCTATACTAGAAACTTTACGGTGGAAACAGAGAACATGCGTCGAGATCTCCAGAAATGGCATGTGCCCTCCATGTTCGGGCGTGCTTGAATTTTAAAAATGACGATTCTTCCACGCATGCTTTACAAGATACAAACTATTCCAATCCGGCTGCCAACGTCATTTTTTGTGGCATACAGGGCTATGTGTAGGTCCTTCCCATGGGGCAACAAACCCGCACGAATCAAATGGGCTAAGTTAGTGTTGCCGAAGTCTAGTGGGGGAATTGGTCTCCCAGATCTATAATGCTACTACTGGGCAGTCCACCTGACTAGGGTGGTGGACTGGAAGATCCATGAAAGGTGTAAAGGTTGGGTTGTCTCGAACACTTAGTCTCTGATGCAGAACTACGTATAGTACCATGGCTCCAAAAAGACAACGTATCTCCCCATCTCTATGCTCACCCACTAATTAGAGCTACTCTCCAGGCGTTTGACAGGGCATGTACCATGTACTACATGTACAAGTACATATTTGGGGGGCACACCCTACAATGCGTTTAAATTCAAGATGGTGCTGCTATAAGACCTACAAACAGTACAAAATATTTTACAGCGCACACATACAAGAATGACATTTCCTGCAAGGCTGACCAGGTTTTTTGGGCTGGAGCACCCCTCCCCCTCCTCATTACCTCTTATTTAGTGGCCACCAATGTATGGGATGTACCCCTTCAGTTCTCCCACATAGAGGAGTTTAGCTCCCATGGTTGAGACAAAGGATCTTCCATTCTATTACTAGAGTAGGACCCACTAATTCGGGGTACTTTGTCGCAGTAAGTGGGCTTAGCACTATATGACCATATAGTGTGACCAAACCCCTGTATTTTATGAATATGTTCAGGTGTTTTTAACTAGCCTTGCAGGAAATGTCATTCTTGTATGTGCGCGCTGTAAAAAATTTTGTACTGTTTGTAGGTCTTATATCAGCACCATCTTGAATTTAAACGCATTGTAGGGCGTGCCCCCCAAATATGTACTTGTATATTGGAATAGACTCTGACCAGGTTTTTTGGGCTGGAGCACCCCTCCCCCTCCTCATTACCTCTTATTTAGTGGCCACCAGTGTATAGGATGTATCCCCTTCAGTTCTCCCACATAGAGGAGTTTAGCTCCCATGGTTGAGACAAAGGATCTTCCATTCTATTACTAGAGTAGGACCCACTAATTCGGGGTACTTTGTCGCAGTAAGTGGGCTTAGCACTATATGACCATATAGTGTGACCAAACCCCTGTATTTTTTGAATATGTCCAAGTGTTTTTACTAGCCTTGCAGGAAATGTCATTCTTGTATGTGTGCTCTGTAAAATTATGTACTACATGTAAACTCTCATCCAAGGAATGCTCGATTACCCCTCTTCGAGGCAACCCTACTTTTACTCCAGGCCTAGACAGGAATTTCCTGGCAGCAGAATGGCCACATAGGGAAATCCAGGCAAGACACTTTTTCTGGAGCGGGAGGTTCAAAAAAACACAAGGAATTGGTTGATCTATCCAATACCGCAAAGTTCCCTTTCTGGTCATATCTGCAACTGAAACTATTTAGACAATTCAACTCATAGAGCACCTTTATTAGGGATCCAACAGTGTTTGAGTCTCTCTGCACCAGATCATCTCCCCAAAGCCATGTCATCTCGGCGTTCTACGCCACGATACGTGCTGAGCATGCTTTTTGGGAATCTGCACTGGATATGGAAATAGGCAAAGCTTCCTGGGACCGAATACATCTATATATCCATAAGGGTTCCCTAAACGTAGCGACACAAGAGAATGGCTACAAAATCAAAACTAAGTGGTACAAAACGTCAGATATTCTAAACTAATTTATACCAGCGGTATCTGACTGCTGCTGGAGGTGCGGAGTGGAGAAGGGAACTCTTCCTTATATCTAGTGGACATGCCCCCTGATCTAGCCATATTGCCGTAAGGTTCATGACACGACAACCCTGATCACTTCACTAAAAAAAATTGAATAAAAACCAAGCGCTGATGTGGATAGATATGTGTGATATAAATAAATTGTGCTTAAAAATATATATATACCAATATAGTTAGTGCTATGAAAAAATTAGTAAATTAAAGCTGCTATCAATATAGGGTGATCAGATAACCAAACAAATAGTACTAAGTATAAAATTGATGCGCTTTAAATAAATAGTGCACAATATGCTGCTGCGACTAAGCTTAAATCCAGGAATAAAAAATGCATACATGTGAATAAAATAAATAAATTATGGTGCTAGTACATGTGTTAAAATTGCCAAAATAAATCTTCAAATTGGTGATGTGACGGTGAGTATAAATAAAATAATAATGACACTCTGAGTACAATGTCCAGGCAGAGATAAATAGTGTGAGAAAGTAAAAATAATTAAACAGTTCCTTCCCTTAATCCAGATTGATTGACTCACTGGGTTAGATCGTTTGTTTTAGGATATTTAGTTTTTCTTGCATCCCACTTCAGCAATTATACTGCTGGTGATTCGGCTCTCAGGATAAAGGTTTTATGCAAAGCAAGCAAAGAAAAAATAGATCATTGTGCAGTGAACTTACTAGATAGTACATAAGCAAAACAGGGACAAGAGATACACTCACAAACTCCCGGTCTATTAGAAGCATTCAAATAAGCAGATTGCAGTCAGCCGCTGTGGACGAGGTTTCCCATAGAGAAACAGCTGCTGTTAACCTTCAGGTGTATTGCAGCACTGAACGTCCTAAGCTCCTCCCACGCGTTACATCACTGACATGTGACTTTTTCAAGGATAAACCCAGGAAGCCACGGCCTCTGTATTTAAGTCCTATGGCATTGTGGTTACCATGGAGACAGCGCTGTGTTCATTGGATCATCATACTGCTTTCTGCTACTAATGACATGTAAATATTTTGGCTTAAGCCTTATTTAATTGTTTTACAAATTATTAAAAGGGGAACATATATTTATAAATACAGGTTTGCAAACAAATATAGAACACTTCCAGATAAAAAATAAGAACATAAAAATGGACCTAATTAGTGCGGTCACGAAACTCCCTCCAGTGGTAAATAGTGTTACTGCACATTCAATGTTAACACCTCAGATCGCATGTCATTACATACTGCGATAGATAGCAAAATCACTAATATGTATGTGTACTTCCGCAAGTAAAATACCAATTGATCCATATTGTGTAGTTACTAGCAACATATTGGATAGGCCCGTATTACACTCACATCCACTAGTGAAAATTATATAAAAAAATATAAAAAAATTTAAATAAAAGATTAAGGTTACATTGTTGCGCCACTAGATCCCCATTGCAACAATGTTTCAAAAAAATGTATATTGAAAAATTAAATTAAAATACTAAATAAATTGATATACATAATTGACTAGATGCACAACCCAAATATTTGATACTATACACTCATTTACAGTAAAATCAAATATATGATCCCTATGATATTAAAAAATATATAATAAAAAAATTAATTTTATTTAAAATAAATACTAAAATATAGACTATCGTTATTATGATATTAAGTGTAAAGAGACAATAAATTTACGTACCAATTAATGCCAACGAAATAAAATATAAATTAAAATTGAAAAATTTAAAATTTAATATATATGTAATAAATGTTTAAAAATTAATAAGGCATGTCTTGAGAGTATCACGGAGTATTAAAAATCTGATATGAAGCAATTAAGATCAAATTCTATGTTTAGGCCATTTGGCGCAAGAGTCCCCATCTGGAATATCCATTTAGACTCGCTTTTACCGAGTTCCCTTATCTTATTTGAGCCTCTCCAGAGGCCTATGTGGAAACGCATAAGGGAACATATCCAGAACATCAAAAAATCTTTCCCTAAGCATAATGTCTCCAGACATTTTGCTATGCACCACAATAGTGACCCCAAACAGTTGAAATTTTGGGCGATTCAAATATACAAGCCACATTGGAGAGGCTCAAATAAGATAAGGGAACTCAGTAAAAGCGAGTCTAAATGGATATTCCAGATGGGGACTCTTGCGCCAAATGGCCTAAACATAAAAATCTGATATGAAGCAATTAAGATCAAATTCTAATACTCCGTGATACTCTCAAGACATGCCTTATTAATTTTTAAACATTTATTACATATATATTAAATTTTTAATTTTTCAATTTTAATTTATATTTTATTTCGTTGGTATTAATTGGTACGTAAATTTATTGTCTCTTTACACTTAATATCATAATAACGATAGTCTATATTTTAGTATTTATTTTAAATAAAATTAATTTTTTTATTATATATTTTTTAATATCATAGGGATCATATTTGATTTTACTGTAAATGTGTATAGTATCAAATATTTGGGTTGTGCATCTAGTCAATTATGTATATCAATTTATTTAGTATTTTAATTTAATTTTTCAATATACATTTTTTTGAAACATTATTGCAATGGCGAACTAGTGGCGCAACAATGTAACAATCTTTTATTTAAATTTTTTTATATTTTTAATATAATTTTCGCTAGTGGATGTGAGTGTAATACGGGCCTATCCAATATGTTGCTAGTAACTACACAATATGGATCAATTGGTATTTTACTTGCGGAAGTACACATACATATTAGTGATTTTGCTATCTATCGCAGTATGTAATGACATGCGATCTGAGGTGTTAACATTGAATGTGTAGTAACACTATTTACCACTGGAGGGAGTTTCGTGACCGCACTAATTAGGTCCATTTTTATGTTCTTATTTTTTATCTGGAAGTGTTCTATATTTGTTTGCAAACCTGTATTTATAAATATATGTTCCCCTTTTAATAATTTGTAAAACAATTAAATAAGGCTTAAGCCAAAATATTTACATGTCATTAGTAGCAGAAAGCAGTATGATGATCCAATGAACACAGCGCTGTCTCCATGGTAACCACAATGCCATAGGACTTAAATACAGAGGCCGTGGCTTCCTGGGTTTATCCTTGAAAAAGTCACGTGTCAGTGATGTAATGCGTGGGAGGAGCTTAGGACGTTCAGTGCTGCAATACACCTGAAGGTTAACAGCAGCTGTTTCTCTATGGGAAACCTCGTCCACAGCGGCTAACTGCAATCTGCTTATTTGAATGCTTCTAATAGACCGGGAGTTTGTGAGTGTATCTCTTGTCCCTGTTTTGCTTATGTACTAACTAGTAAGTTCACTGCACGATGATCTATTTTTTCTTTGCTTGCTTTGCATAAAACCTTTATCCTGAGAGCCGAATCACCAGCAGTATAATTGCTGAAGTGGGATGCAAGAAAAACTAAATATCCTGATACAAACGATCTAACCCAGTGAATCAATCAATCTGGATTAAGGGAAGGAACTGTTTAATTATTTTTACTTTCTCCCACTATTTATCTCTGCCAGGACATTGTACTCAGAGTGTCATTATTATTTTATTTATACTCACCGTCACATCACCAATTTGAAGATTTATTTTGGCAATTTTAACACATGTACTAGCACCATAATTATTTATTTATTTTATTCACATGTATGCATTTTTTATTCCTGGATTTAAGCTTAGTCGCAGCAGCATATTGTGCACTATTTATTTAAAGCGCATCAATTTTATACTTAGCCTGATCACTTCACTCCCGCTAGAGTTCACTCCGGCACAATATTTACTACATTATTCAAAAATGTCCAGAAAATGCCATTTCAAGTCGGTGGCTATGCACCTGATCAACGCTGCTAGGCTTTGCGTACCGGTCCACTGGAGATCTACCTCTCCTCCCTCTATGCAGGAATGGACTTCTCGTATCCACCACGTTGCAGTGATGGAGGAGCCGATATATATCACTCTTGGCAAAATATCCAAATACTCAGCCATTTGGGCAGCTCGGTACACCTACCAAGAATCTTAAGCCTACCAAGATCTGATACGACATAGCAAGTGACATGTCCCATGAGTATGGGACTTGGTAGAAAAGGATCCTCCTTACCGCTTGCCATGCGCCATGAGATACAACTTGACACGTTAGAGATGGAGAAGGTAGTTGGTGGTGGCCCCCACCCCCTCTTTCTCCTGTACTCCTACTCCCCCTCCCATTTTTTTTTCTCTCTCTCCCAGCCCAACAGACATGAAAAGGGAAGGTGGGACCAGTAACAAAAAAGTGTTGACCGATTTTGCTCCCACACCCCTTTGGGATACCTTAAAGTGCAAGTAAACCCCCCTATCTTTTTCAGCCAAGGAAGCTGCCATCTTTGCCTCTGTTTAATCTACAAGTGATCTAACCAGTGGTGATCCTATATACCTTGTTCTTAAATATTAGACAGCTTGTGGCTACTCCCTACAATAACCTTGAATGAAGGATACAATAATAGGAATAGCTTCCCAAATGCTACAGGAACAGGATGACTCCCTGGGATCTTAATGTATATATAGGCTATAGGCAGAGTTGTTTCTGTATGCCATATTTTGTTACGTTCTCTGTATGTACTCATATACCCGCAGTGCTGTCTATGAAACCATTTACTGTATTGTACGTGAAAAACTAATAAAATCTGTATTAAAAAATAAAAAATGAAATAATGGAAACTCAAATGATTCGTTCCACAACCATTTATTCATATGTCCTTCAGTTTAAAGTCCATATAAAAAGATCATAGCAATGGGATAGGTTGTGTAACCATAAAATGTCCATCCACAAATGGCAGCCTCCACAAGGGGAATAGAAGGAAAATCCAGCAGGGGCTACAGGGTATAACAGAGAAGAGAAGCGCTTCCAAGTCTAACAATATGGTTACATTTCATTTAAAGCGGAGGTCCGGACGTTTTTTTTTTTTTTAAGTCAGCAACTACAAACACTCTAGCTGCTGTCTTTTAACAAGTTCAGATCCGCGCTATTGCCAAATGACGGCAACAGTGCGGACCTGCTTTGCCGGGACTACGTCTGTTGACATCGTCCCGTGCACGAGCAGCCTACTCGCCCCCTGCAGGGCGCGCGCGGCAATCAGCGAGTCTATGAGACTCGCCTGATCACAGATCGGTGCCCCTGATCAGTGGTACCTATCAGTGCCACCCATCCATGCCACCCATCAGTGCCGCCTTAACTGTACCCATCAGTGCCGCCTTGACTGTGCCCATCAGTGCCGCCTTGACTGTGCCCATCAGTGCCGCCTTGACTGTGCCCATCAGTGCCGCCTTGACTGTGCCCATCAGTGCCGCCTTGACTGTGCCCATCAGTGCCGCCTTGACTGTGCCCATCAGTGCCGCCTTGACTGTGCCCATCAGTGCCGCCTTGACTGTGCCTATCCGTGCCCATCAGTGCAGCCTATCAGCGCATATCAATTAAGGAGAAAAATTACCTGTTTGCAAAATTTTATAACAAACTATGAAACATGATTTATTTTTTTGCAAAATTTTCCATCTTTTTTTGTTTAGCAAAAAATAAAAATCCCAGCTGTGATTAAATACCACCAAAAGAAAGCTCTATTTGTGGGAAAAAAATGATAAAAATTTCATTTGGGTACAGTGTTGTATGACCGCACAATTGTCATTCAAAGTGCGACAGTGCTGAAAGCTGAAAATTGGTCTGGGCAGGAGGGGGGTTTAAGTGCCCAGTAAGCAAGTGGTTAATAAAGGCACTTACCTGTCCAGCGAGCCCGCGATGTCGGCCCCCGAGGCCGATCCGTGCATCGGATCGTGTGTCGGCGCCGCCATTCTAACTAAGGGAAACAGGCAGTGGAGCCTTGCGGCTTCACTGCCCGTTTCCTACTACGCATGCGCGAGTCGCGCGGCGCTTTGTGAATGGCCCTGTTGTTTTCTGGGACACACACACATGTCCCAGAAGACAACGGGCCAGCTCGCCAAAGAGAAGGAAGTGAAGGAACAGCGCTGCGGAATAGGAAGAGGCAGATTAGGAAGACTGCCTAGCAACAGGCATTTCTGGTAAGTAAAAAAGTTTTTTTTTTCAAATTTTTTTTATAAATATTTTTGGAGAATGTTAATGTAATTTTTTATTTTAGGGTGGACCTCCACTTTAATGAAAGTACAACATTTAGCAACTCACATGGTTGATGATTAAAAGAGGCACATCTAAGTATGCAGGCATCCAGGGTAAAGCTGTCCACATAGACCATCCCCCACACCGCCTGCTCTCACCGCTGTCAGTCTGCAATCGTGACCGGGAAGACTACCCTGCAGTAGAGCGATTGAACCACTCATGGAGCGCAGCATGGAAAGGATAAAGTCAATGGCAGTGTAGGGAATGGTTTATCTGGATAGCTTTACCCCGGATGCCTGCATACTTAGATGTGCCTCTTTTAATTGTCAACCATGTGAGTTGCTAAATGTTGTACCTTCATTAAATGTAACCGTATTGCTACACTTGGAGGCTCCTCTTTTCTCTTTTATACTCAGTTGTGACATGACGGTACTTGTATATCAAGAAGTCAAATCTTATAAAAAAAAATATTTTGCTCATCTTGCAAAACGCTCTCAAACCAAGGTTTTACTGAATATTGATTGCTTTGCCTTAAAGTTTTAGCGCCTACAAAATATGGTACAGTATCTCACAAAAGTGAGTACACCCCTCACATTTTTTGTAAATATTTTATTATATCTTTTAATGTGGCAACACTGAAGAAATTACACTTTGCTACAATGTAAAGTAGTGAGTGTACAGCTTGTATAACAGTGTACATTTGCTGTCCTCTCAAAATAACTCAACACACAGCCATTAATGTCTAAACTGCTGGCAACAAACGTGAGTACACCCCCCAAGTGAAAATGTCCAAATTGGGCATTTTCCCTCCCTGGAGTCATGTGACTCGTTAGTGTTCCATGGTCTCAGGTGTCAATGGGGAGCAGGTGTGTTGAATTTGGTGCTATCGCTCTCACACTGGTCACTGAAAGTTCAACATGGCACCTCATGGCAAAGAACTCTGAGTAACTTAAAAAAAAGAATTGTTGCTCTACATAAAGATGGCCTAGGCTATAAGAAGATTGCCAAGACCCTGAAACTGAGCTGCAGCACGGTGGCCAAAACTATACAGTGGTTTAACAGGACAGGTTCCACTCAGAACAGGTCTCGCCATGGTCGACCAAAGAAGTTGAGTGCACATGCTCAGTGTCATATCCAGAGGTCGTCTTTTGGGAAATAGATGTATGAGTTCTGCCAGCATTGCTGCAGAGGTTGAAGGGGTTGAAGGGGTGGGGGGTCAGCTTGTCAGTGCTCAGCCCATACACTACATCAAATTGGTCTGTATGGCTGTTGTCCCAGAAGGAAGCCTTTTCTAAAGATGATGCACAAGAAAGCCCGCAAACAGTTTGCTGAAGACAAGCAGACCAAGGACATGGATTACTGAAACCATGTCCTGTGGTCTGATGAGACCAAGATAAACTTATTTGGTTCAGATGGTGTCAAGCGTGTGTCGTGCCTACAGTCAAGCATGGTGGTGGGAGTGTCATGGTCTGGGGCTGCATGAGTGCTGCTGGCACTGGGGAGCTGCAGTTCATGGAGGGAACTATGAATGCCAACATGTACTGTGACATACTGAAGCAGAGCATGATCCCCTCCCTTCAGAGACTGGGCCGCAGGGCAGTATTCCAACATAATGACCCCAAACACACCTCCAAGATGACCACTGCCTTTGTGATGGACTGGCCAAGCATGTCTCCAGACCTAAACCCTATGGAGCATCTCTGGGGCATCCTCAAAACAGTTGGAGGAGCGCAAGGTCTCTAACATCCACAAGCTCCGTGATGTCGTTATGGTGGAGTGGAAGAGGTGGGCAACCTGTAAAGCTCTGGTGACCTCCATGCCCAGAAGGTTAAGGCAGTGCTGAAAAATAATGGTGGCCACACAAACTATTGACACTTTGGGCCCAATTGGGACATTTTCACTTAGGGGTGTACTTGCTTTTGTTGCCAGCGGTTTAGACATTATTGGCTGTGTGTTGAGTTATTTTGCGGGGACAGCAAATTTACACTGTTATACAAGCTGTACACTCACTACTTTACATTGTAGCAAAGTGTCATTTATTCAGTGTTGTCACATGAAAAGATAATAAAATATTTACAAAAATGTGAGCAGTGTACTCACTTTTGTGAGATACTGTATATATACTGGAATTTGTATTTTTTTTATGCCAATAATGCCGGGGATCATGAAGTGTGTAGTTATTCCTGCGCTACCATGTAAACAAAGGGCAATGAACGTTGAACTGCTGCAAGCACCGAATATAGGTCAAACTCAACCCAAATAGAAATATGGTATGTAAAAATTGGTTCTTAAAAAAAAAAAAATGCTGCTGGAGGTAGTCGTACAAAGGTAAATACATACGTAAAATGATATAAATATATAAAAAAACAAACAATGTAAGTATAAGTACAATCAATATAGAGCAATTTTATATTCAATAGGTGCAGTGTGATGTCCCACAATAATCAGTGGTAATAGCAAAGTGCAAGAAAATCATTCAACAAAGACTTAAGGCCAGATGCGATAAGTATCTAACTGGAAACACTAAAATCAATATACAATCACGAAAAACCTCAATGGATCATGCAAATAGGCAAAAAACGTGCAAAAAACAGCAATTAATAAATTAAATGTGCAACGTGCAATCATTATGTGCAAAAATTGCAAATGCAGTGTATAATAAACATATAACCAAAATAAGTCCACTGTAGAACTTGTGGAAATTCAAACAAAGGCAAACGTGTGCAAAATATATAATGGGGCTGGGAATGTAGTCCAATGCGATTAAATCCTCTTTTTGTGGCTAATCAGAAAATGTGCAAAAAAGTGCAATAAGGTGCTGAGAGCATGGGGGTGATCTCCTCTTCGGACACAGGACACATTGGTGTGAAGTGGCCTCTTACCTTGCAGTAAAGAGGTAATCGCATTAAGTTGCTGGTAATGCCTGCTTCTCCCTTGTACTCCTAACTGCCTCTCACTTAGATTCCTGGGCTGGATGGAGCGGTTAGCGAGTCTTTGTCTCTCAGTGGAGCAAGAGGGGGATTAAAGGAAAAAAGGGGCCAAATAGTGTAGTATTTCAATCAGAGGTTGGTTTTTATTAAAACAATGGCTTTAATAAAAACCAAATATCAGTCTTGGATGCCTATCCCGTCCCTCCCCCCCATTCATCAGGGGAAGTCACGCGACTGACGTCACGCGTAGGGACGGGATAGGCATCCAAGACTGATATATGCAAACGAGCTCGCGCTCGTAGGAGATAAGTTTTCTGTGTTTTTTTCTTGTAAGTGAAGTGAGTACCCTCACCATTGTTTTAATAAAAACCAACCTCTGATTGAAATACTACACTATTTGGCCCCTTCTTTCCTTTAATCCCCCTCCTGCTCCACTGAGAGACAAAGACCCACTAACAGCGCCATCCAAACCAGGAATCTAAGTGAGAGGCAGTTAGGAGTATTAAGGAGAAGCAACTTTATTTTTGTTACCTCTTTACCGCAAGGTAAGAGGCCACTTCACACCACTGTGTGTCCTGCGCACGAAGAGGAGATCACCCCCATGCTCTCAGCACCTTATTGCACATTTTCTGATTAGCCACAAAAAAAAGGATTTAATCGCATTGGACTACATTCCCAGCCCCATTATATATTTTGCACACGTTTGCCTTTGTTTGAATTTCCACAAGTTGTACAGTGGACTTATTTTGGTTATATGTTTATTATACACTGCATTTGCAATTTTTGCACATATTGATTGCACGTTGCACATTTAATTTATTAATTGCTCTTTTTTGCACAATGTTTTTTGCCTATTTGCATGATCCATTGAGGTTTTTAGTGATTGTATATTGATTTTAGTGTTTCCAGTTGGATACTTATCACATCTGGCCTTAAGTCTTTATTGAATGATTTTCTGGCACTTTGCTATTACCACCGATTGATGTGGAACATCACTGCACCTATTGGGTATAGAATTGCTCTATATTGATTGTACTTATTCTTATATTGTTTCTGGTTTTTTATATATTTAGATCATTTTATGTGTTTATTTACCTTTGTACTACTACCTCTAGCAGCCTAGTTTTTTTTTTTTTTAAAGAACAGCGCGGCACCAATTTTTACATACCTTAATGCCGGCGATCAGCGACTTATAATGGAACTGCAATAGTGCGGTGGGCAATCTGACACGAACACTAGGGGGACTTTATCTGCCACTGCCATCACCAGTGATATTAATATAGTGATCAGTACTACTATACACTGTCACTGTACTGACACTGGTTGGAAAGAGGTTAGCCTCTAGGGTGACCAAGGGGTCAAATGTGTGCCTTACAACATGTAATGTGTGCTGCTTTTTACTGAAAATCTCTCAGCTTTTCATCCCTGCTTTGCAGGGAGGAAACTGACATATCGCTCCCTCTGTAAAGAGCTTTGTTTACCAACACAGAGTTCCGGGCTGTGATTGCACACAGCCGATCACTAGGTACCAGCCGTGAATCATTGGCCAGGACTTGCTGACAGGCTCCCGCTGTGTATAATCACAGTGGGTGCCAGGTGGGGCACTTGCATGCGTGCACTCTAAACCCAGAAGTAGACAATGACGTACGGGTACATCGCTTTGCATACAGCAGCCGCTCGCCCACAGTATATTGCGGGCAGGTTGTAGCCAAGTGGTTAAAGCTGTGACTTCATTTTGAAGCAACTCATTGCAGTTGCTATGTTGCTTTAATAAAGTAAAGGTTAGACTCTAAATGTAGAGACGGAACAATGCTACAGCCCTTAGATTTGACATCCATTCTCCAAGGACACTAGTAAATAAATAAGTATGCTGGTCATGGAAGGGGTTTTTTAATTTGATTTTTGTGGACATTTTATAATGGCATGGCCACTTTTTAAACAATATACAATAATTTTATAGCCTTATAAAGATGCACATGTCCAAACTGCAACATTACAAAATGTATATTCTAAGTCTATGTAGAATGTATTGCATGCTAAACACCCAAAATTTCGTTTGACATTTCGCGTTGTAAGAATGTTCATTTTACTAATCATTGTGGGGTCAAATTGACAGTTTTCAACTGCATTGCTGAGAAAGTTCAAAGACGCAGGATAGAAAATTTCTCGTTTGTACAAATTGATAAGTGTATGTGGTTTTTGTTCAGTAAAGTCCATTCATTCCAAAAATATTAGAGTAAATATTTACTTTTACTGAATATATACTTTTTAATAAAAAAAAATGTCTTATGCTTACCTGCTCTGTGCAATTGTATTGCACAGAGTGGTCCCTTACCCCATCTTCTGGAGTCCCCCGCCGGTGCCGTCTGCTTCTTCTTACGAGTGCCCTTTCAGCAAGCTGTGTGCGTCAATAGACACACAAGGCGGCTCCCACTGTTGCCTGTCTCTCCTGTAAGAAGAGGAGAGCAGGGCTGCAGCCGGGACAGCACTGAATCTGTGAAAACAGGTAGTGGGGCATTTTTTTTTTTAGGTTACTGCAAAGAATGCATTAAGGTAAAAAATGCTTAGGCTTTAGAACCACTTGAAAATGCTAAGGAAATCTTGAACTACTTTTGAACAATATATAAATATTTTGAGAACTTTTGTACAAATTATTACAGATTTATTCACGCATAATTTGGTACAGGGAGCCTAAATTAGCATGATTTATAGTCAATATGATCACACGGTACAGTCAGCAAATTACAGCTAAAACCATGTATATATTTTAAAGCCCAACTCCAGACTTCACGATCAGCAATGCAAGAAGACAACCAAATGGGGGGAGGGAGAAGGAGCTGTGTATCCCAATTATTCCGTTCATTTATTCATGGTTCATCCAAAAAACCTTTAGGAACTTATGTACAAACGAGTACACTTTGTAAACGTGTGAACCAAGGAGTAGGTTGCCACCTGGTCTTTAGTTCACACGTTTACAAAGTGTACTCTCTGCATACCCAAGAAAAGGATGCCTGAGGCAATAAAGCCTAGAATAGACGCACTGCCCCAACAGAATGAGCTGCATCAGGGAATGGGTGATCCCACCCCTTCGGGGAATAAGCGGTCGAAATAAACTGGTGATTGTCCTAGCCAAAGTGCTAGTGACAAAGAAGGCCACTTTCTGTGATAGAGACATGAGAAAAACTTCAGTAGCAGTTCAAAAGGATGTCTTAGAAGGACAGAAAAGTGCCAGGTATAAGTCCCTTGGAGCCAGAGGAGTCTTTAAAAAAGGAGCAGTGACACCCTGAGCAAATCAAAGAATAAAAAGGAAAGGGCTACAACTGTGGGCCAGCCCAGCATGAACATTGAGTGATGAGACCTGTAATCCTCTTCTTCTTTCTCTTCATTGGGGGGCATAGTCATCTATCATCGGAAAGTCCAAAAGGTGGGCAAACGGCAACAAGCTGTAACTTGTCCAACAAAAACCAGAACTGGGGAATGCCTGCAGCCCAAGAGCTATATGAAGTTCCAACTCCCAAATCTGACACCAGATAAAGATGAACCTTCTGCCCGATAGTGAAATCCTGACACACAGTCGAAGAAAGAAGACAAAGAACCAACCTGACCAAGAGAAAGAAATTGGTCAAAAAATCCCACACATACTGTGCCTTGAAAAAGTATTCATACCACTTAAAATTTTCCACATTTTGTCATGTTACAATCAAAAATGTAAATGTGTTTTGATTGGGATTTTATGTGATAGACCAGGGATATGCAATTAGCAGACCTCCAGCTGTTGCAAAACTACAAGTCCCATCATGCCTCTGCATCTGGGTGTCATGCTTGTGGCTGTCAGAGTCTTACTATGCCTCATGGGACTTGTAGTTCTGCAACAGCTGGATGTCTGCTACTTGCATATCTCTGTGATAGACCAACACAAAGTGGCATATAATTGTGAAGTGGAAGGAAAGTGATACATGGTTTTCAATTTTTTTTTTTACACATATATATCTGAAAAGTATAACGTGTATTTGTATTCAGCCCCTGAGTCAATACTTTGTAGAACCACCTTTCGCTGCAATTACAACTGCAAGCCTTTTTGGGTATGTCTCTACCAGCTTTACACATCCAGGGGAGAGAGAATTTTGCCCATTCTTCTTTGCAAAATAGCTCAAGCTCTGTCAGGTTGGATGGAGAGCGTCTGTATACAGCAATTTTCAAGTCTTGCCACAGAGTCTCAGTTGGATTTAGGTGTAAACTTTGACTGGGCCATTCTAACACATGAATATGCTTTGATCTAAACCATTTCCATTGTAGCGGTCATGAATATGCAGTAATGTTTGTCTGTCAGCTTACCTCTCCATGTGTTCAGCTTTAAAGGCCAGTCACTCTCACCTAGCTGCTTAAAGCGGAGTTCCACCCAAAAGTCTTTTACAGGTATGCTTTCCCCACTTCCGGGAGCCTCAGCCGTGGGTATTGACGTCAAGGCTGGGGCCCCTCCCCATCGCCAGGCCAGTAGGAGAGAGGAGCGGAGCCACGCACATGCGCAGTAGGGTTCCCGGCGTGAAGCTGAAAGGCTATACTGCCGGGTTCCCTTACTTGCAATGGAGGCGGCATGCACCCGACAGCTGATGGAAACATCAGCTGCGGGGCCGACATCGCCGGACTCTAGGACGGGTAAGTGTCCGATTATTAAAAGTCAGCAGCTGGCTTTTAATTTTGCAGCGGTGGGCAGACCTCCGCTTTAAGTAATCTCTCCTCAAAGCATGGCTCCACCCCAGCCCCCATGAGGTAACTCTATATTAACCTGTGAACTGCAAGCCAGCTCTGCTGATCAAAATTGTGTGTTTGGCTTCCATGTACTACTTGCTCTGTGTGCTACGTCTGATTCAAGTTACCGATCTTAGCTTGTTCTTGATTATTCTTACCCGCTTGTTACCCCGACCTTTGGCTATCTCCCAACTATCCTTACCTGCTTGTTGCCCCGACTTTTGGCTATCTCCTGACTATCCTTTGTTGTTACAGTCTGCTGCTTCCCCTCTTCCTCCCTGTAGTCTACCGTGAGCTGGGAGGCCCTAGGGGTCGCGACCTGGAGCCAGACTGCAGCTTAATCCATCCCCACCACTAGGGGCCTCTGGTGAACACCCGCTGGCTCTTAGGGCCCTTTCACACTGAGGCGGCGTCGGCGGTAAAGCGCCGCTAGTCGGCCGCTAGCGGGGCGGTTTTATCCCCCGCTAGCGGCCGAAAAAAACCACCGTAAAGCGACTCTGCAGAGGCGCTTTGCTGGCAGTATAGCCGCGCCGTCCCATTGATTTCAATGGGCAGGAGCGGTATACACTCCGCTCCGGAGATGCTGCTGGCAGGACTTTTTTTACCGTCCTGCTAGCGCACCGCTCCAGTGTGAAAGCCCTCGGGCACCTAAACAGGTGGACAGCCATGTTTTGGTAGGTTTGCAGTTGTGTCATATTCTTTCCATTTTTGGATGATGAATTGAACAGTGTTCCGTGAGATGTTCAAAGCTTGGGATATTTTTTTATAATCTAACCCTGCTTTAAACTTCTCCACAACTTTATACCTGACCTGTCTGGTGTGTTCCCTGGCCTTCATGATGCTGTTTGTTCACTAAGGTTCTCCAACAAACCTCTGAGGGCTTCACAGAACAGCAGTATTTATACAGAGATTAAGTTACATACGGGTGGACTCTAATTACTAATTAGGTGAGTTTTGAAGTAAATTGGTTCCACTAGATTTTCGTTACGGGTATCAGAGTAAAGGGGGCTGAATACAAATGCATGCCACACTTTCAGATATTTATTTGTAAAAAATTCTGAAAACCATTTATCATTTTCCTTCCACTTGACAGTTATGTGCCACTTTGTGTTGGTCTGTCACATAAAATCCCAATAAACTACATTTATGTGTTTGGTTGTACCATGACAAAACGTGGAAAATTTCAAGGGGTATGAATACTTTTCCAAGGCACTGTGTGTGTGTCAGAGCCTGGGAATGTTATGTGAGTGGTGCCTAAACCCAAAATCAAGGGAAACAAGGGGAAGTGCTTCCAAAAAACCATACTAGTAGAAAAACACTACAGAGGATATAGCACCTACAAAGGCTAACACAAACTGAAATAATATTTTATTGGATTTAATTAAAAAAAAAAAAAAAACAGCACAAAAGGCGAAGCCCCCCCCTCAGAGAAAGTGGGGAATACTCCCTTTCCATCTCCAACGCCCACCCCCCCACACCCCACTTCCTATACCCTGGATTTAACAGGTCAGGTCCTGTATGAATCCCTAAAGTATGTGTGGCTAGCAAGCCAAAGCACAGTCAGAAATGAACAAATATGTGCCCATCAGGCAAATGTATTATAGCCTATCAGCTTACTCTACTTTATGTGCTTCTGCAAAGTCTACTGGATCCAGTCTATGCTATGCTATGAGCTAAAGCAACTTACAGAGGGATTCTGTTGTAGTTTTTTTTATGACAGATCACTTCTAATAACCTGGAAAGTGATAAGCTATAGGACTCTGCCAGATCTCCGGCCTCAGTGGGGATAACAGGTCCTTTGAAATGTGAGCTAAATCAAAAGGCTATGGAGGTGCATTCCTAGGTATTTGCTGCTGTTCTACAAACATGTCATGACCAACCTAGGATTCTTGAACAACATAGCCGCCAGACATGGCTTTACATGTGCCCAGCACGTGATAT
Source organism: Lithobates clamitans (assembly GCA_037952925.1). NCBI lineage: Eukaryota > Metazoa > Chordata > Amphibia > Anura > Ranidae > Lithobates > Lithobates clamitans. Next base: position 6,344,737 of record JBBGZY010000765.1, read on the forward strand.
TATTACATAAACAACCTTCGATCAGTGTAAAATTGGCTCCAGAGTCTACCTAGAGGACCCAGGATTTGATCCCACAAAGTCAGCATAACTCAAAGGCTAAAAAGGTACACGGGAAACACTCCAACAATGACAGGCAGGAGATGGAAGGTAGAAACCCAACAATAGACTGGAAGAAGGGCTACAACCCTGAAAGAGACAAGGATCAAGCTAGACACACTCCCACCCAAGAGGGATCTTGTCTATCCATGACTGCAAGGGGCTAGGGATGCTCCTGACTTCCCAGGTCCAATGAAGCAGTGAAATGTGTGGAACAAAAGGAAAGGAGTCTTCTCACAACAGCAAAGGATATTCAGTTTCCTTACCAGGACAGCGAAGGATATTCAGCTAAGTGAATCTAAAACAGAGAAATGTGCCAGAAAAAAGGTCTTCACAAGTTTGTGAACCAACCAAGGAAGAGGTGGAAAGGTCTCACAAAGTAACTAAGTATTCCTCACAGAGGATACCTGGAGCAGGAGACTATGTTGTTCTGCCCACAGACAGCCCAAAGTTATATGAGGCCTTCCGCCAATGTCCTTCACTTGCAAACCAAGGAATAAGTGCATCTTGGTGCCCAAACCCCCCATCCATATCGAGATCCTACCAATTGTGAAGAACTGGTATTTTCCAAACAGGAACTAAAATACTTCTCCTGTCATAGGGACTCCTGTTCCTCCTTGGTTGTGAAGACAGATCAGTACCTAGATGGTGTCCAGGGTGTCCAAACCTGACCAAATAAGGATTCTGCGATGTAGTACTGGAGTGATGATCAGGACAGAAACTACCCAATTCTTTGAGGCAGACAACTTAGTTTGCTCAGAAACTAGACCCATAACAGGTAGGCTGAAAGGAGAAGGTCGTAGAGGGAAAATCCTCCCAGACACTTCATCGTCCAGCACTCCTGAAAAAGTTGGGAGATAGGAAATTCCCTGGCTAATGGTGAGCAGCATGAGAGCAAACATGCTGTGGACCCCTCTGCTGAAGAACCATGCTGGTTAATGTTGCCTACAGATGACAGTTTCCAGCACTGACACTTGACTAAACCAGACCCAGCCTGATCTTTCAGGCATTTAGCTCATTAGGGAATATTTGTTCCCAAGGGCCCATTGTACATGCTCTTTTATGATGGAGGATGGGACATGGCTAACCTTTCCTTTGACGCTGATGCAGGTGAAAGCTGACCTTTAGTGACACTGTCTCTTCAGGCCTACTTATGACATTATTATAAAGGATGTTTCTTAAAAACCAATAGAGTCAGGTGCTTATTGTATACAAAAATCTGGAAGCCAGCACCTTAAGCAGAGTGCTCAGCAGATCTGTATGGACAGCAGGGCCATATGGGACACAGGCTTTAATGCTTCTATCAAGCCATCACAACTGAAGCATAGAGTCCCATACATTTACTCCACACACTCCATCAATAAGGTGAGATTCTACTCATTCTGACACAATTTGACAGATTGGTATCATCAAGAAGAGGAAGAAGAGCACAGCCCACAAGCAAAAAACAGTGTTATTTTGGGATTCGAACTGTAGGTCAGTAGAATCCTTATTGGGTAAAAATGCCTCCCTGGCCTAGTGATTTCCCTGTTAAGACAGATCACTGGCAGAACCATGGTGGTAATAGATAAAAACAAATGATGTGGGGAGTAGTAAGAAGCAGGGCAGCACTTCCTTAATTTTGAATAGTAAAAAAAAAAAAAAAAAAAGTGTGAATAAAGGGCACATGTAACACTTCGTCCCTAACATGCAACCCAGCACCCTTAAGATAACTTCCAGGCTAGCCTCACAGCATACAGTTCGGTCTGGGCACAGCAGTCTCCAAAGCTAGGCTGAGGAGGGCTGATCCAGATAGCTGCCATGTAGAGACAAGCCCAAGCAGCGATTTAGCAAAGAATCTACATAGGATTATTTAAAAAAAAAAAAAAAGCTGGCAAAAAAAAACAAAAAAAAAAAAAAACACGAATGGATGACATTCATTTTTCCTGGGCTGACCTACAGATTTTTGCCAGTGTCCAGTGATCCTGAAGGCAGCGCTATGCCTGACAGTAGAAGATTTTGTACCCCGCAATGGATGGGGAAAGAAAGGTGTTTTGTTGCAGTATGTGTCCTCAATAGATACCTATCACTTTGTCCCAAAATAAACAGAAATGTCCACAATGGGTTCAGAGATAACAGTAAAAACCTGTTTGGGGTTCTATACCATCTCCATCCCTTGCAGTTGGGTTTTAAGGGCAACTAAACTTTTTAACAAAAGGCCTCCTTTACAGAGTTCAACTAACCCACCCAGACAACGACCTTGTTCTTATTATAATGTTTATGATCTGCAGGCCAGTTTCTTCTTTGTGATGTTCACATGTGCTCAGCAGAACTCTATAGGAGACTATTGCAAGGAATTCTTTAGCGTATCACAACACAGTGGGTGGCAGTGGCAAGTTTGAAGCTATGTGGTGTGGAGACTGGAGACAGCTGAATTGAGGAAAGTGAGGGCAAAGGGGAAAGAAATATGATCGTTTCTCTACCCATTAGAGCCAATGAATTTAAAAGTCTATAAAAACCAAGGATCCTCCACCGGAGAGGGGCTGATTGCTCTGATCCAAACTGTTAAAAGTGCATCTTCCTGTATCTCTCCCTGCCAGGCGATCTTCATTGTTCGTTTTTCCTGACGATTTGTATGTGATGGCTTTTATATTGCCGAATATAAAATGTTTGAATCCTAAGAGTCAAGAAAAACAGCTTTATGAACTTTAAAAAAAAAAAAAAAAAAACTAGGAACATACATAAATATAAATGGGAAGCGCATCATTAAATGCATGTTTTCATGTAAATAAATCTGGTGAGATCCTTCTTGACATGTCAGTTGCTAGAGCGTGAGAAGAAAATTCTTTACCTGTAAAAGAAAAAATGTGTGTTTACTTTTTTATAAACAACCACCTATGTTAGAAACACAGTCTGCAATAGTGACCCTGCTCACCTGAAAGTTACCATGCCTAATTATTTCAATACTTCTAATGACTGACACAGAACAGTTATGTAGACAGGATTTGTTAAAATGCTATAAGCTGGCAACAAAGTATTAGAGCCAGGAGTCATTTTCACAATGTTAGCGACTTCAATCTACAAATCAGGTATCTTTTTTGAATTGTAGCTCCAGACCTCCAGATCAACATGTATTGCAAAGAGCACAGAAACATTTGCAGCTAGACCAACACTTACAATCTCTACTTATGCTATAATGCATATTTTTGACTTTTCCCTCAACCCCTTCCTTACATGCCATAGCCAAAAGATGGCTATAGCATGGCTCTCTCATTCCAGGAGGGCCTACTTGGACATTCTCCTGTGAACAAGCTTCCCGCATGCCTATGGTTGCCACCTCATCCCTTTAAACCCGAACACATATGAATTACACAGGTTCTGTGGCTGATTTAAGGTGGTAATTAAACTCACTTGGTGCCTTATCTGCATTTAATTAGCCTCAGAACCTGTGTAATTCGCAGCCCAAAGGGGGAGGATGCTGACGTGACACGTCAGAGCGTGGGGAGGGGCCTGCCGACGGGGCTGGTGTGTGGGAGCTGAGGAGGGATGGTCGGACCGAGCAGTAAGGACGCAGTGCAGGGTGAGAGCCTGCAAAGGGTTTGACAGAGGAAGCCCTGGGACAGACCACCTCACTCTGCATCACTTCAGAGCTACTGCAGCCGCTGGGAGAAGCTGGAGGCTAACGATTCCTCCATGTGGGAAGCTTGTCCCTGTGTAGCTGGGAGAACGTCTCTCCCCTTGTGAGATCCCCCCCCTGCAGCCCTTCTTACTCCCCATAAGCCATTCATAAGCCATCCAGACGAGCAAAGACAAGTAAAGATAAGAGGAACTGAGGAAGAGGGGGTGAACAGCCTATGCCTTAGGCGAACTTGGACACCCTGACATGGAGCAATTATCAGCTAAGCACAGCAGCCTGCAGATAACAAGTTTGGTTCCTAGAACAGCATGGAAGGTATGGAGATAAGATAATGACTTATCTCAAGGTATGAAAATTAACCCTCTCTTACCTCAAAGAACTGCAGTATTATGCTTTTGAAAGTTATTAAGTCTATTTAAAGCTATTCAGAGACCCCACAAGAGACTGCCTTAGATAAATGATCCCCACTGACTGTTTGGTACATTGGTATGGCACTTTAAAAAAAAGAGCTATTTTTTTTTTTCTCCTTGAGTGTGTATCTGCCTCTCTACCTGTGTTGGGCAAGTTAAAAGAGACTGAGATGGTCATTGTGATGGAAACTCACTAATCACTTCCAAATATAACACTTTTTAGCGTTCTGTGATAGATCCTTTAACAAGATCATACTACTACAACAGCGTTGCCCCCCTGGTTATTAGGGGCCTAGGGGGAAAATCTGCCACTCGAGCCCCCCTGATTAAAACGCAAGCAGCAGTGTGGGGCAAATAAAGAGGTGGGGGTATAAGAAAAAGGAGGTAATATGAAAGGTCGATCACAAAAAGCAGCTGAACCCAAGACCCCAAGAGAAAGCCTAAATTCTAGCACAATACAGAAATATCTTAAAGACGTTAGCACAAAGAGCCCAGGACTGGATAAGAAACAAACAGGGACAAAAGAGAAAAAGAAAGAACTGGCGAAACAAAAGGGGGAAAGGGGGGAGAATATCAGGGACGACCCAGAACAGCTCAGAGCGCTTGATCGCAGTATGATGGAGGAGCAGAGAAATTTTGCGTTAATACCCACCAAGCCTGAAATGCTCGAAATGTTTTCCCAAGTTAGAAAACTCTATAAAGTCAGAGATACTGAATGTTCGCACTGACATGGGCCACCTGCTGCAAAGAGTCGAGGAGGCAGAAGAAGCATCAGGAATTCAGGCTAAAGAAATACTAGATTTAAAGTCGCAGATGAAGAAGATGCAGAGCGATTATTGCACCCTGTTACACAAAGTTGAAGAGCAGGAAAATCAAAGCCGCCGCCAAAATCTGCGGATTAGATCTTTACCTGAACAAACGAATGAAGATCTGACTATCAAAATGAAAAAAATCTTTAACCCAATCTTGGGTAGAAGGGAAGAAGAAGTACTAAAGATCAACAGAGTACATAGAATCAGAAAGCCCCCAAATTTGAGGAAGGAGGTACCTAGAGACGTAATCAAATTCCACTCATATGAAGAAAAAGAAAAGATCTGGAGGGGTTTTCAGGGGGCTTCCCCAGTATGTTTTGAGAATACGGAATTACACATTTTTTTGGATCTATCAGCTGGGACTCTGGCATGGAGAAGGCAGCTTAGACCGCTGCTTGATCAATTAAGAAAGTCTAACATAAAGTACAGTTGGGGATTTCCCTCTTTCCTAGGAGTTATGAAAGAAGGAAGATCGATTAGACTGAGGCCCCTGGAAAACCTACAGGACTTCTGTGAAAAGTTGGGCATTCCAGTTCCGGACATCCCTAGCTAAAGGGAAAAAGGGAATCAGTCTTTTTTTTTTTTTTGTGTGTTTTTTTATTACAGAGGAGAATGTCTCGGACTGGGGGGCTTATTGGCATAGGGCTTGTATCTCTCTGTTCTTAATAATCAATATGGCTTGGGGAGGGTGGGTAGGTACCCTGCTGGGATGTGAACAAATTTCCTTAGTAAAGCTGGTGGTGGTAGGTAGACAAAACCCCCCAATAGATCAGAAAAAATTATGGAGTTAAACTTTTTTTCTTATAATGTGAAGGGCCTGAACTCCCCGGTGAAGAGGCACAAAGTGTTAAAAGAGTTGCATCATTATAGAGCGAATGTGGTATTCCTCCAGGAGACTCACCTTGCCCTGGATACAAACATTAGGTTATACACCTCAGCTTTACCGGTCTGGTATTATAGTGATTCTCCCATAAGGAGAGCTAAGGGGGTTGCAATTGGTTTCTCAAGGTCGGTTAATTTCACCCTAATTAACAGATTGGCTGACCAGGAGGGACGTTTTCTGTTTCTGAAGGGTAAGCTGGGCGGTAAAGTAATGACTTTAGCCAATGTGTATTGCCCGAACAAAAACCCAACTGTTTTCTTGAAGCAGGTGTTGGACAATCTGATGGAGTTTAAAACAGGGGAGGTAGTTTTGGCAGTAGACTTTAATTTTTGTCTTAATCCTGTTCTGGATAGTACGTCCCGGGCACAGGGGACAAGCGGGGTTCAACTAAAGAAAATTGGGCGTAAGCTGCACCAATGCCACATTATGGATGTGTGGAGAGTGCAGCATGCAAAGGTAAAAGACTACACCTTCTTCTCCCCTGTGCACGGGACGTACTCAAGATTAGATTACATAATGGCTGACCATAGTTTACTGGATTTGGTGGAGGAAACCAGAATAGGGATTACCACGCTTTCGGACCATGCGCCGATTTCAATGAGGATCAGGCTACCGGGGCCTCATCGACAACCATTCTCATGGAAATTAAACGAAAGTTTACTAAAAGATGATAACACGGCAGAATTAGTACAGAAAGAGATCGATTTTTTTTTTAAGGCTAATGAAAGGGGAGAAATAGCATCCTCTATACTGTGGGAGGCCTTTAAGGCATATATTAGAGGGATCCTTATATCCATTGGGGCAAAGGGGAAAAAAAGAGAGATCAAAAAGAAGGGAACAACTTATAGAGGAAATACATTCACTGGAACAAGAACATAAAAAACATAAGGGACACCATCGGGAAAGCTTCCACCAGTTGACCATCAAAAGGGAGGAGTTAAGGGATTGTCTGGAACAGGATTCGAGGAGGTCATTAAATAAAATAACAAGAGACAGGTATTTTTGGGGAAACAAGTCAAGTAAGCACCTTGCAAGGTTATTAAAAAGTAAGAGACCCAAACTTCATCGAAAGAATCCAAAATAAAAAGGGTGAGACAGTATTCACAACTAAAGGTATAGCAGAAGAGTTCAGGAAATATTATGAGGCACTCTATACAGTAGGTCAAAAGGGACACCTAGAGCAGACAAAGGGTAGGAGGGTCGAGGAATTCCTGAGTGAAGCAGGGCTGACAAGGCTGGCGGAAGGAGACAGGACAGACATGGATAGACGCATAACTGAAGCAGAAATTTACTCCGCATTAAAGGATTCTCCAGCAGGAAAGAGCCCGGGCCCAGACGGGTTCACTACCTTTTTTTTAAATAAATATAAAGAAACCTTGGTGCCAAAGCTCTGCCATTTCTGGAATGATCTAGGTACCAAAAGTGTGATGGGGGAGGATTCCTTGTCCGCAACTATTACCCTAAAACAAAAAGAGGGGAAAAATAATATGTTGTGCTCCAGCTATAGGCCTATTGCCCTTCTAAACGTGGATACCAAATTATATGCTAAGGTCTTGGCGGGCAGGCTGAAGGACAAAATGATGACTCTGGTACACCCAGACCAAGTGGGGTTTGTCCCGGGTAGAGAGGGGAGGGACAATGGAGTTCGCTCGCTTCTCCTCCTCAAGTCTACCAAGTCTGGTGGGTCCCCAGCTCTATTCCTGTCAATGGATGCCGAAAAAGCGTTCGACAGGGTAGACTGGGGACTCATGATTAAAACATTGGAATATCTGGGAGTTGGCCCAAGATTTATTGCTTGGGTCAGCATGTTGTATAATCACCCGCCAACATCCGTTAAGGTTAACGGGGTCCTCTCAAGGCCATTTAAGATGGAGAATGGAACTAGACAAGGGTGTCCATTGTCTCCCCTATTATTCATCTTAACCTTGGAACCCCTGCTGGCGACTATCCGAAAAAAACCCAGACTGTAGTGGGATAAGGATAGGAACCGAGGAACATAAACTAGCGACGTATGCCGATGATGTCCTTTTCTATATTACGAATCCCCGGATATCGATTCCAAACTTGCTGCAGATTTTAAAAAGATATGCTGACATCTCAAATTTTAAGGTAAATCTCAGCAAGTCTGAAATCTTAAATATTAACATAGACAAACAGGAAGAAGAAAAACTTTCAGGGGAATTCCACTTCCCCTGGAGAAGGGAGATAAAATATTTAGGATTTAAACTATCCAACTCTCTGAAGAAATTGTATTTAATTAACTATATACCCTTATTGAATTTAATTAAGCAAGAAATACAAAAAATGTCCACGCAACCACTCTCCCTGTTTGGCCGCGTAAATACAATAAAAATGGTGTTGGCCCCGAAAATCCTCTATAAATTTCAGATGCTTCCAATTTCCCTACCACAGCCATATTTGAGAGCCTTGCGAGGCCTAATGGCAAAGTTTGTCTGGGGTAATAAAAAGCCATGAATAGCATATAAGGTCCTGACTAGGGGTAAAAAACAGGGTGGGCTTGCCCTACCGGACTTAAGTAAATATTATAAATCAGTGATGCTTTCACGGGTGATGGACTGGTCAAAGTCGACATCAGAAAAAAGATGGGTTAATATCGAACATAGTTTAAGTAGCACACACTTAGGGCACACTATATGGAATCCCCCAAAATACAGAGCACTTAGCACAAACACTCGGATATAACACTTAATACACTAAAATTATGGGATCAGATTCACACTCAAAATAAATGGAGTTATAATTCTCCTCTGATTTATTTGAGGGATAATAGATTCTTTGAACCCGGGATGAGGGAGGTGGGGGGGGGGGGGGGAATTGGTTTAGGAACGTTAATACACAATTAAAAGACGTAATTAAAGAAGGGAAAATTCGCACATTTCACGATTTGAAAACAGACAGATTTAATGGAGATTGATGAGTGGCGGTACATCCAGCTGACACATTTTGTAAAGAAACTTCAGAAACCAATCAGAGGCGAAGAAGATTATAGGCCGCTTGAGCAGCTTTGTTTGAGAAAGGAATCCAGAAATATCATTTCTCGGCTGTATAAAATTTTAATGACTAGTGAGGAGCTGGATGTACCTCCCTACATCAGGAAATGGGAAAGGGAATTGGGGACACAATGTAGTAATCATGTGATAGGGAAAATCCTGAAAATGCTGCATACCTCCTCAGTGAGCACGAGGATGACGGAAACAAATTTCAAGTTCTTGTCAGGGTGGTATGCGACCCCAGACAAACTTAGCAAATTCCAACCGGAGAAATCGGGGGAATGTTGGAGAGGGTGTATAAATATTGGCACAATGGCCCATATATGGTGGGAGTGTCCCAACATCAAAGTGTATTGGAAGAAAATGATACACCTAATAAAGGAAATTACTAATAAGATGATCCAAGAAGACCCATGGATCTGTTTATTCCATGGGACTGAGGAGGCAATCAAGCAATATCAAACATCGATAGTTCCCATTTTGTTGGATACTGCCAAGAGTCAGATTCCTAAAAAATGGATGGAGCCTGAGAGCCCTAAAATTCGTGAATGGTTGCTCTATGTCAATGAAATTTATATAATGGAGAGTGAGGAGGGTGCCGAAGCAGAGTTTGAGGAGGGGACTGAACCAAAAGATAAATGGGCAGGGTGGCGAAGGTATAAGAATACCTGGAGCTATGTGGAGGAGATTACTGGCTAAAGGTTAAATGGGTATAAAACAAGGGAACTAGGTGAGGGAATAAGGTTATTGAATTATATTATTGTAACTCAGCAGGATTGGGAAGGGAGGGGGGGGTGGGTATTTTGTTTTTTGTTTCTTTCCTAAGTTAGGGGTCATTAAAGATGGATTTTAAATATTCAATATGGGCCCAACATGCCTCAGCAATTTCTTTGGGGTGTCTACTTTCCAAAATGGGGTATTTTGGAGGATTTTGTACTGCCCTGTCGTTTTAGCACCTCAAGAAATGAGATAGGCAGTCAAACTAAATGCTGCATAAATTCTAGAAAAGGTACCATAGTTTGCAGACGCTATAACTTTTGCGCAAACCAATAAATATACGCTTATTACATTTTTTACCCAAGACATGTGGCTGAATTCATTTACAAATGGAGTCCATTGGATTTTTTTATAACAAAAAGTAGAAAATATAATTTATTTTTCCAAATTTTTTTTCGTTTATATCGCAAAAAAGTTAAATCCCAGAGGTGATCAAATACCACCAAAAGAAAGCTCTATTTGTCGAAAAATAACAGCGGCAAAGTGGTTGTGTTATCCTGATCGGACGTGACCAGGATTACAGAGCCGGCACTCGCCCGCGGCGATCGGAGGTTGCTGTGTGTCAGTCTGATCACTCCCTCAGAGGATTACCGCCTGCCCCGTAGAACAAAATGGGAGACTAACCTGGGCCACAGGTTTACTAAAGGTCAACAGCACTATATAATTAGGTTTGCTCTTAAGTGCCGGTTCACACTGCTGCGCTGTGAATTTGCTCCGTTTTTTTGTCCTGTGTGAGGTGCGATTTTACCGCAAATTTACCGCTATTTTAACGATTTTACCGCGAATTTCAGGAGTTGGTCATAGCTGCGATTGATGTTCTAGCCAATGGAATCATGATGGGAAAAAAAAAAAAAAAAAAGGTGTTAACTTCCTGTGTATTTCCTGTTTTTTGTGGAGAGTAGTGTGGTGGAATTCGCACATATCTGAACCATCAATGCGATTCCAGAACGATTTACATTGATGTCTATGGAGGCTAAATTCGCAACGCAACGCTGTAAACTCGCACAAGACCCTTTTTTTTATCGCATCACATTCGTAGGGGAATCGCAACGCATGTATGTGAACGACGGTCATTGAAAACAATGACTTTATGGATGACATGCGAATTTAGAATGTTTTTGACGCATCACATTTGTTATGAACTCGCATTAGTGTGAACCGGCACTAAATCCTCAATCTGTACGAGGATTAAGGAAACAAATTTAAACATTTTGACACGCTGGTACCATACAGACTCTGCTGCATTAATTCTTCCCAGACACCACTGGTCGCTGCTGGAGATGCATGGAGGAACGAGGAACATTACTATACATCTTCTGGTCCAGAGAGAGAGGTCCAGAGGATTGTCCAAAAATGTACAGACTACAAGGTTTCCGGGAGAAAAGAAAGAAGATTTCCGCACTCACAGACCAAGGCTTGCAGCCTCCCCTTACTCACCCCCACAGGGATGAGATAGGTAAGAAAGGTATATGTGAATAGGGGCAAGTGCCGCTACCTGTGTTGGATACGTACCAGTTGTGCGTTAGCTGTATAGCTATATACTAACTGTGTATTCTCCTAAAAGTGGACTAGAAAATGCACTTGTTCAGAATAAAAGTATTATAAAGTGTATATGTGCCCAATGGGATTAGAATCCCGTACCAGAGGGTGCAAACAAATTATACAGATATAACAAAAAAATGTAATATATATATATACACACAAGTATAGCAAAAAAAAAATCATCAGTGGTGGTGACACTAATTATACATAATAAGTGTAGCAGTACACAGCCCCCTATTGATGTATAAGGGGTTAACCATATAATAACCAAATCGTCCTTCCGGCTGTTGCACTGGCTGGTAAAGAGTCTGTATCCAGTCCACAGCCAGTGCCATATACTGGTAGAGTAATACCACTATATCTCCACTGTGCACAAATAGCAACCGAGTGTAAAATGTGACAAAAAATATATATGACAAAATAAAAAATGAAAACAATTGAATGTGCCAAAAATATACCGAATGTGACAAAAGTGTATAAAGAAATACACAAAAATATAAATAGTGAAAGTCAGTATTGTGAAAGTCCTAACATGAAGACAATTCATTCAAGAGTTCCTCCGTGAGGTGACTTTAGTGATGGCAGCAGTTGATATCCAGTGACTTAAGTGCTCCCCCTCAAGTGTCCCCACTCACCAGCTCCCTGCACCCCTGCAGGGGTAATAGGTATCTGATATCCTCGATGTTATCTTGGACTCCACATCATAAGCCAAAAGAGAATTCATTATATCCCTCCCACCCCTATCCCAAAACAAAAAACAAAAAAACAAAAAACAAAAAAACACCACCAATCCCCCCCTCCCTCACGTCCTTTCTGCTTCTATGACTCCATCAGCAAGAGGCTCTCCTCCGTTCCCCTGAAATCGAGCCATTTCTGCCATGTCTTAAGGTATTTCTCTCTTGTACCTTCTATTAGGTGTATTGACTCCTTTAGGATCTTACCCACTTACGTGACCCCCCAAAAGGCGCATGAATATAGGTTAGAAAGTCCCCCAACCTCCTGCTGGAGGGGGTGTGGAGAGGTGGGTACCTTTGCACACGTATGGTGGGACTGCCCCAAAATCTACCCCTTCTGCAAAAAAATCATAGGCAAAATTACACAGATAACGGGAGAACAGATCGAAAAAAAACCCTGGACGTGCTTGTTCCATGATACAGAGATGGAAGTACCCCAATACTGCAGGCTTTTAGTGCCGTTTATATTGAACGCTGCAAAAGCTTTAATACCCTGCTCATGGAAAGCCCCGGAAGCTCCAAATGTGAAGGATTGGATAATAAGAGTGGAGTGGGTAAGATCCTTAGAGGAGTCAGCAGCTCAGCATCCAGCTTTTCTGGAGCATTTGAGTCCCTGGTAGTGCAACTGAAGCAATCAACTATGGGTGGCAAGGCACTGTCCAAAGATCTCCGGGATAAAGTTGTGGACAGGCACAAGTCAGGAGATGGATACCAAACAATTTCAAAGGCTTTATCAATGCCTAGAAGCACAGTGAAGTCTATTATTAAAAAGTTGAAGGTACAACACAGACCTTCCCTCTGAAGCAGAGCCAGGAATTTATGAGAAAGAGTGGTCATTGTGTGCATGTCACAACAATATCACTAAACCTCCACAAATGTGGCTTGTATGGGAGGGTTGCAGGAAAAAAGCCACTCCTCAAGAAAGGCCACATGCAGTCACGACTGAGCTTTGCCAAAACGCACCTTGAAGATTTTGAGGTCAAATGGAAAAAGGTGTTCTGGTCAGATGAGACTATAATGTAATTATTTGGCCTCGACACCAAACGATATGTCTGGTGGAAATCCAATACAGCTCACCATCCAAATAACACCATTCCTACAGTAAAGCATGGAGGTGGTAATATCCTTTTATGGGGGCGTTTCTCTGCAGCAGGGACTGAAGCACTTGTCAGGATAGTAGGAACAATTGATGGGGCAAAATACCATCAAATTCTTGAGGAAAATCTGCTGCCCTCTGCCAGAAAGTTGTTAATGGGAAGAAGGTTTACCTTCCAACATGACAATGACCCAAAGCACACAGCAAAAATGACCACACAGTGGTTGAAGAAAACGGTGACTGTCCATGCATGGCCTAGTCAGAGCCCAGACTTAAAGCAGAGCTCCCTGCAAAAGGGGGAGCTCCGCTTGTTTGCACCCTCTACCCTCCATTGACACATTTGGCAGTTTTCTTTTGGGGGGGGGTCTAAGAAAACAGGTCTAAGAAAACGGCGGAACCATTCAGAAATAGCCCGCGTGACTCGCGCATGTGCAGTAGGAAACAGGCTGTGAAGCCGCGAGGCTTTATTTCCCTTACTACAGATGCCAGTGCCTGCACCCAAAGTTAATTAACCGCTTGCTGACCGTCTCACACCAATATACGGGCACGTACAGGCAGATTAACGTACCTGTACGTTGCCCTTTAAGAAGTGGTTTGCTGGCCCACCGCGACCTCCGTGAGCGTGATCGCGGGTCCCGCTGACCCGATGTCCACTGGGATACCCGCAATTGTCTCTCGGAGAGGAAGAACAGGGAAATGCTAATGTAAACAAGCATTTTCCTGTTCTGCCTAGTGACAGGACACTGATCACCGCTCCCTGTAATCAGGAGCGGTGATCAGTGTCGGGTCACACATAGCCACGCCCCCCCCCACAGTTATAATCACTCCGTAGGAAACACTTAACCCCTACACTGCCCCCTAGTGGTTAACCCCTTCACTCCCAGTCACATTTACACAGTAATCAATGCATGTTTAATTGCACTGATCGCTGTATAAAATGTGATTGGTCCCAAATTTGTCCGCCATAATGTCGCAGTCACGATAGAAAAAAAAAAGAAAAAAAAAAAACCGCTGATCGCCGCCATTACTAGTAAAATTAAAAAAATAAATAAAAATGCCATAAAACTATTCCCTATTTTTTAGACGCTATAACTTTTGCGCAAACCAATCAATAAACGCTTATTGCAATTTTTTTTACCAAAAATATGTAGAAGAATACGTATCGGCCTAAACTGAGGAAAAAAAAATAGTTTTTTTTATATATTTTTTGGGGAAATTTATTATAGCAAAAAGTAAAAAATAATGCGTTTTTTTCAAAATTGACACTATTTTTTTGTTTATAGCGCAAAAAATAAAAACCACAGAGGTGATCAAATACCACCAAAAGAAAGCTTTATTTGTGGGGAAAAAGGGACATCAACTTTGTTTGGGAGTGACGTCGCACGACCGCGCAATTGTCAGTTAAAGTGACGCAGTGCCGAATCGCAAAAAGTGCTCTGGTCTTTGGGCAGCCAAATGGTCTGGAGCTTAAGTGGTTAAAGAATCGGCTTGGGGTGCCGACATTGTGGAAACCCTGGACAGGTAAGTGTCTTTATATTAAAAGTCAGCAGCTACAGTATTTGTAGCTGCTGACTTTTAATTTTTTTTGAAGGAGCCTGGAGCTCCTCTTTAACCACTTGCCGACCGCCCTTTAGCACATTTACTGGTACAGGGAGGATGCACAGGTTTACATGAATCTACACAGCGGGATCTGATGAGCCGGTCCTGTGAACCCAATGTTCAGCACCCACTGATTGTTGTGTACACAGGCAGAATGGTAATCTGCCTATGTAAACAAGGCAGGTTGCCGTTCTGTCAGTGCAAAAGGCATGAATCCTGTGTTCCTGTAAAGCAACACCGATACATGCCTTCCACTAGTAAAAGCACCTCCCCCACTACACTTAAACACAAGCTAGGCACAAAGTTAACCCTTTGATCACCCGATGTTAACCCCTTCTCAGTCATTAGTACAGTGAGAGGGTGCATATTTTTAGCACTGATGACTGTATCAGTGTCACTGGTTCCCCCCAAAAAAGTGTCAGTTAGATGTCCAATTTGTCCACCGTAATATCGCAGTCCCACTGTAAGTCGCTAATCACCGCCATTACTAGTAAAAAAATAGAGTGTCATTTTTTGTCAAAATTTGTAGACACTATAGCTTTTGCACAAACCAATCAATATACACGTATTGTTTTTTTTTGCCAAAAATATGTAGCAGAATACATATTGGCCTAAATTGATGAAGAAATATGGATATGTTTTAGAGCAGAAAGTAAAAACTATATCGTTTTTTTTTTCAAAATTGTCAGTTTGTCTAGTTTACAGCACAAAAAAAAAAAAATGCAGAGGTGATCAAATTCCACCAAAAGAAAACTCCATTTGTGGGGAAAAAAGGACTAATTTTATTTTGGAAGTGTCGCACAAATGTCAGTTAAAGTAACGCAGTGCCGTATTGTATAAAATGTCCTGTTAATGAAGGGGGTTAAGTCTTCCAGAGCTGAAAATCTATGGACTGACTTAAAGACTGCAGCCCACAAACAGTCACCATCAAATTTTTTTTTTATATAATCTCTATTTAGTTTACTTTTTGACATTACAACAAAGGGAACATAAGAAATAAAAAAAGGGGGGGGGGAATAAGAGGGATACATCTGTTATGGTCGCAATGAAAACAATAGTATAAACAGTTAAACATATCAACATCTTATATAAACGGAGGTACCTCCCTTGTCCGGGACATTCGGTCCATGTGGGCAAACCTCCCTCCCAAGCAGGGAGAGAGAGTAGGGAGATCCCAATCACAGCTAAAGTCAAAGGGTAATGCATACATGGCTCAAAGTGCATTTGTACCATATGATATCTTAAGATACCATGAATTGTCAGGAATTGGGTAACCGCTCAGATATCAATAACAAAAATGAAAATGAAAATGCACCAAAAAGGTACAGAAAAGTTCTCACCTGGTTCGTTGGCTGATTAGACGCAACCTATATAGGGCTGTCAACCGTTGGGTGTTGGTTCATTTGGACAAGTCTCTGAAAAGAAGGATCTGGCAAGGCCAATAAAGCAATGTCTAAGCTAGATCAAACTGTGATTGTGTTATGTCCGTGGTCTTTCCAGGCTGCCCAGGTAAGTTCAAATTGTTCTCGAATGTCTTTACAAGTAGCAAGCCAGTCCTCCGCCTCCATGATCTCCCTCACCTTCCCAATTCAGTCAAGCTCGCTTGGAATGCGCAGGCTTTTCCAGTGTATTGGTATGAGGCGTTTAGCGGCATTGAGGAGGTGGGGGGAGAGCACTGCGTTTGTAGCGAGAAATAGGCATGTGGGGGGATGTGGAGCAAAACGTGTTTTGGTGAGGCTGAGAGGTCTATGCCCAGACCATCCGATATGCACTTACTGACCATTGACCAAAAAGGTGTTAATAGTGGGCACTCCCACCATATATGTAGAAGTGTTCCCTTCATTCCACATCCCCTCCAGCACCGGTAAGAGGCGGAGGGATAAATTCTAGCCAGGGATGAGGGCACCCTATACCACCTCGTTAAAAGCTTGTATTTATTCTCTTGGGTCTTGGAGTCTACAGAAGTCGTATGGGTCAGGCGGTATAGGCGATGCAACTGCTCTTTTGTGAATTCACACTGGAGCTCCCGCCCCCATACTTTCACAAAAAAAGGGCTTGGGGCTAGATTTAGCCTGCCTCCAACATCTTGTAGGGGACTAAAATCGTGTGGGGTAGAGAGTCATTAGCCACCCATAGGCGTTAAAATTTGGTGAGATTATACCTAATCTGTGAATTTCTGTGTCGTATGGCTACAAAATCTGCTAGTTGACGATACCTTCAGAAATCGAAGGGGAAGCTACCATATCGTTCTTTAAGGATGCTAAGTGGGACCAGTGTATGGCCTTCCACAAAGCACGCCAGGCTGACAACCCCATCACTCGCCCAAGTTCCAAGGAAAGACAGCCACTCCCCAGGGGGGAACCAAGGATAAATGCCCACGGGCGCTAAGGGAGACGTCTGTGGTGCCAATGCCAAATGGCTATTTGGCTATCCCAGACCCTCAGAGAGTGAACAGTTAACAGGGACACCCAGTCGGAGAAACCCCTGTCCCCTGGGGGAACCCAAGACACAGATGACAAGTCCCGACCTGCCATCGTTTTTTCCAGAGAAAACCAGAGCTTAAGGACAGAGTGGAACCTCCAGTTGAGAGCACGCTGCAGTGCAATCGCCTGGTAGTTATTGGAATACGTTGGGTACAGCGATACCAATTTTTCTGACCGGGGGCATGGCCTAGACATGGCGGTGTGAAGTCCGGCTCTCTTTGAGCTCTGCTCTCCCTCCGATGAATACTGGGACCTACCGACCCGTCTAAAACGGCATGTACCCAGCTAAGTGCAAGAAAGACCAGACACCCACTACAATCTCAATACAGTCGGACATTAAGCAATATTTTCCCGGAGTCCAGACCCTTAGCGCAAGGACGAGAGTGACAGAGAGAATGACGGAAACGGAGGGCAGCAACACAGAGCCTATGCTCTCGACGGAGCTGACTGTGACCCCGGCCCCTCCGGATACCCTAGACCAGTCCTCCGGATACACTACAGTCCCGGTATCCCAAGCTCCAGCTATGGACTCACAGCTGGAGAGACCAACCTCTCACCAAGAGGATATGGAGACTCCTCCGTGTACTCCCCACGAGGGCAGACATCGAGGCGCTGATCCTGCGGGTGACCAAGGCACACCAACAAGACCTGCAGGGGGTCCGCTCTGATGTGCAGCAGCTATCGGAGCGGTTAGCAGAGGGGGAGAATACGATACTGGCAGTAGAGGAGAGACTGGCGGGGGTGGAGCAGGAGCAGACATGTCAGAGAGAAAGGTCACTAGTTACAGCTACAGATCGAAGACTTGGAAGATCGAAGTCGCAGACAGAACGTGCGGATCCGTGGTCTCCCCGAGGTCACCGGACCGGAGCACTTAAGGGCCACAGTGGCCGCTATATTTCAGCAAGTCTTGGAGGCTATACCTATAAGGAGGACAGTGTCTGGACAATAGGAACGATTAACTTTGAGGGAGCAAACATTAAAATTCTGCCAGATCTGTTTAACCACCTCAATACTGGGCATTTTCGCCCCCTTCCTGCCCAAGCCATTTTTCAGCTTTCAGCGCTGTCGCACTTTGAATGACAATTGCGCGGTCATGCAACACTGTACCCAAATGAAATTGTTATCATTTTTACCCTACAAATAGAGCTTTCTTTTGGTGGTATTTGATCACCTCTGCGGTTTTTATTTTTTGCGCTATAAATAAAAGAAGAGTGACAAGTTTAAAAAAAAAAAAAAAAAAAAAAAAACAAAACAATAATTTTTACCTTTTGCGATAATAAAATATCCAATTTTTTTTTTCTTTAAAACAATTTTTTTCTCAGTTTAGGCCGATATGTATTCTTGTACATATTTTTGGTAAAAAAAAAAAAAAAATAGCAATAAGCGTATATAGATTGGTTTGCGCAAAAGTTATAGCGTCTACAAAATAGGGGATAGTTTTATAAAATTTTTATTTTTTTACTAGTAATGGCGGCGATCTGCGATTTTTATCGTGACTGCGATATTGCGGCGAACACATCGGACACTTTTGACACATATTTGGGACCATTCACTTTTATACAGCGATCCGTGCTATAAAAATGCATTGATTACTGTGTAAATGTGACAGGCAGTGAAGGGGTTAACACTAGGTGGTGATCGAGGGGTTAACTGTGTTGCTAGGGAGTAATTCTAACTGTAGGGGGCGGGGACTCACTAGGGGAGACCGATCGGTGTTCCGCTGTACTGGGAACACACCATCGGTCTCCTCTCCTCTGACAGGACCGTGGATCTGTGTGTTTACACACACAGATCCACTGTCCTGCTGTGTTACCGGTAATCGCGGGTGCCCGGCGGACATCGCGGCCGCCGGGCACGCGCACCGGGTGCCTAGTGACACGGCGGGCGCGTGCGATTGCTGGCGGCGGCGCGCGCCCCCTGGTGGCCTAGGAAAGCGAGGACGTCATATGACGCCCGCCACGAGTGCTGCGCCGCCTGGCCGTCAATTGACGGCCGGCGGTCGGCAAGCGGTTAAGGAGACTTTGCAGCGTTGAACGATGCTACAACCATTACTGGACCGACTGATACAGATGGGCCACACATAGATGGATATTTCCGTTTGCACTAACTATTCGGAAGGGAACATCTGTATTTACACTATATCGGCCTACAGATCTCCTTTCACCTTTCTCCTATTCACCTTTTTTAGAGATCCCGCTTATAGAGGTGCCAGATTGGCTGCAGCCACTCTCTCGCATACAGCGACTGGATCCCCGATCCAACAAGGGAGACTTCAGTCCCATTGTGGTACAATGAGATGGAGATCGCAGGACCGGAGTCGTACCTCTACATAGGAACAGGAGGGGGACCCTGGACTAGGATAGGGGAGCGAATTTCAAGGATATTAGACAGGCGGGAGAGACTCATACTTCCATATCCTCCCCCCTTTTTTTTCTTTTTTCTTGTTTTTGGGGGACACCTCGAGTGACTATGCGGGGGTTTATTATGTGGGAGATAGCTAAACTGAATTATCGTTTGAATTATATTCGTCTCTCAGGGGTTCTCTCCTCCCTATTTTTTTTTTGAGTTATTGATATTGTATTTCTTTCCTCTTTCATGATGTAGATAGGAGTAGATAGGAGTCTGATTCTGGATTGTAGTCAGCTAGACCCTAAACTGGAAGTATAAATCTCCATATTTATTTATCTTTTTTTTTTTAACGCTATGAGAGGGAGGAAAAGGGGAAAGTAGTACAGTTTGTTTATATGTCTATAGATTGGAAAGGTAGGGTGGGAGGTATAGTAACTATGGGGGGGCTACTAGAGGGGGGGGGGGCAGAGCAGCGCGGGGACCAATCGGGAAGGGACGGACTCAGAGCATGATATTAGAATATTTTTAATATAAAATTTTATATTTTTCACAAATTTTCACAATTTTACATAATGCACAAATATTGCACAAATACATTTCACTAAACTAATTTGCAATCAAGCTGCAATAAGCAGACCACTATATATATATAGTACAACATTAATCACTGGTACTGGTACCGTATGGCACTCTATATCCCTCCCTGAATGGGGAGATATTCCTATATTTGGAGGTATTCTCTATTACACTCGTTTTGGGTTATACGTTGAAGTATAATTAGACGGGGCATGGGGGTCTTTGGACTTGGGTTCCTTTTTTTTCTTAGTGTTCTAGTGTTTTTCACCACATTGATGCTATGAGCTGGCCCTGTACGGGAGGTGGCTTGCGCTGCATGATTAGTACCTACCCGGAGCATACCTATAGAGGCCTATGTACCCTGGTTAGGACATGAGAAACCCATCCTCCCCCCTTTATCCTTCTCCACCCCCCCCCTTTTTTTTCCTCTTTGTGTATGGCTCCTCATTCTGTATATAATATTCAGAGTCGGTATAGTTTATAGTTAATATTGGTTTATTGTATATCTTGGATACACAGGTCAGTGTTAATAAATGTGACTTCATGGTCATCGGAGGGAGAGGAGTGGTTCCTATTCCGCCTAATCCTGACCATGTCCCCATTTAGGCCTGCGCTCACTTAAGTGGTAATATGTAAATATATATGTGAGCGCCCATATTTTTGCTTTTTTGAATCCCTCTTGATCTGTAAGAGGGAAGGGTGAGAGGTTAGTAAACCCCTCACTGTTACATTAGGGTTAATAGAACCCTTTTGCTCTATATCCTTTTCTTTCTTTTGTCCTCTTTTTCTCCCCCTTTTTTTTTTCTTGGTTTGTTTTTCACTATCACCTATAGGAAAAATGGAGGTACTGAAGATCACATCTTTAAACGTTAAAGGGTTCAATGTACCTGAGAAGCGTAGGATGCTCTTCCAGGGTTTGAAAAGGTCACATTCTGGAAACCCATTTTAAAGAAGGCAAGGTACCAACCCTAAAGAATAGCCTTTATCTATCTGTATACCACGCCTTAAATAGGACATCCAAGACCAGAGTGGTATCTATTTTGATTTCCAGGCGAGTTCCGTGGAGCCTACAAGATATAGGAGCAGACAGATTTTTGTTTCTTAAGGGTATGATTGGTGGCACTAAAGTAACACTTGCCACGGTCTATGTACCAAATTACAATCAAGACCAATCTATCTGCTCTGCTATCAATAGGCTCATGAAATTTGCCCAAGGCAAGCTACTGTTGGGCGGTGATTTTAATCTCGCCCTAGAACCTAAGGTAGATACATCGGTAGGTAATTCGACTACTAGGGGCTGTCGCAAACAAGTACTACAGGCATTACAGGGAACATTACATGGTCAGACCATGCTCCAGTTACATTGACATGGAATATAACTGAACATCCAAGTCCTAACAGTAGACAGTGGCGACTCAATGAGAGCCTATTAGAGGATAAGTCAGTAATTGAAGATGTGCCTAAAGAACTTCAGTATTATTTTCAATATAATACTACACCAGAAGTTGATGTGGGGATAATATGGGAAGCGCATAAAACAGTAATAAGGGGGATTCTTATTAAACATAGCTCTAGAATTAAAAAGGCCAGAGAAGCGGAACTAAAATATTGACGGAGGTACAGACCCTAGAGATTTATCAAACAGAAACCCGAGATTTCCGTGGAGATTGAACTTGGTAATTTACGTAGACAAGTGACTTCCTTACTCCACTTTAGAGCCAAGGCAGCAATGCAGTACTGCCGGAAATACTACTACGAATCAGGGGATAAGTGTAGCCGTCTATTAGCTAGAGCCCTAAAAGAACAGCGTGCACAAGCCTACATACCTTTTATAGTGGACTCAGAGAATAGAAAGGTACATACCCTTATTCAGATAGCATCTACCTTTCGGAGGTTCTATCAATCTTTATACAATCTACCTACGGGACGGCAACTACAACAGAACATTGAGGAATACCTTTCATCTTCAGGTATCCCCCAGCTATCAGAACAGATCAGAGAGGAATTAGAGGCCCCTATTACTTTAGAGGAATTGCAAAAGGTGATTAATACATCCAAACCTGGTAAATCGCTGGGTCCGGATGGATTTACCTAAAAATGTTATCAGTTATTCCTCCCCAACTTGGTAAGCTGCAGATGGTACAAACATTTAATACTTTAGGATGTGAGATTGTACTCCCCAATGAAGCCTTGAAAGCACATATTACTGTCATACCTGAGGAGAATAAAGATCCGTCAGTATGTTGTAGCTACCCTCATATTTCTTTATTAAATGTGGATTTGAAGTTATTTACAAAAATTATAGCCACACGTATTCAACCACATCTGATGGACTTAGTCCATCCTGATCAGGTTATACCAACTCGTGAGGCCCGAGAAATACCATTAAGGTCTTGAACCTTAATCCATTCAGCTGACACTTCCAATACCCCATCTGTGTTACTGGGAACGGACGTCGAAAAGGCGTTCAACCGCGTTAACTGGCCTTTTATGTTCTCGGTCTTACAATATGTGGGACTAGGGGAGAGGATGATTGGATGGAGTGTATACTCGAGACCAACAGCACAAATTAAAAGTAAATGGATCTCTATCGGAACCTGTTTTAATTTCAAATGGAACCCGAAAAGGGTGCCCCCTGTCACCTCTTCTGTTTGCACTTTCTCTAGAGCCATTTCTCTGTAAGGTTCGGCAAAACCCCGATATTATGGGAATGACCTTTTATTTTCACTTACTAAATCAAGTATATCCCTACCGAACCTTTTAAGAAAACTAGATCAATATGGAACTCTCTCTAACTTAAAAATTAATATGTCAAAGTCAGAGGCAATGGGGGTATCTATGCCTCCATCTCAAATCAAAATTCTAAGTTAATTGTAATTTTAGGATGGCCTGCAACGGCCCTTAAAAACTTGGGCACGTTTATCCCACCTAAGTTAAATCAAGTATACGCATTGAAATCCCCACCCTTACTCAGCAGGGTACGGACCTTACTCTCTAAATGGCATCAGGGCATTTTTTCCTGGTTTGAAAGGTGCAATATTATTAAAATGTCAATCCTGCCTAAATTTGTGTATCTCTTTCAAACACTGCCAATCCCCCCAGATTTTTTTAAACAGATCAATGCGTTAATAACTAACTTTATTTGGGCCAATAAAAGACCTAGATTACAACGCAGACTTATGACTATGCCTAAGCAGTATGGGGGAATGGTTGTACCTGATATGCAGAAATATTACCAGGCAGCCCATATGGGGATATTAATAGACTGGTGTAGACATGTAGATCTCAAACTGTGGCCAAGGATTGAGCAATCCCAAAGTACGGTTCCACTGCGACGGGCAGTTTGGTGCTATGCAGATCTTAGTCTGGCCCTCAGGAAGCACCCAACCGTAGGCTCTACCCTGCGTATTTGCTCTCGAATATGTGTCACTAACTTTCTGTCACCTGTATATTTCCCGCCTGTACCCTATTGTGGGGAATCTCCATTTTCCTCCGGGACTACAAGAATACCCTTCCGCCCCCACACAGATTCCAACGACCGTTGACTCCGCTAGAAAAAATATGTGAAGAGAAAGGCCCACTATCTCACACACTCTCACAAATGTATGTGTTATTGATTGCCTCTCCTGAGGGGTATATCCCTCCTTTTATAAGGAAGTGGGAAATGATATTGGATAGGACCTTCTCCCCAGTACAACAGAAAAGAATTATAAGTCTGGCTCTTAGGCCCAGAAACCCATTTTTAAAATCTTGACGAAATGGTACCATACACTAGGGCTGCTGAAATTAATCGCAGCATCGATGCATCGCGATTCGGGTGTCCCCGATGCGGCATTGATGCATGCGACCCGAAAATCGATTTCTGGCCCGCCCCCTCCCGGGAGAGCGCTCCGTGCGTAAAGCTGTTATTAGTGTGTGTATATTCCGCTCATGTGACTCTCGGCCGCGCCTCCCTCCTCTCAGTCTCTCCTGTCAGCTCCGCCCACTGACTGGAGCTACCAGGTCAGAAGAGAGGCGGGCGGGGCTGACATCAGGGGGGAGGCGTGGCTGAGAGTCACATGACCGGAATATACACACACTAATAACAGCTTTACGCACGGAGCGCTCTCCCGGGAGAATTCACTGCTGACCTCAGAAGAGATGTGACAACCGGCGGCTGGAATGGAGATCGGGGGGAGATGGTGAGCAGGCAGATCGCCCTGCTCATTACAGGCTGCCACCGGCAGAGCAGCATGTAAGTACAGAGGGGGAGGGGGGGCGCTGTGACACAAGTCCATATCATAGAATTGTCTTCTATGTGCCTTCATCACACCACAACTCTGCATTATTGTCCGCAGTCTGTGACCATCTCCTGTAGCATGTCCCCAGTGTCTGACCATTTCCTGTAGCATGTCCCCAGTGTCTGACCATCTCCTGTGCCATGTCCCCAGTGTCTGACCATCTCCTGTGCCATGTCCCCAGTGTCTGACCATCTCCTGTGCCATGTCCCCAGTGTCTGACCATCTCCTGTGCCATGTCCCCAGTGTCTGACCATCTCCTGTGCCATGTCCCCAGTGTCTGACCATCTCCTGTGCCATGTCCCCAGTGTCTGACCATCTCCTGTGCCATGTCCCCAGTGTCTGACCATCTCCTGTGCCATGTCCCCAGTGTCTGACCATCTCCTGTGCCATGTCCCCAGTGTCTGACCATCTCCTGTGCCATATCCGCAGTGTCTGACCATCTCCTGTGCCATGTCCGCAGTCTCTGACCATCTCCTGTGCCATGTCCGCAGTCTCTGACCATCTCCTGTGCCATGTCCGCAGTCTCTGACCATCTCCTGTGCCATGTCCGCAGTCTCTGACCATCTCCTGTGCCATGTCCGCAGTCTCTGACCATCTCCTGTGCCATGTCCGCAGTCTCTGACCATCTCCTGTGCCATGTCCGCAGTCTCTGACCATCTCCTGTGCCATGTCCGCAGTCTCTGACCATCTCCTGTGCCATGTCCGCAGTCTCTGACCATCTCCTGTGCCATGTCCGCAGTCTCTGACCATCTCCTGTGCCATGTCCGCAGTCTCTGACCATCTCCTGTGCCATGTCCGCAGTCTCTGACCATCTCCTGTGCCATGTCCGCAGTCTCTGACCATCTCCTGTGCCATGTCCGCAGTCTCTGACCATCTCCTGTGCCATGTCCGCAGTCTCTGACCATCTCCTGTGCCATGTCCGCAGTCTCTGACCATCTCCTGTGCCATGTCCGCAGTCTCTGACCATCTCCTGTGCCATGTCCGCAGTCTCTGACCATCTCCTGTAGCATGTCCGCAGTCTCTGACCATCTCCTGTAGCATGTCCGCAGTCTCTGACCATCTCCTGTAGCATGTCCGCAGTCTCTGACCATCTCCTGTAGCATGTCCGCAGTCTCTGACCATCTCCTGTAGCATGTCCGCAGTCTCTGACCATCTCCTGTAGCATGTCCGCAGTCTCTGACCATCTCCTGTAGCATGTCCGCAGTCTCTGACCATCTCCTGTAGCATGTCCGCAGTCTCTGACCATCTCCTGTAGCATGTCCGCAGTCTCTGACCATCTCCTGTAGCATGTCCGCAGTCTCTGACCATCTCCTGTAGCATGTCCGCAGTCTGACCATCTCCTTTAGCATGTCCGCAGTCTCTGACCATCTCCTGTAGCATGTCCGCAGTCTCTGACCATCTCCTGTAGCATGTCCGCAGTCTCCGACCATCTCCTGTAGCATGTCCGCAGTCTCCGACCATCTCCTGTAGCATGTCCGCAGTCTCTGACCATCTCCTGTAGCATGTCCGCAGTCTCCGACCATCTCCTGTAGCATGTCCGCAGTCTCCGACCATCTCCTGTAGCATGTCCGCAGTCTCCTGTAGCATGTCCGCAGTCTCCGACCATCTCCTGTAGCATGTCCGCAGTCTCCGACCATCTCCTGTAGCATGTCTGCAGTCTCTGATCATCTCCTGTAGCATGTCTGCAGTCTCTGATCATCTCCTGTAGCATGTCTGCAGTCTCTGATCATCTCCTGTAGCATGTCTGCAGTCTCTGATCATCTCCTGTAGCATGTCTGCAGTCTCCGATCATCTCCTGTAGCATGTCTGCAGTCTCTGATCATCTCCTGTAGCATGTCCGCAGGCTCTGACCATCTCCTTTAGTATTTTGGAAGAGAGCCTGGAGCTCCTCTGCTGTCTCTTTTTTTCTTAAGAACCGATAGAATAAAAAAAATTGAGTTCTCCTGACTACTTGAATTTTTTTTGATGAAAACCATGAGCACTTGCGGACTTGCGCTGTAATCGTGATGCATCGCGGAATCGAATCAAATCGTTGACTTGATAATCGTAATCGAATCGTGAGGCCAGTGAAGATGCGCACCCCTACCGTACATCCTCAATACTCCATAAATACTCCCCCTCGATTCCTGACAAATGTTGGAGATGTCTGGAAGACAGGGGGACGCTATTTCATATTTTCTGGTCATGCCTGAAACTTAAATATTTCTGGAAGGAGGTGCATCGTATATCTCAGAAATTGACTGACTGTATCCTCCCTGAAGATCCGGCACTATTCTTATTACACATTTCGCATATACCAGAAAAGATATATAAAATTCATTTTGTGCCATCTTTTTCACGCTGCTAGATCATGTATTGCACAGCAGTGGAGAGATCCAAGACCCCCCCTCTATCTCGTCCTGGCTTATAAGAGTGGAAGAGGTTAATAGGTTGGAGGACTTGATACTTTCGGCCCAAAATTGGCACGAGATATATTTGGAAACTAGGGCCCAGTGGAATATATTCAAACTCTGAGGAGGGAAAGGCCCTTTTGTATATTAAGGTGTTTGAAATATAATGTGGGAATGCTAGTAAGTGCCTCTACCTCCCCTGAGGGTGGCTATACTTGTTTTAGTTCTTTCTTCATTGTTTTTTCCTCCTTTTGGCTTTTCCTTCTATTTTTCTCCCCCCCCCCCCCCCACTTTTTTTTTATTCCTTTTGCCGTTTTTGTTTTCTGTGTTTATTTAATAGTTTAAGACCTGGCAGATCCTACGACAAATGGACATTTAGTTATGACTGTTCATATATTCACTATTCATATATTTACATTAACTGAAGAGATATATCTTGCTCTGTATAGGTCAGATTTATGAGCACTAGATTTAATTTTATGTGTGGATATACCAACTGTTGTGTGTATCTTGGATGATATAAATAAAGAATAAATTGGAATACGTTGGGTACACTTAGGCCCCCTGTTCGCTTAGATCTTTGTAGCAATGCCATGGCAAGGCGTGGTCTCTTACCGCCTCACACAAACCTAAAGAAAAGGCTGCAGAGCTCCGTGAAGAAGCGACGAGGTAAATGCATCTGCAGGAGAAAGAGTATGCGGGGCAATATTGTCATTTTGATAATATTTGTGTGGCCAACCCATGCTTTATCCCATGACTGCAAATCTTGGCGAATCTTCCAGCAGGGGGACATAGTTATGTGTGTATAGGGAGTCAAAGCGGTCAGTGAGCTGAACGCCCAAGTATCTCATAGAAGGGGATGCCAAGGTGAAAGGGAAAGATACCTTCAAGGAGGAGGCCAGGGCCGAGGGAATGGTAATCTGCAGAATCTCAGATTTGGTATAGTTAATCCGAGCGTTGGACAGCTCTCCCATCAGTTGGACAGCTCTCCCATCAGGTTTGGCAATGAGACAAGGGGATCCACTGAATGAAAGGACATCATCCGCATATGTGGAAAGCTTATGTTCCAAAGAAACTACATGCACCACCTTAATGTTCGGATTAGATCAGACTTTAGGCAACAGTGGTTCCAAGACCAGTGCAAATAGGAGGGGTGAACATGGACATCCCTGTCTCGTGCCATTTCGGATGGGGAACACCGTGGAGAGACCGCCGTTCACCTTTACCTTAGCAGTAGGGGATACGTATAGCGCCGAGATCCAGCGTAACATGTGAGGGCCCAAACCCAATTGCTCCAGCACTGCAATAAGGAAATCCCAGTCTACGCGATCAAACGCCTTCTCAGCATTGGTAGATAGGATCAAATAGGGAGGCAGATAATCACACGTATGGGCCCAGTGAATGAGTTGAAGCGCCCCGATAGAGTTATCCCTAGCCTCACGTCCCACAATAAAGCCTGTCTGATCAGCATGAATTACTTCAGGAAGGAGGTGCTTGAGGCGATTTGCAAGAATTTGAGAATATCTTGAGGTCTGTATTCAGTAAGGAGATAGGGCAATAACTCTGGGGGTGGGTATGGTCCTTCCCTTATTTCGGGAGGACCGTAAAGTGGGTCAGTGAGGCCCCCTGTGGGAGAAGCCCAGTGGTAGCTAGATAATTAAGAAAATGTACATAAAGGGGCCTTGGAGCTGATCAAAGAACTTTAGATAGTAAGCCCTGGTGAAGACATCAGGCTTAGGTCTTTTCCCAGCAAGGAGAGTCCTCACAGTGGCCAACAACTCAGTCGTAGATCTAGGGAGTTCAAGTCCTGCTTTTCTAGGGATAAATCGGGCAGCCCTGCTAAAGAAAAAGGTACGTTTCAATATGGGATAGCTTAAGAGCCACGTCCGTTGGAGAAAAGGCGGAGTCCAGATAGTATAGGGCTGCGTAATATTCTTGAAACATGGAAGCAATTTTTGAAGTATGCTGAATCGGTGTTCCGGTCGGAGAATGTAACTTATGGATATGAGCAGAAACATGTTGCTTTCGTACCGCCCTCGCCAGCAACCTACCACATTTTTTGCCATTCTCATAATACTTATGAGCCATAGCCATTCGTAAGAACGGTCCCTTCCAACCTTCTGACCATTACCCCCCAAGGCCATTTCGTGTTCCTGAAAGGCACCATAATGGGCCAGGTTCACCACTCTGTATGCCCCTAATTCCCAACAACTCTCGTTTATCGATATGGGCCTAAACAACATGGTGGACTTCCAAGAGGGTTAATCCTAGGGGGGATTTTAAATGTTAGCCCTGCCCCTTCTCTGGATACATCAGCATGTAGATCGACACATTCCTATGCCTTCCTTAGGCATTTTCGTAGGGCCCTTCAGAGTCATACTCTGGTGGATTGCTGGAGAGCATTGCAGGCCTCAGAAAAGGACTACAACTATTACTCTACTGTCCACAAGGTATACACTAGAATTGATCTTTTGCCGGTTGATCAGGGTACCTTAGACCTGTTGATAGACGCCACTATTGACCAGATCACCATCTCCGATCATGCCCCGGTGACCCTTTTGCTGCCCCAGGTGGCGGCCAGAACATGGTCCAGGAAATTAAACGAGAACCTATTGGACGATTTGGGGGTGGTCTCGGGGATCCAGGAGACTCTATCCCATTACTTTGCAGAAAATGCTAATGGTGAGGTCAGCTATGGTATTTTATGGGAAGGACATAAGGCGGTAGTTCAAGGTACCCTTATTGTATTGGGTTCCAAACTGAAGGAGAGACAGGTGGAATTCGAGTTTTCCGGGCTTTGCAACAAGCAGAATTATGCCATAAACAAATGCCAAATCCTGAGACATTTTGCCGTCTGGCAGAACTGGGAGCGCTTTTCTCAAAACGATTGGACCTCAGAATCTACCGACAGTTGCATTATTTCGCCCTCTTGGGGGAGCGCAAACCACGGACATTGTATGACACTACCTTAACCGTTGCCATGTTGCAACAGGAGTGGATTGTCCAAACGACCATCTCGAAAAAGTCGAACTAGGTGAGAGTGATAGCTTTTCCAAATTCTGAGCAAAGAGAATAAAAAAAGGGGGGGGGGGGGTGAGTTAACCAGAACATACGATAACCACAAAAACCAATAAGAGGGGCCAATGGAGGCATCAATGGCCTGCCGTGAGCCTACAATCAACTGCTTGCCTGACTTAGGCAGCCCACCCAGCAAGGAGGAACCGCCTAAGTGAGGCAAGATGCCCAAAACAGGGCTAATACCCAATGCGGGCAATCCTATGGGGGGAATGTGATTACACATAAGAGTCAGGCAGTTCCTGCTCCTCACAGGATAAGGAGCTATAATTTCTCTGAGGGATAACGGATGGTTAGAGGCAAGATGGAACGGGTGCAGGGGGGCCTTAGCCATCAAGCAGCCACTCAGTCAGGCACCCAAGGGCAATGGGCGCAGTGTATCCCACACTGTCGGAGGGAAGATCATACCGAAAGTGCATGTATATCTGTAAAGTCACTGTCTAGTAACGGAGAAGTCCGGGGGCTCCAGACAGGTTGCAGGAAGAACTGTACTTGAATTTGAGAGTGCCTCAGTTACCCTCAGTGGGAGCCTGCTGTGTAGCAGCGGAGGATGAGCGTTTGGGGCCGAGAGCTTTGGTTAGATCAAGCCTGTTGCCAAGGTTGAGATGTCGGTGGTAATTGTACATCAAGGGAGTGCCTCCAGTCCGGAGAGTCCAGCGGTTCCACATCTAGCTGGGACAGGAAGTGTGGGAGATCTTCTTTGGAGCGTAGGGTAGCAGATTTGTGGTCTCATCCTGCCTGTAGACTAAAGGGGAACCTATGACTTTGCGTAAAGCTTCCAGAAGAGGATGGAGTGCCCTGGGTTGCATTAAGCTTAGGCGGGATAGATCCTGGTAAAAGGATAGGCGAGCACCATCAAAGTCAAGAAGGGGGCGTTTGCACATATGCTGCATGATTTGCTCTTTGACCCTGTACTTGTGTAGTTTACAGATTATGTCACGAGGAATTCTCTGCGTCCTGTGAGGGAGGTCAGAGGGCCCTGTGTGCTCTGTCAATCTTAACAGCTTCAGTAGGGAAGAGGCCCAATATCTCCTTATTTTGCCTTGCAGTGTGGGAACAATGTCCTTAGCTGCTGTTGCTTTGGACAACATGCGGATGATAGAACGGCGACTGTGGTTTTCGTAGTCATCTAGCTGGGATATAATAGTCTCAATTCTTTGATCCTGAGCCACACACTTATCCCTGAGCTGAGTGATAGCAGGGATGGTTTCTTTTACGGTCTGCTCTAAAGTTTCCAGCCTTGAGCCCAAGTGAGTGGTGTCTGCCTTCAGCTGCTCAGTATCTTGCCTGAAGGCCTTCTCTACTCTAGGAGGCAAAACGATCTAGGTCATCCCTTGTGGGGAGGGACCATATATGCCGATTCAGGTCCCGGTCACCCACCAGCTCTGAGAGGTCAGAGCCCTGCTCTTGGGAGGCAGTGTCCTTTCCGTGATCCTTCCCGGACGCCATCTTGGATGTCCTGCCACCACATTAGGAGTTTATGGAGCTCTTTCCTGGCTTGTCAGAGCCCTGCTGCTGCGAGGAGGCTCTCCGGCGCTGGGACATCACAGTGATCTCCGTGGATGTGTGGTATTCCCCCCGGTACACGCTATTGAGCTGCGGTCTGTGAGGAGCTCTGGAGATCTGCTTCCTCACTCGGCCATGTCCAAGCCACGCCGCCCCCATTACCATAAAAATGTAACTGAACTTGAGTTGTTCTGCAAAAAAGAGTGGGCAAATATTACAAAGTGGTGTAAGATAAGAATATAGAAAAGAAAACCCAAAACAGGGTAAAAGCTGCGCTCGGATTGAAAAATAAAAATAAAATAAGCTGCCAGCACCCTAAAAAGTCCAGTATCTGACTCCCAAAAGTATAATAAACAGCAAAAGTGCAGCGCTGAAATAATATATGAAATTAAAAGAAATGGATCTCGCCAAGTGACATGACAACAATCAGTGAGCAAACATATTACAATTCAATCAATGATAAACAAAATTACAAGTGCATGTGAAAAAAATTATTGAAAAAGAAGTCCAAAAGTTCTTGATAAATCCACAAGTAAATAAAGAACACCCATCCAGGAAGAGGTGTGACAAAGGTGCCTATAAATGATCCACCAAGACGTGTGTGAGTAGAATCTGCTTACCGGACGGCGATGACTGCTATTACGGCAGTCTCGCCCAGCATAGGGATTATGGTCTCCCAAAACCAGGGGTACAATGCAGGATCAGTAGTTCTAACAATCCATCAAAATAGGAAATACAAAAGAGAACACTGTTTTACTGGCCAGATCACCTGGTGAAAAAAAGGAAAAGGCCCTCCTAGTTAGGCACTAGAGTGGGTGTATATATAGAAACCAAAAACGATATACACCCACTCTAGTGCCTAACTAGGAGGGCCTTTTCCTTTTTTTCACCAGGTGATCTGGCCAGTAAAACAGTGTTCTCTTTTGTATTTCCGGTTTTGATGGATTGTTAGAACTACTGATCCTGCATTGTACCCCTGGTTTTGGGAGACCATAATCCCTATGCTGGGCGAGACTGCCGTAATAGCAGTCATCGCCGTCCGGTAAGCAGATTCTACTCACACACGTCTTGGTGGATCATTTATAGGCACCTTTGTCACATCTCTTCCTGGATGGGTGTTCTTTATTTACTTGTGGATTTATCAAGAACTTTTGGACTTCTTTTTCAATAATTTTTTTCACATGCACTTGTAATTTTGTTTATCATTGATTGAATTGTAATATGTTTGCTCACTGATTGTTGTCATGTCACTTGGCGAGATCCATTTCTTTTAATTTCATATATTATTTCAGCGCTGCACTTTTGCTGTTTATTAAATATTACAAAGTCATGATGTACAAAGTTAGTAGAGACATACTAAAGGCTGTAATTAAATCAAAAGGTGGTTCAACAAAATACTGACACGGGGTGATCCTTTTTCCAACTTAGCAATTCTGTTTTTGATTTTTTTTTCTGACATGTTATAGCTTACACTTGGATGTTCTAACCGAGTAAATACAGCTGGATAAAACAAAAACTGTGTCTGCCTTCATTTCAGACTGCAAAGCAACAAAATGTGATTATTTGAAAGGAGGGTTATTCTTTTCTATACCCACAGCAGAAATGTAGGACATAAATCAGACACTAATAAATTCATTCTCAATGCGTTTCATAAAGCAAGGAGAAAGCTGGGTTTCAGGCCAATAAGTAACATCTGTAGATTGAGCATGTCATTAAGGCAACTGATGTTAAAATAAAAAAATGGGCCTTGAAACTGGGACACAGCCACGGAAACAGATCGGAGATACTCTGGGGTAAAAAGCATCAAGTTTAGTAGAGGTATAATGTGGTAAATCATTACATAGCAGTTTCCCCTATGGTAAGAGATTTAGTGCACTTAGTGTTTAGCAATGGAAGTGTAGCATTTTTCAGGAGTAAGGGTCAAGTTTTCTTTGATTTCTCATTTTAACATAGAAGTCCAACTTATGGGTGGGATCATCATTGGTTATACCCTTATATAAAATCAGAGATAATGCCTTTGCCTCTCAGGTGACTGTGGCAGATAGTTTTATAAAGAGTTCGGGGAGAGGATAGGGAGAAGAGGATTTGTTCTGCCTTCAAGAGGGTAGAAATGACTGAGTCCCTTAGGCCCCTGTCTTTCAGGATCATGGCTTCAACAGCATGCTGTTAAAGCCAAAAGCAGGGTGGAGCACTGGCCCTTAAGACAGAGGATCAGTACAATACAGAAGGGTCCATAAAGAGTATGCAGGAGTACCATGTCCTCCTGGGCCAATCGATGTGATGCGCTAAAAAGCAACAGTAGATTTTTTTTTTGCTTTTTAACGCCTTATATGATTTGTGAAAAATAAAGATGTAATTTTTTTTTTCTTCAAAAGATTTTGTCAAAGGAGCAAAGTACAAAGACATAACAAAAAGGTACCGGGGAAGTATCACCTGGAATTTTTCTTTTTTCATACATTGGAGGTTATTTACTAAAGGAAAATCCACTTTGCACTGCAAGTGCACTTGAAAGTGCACTAAATGTGCACTTGGAAGTAAAGTCGCTGTAGATCCGAGGGGGACATGCAAGGAAATAATAAAAAAGCATTTTAGCTTGCACATAATTGGATGATAAAATCAGAGCTTCCACTCATTTCAGATCTACCCCTTAGATTTAGAGCGACTGCACTTCCAAGTGCACTTGCAGTGCAAAGTGGATTTGCCCTTCGTAAATAACCCCCATTGAGTATTGTTTACTGCTATAAACTACAATACAAGAAAAGGCTTGCAACACAGCCATTAATTGAAGTACACTAAGGATATAACCAATTAAACAATAAGGGTTATTTGACAAAATAAGGATAATGAGTAGGTCTCTTAAAAGGCAACGTCCTTGTCATAGAGTTGCTGGAGACCTTGGAAATAGGAAAAGGACTCCTCAAAAAAGGTATCAAGTTCGTTGATGGGCATAGTGGAGAACATGAAAGCCTCCTAAAATCAGTAAAAGTCAGTACCTACTTTTTCTCTGTATAGTAGTAGCTGAAGTTCCCTTTTAGTCAGAAAAATTGTTGGACAGGTGGAGGAACTCCAGTTTTTTAGAATAGTTCGCAGTGTGACTAAGAGGGAGATCAGAATCCAGGATTTGTGCTTAGAGTTGGTAATGTTTGGAGATCCTGAGAAAAGTTTTTTGTTCCAGTATCCAAAGACTACTAGGGAGAGGGTCCTTTGGCAATTGCACTGACCTGATTCCATGGATGAAGGATAATGTCTGGTCTCAGAAGGTTGAAATGGATTTGCATGACCACAAGCGGTGGGAGAGAGACGGCCTTGAGTGAGAGCAGAGGGGACATAAATCAGTTTGAGGATTGGCTGCATCTGATATGAATGGAATGTAGGCACGGAATTTTCATCTGTTTCTCTCCATTGCTTATTTGGGATTAGGCGTAGTATGTGGTTAAAGCCTTGAAGAATTTTGTCCAGGATCTCTGGGTCAGAAATCTTTGCATGTAAGAGGGCCTCCAAAGAACAGGGGTGTACCATCTCGGATTCCATACGGTAGTTGGAGTATCTTGATGCTTTCAGTAACCAGTCTAAGCCCGTACGAAGCAGACATGCTAGGATATGAACCCTGATATTGGGGAGTCTTATGCCCCTTCCGCTTCTGGGGAGATAAAGTTTGGAGTGTGCAATACGAGGGCGCTTTTTGTGTCAAATGAATGAGGATATAGCTTCAAATTTGTGATGTCATTATGTTTTAGGAGAATTGGCATGGTTTGTGTAGTAATATGCCTTGACCCGTGTTAACCCATGATAATGTATCTTAAAGGGCCACTGACTTGTATAACCATATATTTCTATACAAATACATAATTTACTAACCACTCCCCCCTCCCCTCTTTCTATTGGTATGTTGAACCATACATAAGCGGTAACGCACCTAAATAAAGGCAGACATTTTACGAATGCACAACTTGCTTCTCGTTTTCATGGTGACTCCAGATATCTGAGGGTGCTGTTGGTGTACCTATAAGAAGGGTGGTCATCCAGAATACCTACTATTTCCTTTCAGTTTGTAAGGGGTATAATAACCTGGCAAAACAGACCATTTTAAATGAGTGGTATCTCCCAGAAGCGATAGAGGTAGATCCATCCAATTTTTAAGCTCCTGTACGATTCTCTTAATAAAAGGAGGGTAATTTAATGTATAGAAGGAAGAAGGAATCTTGCCTATCTTGATACCCAGATAGGTTATGTGAGATTTGGCTACTGTGAAGGGAGAGCAGTGTGTCCAGATAGTGTTTGGAGACCGGGGTCTAGAAGGGAAACTGATATATGTGCGTGGTCTGAGATAGCTATCTCAAGGATTTCTACCTCGGAAATTGTCGGTATGGTGTTGTCAGTGCCAAAGATATAGTCAATCCTTGTAAATACATTGTAGGGGGAGAGTAGAAAGTGAATTCCCTATCTACAGGGTGGAATAGTCTCCAAATGTCAGTGAAATGTAAAGATTCCATGGTGGTTGCTAGAGAAAGGATAGTAAGGCCTCAGTTACAAATCAGTAAAAAGCTGGTATAGGTACCATCATCCCGAAGTTGTATAGTAAGAGGGGATATGAGGGTGGAGACGTGACGCCAGTTGCTGCTACTGTCTCTTCACGTGTGCACCCCCAAAGTTTGGGAGTTGGGACTATCACGGTACTCGATAATGATATTACAGTTACAAAAATCTAAAAAAATTGTATAAATTTTAAATAATTGAAAATACAGGATTACAAACAAGATAACTACATACAGTCATAAAATCAAGGAAATATACCACACTAAATACAGCGAGTGGAACCCGCAAACTTTTACGGGGGATGTAAATGTAAAATTTATCTCGACCGGTTGGAACTGCTTCTTCAGGAGAAACAAATCTATAAAGTAATTTAGGATACCTTTAATATATACATACATGTATTAGACAAATGCAGCAAACATAATTAATCACAAGGGTAGTCACAAATCACAATACATAAAAGATAAAATTGAGGACAAGCTCACCCGCTCAAGCGGAATCAGTGGGACAGCAGGACCCAACACAATTTCCCCCGCGGCGGACACGTGGGATCGTGAACGGACTCTAGTTTGGTAAAAAATGGGTACAAATGATATGATTGATTGGGGTAATAACAACGTGATGTGGGGTGCAGGGGAGTGCAATGCAATGAAAGAAGAGTGAACCCGGGATGGTGACATTGGGAAGGAGAGGAGGGAAACAGGTAGGAGGAAGAGGGAAGGAGGTGAGAACAGTTATAGGTAAGATAGGGAGGGAGGAGGGAGGGAGAAGGGAAAGGGAAGGGAGGGGGGGGGAGGAAAAGGGGGGAAAAAAAAAAAAAGGAGGGGAAGGATGGGGAGGGCGAAAGGAAGAACAGGATACCACCACGTGGCCCTTAAACCACTTTGTGCTTGCATTACTACACTTTATATTAACCAAAAACTATTTTACCTTTAACAATCAATTGTTTTTGCAAACACAGGGAGTTGCGATGGGGACGTCCTGTGCCCCAGCCTACGCAAACCTATATCTAGGTGGCTGGGAGAGGCATATCAATTCGGATGATAGATTTTCCGAATTTCTGGGTGACATTCTTCTGTGGTACCGTTTCATTGATGATCTACTATTGGTATGGACTGGACCTAGGGAAAAACTGTTGCAGTTCCTCCGTGAGTTGGACATCAATGACTTAAATCTTAAATTCACTTTAAAGATTGATACAGACCAGATCTCCTTTTTAGATCTAAATATTACCAAACAACAAGATGGTACCCTGGGCACGGACCTCTACCGTAAACCCACGGCCGGTAATACGCTTCTGTTTGCCACCAGTGCTCACCCCAGCCCACTGGTGCGCAGTATACCATACGCTCAATACCTGCGTCTGCGCAGAAACTGTACACTTGATAGTGACTTTAGACTCCAGGCCAAGGCGCTACGTGAACGTTTTCTCTTACGTGGTTACTCCCCTACCATTCTCAGAAAAGCATACAATAGAGCTGTGTCACGCCCTCGTAATTCCCTACTATTCAACCGTAAAAAGCTCCCTCCCTCTAATGATACCGTGAGATTTATTACCACCTATTCGGCACATCATAATATGCTTCGCAACATTTTAACCAAGAATTGGCACTTTTTGGCTGAGCACCACACTTTAGCCAAATATGTACGGTCCACCCCGGAATTAGTGTTCCGTAGGGCTCGTTCCTTGCGGGACCAACCAACTTCCAGCCATTACACCTTCACCAAACCTCCCAGGACAGGACCTAACGGGGATTGTCCCCGCTGCCCCTGGGTCCGCGAGGGCAGGTGCTTTATCCTACCTAATGGGGAGCCACTGGTCCCGCGGACCTTTGCTAACTGCGGTACAAAAGGAGTGATCTACTTGATGATATGCACGTGTAAAGCTTTTTACATGGGAAAAAACATCCGAGAATTTAGACAAAGGATTGGCGACCACCTCTACTACTCTGAGAATGGGAAACTGACCACGATTGATAGACACATCGGCCTATACTATAAATTCGACAGCTCGGTTGTCCAATTTCTGGTCCTCGAGGTAGTTCAGCCCAACCCCAGGGGTGGCGATTGGGACCGCTCGGTCCTTCAAAGGGAGTCCCTATGGATTGAGCGGCTCAATGCCACCTTCCCCCCTGGCCTCAATGAGACAGTATCTTATAAACCCTTCCTGTGATAACCTTGGGTCCCTTCGACCATTCCACCCCTATTTCCCCAATCCTCCTTGCTCCCTTTCCCCTCCCCCCTTCTCCCTCCCCTCCCCCTCCTCTCCCTCTCTTCCTCGCTCCTTCCCTCTTACTTCCTCCTCCTCTCTCTCTTTCCCCCTCTTTCTCCTCTCCCTCCCCTCTCTTTCCCCCATGGGCTGCATCCCTTCCCTGTTTTCCATTCCCCCCGGCCTCCCCCTCTTCCCTGCTCTCCCTATGGTTGATGGCAGTTGTTACCGTGTGTTCTCCTTTAAAATTTAGAATTTATATTATCCCACCATTTTATTCATTTCAGTCTATGACGGACTTATTAGTTATGTTGGAATTGGTGACAGTCCCTAGGTGACATCACCTGAGACGATTATATAGTTTACATATTTTTTGGATTGCTTATTTGTAACCCCTTTTTACTGAACTCTGTTATTGCTTGCTGTAAGATGACGCGCTCCCCCCTTCCCTAGCGGTGGTGGCACTCTGCGGGAAACTGTTCTTCTCTTCCCGCGGCGGACATGTGTTTGCCCTGGCAGCCCCCTAGCAGGTCTGCTTGCGACCGTGTCTGAGAATGTAATGCCTGTTGACACCGGCGTGCACCTGCGCAGTGCGGGCAAACCGACCCGGATACGTCAGAGGCCGCCCATGTCGGCATGCTCTGACTTCCGGGTTGGGGAGCCCATATAGCGGCCACACAAGGACCGCTGTCTGAGCTGATGGACGCCTGCGCTGAGCTGCTAGATGGATCACTCACCCTAAGGTCAGTCCTCACTGCCTTCTACTATGCAGTTCCTGACTTTCCCCACACTTTTTCTCCCTTTCCAGTGTCGGTCTGCGCCTGCATCTGGCGCAGAGGCATGTCTATCGGTTCCTAGGTTCTTTCCTCTATACTGTGTGTCCCTGTAATGCTTACAGGGCTGCTTCACCTTATATCTCTCTCCCCTCTTCATTGCGCTCCCTAACTTCCCTCTCTACCCACACCCCCGTTCACTGCTCTACACCTGGTCCCCTTCCCTGTCCTTTTTCTGTGTGTTCAGGAGTATCCTTTTTTCATCTGACCCCTGGGCTGTGATCCATTTATACTGGTCGCATTGTTTGATTATGAGGTATATACTTTCTACCCTTAGCTGAATTGGCTATTTTGTACGGTGCCCAGCAGCATTGTAACCTTGAACCTTGTAACCTTCGTAAATCTTGAAGTCTAATCAGCAAACACTGTTTTCCCTCCATGCGTTCCATTTATGCTGCCCATCTATAGCACTTTGCATCATTCACAGCTCATGCGCATAATTGTGGCTCACTTAATACCCGGTGAGTGTCAGTTTCTGTGTTATATACATTTTTTAATAATAAATTCAATATTCTACAATCCCCCAGCACTTCCTACGCCCGGTGTCCCTCGGTGGTTCCCCCCCTCCTTCCCCCCTCCTTTCCTCCCACTCCCCTCCTTCCTTCCCCCTTCCCCCCCCTCCCCTTCCCGTCCCTTTCTCCTACATTATACAATCATTCTTGTCCTCCCCTCCCATATATCCCCTTCCCTGCCCCTCTCTGGCCCCCCTCCCCTTTCCTTCCCCCCTTCCTTCCCCCCTCCCTGTTTTTCCCTCCCCCCCTCTTTCCTTCCTTCCTTTCCTGTTTCCCCCTTCCCTCCTTGCCTTTCCCCCCCTCCTTTTCCCCTTCCCCTCCTTGCCCCCCCCTCCCTTCTCCCTCCCCCCTCCCTATCTTACCTATCCCTGTTCTCACCTCCTTCCCCCTTCCTCCTACCTGTTTCCCTCCTCTCCTTCCCAATGTCACCTTACCGGGTTCACTCTTCTTTCATTGCATTGCACTCCCCTGCACCCCACATCACGTTATTACCCCAATCATTCATATCATTTTTACCCATTTTTTTACCAAACTAGAGTCCGTTCACAATCCCCCGTGTCCGCCGTGGGGGGAATTGTGTTGGGTTCTGCTGTCCCACTGATTCTGCTTGAGCGGGTGAGCTTGTCATCAATTTTATCTTTTATGTATTGTGATTTGTGACTACCCTTGTGATTAATTATGATTGCTGCATTTGTCTAATATATGTATGTATATATTAAAGTTATCCTAAATTACTTTATAGATTTGTTTCTCCTGAAGAAGCGGTTCCAACCGCGAAACCGGTCGAGATAAAAATTTTACATACATCCCCCGTAAAAGTTTGCGGGTTCCACTCGCTGTATTCAGTGTGGTATATTTCCTTGATTTTATGACTGTATGTAGTTATCTTGTTTGTAATCCTGTATTTTCAATTATTAAAATTTATACAATTTTTCTAGATTTTTGTAACTGTAATATCATTATTGAGTACCGTGATAGTCCCAACCCCCAAACTTTGGGGGTGCACACGTGAAGAGACAGTAGCAGCAACTGCCGTCACGTCTCCACCCTCATATCCCCTCTTACTGGTTGCTAGAGAAGTCGGGTTAAACTCTTCTGGTGATCTCTGGGAACATTTGAGAGTGGACCTGTCATCAGTTGAGTGGATTACAGCATTGAAGTTGCAGCCTACTATATGGGGGGATGTGAGGGAATTTCAAAAGTCTAGTGGACAGTTCCCCATAGAAGGGTTTCAGGTGTTGTTGGGTGCATAAGTACATGCAATTTGGAGGTCTCTAATCCCTAATCTGAAGTGAGCAGTAATGAGTTGTCCCTGACAGTCAGAATCTGTCGCTATAACCTCGCAGGGGAGATTTATGTGGATCAGAATTAATACTCCAGCCATACGGCTGATTGCATTAGATCCCAAGACAGTGCCTACCCAAAGCTTTTTCATATGGTAAAAGGCGGGAGATATGAGATGTGTCTTCTGCAGTAGGGCAATGTCGGTCTTTAGTCTTTTGAGTTAACAGGGGATCTTGAGTCTTTTTTTGGGCGACCTAAGGCCCTGCACATTCCATGAGGTTATTTTCATTAAGGTGCTTTAGAGAAGTGGATCTGAGCAATGGGTATGCAAGTGAAAGGGGTCTCCAAGGCAGTGTCAGTGAAAGAGCGAGATAGATGTCGAATGAGTGCCATAGAGAGGATGGGTGCGGTCTGCGAGCCAGGAAAATGTGCTAGAATGAAAGGTGTGGAAGCACAATATGGGTAGAAACATAAAAGGGTCAGAGAGAGTAACCCAAAAAAATATATGCGGGACTTCGCTTTTTTCTGCATGGGATCACTGCACAAGCCAGCTCTCAAGAACTCACAAAAGGACTGGGATTAACGTGGGTGCCCGTTGTAAAGGACTAGCGTCAAATATAGGGCTTTAAGGACACCGCCACTCACTGTTTCTTCTTTTTAAGAGCTTTACATAGTTACATAGTTAGTAAGGTTGAATAAAGACACCAGTCCATCCAGTTCAACCTGAGTGAGTGTGGGTGCATGTCTACAATTGTCCCTGTACATTGTGTCTCATTAAGATGCTCATCTATTATATTATTATTTATTTAAGATACCCATATAGCGTGGTCAATTTACGCAGCGCTCCACACATACATTGCACACTCACACTACCCTCAAGGAGCCCACAATCCAAGGTCCCCAACTCACATTCATATACTAGGGCCAATTTTGGACAGAAGCCAATCAACCTACCAGCATGTCTTTGGAGTTTGCCCATTTTTTTATTAAAAGCAAGTTCAGCAAACAAACATAGGTTTCCCTCGCAGGGGCTTTCAGCATTCCTTTGTCTATCAACAAATTGACATTCAGCCTAGTTGGCTCTCACTTGCAGCACTGCTGCTCTGGCCTTACACTCCAGGCCCTTGTCTGTCTCGTACAGACTGTTTCACTGGCAACCTTGGTGCATATATATGGTGCAGCCTCTTGCTGCACTGGCTCACCCGTGGAGCCCTCCCTACTTCTGGGACTCAGACTTCCTATCTGCCAGGGTGGAGCCCAGAACTATTGTCAGGCTACTACTAAAAGCCCAGCGCACACCTGACCGATCAGTATGCTGGCTGTTTTCAAAGTCAGGGGATTTCATTCCACTCAGATCTCTCAGAAATCTCCGGGCTACAGGTCCCAAAGTGGGCTATTCGAAAAAAGCAGGAAACTGAAAAGCCAGTTTCCTCTTCATGTTACAAGCTCCCTTGAGCCCCTCCACCTGTCTGGTTGAGAATTCTGGGTCACAACCTCCTTCTAGACCCTGGCAGGCCAACGCTCAGCCCCACAGTGTAAAAATGAACCCAGTTAGGAATGCCCAGGTAGTTCATACACGTGAGTATTGGGATGTGGCCAGTGAAGCCTATGAGAAAGCATGGAAAAGTGGTGGCCATAGGGGTAAATGCTTTCACCGGTATCTAAAACATATTATACCCATAACATAAGAACAACAGCTGAGATACCTAGTAAGAATACATTTACCCTAACATCTTAAAAGAGGTGGAGGCCATGGTGGGGGTAGCGTCAGCGATGTCCGGAGTTATTGCCGAAGTCTGAGGATTTGCGGCATTTCCGGGGAACCTTCCTTGGGCTCCATTGATCCAGGGGGCGCGAGATGGGTTTTAGTAGGAAGGTTTATCTGCGCCTCAGGGTTTAGAGAGCGAAGATCGTTTTCAGCATCTGATGGGTCGTGGATGGAGAGTTGGCCCCCGTTTGGGGACCTAAGCCAAAGTACGTCAGGGAATGCAAGGGTGAACTAGATTTGGTGTTTTTTTTTTTAGAGACGTCTGCAGAGTCCTCAGCAACGATCAGGATTTTGACCCCGTCGATTTGCAGTGGACCGGACTGAAATTTTTGTAAAATGGTAGCCTTGTCTGCATATTTGAGATATTTGGCAATGATTGAGCGAGATGTGTGGTCAGTGGTAGGGGCCCCCAGACGATGTGCTCGTTTTACTATGCAGGGGGCAGAGAAACCTAAGACTTCTGGGATGCATGATGCACAGAATTCTGAAATGGCAGACGCTTGTAGGGATTCAGGAACTCCTATAAAGCGCAGATTGTTGCGCCGTGAGCTATTTTCTAAATCTTCCAGCTTCTGGATAATAAATTGGTTAGTTTTATCCTGA
This sequence comes from Lithobates clamitans, assembly GCA_037952925.1. Classification (NCBI taxonomy): domain Eukaryota; kingdom Metazoa; phylum Chordata; class Amphibia; order Anura; family Ranidae; genus Lithobates; species Lithobates clamitans. The sequence continues at coordinate 6,387,717 of JBBGZY010000765.1, forward strand.
GACTCTTCTGTGGCTTGAGCCTTATGGAGCTCATCCTAAATAGTAGAGATTCTGTGCTCTGTTTCATGAAGTCTAGTGTTGAGATGGTTTTAGGGAACAGGAGAGCAGCTACTGCCTGATCTATGCTTGCAGTAAGATTGTCATCATGCTGCAGAGGAGAAGAGACCAGGGCAGCACTCACCTCCATGGGCGGTGGCTCCGCCATATTGGAGAGCGGGGCCATGTCTGCTGTGTCTGACGGACGCTGTGTGGGGTGAGAGCGGGCGCCGCTTTTATCCAGGAAGCGGTCCATGGATAGAGAAGAGCTAGGCTGTGTGACAGCAGGCTGTGCCGATGGTTCTGGCTTACAGGTCAGGTCTGTGGGAGCCGCTACTCCAGGCGGCGCTGGAACCGAAAGTATAGTTTTTTATGCATGTTTGAAACGTCACTTTTTCTTTGTGTGACTCTTCAAAAGTCCCATGGGAATTTGCTCTTTGTATAGATACTTGTTTTGGGGACTGGGTCTCTTTATCTGTGCACCTTAGCCTAGTCTTGATTGTTCTACAACATACTTACTGGCGGGATCACAAGGTGAAAATAAAAAAGGATAACAATGGGGCGTATGCGCGAGGGACTCCAAGATGGCCGCGTAAGCCGGGAGCTCCTCACTACCTCAGCCAGGCAGCCGCCCTAGCGCCGTCTCAAAGCCAGCCGGGACCCCGTACATAGCGGGATCTGTTCGGGGAACTCGGCGGCATCCCACCCATGCCAGGCACAACAGTAAAAAGGGATCTGGGACCCCGATTTGAGGCCGGAGGAGTGCAGGCCGAATCCAAAATGGCGGCCGCGCCTCAGACACGAGACACAGCCTCAGGGGGAATACAGGACAACAGGCAAGTGATCGCCCCTGCTACACTGTCATTTCCTCCTCCAGCGATCCCTACAGCCCTCCTCACCGCAGCCCCCTCAAATCATAGCACAGACACTCTGGATGATCCATCCCTGGCCACCCTCATGCTATCTCCTATGGGACATAACTCAAACCTCCAGCACACTAGCAACAATATGGGAGGCCCAGACACCGACATGCCCCAGATTGCAGGGGATCTCTTTATCAAGATTAGCTAACACGGCCCACAAAATTACAAATGACATTCGCTCTGATTTCCAGAACCTGGGCACCAGAATAGAAGGGATCGCACAGAAACTCGATTTTACAGTCGCAAGGGCCAATCAAAACACTGATCACATTCAGGTCATACAGGAACAGTTGGATGTGGCCTTAAATAGGATCGATGATTTGGAAAACCAATCGAGAAGGGAGAATTTTAGGGTCAGAGGCATTCCAGAATCTTGCACAGATGTCCCTACAGCGGTCCAAGATTTGATCAAAACCCTCATTCCTGATATTTCTACACACAAGCTGGAGTTAGACAGAGCCCACAGATCGCTGGGACCCCCCAGGAAGGATGGGTCCCCCAGGGATGTAGTGGTAAAGCCGCACTACTATGGAGTGAAAGAGGACATTATGAGGCTTTCTCGTCAGCAACCGCACATCTCCTTCCAAGGCCACGATATTCAAATATTTGCGGACATTTCGCATATGACGATACAAAAGCGCAGAGCCCTCAAACCACTATTACTAATCCTGACGCAAAAGGAAATTAGATACTGGTGGGCTTTCCCCTTTGCTTTAAAATTCACCTACAAAAAGGTAAAACCCACTCATTCACCAATCTGCATGAAGGAGAACGGGTCCTCCTTTCCCTGAAGCTCATATCTCAGGACTCAGAGATGGACACGTCTAATATAAAATCCGGATCCTACAAGAGACCCACTCCTACCAGTCCAGTTTCCCCATTATGGAAAACTACCAAAAGCAGACGCTTGAGGGAACCGCTGCCCACCTGATTCTGACAAGTATTTCTATGTTTTCATACAACATACTCATCAGGGACAAATCCAGGACGCTATTAACCCTAATAACACTACTTTCTGATCTGGAGGCCCCCCAGACTCCCAAACATGTTTTGTAAGTCCATTCTACAGATCTATCAGGGATAATGGAATCCCCCCATCTCCAGTCCATCTGATGACTCTGAGACCTCGGACCTGAAAGGTTCCACCGATCCACAAGAATGGCACTCCACGCAAAGCTAGCACTTCTACACAAGCGGGTCGGACTACCATTGGCCCTCCGCCTTCTTCAAGAGGATTACCCTGTTCTCTATCTCTCAACTTGACAACAAGCAACAGAAAACTGGTTCTTCGACCCTCCTCCCCTCTTAGATTTCTTCAACACCGGCTAGTAGAATTGGAGACCGGGAGACGGACATGATAAAACCCTGCGAAGAATTCTCCAAAGACTCTAGGGGGACATACAGGGGACATACTAGAGGACTTCTAACTCGTACCCCTAACAACCTAGGGCTAGGAATATCTATCCCCTAGTAGATTGGGATGCATCCCTTCTCACAATCCTCCCCCTCATCCCTCCCGCTCATACCCCATTCCCCTCCTTTTACCTCCCCACCTTTACCTTCACCCCTCTTTCCCCCATACCTCTCCATGGCTTCTTAGGCCTACTGTTAGAATAATTCAGCCAGCTGGCTTTGACTCACGCATTTTACAATGTTATAGTTTTTAATTGGTTTTCATCACAAGGTTATGAAAAGTATTTTATCCAGGTTGACCAATTGGGTTGGCGCTGACTGGGGTAGCAGTCATGCACCTCCATCCATCCCACGATAATGGAATCCCCATTATCGGGAGATGGACAGTTAGCCCCTTTGGAGGGCTACTATTGTTTGGCGTCATTGGGAGGCACTTTTCGCCCTCCCGATGCCGCAGGTCCTTTTTAGGCCACTTTGCACTACATCATCCGCACTCTTTGTTTTTCCTTTCTTCTGTTCTTCTCTTCTAACCTTGTCTTCTTTTGTGCCAGTCCACAGGTGATGCTGCTTCGCTCCTCTTCTTCAGGTTCCAGGTCCTGCTTCATACCTCGAAAAACAACTCTCCACAACAACCCAGAGGAGGCAAGAAATACTGATTCTCACATGCTTCCCCTACTCAGCCAATATGTCAACACCGTGCCCCTAACATCCATTAAATTAACATCACACAATGCCCAAGGTCTGAATTCAGCGGTAAAGAGATGTAAATTATTCCAGTCTTATCATGCCCAAAAAATGGCAGTAGTTATGATTCAAGAAACCCATTTCTCATCAAGATATAACCCGACATTTTTTCATGCTCAATATCCCCTATTCTTCCTAGCTAACGCGGAAGATAAAACCAAAGGTGTGGCAATACTATTTGCGAAAAATTGTAAATTCAAGCCCAGTCTGGTGCACAGAGACCCAGAGGGTAGATTCATTATGGTAAAGGGTAGAATAGATGAGTGCTTATACTCGTTCATATCATATTACTCCCCCAACAAGGGCCAGACAAAATTCTTTCAAGCAATGTTTCAAACTCTAAGCCCTCTGTTAGAAGGAACGGTAATATTTCGGAGGTGACTCTAATGTCGCTTTCGACCCAGGTCTAGATAAATCTAAACCTCTAGCCGCACAATCAGTCCGCCCCACAAAAACAAGTTATAAGATTGCGAAACTTATTTATCAACAAGGCATAGCCGGTATTTGGAGAGAACATAACCTCACAAAGAGGGATTTTACACATTACTCAAACCCACACAGAACATACTCCAGGATCGACCACATCCTCCTTTCAGCGATCCATATCCCTTATGTGGTCAAGGCCTATATCAAGGACACAGCCCTATCAGACCACGCTATGGTGGTCATCACTTTACGGGGCAGCTCCCACAAACCACCCACTACCCAGTGGAGACTCAATGAAACTCTCCTTAATGACCCTATTTCAGTGATAGAGATAGAGAGGGAGTTGAAAGATTATTTTTTGCGGAATGATGTGGAGGTCCAAATAGCACAATTAGACGCAGCTAGAATAGCTTTAAACTTAGCTCACACAGTAAGGGCCGAGAGATCCTTGAAATGGAATAATGCGAAATTCTACTTTCAGAGAGACAAGATGAGTACGCTATTAGCAAGAAAGCTCTCCCCCAAATTCAGTAGCTTCACACTTCCAAATCTCAGATTACAGGATGGCTCCACAACACTTAATCCTCCAAAAATTCTGCAAGCATTCCAGTCTTTTTATTCTAACCTATATCAGAAAAATGACTCTATGGCAGAATCTTCCATAAAATCCATCCTAGATGATCTTAAATATACCCACTCTAAGTAAAGACCATGTAGACCTCATGGAAACACCCTTCTCCACAGAAGAAACATTAGATGTGATTAAAAATTTAAAAGGGGGTTCAGCTCCCGGCACCGATGGCTTCTCCAATCAATATTACAAAACCTTTGCAGACACCTTAGCACCCCATATTACTAAATTTTTCAACTCCAAAAGGGAAGGGGTACCTTTAGAATCAACTAAATATGGCTTTCATCTCAGTCATTCCCAAACACGACAAGGATCCATCTTTAGTTGAGAACTACAGACCAATATCGCTTATTAATAACGATTTGAAAATACTTACTAAAATCCTAGCTAACAGAATTAACTCCTCATCAACCAATATATACACAAAGACCAAGTGGGTTTTATCCCAGTAAGACAGGGCCCGGATCAAGTTAGAAGGGCGGTCGATATTGTCTCATTACTACAATCGGGTTGGGATGGAGGCCCACGACAGGAAGGCTTATTACTGTCGTTGGACCTTCAACAGGCCTTCGACTCCCTTTCATGGTCATACCTATTCACAGTCCTAAGACGCTGGGGTTTCGGGGAAAAGTTCAAAGGAACCCTGAAAGCTCTATACTCCACTCCTAGTGCCAAGGTCAAACTACACGGGTACTTTTCGGATCCCATTCAAATAGCCAGGGGTACCAGACAGGGGTGACCCCTATCCCCTCTGATATTTGCATTGGCTATACAGGTTCTTGCCATTGCAATCAGGTTTAACCAAAACATCAAAGGTGTGAAATGTGGTCCGCACACCCACAAGTGCGCTTTTTTGCGGATGACATCCTTCTATTTGTCACATCCCCAACTACCTCCCTACCCAATATATGCAAACTCTTAAAAACCTTTGGATCCTTGTCGGGTCTATGGGTCAACATGGACAAATCCCAGGCCTTAAACATTTCACTTCAATCGACAGAAGTAGACAGGCTCAAGCCTTCATTCAAATATAAATGGAGCGATTTATCGATCCGATATCTGGGGATAAACCTTACCCCCAAGTTTGAGCAGCTTTATCAGGCCAATTTCCCTCCCATGTTCCGCAAATTAGAATCTGACATCCTATCCTGGTCCCGTTACAATATATCCTGGCTAGGTAGAGCACATTCTATTAAAATGACCTTATTGCCCAAGCTCCTCTATTTATTTAGGTCACTCCCAATAGACATTAGAAAACACCATCTCAAATCGCTCCAAGGGAAGATCATAAAATTCATATGGGGTAAAAAACGATACAGGCTAGCCCGCAAAACCAGGGGGGGGGGGGGACTAGGTTTGCAAGACCTATATAGCTATTACCAAGCAGCCAGACTAGCCCAACTCTCACTGGTATACTTCAGAGTTGAGAAACCCGATTGGATAAATATTGAGAGACAAGCTGTCCCGACACACACAATAGACTACCTCCTCTGGCGCCCCATGAAATCGAGGCCCTCGATACTATCTCCGGCATTATCCCAATCCTTTAAATTATGGGACACCATGAAACATTTACCTTCACTGGCCTCATTTAACCACCCTCTAGAACACATTTTCCATAATCCACGATTTGGACCGGGCATGGACATCAAGTCCTTCCAATGGTGGTTGGACAAGGGGTTGTACCGTATTGGCCATTTTTTTTACTCTCTCTGGCCCGATTACATTGAAACACTGTATTGACAAACTTGAACTCCCAGGCTCAGAGATTCAGATTCATCCAGATCTCTCACTTCTTCACCTCACTAACGAAGAGACAGGCGCACCCCCTGGAATTTACACAATATGAGCGCTGGTGCGGTCAAGCCTTAGACATAAAGGGAGGCATATCTCTCATATATGCATCTCTTATGGAACCCACCACCAAATTTTCTTACATGGAGGCGTGGGAGAGGGACCTGCAGGAGACCCGGGACCTGGAGGAGTGGCATCAGAGGGGAACTAGAGCCTTTCAAGGTATTTTAAATATTTCTTTAATAGAAGCTAATCTAAGTGTTAATGAGATGGTATCTTGTACCCTCCAGACTAGCGACTATGTTTTCTTCTGCCTCTCCGTTATGCTTCAGAGGTTGTCAAGCCCAGGGCTCCATGCTCCATATCTGGTGGGAACGCCCGAGATTAAGAGGTTTCTGGAACAAAATGTTCCTAAGACAGCAAAATATTCACTAAAGTTGATAACCTTTATGCTGCTAGGAGCTAAAACCACCATAGCCAAGGCATGGAAGCAACCCACGGTGTCTTTTCAGGCAGCCAAAAGAAAGATTTCGTGGATCATGTCCCAAGAAAAACTAGTCAGTACTATGATGGACACCACTAAATCATTCCAGGCAACATGGGAGCCCTGGGCTAGGCATATAGGCATTCCCCTTACCCCTGGTATACAAACGACAAGGACGAGCTAGTAAAAAACCGGACCGACTTTATTCAACCATTCTATCTTTCTCTCTCTCTATTCTTTCCTTCTTCTCTATCCTTTCTTTCTTCTACTATAGTGATCTGATATCACAACCGCAGTGTATCAGTAATATTTTTCTTACTAGTCCACAATGGAGTAGAATATCTAAAGTCAACATAAGATTTTGAATATTGAGTTGGAGACATAGATTCAAAGCGGATCATTTCCAGTTAGATAGGAGCTGTTGGAGAGGACCGTTTACCTATCTAGCAGCCCTTATATTTACCCCAGTTACTATTGCAGGTCCTTGGGCGCGGGGCCAGTAGGGGTCTCGGGGAAGCCAAAACTTTCCCTGGAGATGGGGGGGCACCTGACACAGTGTGAGCCCATCAGGGGTGTTGGGAATGCCAACCCACTCAGGGATCATGAGATACCGCTTTCCCTACATCTCCAATTGCATTTATAAGTTATTATGATTAATATTTTTGTACATTTCGAATGTTACTCCCTTACTTGTACGGGATATGTCAGTATATCTTTTGATTTAATTACAATGTACTGCACTGCTCTTTAACCACTTGACGACCGCCTCACGCCGATGTACGTCGGCAAGGTGGCACGGACAGGCAAAATCACGTACATGTACGTGATTTGCCTTCTGCGGGTGGGGGGGGTCCAATCGGTCCCCCCCCCGGTGCCCAAGGCGGTCGCCATTTCTTCCCGGGCGATGAGAGGTGAGGGGGAGGCCATCCATTGTTGGCCACCCCCTCCCGATCGCTCCCGGCGAATGAGAATGCTTCCTTTTCCTCTGTAATGTAAACAGAGGGAAAGGAAGTGATGTCATCCCTCCTCGAGCCGGTCTTTTCGTCGCGGCGCCGAGGAGAGAAGACATCAAGTAAGTCTGCACAACACTACACTAACAGTAGAACACGCCAGGCACACTTGTCACCCCCATCACCCCCCTGTACCCCCTGTCACTTTGACACCAATAGCATTTTTTTTTTTTTTTTTGCATTGGTGTCAGTTTGTGTCAGTTACAAGTGTTAGGGCAGTTAGGTTAGCCCCCTTTAGGTCTAGGGTACCCCCCCTTAGGTCCAGGGTACCCCCTAACACCCCCTAATAAAAGGTTAACCCCTTGATTACCCCCCGTCACCAGTGTCGCTAAGCGATCGTTTTTCTGATCGCTGTATTAGTGACACAGGTGAAGCTAGTTAGGGAGGTAAGTATATAGGTTCGCTGTCAGTGTTTTATAGCGACAGGGACCCCCATATACTACCTGCTAAAGGTTTTAACCCCCTGATTGCCCCCTAGTTATAGTTAACCCTTTCACCAGCGATCACCGTATAAGTGTTACGGGTGACGCTGGTTAGCTAGTTTGTTTTTTGTAGTTTATTACAGTTTATTATAGTTTTAGGGCACACGCCGTTTAATACCCTATAAAGGTTTAACCCCCTAATTGCCCAGCGGTGATAAAAATTACATTTTTAGGGTCAGCTAAGGTCTGCGTCGCCCCAGGCAGCATCAGGTCAGCGCCAGTACCGCTAAAACCCACGCACGCAGCATACACCTCCCTTAGTGCTATAGTATCTGAGCGGATCGATATCTGATCCGATCAGATCTATACTCCCCAGCAGTTTAGGGTTCCCATAAACACAGTGTTAGCGGGATCAGCCCAGATACCTGCTAGCACCTGCGTTTTGCCCCTCGGCCCAGCCCTGCCCAGCCCACCCAAGTGCAGTATCGATCGATAACTGACACTTACAAAACACTAAGCACACATAACTGCAGCGTTCGCAGAGTCAGGCCTGATCCCTGCGATCGCTAACAGTTTTTTGGTAGCGTTTTGATACAGTCGCTGACAGTCAGGAGCTTTTTTGCCTGTGAGTCTCACTAGTGTACCCCTAAATTTAGAGCCCAAAATGGCAAATCGAAGGTACACTAGTGAAGAGGCCTACACGTTTCTGAGTATGACAGATAGTGAAGAGGAAGTCACTGATCTGTCAAGTTCAGGCTCAGAATACGAACCTGTAGAGGACAGCGGCTCCATGACAGATAGCTCTGACGACAGAGTTGTGGTCCCTGCTAGGGTCAGGCAGACCAGACCCCGAACTTCTTCTTCTGTCCTTGAAGTGCAAGAACCGCAGGGCTCTCGTATGGAGCAGAGCAGTACTAGCGCCGCTATTCCTTCTGGTGAACTGGCAAGCACCAGCGGCCTAGTACACCCTGGTCGTACATCCAGCACTGCAGTATCACGTGGTGACGTGGCGAGTCCCATAAGTGCAGTTCAAGCTGGCGAGGTGGCAAGCACTAGTAGTGTCCCGCTGCCACCAAGAAGACAAAGACAGGCCCGTCGTGCCCATAGTGCCCTTCCTGCTGCATTCGCCAATCCGAATTGGGAACCCAGCACTTCTGCAGCACCCGTACTTCCCCCTTTCACTGGCCAACCCGGAATTCAGGTGGAAACAGTTGACTTTACGCCACTGGATTTTTATTCACTGTTTTTCACCGAAGATCTCTATAGATCTATTGTGGACCAAAGCAATTTATACGCTGGTCAACACATCGCCGCTAATCCCCAGTCCTCCCTTGCCAGAGATTGGAGACCAATTACGGTCTCCGAATTTAAGACCTTTCTGGGCCTTTCCCTCCTCATGGGGTTGAATAAAAAGACTAAGTTGCGGTCATATTGGTCCACTGACCCAATTTACCATTCACCCTTGTTCTCTGCTTCCATGGCCAGGGCACGATAAGAGCAGATTTTGCGGTTCATGCACTTCAACAACAATGAACTCTGTCGTCCTCGTGGAGACCCTGCATACGATCGGCTCTACAAAATTCGGCCCCTCATAAACCACTTCAACCAACGTTTTGCAGACTTGTTTACCCCCCATCAAGTTGTCTGCGTTGAGTCGTCCCTGATTAAATTTTCTGGCCGCTTGTCATTCAAACAGTACCTTCCCAGCAAGCGTGCCAGATACGGGGTCAAGATGTATAAGCTCTGTGACAGGGCCACAGGCTATACATATAGTTTTATGGTTTACGAGGGCAAAGATAGTCACGTAGAGCCGACAAACTGCCCTGACTACATAGGAAGCGCTGGCAAGATAGTGTGGGACTTGGTGTCACCCTTATTTGGAAAGGGGTACCACTTGTACGTGGACAATTATACGAGCGTGCCACTTTTTAGTCACTTGTTTGATCAGCAGATTGGAGCATGTGGCACCGTGCGACCTAATCGCCGGGGCTTTCCCCAGCGGCTTGTAGATTCCCGTCTTAGGCTGGGGGAGAGAGCCTGCTTGAAGTATAATAATTTGCTCGCAATGAAGTGGAGGGATAAGAAGAATGCTTTCGTTCTCACCTCCCTTCATGCAGACACGACGACCCAAATTCCTACGGCGACTGGTGTTGTGGAGAAACCCCTCTGTGTCCACGAATACAACCTTAATATGGGAGGGGTGGACCTCAACGACCAGTTGTTGGCGCCGTACCTAGTTGCCCGTAAGGCCAGACGCTGGTACAAAAAAGTGTCTGTTTATTTTATTTCAATTGGCTTTGCTGAACGCTCATGTGCTATACAGAGCTTCAGGACAGACTGGATCCTTCCTTAAATTCCAGGAAGAGATCGTCAGAGCCCTTCTGTTTCCAGACGGTGCTCTACCTCACCTTCCCCAACCAAATGCAGTAAGCCGGCTGCATGAGATGCATTTTCTTTATGCCATCCCGAGTACCCCTACCCAACGAGCCCCCCAAAAAAGATGTCGTGTCTGCAGCAAGTGCGGATTTAGGCGTGACACCCGGTCTTATTGTCCCTCCTGTCCTGGCAATCCTGGTCTTTGCATGGGTGAATGCTTTGAACGCTACCATACATTAGTTGAGTATTAGCGTAGGGTTCAGCACTGCACAGACTAGGCACACTAACACATGGTCTCCCAAGATGCCATTGCATTTTGAGAGACCCAAACCTGGAACGAGTTACAAAAGTTAAAAGTTACTAAAAAAAAGTGTAAAAAAAAAAAAAAAATTAAAAATAAAAAAACCCAAAAATAGTTGTTGTTTTATTGTTCTCTCTCTCTCTCTATTGTTCTGCTCTTTTTTACTCTATTCTATTCTGCAATGTTTTATTGTTATGTTTTACCATGTTTGCTTTTCAGATTTTTTATACTTTACCGTTTACTGTGTTTTGTTGGTAACCATTTTATTGTTTTCAGGTACGCCATTCAGTTGCAGCGCGGATTTATTTATCTTGACAGCAACAGCGTTTGATCCCACGATATATAAAGCCGTGACTCCAGCGCTGTCGGAGGTGATTTCACCACCACAGTTACATACTTCAGCATATATGCCGAAGCGTGGGGGCAGCAGTGGGTGGAGGAGCAATTTGCTCCTGCCTTTTGCAGGAGGATGCCCCCATGCTTCAGCATATATAAATGGTGCATGTATGCCCATCATTAGAAGTGGGTGGATGAAGGGAGGTATTCTAATGGTGGACATACCCACCGATCAATATCTTTTTTTCGTTCAGCCCACAGGCTGCATGAAAAAAAAGTTTACAATATATGCCTAACAAGGACCAGCAACGTACTGGTATGTTGCTGGACTTTGAGTGGTTATACCAGAATGATGCCTGCAGGTTTGGGTATCATCTTGGTATCATTCTTTTCAGCCAGCGGTCGGCTTTCATGTAAAAGCAATCCTAGCGGCTAATTAGCCTCTAGACTGCTTTTGCAAGCAGTGGGAGGGAATGCCCCCCCCCCACCGTCTTCCATGTTTTTCTCTGAATCACCGGCTGCATTTTCAGGTTCCCTGTTGGGACAGGAGAGCCAGCCAGCTGACCATAGAGCTGATCAGAGACCAGAATGGCTCCAAACATCTCTATGGCCTAAGAAACCGGAAGCTACGAGCATTTCATGACTTAGATTTCACCGAATGTAAACAGCGCCATTGGGAAATTGGGAAAGCATTTTATCACACCGATCTTGGTGTGGTCAGATGCTTTGAGGGCAGAAGAGAGATCTAGGGTCTAATAGAGCCCAATTTAAAAAAAAAAAAAAAAAAAAAAAAAAAAAGGAGTACCTGTCACTACCTATTGCTATCATAAGGGATATTTACATTCCCTGAGATAACAATAAAATTAATTTAAAAAAAATAAAAATGAAAGGAACAGTTTAAAAATAAGATAAAAAAGCAAAAAAAAAAAAAAAAAGAAAGCAAAAAAAAAAAAAAAAAGCACCCCTGTCCCCCCCTGCTCTTGCACAAAGGCAAACGCAAGCGTCGGTCTGGCGTCAAATGTAAACAGCAATTGCACCATGCATGTGAGGTATCACTGCGAAGGTCAGATCGAGGGCAGTAATTTTAGCAGTAGACATCCTCTGTAAATCTAAAGTGGTAACCTGTAAAGGCTTTTAAAGGCTTTTAAAGGCTTTTAAAAATGTATTTATTTTGTCGCCGCTGCGCGTTTGTGCGCAATTTTAAAGCATGTCATGTTCGGTATCCATGTACTCGGCCTAAGATCATCTTTTTTATTTCATCAAACATTTGGGCAATATAGTGTGTTTTAGTGCATTAAAATTTTAAAAAGTGTGTTTTTTTTCCCCAAAAAATGCGTTTGAAAAATCGCTGCGCAAATACTGTGTGAAAAAAAAATATGAAACACCCACCATTTCAATCTGTAGGGCATTTGCTTTAAAAAAATATATAATGTTTGGGGGTTCAAAGTAATTTTCTTGCAAAAAAAAATAATTTTTTCATGTAATCAAAAAGTGTCAGAAAGGGCTTTGTCTTCAAGTGGTTAGAAGAGTGGGTGATGTGTGACATAAGCTTCTAAATGTTGTGCATAAAATGCCAGGACAGTTCAAACCCCCCCCAAATGACCCCATTTTGGAAAGTAGACACCCCAAGCTATTTGCTGAGAGGCATGTCGAGTCCATGGAATATTTTATATTGTGACAAAAGTTGCGGGAAAGAGACAAATCCTTTTTTTTTTTTTTGCACAAAGTTGTCACTAAATGATATATTGCTCAAACATGCCATGGGAATATGTGAAATTACACCCCAAAATACATTCTGTTGCTTCTCCTAAGTATGGGGATACCACATGTGTGGAACTTTTTGGGAGCCTAGCCGCGCACGGGACCCCGAAAACCAAGCACCGCCTTAAGGCTTTCTAAGGGCGTAAATTTTTGATTTCACTCTTCACTGCCTAGCACAGTTTCGGAGGCCATGGAATGCCCAGATGGCACAACACCCCCCCCCCCCCCAAATGACCCCATTTTGGAAAATAGACACCCCAAGCTATTTGCTGAGAGGTATAGTGAGTATTTTGCAGACCTCACTTTTTGTCACAAACTTTTGAAAATTGAAAAAAGAAAAAAAAAAAAACATTTTTCTTGTCTTTCTTCATTTTCAAAAACAAATGAGAGCTGCAAAATACTCACCATGCCTCTCAGCAAATAGCTTGGGGTGTCTACTTTCCAAAATGGGGTCATTTGGGGGGGGGTTTGTGCCATCTTGGCATTTTATGGCCTTCAAAACTGTGATAGGTAGTGAGGAGTGAAATCACAACATTACGCCTTTAGAAATCCTGAAGGCGGTGCTTGGTTTTCGGGGCCCCGTATGCGGCTAGGCTCCCAAAAAGTCCCACACATGTGGTATCCCCATACTCAGGAGAAGCAGCTAAATGTATTTTGGGGTGCAATTCCACATATGCCCATGGCCTGTGTGAGAAATATATCATTTAGTGACTTTGTGCAAAAAAAAAAAAAATTGTCACTTTCCCGCAACTTGTGTAAAAAAATAAAGTATTCCATGGACTGAACATGCCTCTCAGCAAATAGCTTGGGGTGTCTACTTTCCAAAATGGGGTCATTTGGGGGGGGTTTTGTGCCATCTGGGCATTTTATGGCCTTCAAAACTGTGATAGGTAGTGAGGAGTGAAATCAAAAATTTATGCCCTTAGAAATCCTGAAGGCGGTGATTGGTTTTCGGGGCACCGTACGCGCCTAGGCTCCCAAAAAGTCCCACACATGTGGTATCCCCATACTCAGGAGAAGCAGCTGAATGTATTTTGGGGTGCAATTCCACATAGGCCCATGGCCTGTGTGAGCAATATATCATGAAGTGACAACTTTTTGTAAATATATATTTTTATTTTGTCATTATTCAATCACTTGGGACAAAAAAATTAAATATTCAATGGGTTCAACATGCCTCTCAGCAATTTCCTTGGGGTGTCTACTTTCCAAAATGGGGTCATTTGGGGGGGGTTTTGTACTGCCCTGCCATTTTAGCACCTCAAGAAATGACATAGGCAGTCATAAACTAAAAGCTGTGTAAATTCCAGAAAATGTACCCTAGTTTGTAGACGCTATAACTTTTGCACAAACCAATAAATATACGCTTGACATTTTTTTTACCAAAGACATGTGGCCGAATAAATTTTGGCCTAAATGTATGACTAAAATTGAGTTTATTGGATTTTTTTTAGAACAAAAAGTAGAAAATATCATTTTTTTTTCAAAATTTTCGGTCTTTTTCCGTTTGTAGCGCAAAAAATAAAAACCGCAGAGGTGATCAAATGCCATCAAAAGAAAGCTCCATTTGTGAGAAGAAAAGGACGCAAATTTCGTTTGGGTACAGCATTGCATGACCGCGCAATTAAAAGTTAAAGGGACGCAGTGCCAAATTGGAAAAAGACCTCTGGTCCTTAGGCAGCATAATGGTCCGGGGCTCAAGTGGTTAATAAAGCTTTTTTCAAAATTAAAAAAAAAAAAATAGAATAAAAACAAACAAAACAAAAAAACAAAAAAATCAAAACACGAATGTAGCCATCACATCTAAGAATTGGTAAGCTGCCATCGCAGATTTTAGGTTTAACACTGATAAGACAGTAGTGCAAGTGGAGGAGAGCCAGAAGTGCTTGCCTTTCAGAGGGCGTGCCCAGAAAGAGGAAGAGGCAGGGTGCACAGCCATGGTAACTCATTCCAGAATGAGGTGGCAAAGGCTTAGTAAGCACCATGCAGAATCCGTAAGCAACCAGGAAAACGAGAACGCAGCAGGACAAAGGTTGTGCAGGAGCAGTAGTGTTGATAGATGTGTGCCAATGCTACCAGACTAAAATTTTACCTCGTGCTCTCCTGGCTCCAAGCCATGTCCATCAGTGGGGTGGTCACTAGCACCTATACACCCCAAAAGGTTTATGAATTTCAATGGCACCCTAGGAATATATGTCTAAAGTACCTCTCCCTGAAATCGCCACTAAAGGCCCATACAGATGATATGAAAATCGGAAGTAAAATTTCGTCCGACAAACGATCTGACGATTTTCGGATCGTTAGTATGGTGCTTTCGACAGCCGATTCCGATTTTTGGTAGGACAAAAGCTGGATGTTAAAACTATAAAATTTCAATTGTACGTGAACACAATGTCCGATTTTCGTTTAATTAGTACGGTTTTCAAAAAAATTGTAAGAGCAAGCTCAGAAACGAAAGAATACATACAAAACTATTGAACACATTAGGTCACTTCTGAAATTGAAATCTGTCGTACGAGAATTTTTGTATGGCAAGTAACCTCTTAACTTTCGATATGAGACTAGCATGCAACAAAAAAAGACGAACGTTCATCCGAAAATCTGATCGTGTGTACGAGGCTTTAGGCTCTGCATAAATTAATAAAAGGGGTCAAACCCCATCCTGGTTTTACCCTCTACAATGTGTATACCCCTACAGGAGCATTCAGGGACACAAATCTGCACCTGCAGACCACGACCCTGGACTTGTAAAGCCTGTATCAATGCCTACAGCATTAAATGGATTCCAGTCTTTCTACAGAATACTTCTCAAGACTGTCTGCTGTCTTGTGCAGCTGTTCTTAAAGTATGATTATTTTAATTTACAATATCTGCCCTATGCATTTACCTCCTATACAGTGCAAAAACTGACACTCCACAAAGTTTGTTGAATGTATGGGGGCACACGTTGGCATATATTAACCACTTGCCGACTGCTCTATAGCCGAATGACGGCTACAGCGCTGACGGCTAGTTCTGGGAGTCCTTTTGTGATCCGGAGGACACTGCTGAGGTAAAGAGCCAACCACTTTAACCACGTAATTGTGTCCAATCACAGCTAATCATGGATGTAAATAGAAGCCGGTTATCGGCACTCCTTTCCTCATGCTGACAGTATAAGGAGAGAAGAGAACCGATAACTGGCTTCTCTAAAAAGGACATGTACACTGATAATCAGGGCACCAATTACCAGTGTCCTGATTATCAGTGTAGTCCCAACAGTGCTGCCAATCTGTGCCCACCAGAGCTGCCAATAAGTGCCTCCTTGTCAGTGATATATGGGAAAGAAACGTATGCCAGTGTGTCAATTACAAACTTCAAAGACGAAAAATGTTAAATGGTGATATAGTGTTGATACTTAAAATTATTAAAAGCTGCTAAAAAACTCCTATAGTGTCACTAACACCATCAATCAATATGTGTAAATAATATTGGAGTGGCGCGAAATCAAACAAATATTTATCCAACATAGTGAAATGTGCAAAACATGATATTTAAAATGAAATAATTTAAATAAAATAAATAAATAAAATCGGTGTAAAACACCAATAATAGTCCTTTTTAAATAAACTAGTAAGTGCTTGACAGAAAGATCCCAGTGTCAGCAATCATATGGTTGTGTTGAATCACGCAGAAAGAATAAACTCCACCACCATGTGCAATGGCTGCTTACCTCAACTCCAAAAGGTAATGGGCATCAAGCTGCTGGAGCAATCTCCATATGATGTAATCAGTCATAGATCATTGCACATGTAAACAAGGAAAAGAACTCTTCATGGTGTAGTATTAGGCAGCACGTTTTATTAAAACAATACGTAGACTTACAGTTAAAATCATGAACATGCGAATAGCAAACGACCAAGGGGACACACATCAGCGAGATGCTGGAAATGGAAGACTTCCAGTTTCGGCCGTAACCGAAAGTGGCTTCACCCAGTACTTGATAAAGGCACGTGACAGTGACACAATGCATCGGCAGGAGCCTGGTGCCGTCACTTTCGGTTACGGCTGAAACCAGATGTCTTCCATTTCCAGAATCTTGCTGTTGTGTGCTGTTGTGTGTCCCCTTGGTCATTTACCATTCTCATATTCATGATTTTAACTGTAAGTCTACCTATTGTATTAATAAAACGTGATGCTTATTGCTACACCATGAGGAGTTGTATTCCTTGTTACATGTGCGATGATCAATGATGGATTACATCATATGGAGATTGCTCCAGCAGCTTGATGGGCATTACCTTTGGAGTTGAGGTGAGCAGCCATTGCACTGTGTTGTGGAAATTTTAATTAATGGATATGGTCAGATGTCCCCCAGTGTCAGTTTTGCTGCAATAAGCTCATGCGAGCGTGTCCGTACCATACAGACACCGGTGAAGGACCGTTGGTTGCGGAAACCTTCCCGTGGACGCGGGAGATCTGTTCGCCCTTTAAAAAGGGACATTCACTTGTGCCTCACCAAGAGACTGGCCACCTCATGACGACTGCATCTACACTCCCGGCAAACAGACCAGCATACATGGGAACCATAGTATAACCATACAAAACCATGGCTTGCTGAGCCCCATGGAGTATGGTTCGCACCAATGGTAACGGTGGGAATATGCACACGGTCCTGATCAGAACAATGTTTGCAGTGTTCACAATGTGAGGCACATTGTTTCTCAGCCGGAAACTGCACACATTGCTCTGCACATGTCACTACTGGATATCTATTTGTGCCTGATTGGCTGATTGTGAAGCCACCACCTTCCTTTGTTATCCCTGTTCAGTTCTATAAATAAAAAAGGCCTGCCCTAGTCAAGCAGGATTTCTATGCTCAACGTGATGCTAGCGTGTGTCCGTGTTACTTGGAGATATACAAACGCGCTTTCCCGGCATTATACAAGAGAGTTCTAATTGGCACAACGGAATTATTTGCTTATAGGCGAAGCTCTTAATTTCCACAACAATATGGTGGTGGAGTTTGTCCTTTCTGCGTGATTCATCACAACTATATGTTTGCTGACACTGGGATCTGTCAAACACTTACTATTTTATTTAAGAAGGACTATTATTGGTGTTTACCTTACACCTATTTTTTTGCACTGGACTTATTTTAATTTTAAATGTCACGTTTTGCACATTGTTGGATAAATATATGTGTTTGATTTAGCGCCTCATCAGTGCGGCCTATCAGTGCAGCCTCATCAGTAAAGGATAATAGTTGCCGGTTTGCAAGATTTTATAACAAACTGTAAAAGTTGTATTTTTTTGCATCAAGATAGGGCTCGGTTAAGTATTAGGGGGGCTGCTGGATGCAGTTTTTTTTATCTTTATACAACCACTTTAAAGATTCTTTGCCCCCCTTTCTTTCAGACCATCCAAAGAGTTTGCTTACATCCATCCTGGTAAAGAGAGCGGCTTGTTACATGACCCAGCCTTCCAGTACAACTCCGGAGACGAGAAGAGGGAAAAAAATTAAATAAAAAATAACCTTGCAATAGGGGCCCCAAAGTTGCATCCAGGGACAGCGTATTTTGCTTTCCTTCCAAAATAATGCAGGTAGTTTTATGACCTTTGCAAAACTGAGCCTAAAAAAAGGATTTTTTTATAACAGCTTACCTGTAAAAGCCTTTTCTTTCGATGGACATCATGGGACACAGAGCCACAGTAATAACTGATGGGTTATAGAGGTATCACTAGGATTGGAGACTGGTCACACCCTAAGCAGGAAGTTCAACCCCCTATATAATCCCTCCCCTTACAGGGATACCTCAGTTTTGTAGCAAAGCAATATAAGTGTATTAGAAGAGGGGCGGGACCTCTGTGTCCCGTGATGTCCATCGAAAGAAAAGGATTTTACAGGTAAGCCGTTATAAAAAATCCTATTTTCTCTCGAACATCACGGGACACAGAGCCACAGTAATAACTGATGGGATGTCCCAAAGCAATGCCAACTGAGTGGGGGGAATCACAACCAAGTAGGGTGCAATCAGACCTGAGGACCCTGTACCACTGTCTGCAGCACACTACGCCCAAAGGCGATATCCTCATGCCTTCTCACATCCACCTGAAAAAAATCTGGTGAATGTATGGACTGAAGACCAGGTTGCGGTCTTGCAGATCTGATCCATAGAGACCTGGTGATGCACTGCCCAAGAAGCACCAATAGCCCTTGTGGAATGTGCCTTGATCTGAAACGGAGGAATCCTCTGTTTCAAACTGTAAGCTTGAATAATCAATTGTCGAATCCATTTAGAAATAGTAGCTTTTGATGCTGCCTGTCCTCTGTTGGGACCCTCTGGCAGCACGAACAAAACATCCGTTTTGCAAATTTGAGCAGTTGCTTCCAGATAGGTTTTGACTGCTCTTACTACATCCAAAGAATGTAGTGATCTTTCTTCCGGGGAACAGTGATCTGGAAAAAAGGAAGGCAGAACAATGTCTTGGTTTAGATGAAAATCTGAAACCACCTTCGGTAAAAAACTAGGATGAGGGCGCAATACCACTCTAACCCTGTGTATAATCAAATAAGGCTCTTTTTGTTGAATCGGGATGCAAAGAGGTCTACATCTGGAACCCCCCATCTTTGGCATATGGTCCAAAAGACGTCGGGATGCAGAGACCATTTCCCTGGGAGTAACTGCTTGCGATTTAGATAGTCCGCCTGTCAGTTCTCTATCCCTGGAATGAAAACTGCTGATATGCATGGCACATGCATCTCTGCCCAGACTAAGATCTGGTTCACCTCTTTTTGAGCAGCACGGCTCCTGGTGCCTCCCTGATGATTGACATAAGCCACTGCTGTGGCATTGTCGGACTGGATCCTGACCGGGGAACCCTGTAGCCTGATAGTCCAGGCCTTTAGGTCTACATATATCGCCCGGATCTCCAGAATTTTGATGAGTAGAGACCTCTCGGCCTTGGACCATACCCCTTGGACCGCAGACTGTTTCAGAACTGCTTCCCAACCCGAAAGACTGGCACTCGTTGTTACCACCGTCCAGGTGACCAGTAGGAAGGACTTCCCCTTCTGCAAGCTTTCGGGTATTAACCACCAATTGAGGCACTGACACACTGCATGAAACAAGTGCATCGGAAAATCTAATGCCTGAACCTTACTGTTCTAGGCCGACAGGATACTGTGTTGCAACAGACCTGACTGAAACTGAGCATAGGGAACTGAGCCGAACGAAGCTACCCTCTTTCCCATCAGCCTTATACAAAGGCGGACAGAAGGACTCTTCTTGGTCCTGACCATAATCAGCTCCCTTAAGGCAGTGACCCTTGCCTGAGGTAAGAATACCTTCTACCTGGCTTGTATCTATGATCAGACCCAAATACTCCAGCTTTCTTACTGGTTTTAGGAAAGATCTTTCTAGGTTGAGGATCCAACCTAGGTGTTTCAGGTACTTGACTGTGGTCCTCAAGTTCCCGTTCAACGAGGCTACCGACCGGTCTATCAAGAGCAGGTCGTCTAGGTATGCTATGACAGTTATACCCTGAGCCCCTAATCTGGTCAGAGGAGGAACCAAGATCCTTGTGAACACTCGAACTGCAGTGGCTATCCCAAAAGGCAGAGCCACAAACTGAAGATGACACCCTCCCATCTTGAAGTGCAGAAACTTCTGATGAGCAGGAAAATGGGCACGTGTAGATATGCATCTCTGATGTCTATCGATGCCAGAAATTCTCCTCCCTGCAGGATGGAGACTACTGTCCGACTTGATTACATGCAGAAGAACCAAATCCTTCGCGGAAACCACCCTAATGACCTCTTGCGACAAAAAGCCGCTCTAACGCTAGAAGGAGCGACTGCTTCTTCTCTGGATCTCTGAGGACACTTGATCTGAGGAAACGAGGAGAGGGAAACTCCTGGAACTCCAGTGTGTAACTTAAGGTTACTGTGGAGATTACTCATCTGTCCTGAAATCCTCCTGCCAGAGCTTTGAGAACTGTAGCAGTCCCCCCCCCCCCCCCACTCGAACGAGCGGGGGCGCCCCTTCATGAAAAAAGGCCTTAGAGTTCTGTCTAGCAGGCCTCTTCCCCCCGGACTTCTGTCTCTGGGGTTTGACTCTTGTTTCATGACCCAGACAGAGAAGGCCGTCGCGACTGCCTAGAGGCTGATGCCCCTGGCACTGGGGAAAAGAGTCTGTTTGAAAGAGGGATGCTTACTTCTCTTCTTAACAGATAATAGAGTGCTCTCCCACTAGAGAACCCTTGAATATAATTATCCAAGTCTTCTCCAAACAACCTTGCACCCTGAAAAGAAAATCCAGCCAGAAGCTTCTTACATGGTGCTTCAGCTGACCAATTTTTTAACCATGAGATTCTACGCATACGCACCAACCCAAGTGAAAAACGAGGGGTTTGCCTGATAGAATCTTTATTGGCGTAAACAACAAAACATAAGGCCGCTGGAAGGTTAGCCAACCCCTGGGCCTGCTGTTCGAGTAAAACTTTGATGACCTGCTCAACATGGTCTCTTAAGTTTTGACAGACACCGATCGCTGCCACTGCAGGTTGAACTACTGAACCTGCTAAGGAGAAAATATCCTTCAATAAGGATTCCATCCTTTTATCCACAGGATCCCTGAGCCTCTGAGCATTGTCTACAGGACAAGTCAGACTACAGAGAAAATGGCGGCATCAACGGACGGCATCCCCCACATCTTTATAAACATTTCTTCCATAGGATAAAGTGTTGAAAACTTTTTCAGGCGGAAAAAAACGTTTATCTGTGTGATCCCACTCAGAATAAATGAGCTTTTTCAAGTGAATTATAAACAGGAAAAGCATGTGTTGTTTAAGGTGGTTTCAGTGACCCCAAAGAAATAGAGGGTTTTAAACTGATTCAGATACGGGTACTTTAAATGTGGAGCGGACCAATCCAGCAAGGATCTGTACTAAGACTTTCTCATCCTGAGAAGCTAAGAGGGCCCTTCTCCACTTGATTCCTCAGAGAAGGAATCATCCGTCCCATCCCGATCCTCTGAAAGGGATTTTTATCCCCTATCCCAGAGCTCCTCTGCTTGAGGGTCCTGGGTAACAGAGGCCTAGTGCGTTTTCTTCCACTAAGTGAAGATGCAACTACGGCCATTAATCCTTCCTCTAGACCATTAGTGGCTGAGGAAAAAACCCCCTGTGTAATATATCAAGGGGCTGAAGTGCAAAAAGCAGGTGTAGCCCCTGACCCCAATGACTCTCCCTGGCTAGCTGTCCCTAGCCCCTCAGGGGGGGAGGATGCTGCAGAAAGGGGGCTCTCAGAACCTGAATGAGATCCCCTAGAGTCTCTGGTTCTTGGGGTATGTGAACCTCTTCTACCTATAGTGCAAAGAAACAAGGTGGAGGTATCACAAAATTAACACTGACTGCTGAGCGGTAGTCTGGCAAAAGCCTTGCTACCCAATGCCCAGTCTGGTGTTTCTTTAGTAAATGCTGCCTAGGAGAATGCCTGTGTCCCACCTTACACGTGACCGTAAGCTCTGTGTCCCTCCAAGGCTTTGTGCACCTGTACAGTGTGCCTCTAATAGCCTGCAATGTGGGTGTCTGAGCACGCTGGATGCTGTGCTGACACCCCGCCCCCCCCTCTACCGCCTTCCCCCCTTTCGTTTTTCGAAAAAAACGAGCGCTATCCGACCCTCCGGAACCAACCTGGAGGAAGGCTGGGGGAGGAAGAAGAGAGGCCGGTAGTGATGGGCCTACACATGCAATGGCGGCGGCGATAGTGCGGTGTAAAACCGCCTTACAGCCCACCTGCGGCCTCCCCCTAGCCTGGGGGGCATATCCCAGAGGGGAAAATCCCCCATCCCATCCTACCTGGAGCCGGCCAGAGGAGCTTGTGCAGCGTCGAACGCTAAGACAGACATCATCATGAGAAGGTATGTGCTCTTGGCAGCCCCCGGTGGTCACAATAGGCATAGCATTCATTTATCTTAAAAGGAGAAAACCTACTAGAATTAAAAAATTCTGTGGAATCTCCTCTTACCTTATCCAGCCGCAGGTTTCTGTTTATACAGACCCAATCTTCACCTCTCACGGTGGGCTCCATTTGAAAAAAACGTCAAAGATTGGGGCCCCCTACGAATAGGGGGATCCACAGTTCTGGCCCTGTAAAGCACCCAGCCAGAAATAAGGTGTTAAAGACCCTTTTCTGATATAAGGGGTCCAGCTCTCTAAAAAGAGAAGCGTTACAGGTAAAACCTTGTTTCTTCGGACACGAGGCCCGGGTACCATCCAATTCGGCCTAGAAAGGACACTTTGAATGGATCCGGTTCCCCTGGCTTGCCCAAGTATAGGAAATCAGGATATTCCCTTTGGAGCTTCAGCACAGGACATATTTACACGTCCAACACCTAAGACACTGGGGTCCCGCCCCTCTTCTAATACACTTATATTGCTTTGCTACAAAACTGAGGTATCCCTGTAAGGGGAGGGATTATATAGGGGGTTGAACTTCCTGCTTAGGGTGTGACCAGTGTCCAATACCTAGTGATACCTATATAACCCATCACTTATTACTGTGGCTCTGTGTCCCGTGATGTTCGAGAAAGAAATATTGTTTGCTTGCATCGCTGTGGCAAGGCACTTAGATCGTAAATTCCTTAAAAACTTACATGTGTATGAGGCAAAGAAGATTTGCACCCTTACAGTAAATGTGATCCTTTATTATGTAAATTCTTAATAGCTCTAGTATCACAATATAAAATGAGGGATCTCCAAACTACGGCCCTCCAGCTGTTGGGAAACTACACGTCCCATTAGGCATTGTAAAACTGACATTCACAGGCATGACTAGGCATGATGGGAATTGCAGTTCCTGAACAACTGGAGGGCCATAGTTTGAGGACCCCTGATATAAATTCTAGTGTAATGTTTACTTAACAGTGTGCATACATATTTCCAAACAACACGTGATTAGGTAAGAACTTCCAGATTCTTACTTTGTCAAGTAATGCTTCTTGTCTAATCCTGTCATTTTTGAAATCTTCATTGACGTCAAGAATAAGCACTGGTGCATGGCGGAGAGACTCGAAATCCAGTCTATTTGATGGCAAGAAGAGAATCAGTACATAAAAAAGGAGGCATATTTTATATTTGAACTAAAGACATTTTTATTTTCAAAACACAAAAATAATATTTATATCTGAAAACTATAAGCTTCCTTTATTCCCCTGTACAGGACGATTAGTAACACTGAGCAGGACTAAAGCAGCCCATAAATTATATATATTTTTTTGTTCAATTCCCCATATCAGCCTCCTCATCACCGCTTTAATCCATACCAGCATCCTGATCACTGCCATACCCCATGCCAACATTGTGATCACCACCATACCCCATAGCAGTGTCCTGACGATTGCCATTCCAGTGTCCTGATGACCGCCATGTCCGTACCAGTGTCAAACAGAGCCAGTGCCCCCAATTCTTTTCACTGTCCTGGTTTGTCCTGTTCTTTAGGGCCTCTAAAAATGTAATAGTCAGGATAATAGATATGTAATTTATGCCCCTAGAACACCATAACCGCTTCATGTCGAGTGACGTCCCAGTACCGGCAATTCTGAAGAGCCGGTTAAGGTAATCCGAGCGGCTACTTTTACAGGCAACGAAAGGGGCCCTTCTCATTTCTGTCACCGGAAACGACTGGCAGCATCCAGCTCCGGGCACACCGTAAAAAGGAACAGATGTTAATCTGTCACGGATAATGCACGCCCATGGTGACTAGCTAACCAGGACGTGGTTCCGTGACTGGGGGTATGAGGTAATAAAGGGGATTTTATACTGATCAAGTAAGACTGGCTGTGATACACTGTCACAGCCCGCACTACCTCTGGCCACCACTAGAAAGAGACTCTACTCCAATCTAGCTGGCTGGCCACACACAGGCAGATACAAATCTTACATGCAATCTGGTGCACTCTAAGGATTGGGAAGCAGTCTAGCAATTAGCACACACTTCTAGGATTCCTTCAGCTATCCTACAAGCTAGAACCCCAGTGTTAATCACTCTTCCCCCTGTCCACACACCAGACACAAACACAACAATAGCCTAACACCACCCAACAGTTTGTCCGCAGACTGGTCTGCTGGGCAACCACACACACACAGATCTCAGTCTAGCAGATCTGCTAGTTTACAATCTGCACACAATCTGTCAATATGTAGTGCAATTACATACAGATTAGCAATAAACTTAGACCGAGCATAGACACTAAAATGCAACAATCTCTCCAGAGACATGAGCCCTAGCTTAGTACACAGAAGTCACTTATTCATTGTATAAAATTTTATTTCCTGAAAGTGGGCATTGCAAAAAGACACACACAATTTGCTATAAGCTATGAAAATAAAAATACCAAAAACCATGTGGGGATTCCTGGAAATCATGCCGTCCATATCCCAGGTTTCCCAATTTATTGATATATGGATGTGGGCTGGACTTTAGCCCTTGGCCAGTCAACCCTGGGGGGGGGGTGTTCCAGTCTCAGCCCAAGGATATTTCGTGTTCTGAAATGACCAGAGTTGAATTGTCCCAAAACCAGCGGCGGCTGGTGAAGTTTTAGGATGGGGGGGGGGGTGCCAGACCCTGCTCCTTCTTTTGACCCCTCCCACTTGGTGAAAATAGGCATGGTTTTAGCAAAATAGTGGGCATGGCTCTAAGGTGGTGTGGTTAGCGTCTGAGATGATTGAGGGATGGAGGGAGAGTAGACCCAGATCCTACACAACAATAGAAATATGTGTATTCTAAAAAGTTTAACAATCACCAGATAAAGATACTCCAAACACCTGGTGTTAGCACTTCAATCATCCCAGCACCATGGTTGTTATGGTGTCAGGATGATTGAAGCGCATTATTTCTATTATTACACATTGTAATATAAAATTAAATCATTCAACTCAACATAATGCAGAATCAGTGGGAGCCCTGAGCGTGTCACTAGCCACGTCGCCTACAACCAGATGCCATCAGGCGTCCCCAGCAGTCCGTCCTTACATCAGGTGCCCCCAGCGGAGTCCCTCCTTACATGCAGCCTCTGTCACATCAAATGCAGCCTCTGCCCCCTCCCCCAAATGTAGCATGCCTGTGTCCCATTAAATGCAGCATGCCTGTGTCCCATTAAATGCAGCATGCCTGTGTCCCATTAAATGAAGCCTCTGTCCCCCCCCCCCCTCAAATGCAGTGTGCCTGTGTCCCATTAAATGCAGCATGCCTGTGTCCCATTAAATGAAGCCTCTGTCCCCCCCCCAAATGCAGCCTCTGTCCCCCCCCCCAATACAGCCTCTGCCCCCCCCCCCCCCAAATACAGCCTCTGCCCCCCCAAATGCAGCCTCTGGCCCCCCCCCCCCCCCAAAATGCAGCCTGCCTCTGTTTCTTATTAAATGCAGCCTCTGTCACTTCAAACCCCACCCCCCGTCCCGTTCTCCACACAGTGGTACTTACCTTGCTGTCTCTTCTCCTGCGGTGTCTCCTTCACACTGGCAGCGGCGATGGAACGGCATTCTTCCTGTTTCTTCTCTCGGGCGCAATGGAAGAAAGAAACAGGAAGTGACATCTAACTCAGGTCAGACGTCAATCAAATCTGAAGCGCCAAGTAGCTACAGGCGCCGGGCGGCAGCTACTCGGCGCTTCAGAAAATGCCGCAAGGCGGGCTAAACGCCTGCAAATGCAGCGCCACGTCTGCAATCTCGTGATTTCAACCCTATTGCATTTTCTGCGTTAAGGTAAAAAACCTTCCAATGTCTGACTCCTCTCCCCACCACCTCCCCAAACACTAACCTGACACCACTCTTAATACAGCACCGTCCCTGCTGTCTTCTCTTTTCCTGCATTCACTGAGAGCAGTGGGAGCCATTGGCTCCTGCTGCTATCAGTCAAATACTGTGAGGTGGAAGCAGGAGGCAATCCAAGCAATGCTGTGTATGTCTATGGACGACCACAGCCCAGCTCTGGATCGCGCCCACATGAGTGTCTTCATAGCAAGTGACTTGATATGGAGCACTCGGAGAAGAGGAGTGAGCGAAGAGTGCACAGGGGGGCTCCAGAAGAGGAGGTAGAGGGGCCACCCTGTGCAATGCCTTTGCAAAGAGCAGGTAAACTATTACATGTTTATTTTTTTTAAATGTTGCCCTGAGACATGCTTTGGGTTGCCTGACCAAGGTCCTCTAAATGCTGTGGAGAAACCAGAAGGGTTGGTTCAAAGGTACGGTTCTGGAAGTAACTGAACTTTGTTTTGTTACCTTCACTCACCCATTCATCTGCTGTGTGTGCCTGCCAGATAGCTGAGAGACAAGCCCCATGTTCAGAGTCATAGGCAGATGTAAACCTTCATGCTAAGGGTGGAATATAGCTGTGGGGACCACAGCACCACTAGATAGAACACCTGAGTTTCCATGTGGGATATTCATAATAAGCTAAGTGGGTGCATGATATGTAAGGGGAGCGGGGGAGGGTTCTAAATCGCTGCTGAGGGTGGGGAATGTGCCATGGTGTTTTCAAGATCTAGTAGTTTTTTTGCCAACTACTGAATCCCACCCACTGTCCTCACCTCCACAACAGAGGGACCAATTGATCTGTAGTCTAAAATAGGAGGTAGGGGAGCTAGATGCATTTCTTGAGAGAAAATAGGTAAGCTCTGAATTTAATTTTATAAGAAACAGGTATTTCTTGTATTTTTTGAACAGACAAAGAAATATTTTCATGTTGTAAAGTACTACTCAAACGGTTGGTGCTATATAAATCCTGTATAATAATAATTTTCAGTAGTATATTTACCAGATCAAAAAAGCAAATAAAAAAAAGGTGATAGAAGAAAATAATTCTGGATGACGGCATTATATTTTAGACTGCTTTCCATTTAATGATTTTATTGTCATACAGAAAGGACTAATGCATCTTGAGAGCAATGACTGGGGGAAAAAAATTCAGTCCCTGCAGACTAGTTAAGTTAGCACTCTTCAGTGCAAAGGTATTACTACGGTTTACATATACAAACATAGCGCTTGAATCTAGGCCTCCAATAATAATAAAAAAAAAAAAAAAAAAAAGTTAAGTGGTTCAGTTAATCCTATCAAAAAAGCATACTTACGGAATTGATCTTTCATACAGCCATTTCTCATGCTTAGAATGCAAGCTTTCCAAGTACTCAAGCTCTATTCCCTGCTCTTCTTCCCGACCTCGAGAATGCAACCTTGTCATACATTTCTGCAAGATAAAATGTTAGATTTTGTAAGTGGCTTATAAATAAATGAATATCTGCCCTATGATAAAGGAGTTGTTCTTCTCATAAACTGCTGGCATCCACAATGCAAATACGGGCATTATTCTACTCACATTTGGTTTCCTACTTCAGCACACTTCCTACACAACTAAAAAAAAAAAAAAAAAAAAAAATGGAAATTTTGACTTGCCTGTTGAAGGATTAAATAATTGTTTAACCACTTCAATACCAGGCACTTAGACACCTTCCCGCCCAGGCCAATTTTCAGCTTTAAGCGCCGTCACAATTTGAATGACAATTGCGTGGTCATGCAACACTGTACCCAAACATTTTTTTTTACATTTTGTTCCCACAAATAGAGCTTTCTTTTGGTGGTATTTGATCACCTCTGCGGTTTTTATTTTTTGCGCAACAAATGAAAAAAGACCGAAAATTTCGAAAAAAAACAAGTTTTTCTTTGTTTCTGTTAAAATTTTTTGTAAATAAGTACGTTTTCTCCTTCAATGACGGGCAGTGATATGGCTGCACTGACGGGCACCGATGAGGTGGCACTGATGGGCACTCATGGGTGGCACCGATGGGCACTCGTAATTGCTACATATGGGTGGCACTGATGGGTGCTTATGGGTGGCACTGATGTGTGGCACTGATAGGTGGGCACAGATGGGCAATGACAGGTGGCACTGATAAAACATTGGGGGCATTGCTGGGCAGATCTTTTACATAATGGTGCCAATCAGTGCCCATTTGTGGGCACTGATTGGCGCATATGTGGATGGCCATGGGGTACATACCTGGCCATCCACATGTTGCCCCTTCCCTGGTGGTCCTAGTGGCGATCCCTGGTAGTCCAGTGTGGTGATCTGAGGGGGGGGGGGGCTGCACTGATAAACCATCAGCGCAGACCCCCCCCCTGCCAGGAGAACCACCGATCGGCTCTCCTCTACTCGCATCTGTCAGACGTGAGTGAGGAAAAGCCGATCAACGGCTCTTCCGATTGACAGCGTGATCAGCCGTGATTGGACAGGGCTGATCAGGTGGTAAAGAGCCTCCGCTGGAGGCTTTTTACCAAGATCGGTGTAGCGGTGTGTCAGGCAGACACATTGCTCCACCGATCGCCGCGATGTGCGCCCGGCGGCATGTTATCCTGCTGGACGTCATATGACGCCCAGTCAGGATACCTGAACCACTTCCCAGACATCAATCCGCTATAGGGCGGGCGGGAAGTGGTTAATATAATGATGAATAATATTTCAGCCTGTATAGTGCTACTTAAGGGTATGTTTTGAAGATGTTTGTTTGAAGCATATTTGAGCAAGTTATATATTAATTGTGAAACATAATATGAGGAACTTATATATGTGAAGATATGTCTCGGCTGTTAGACATATAGTCAAGAATTCTAAATAGATGTATCTTTATGATTGGCTAAATGAATAAGTAGGTTTTCTCTCTTGTATTATAAAGGAAATATGTCATCCAAACATGTACCCCTTATTTGTGGAAAATAATTAACACAAAAAAAACAGTAATAATCTCCTGCACTTGGGTGTTTAGTCTCTAAAGAAGTGGTGCAACCAACTCGTTAAATTTAAGCAGTGCCTAAAGTCTTGCAGCCCTCCTCAGAACAATGGATATTCTTGAAACTGGAACAAAAAAAAAGAAAAAAAAGGAAGGGCGCACCAACCTTGTGCATTACCAATAGTAGAATTTTATTTAGAGCACAAAAACAATGTTGGCTCAGCCATTTGGGATATCGTCTGATCCCCTCAACATCAGGTCTGGTTTGCCAGTGTTTAGAGACGCAGTCTCACCAATTGACAAGCCTCATTTACATGCTCGTTTGTGAGTATAAACATTGTTTTTATGCTTTTAATAAAATTCTTTTTTTTTATATCAAATCTTTTTTTTATTTTTATAATGTAGGTTCAATACAGATGAAAAAATACTATAGTTTTTAAACAAAATAAACTTAGAAAAAATTTCCATCATTTCATTTCTTAATAAATATATATTCACAAAAAGAGACATTAACAAATACAAAGAAACATCAAAAACTCATATAGAACTAACTACACATACCAACACTATACATACACCTCACTTTGATTTCCGATTAGTTTTACTTTATTCAACATTTAATAAAATTCTACCATTGGTAATGCACAAGGTCGGTGTGCCCTTTCTTCTTTCTTTAAATAATTAACACCACCATCTCATCCTGTGTACTTAAGATGAAACACAAACCAAAATAAAAAAAAGTCTATGTTCTTCAGTTAAAGCGGAGTTCCACCCAAAAGTGGAACTTCCGCTTTAAGCACTCCTCCCCCCCTTACATGCCACATTTGACATGTCATATTTTTTTTTTGGGGGGGGGGGGATTGGGCGACTACTTTAGAGAGGGACTTCCTGTCCCACTTCCTTCTTCCGCCCACGGACCACCTTGGCGACTCCTCCTCTCACCTAGGTGGTCCCTCCACCTCGGCAATCTTCTGGGACACGTGACAGGTCCCAGAAGATTGCCTGTCCACTGGGAGGGCACAGCGCGACTCGAGCATGCGCAGTGCGCGCCCGGCCGTGAAGCCGCAATCTGTCACGGCTGGGTGCCCACAGTTCCAATGGATGCGCCGAAGAGAGGGAGAGGAGTGGGGATCCGTGCGGCTGCATCGCTGGACCGTGGAACAGGTAAGTGTCTGTTCATTAAAAGTCAGCAGCTAAACTTTTTGTAGCTGCTGACTTTTAATAAAAAAAAAAAAAAAGCCTGGAACTCCGCTTTAAGTTTCAGTATCTGATTGGGCGTGACTTCCAGAGCCCTGTTGCCAAATCCTGTAATCCTGCAGTCAGTTAATCTAGATCTCAAGGGGATCCAGGGGCACCTGGTGCCTCTCTCCCCACAATCTGAACAGAAGATCAATTGCGTGCACTGTATCAGCGTGAGTAACTACAGTATCTCACAAAAGTGAGTACACCCCTCAAATTTTTGTAAATATTTTATTCTCTCTTTTCATGTGATAACACGGAAGAAATGACACTTTGCTACAAGGTAAAGTAGTGAGTGTACAGCTTGTATAACAGTGTAAATTTGCTGTCCCCTCAAAATATGCAAAATGCTTCTATTGATTTTATATCAGCGCTGTCTTTTATCTTCAATCATGTGAGTGTTATTCACTTTTTAATAAATCAAAGTTTTTTATGGAATTACACCATGGTCCTCTTTTGCTTTCTTCTTTAAAAATACTACTGTATACCTGTGGACATCTGAGCTCCGGTTTGCCGGTTGTATTACATCCTCTGTGGTCTCAACTTGGCAGTCTTGGGAGTGAATACCTACCTGTGGATATCGGTTCATAGTCTGTTCTACTGTCTATTAAAGCTTGTTTGACACGCAGTGCGTATGCTCTGAAGTGTTCAAACTATCCGGTAAGCCTCCCTTTTAACAGGTGGTGGTGGTTTTCTTCACTGTTTGATATATGCACCGGGTTCAAGATTCACCTCTAATTTTATTCAGATGAGGAATATATTTATGGACACTTATCTCAGTCTTTTCTGCTTTTTTGCAATTTCTATATGAGATTTATGAGAGATATTCAGACTGAGAATATATACACAATTATGATTATGTTTAGATATATTTAATGTGATTATTTATATTGGTATATTTATTATATATAGTCTCTTTGTGGTTTAATTCACTTATGCACATTGCACTAGGCACATTATATATAAGCGCTACACTTTTTGTTTTATCTGTAAATGCGAATCGTGCGTGTCAAATTTGGCATTAAAACGCTCTCTCTCATATACTGGTCACTGGAAGTTCAACATGGCACCTCATGGCAAAGAGCTCTCAGGATCTAATAAAAAAAGAATTGTTGCTCTACATAAAGATGGCCTAGGCTATATGAAGATTGCCAAGACCCTGAAACTGAGCTGGTGGCCAAGACCTTACAGTGGTTTAACAGGACAGGTTCCATTTAGAACAGGCCTCGTCATGATCGACCAAAGTAGCTGAGTGCACGTGCTTAGCGTTATATCCAGAGGTTGTCTTTGGGAAATAGACGCAAGTGCTGCCAGCATTGCTGCAGAGGTTGAAGGGGTGGGGGGCCAGCCTGTCAGTGCTCAGACCATACGCCGCACACTGCATCAAATTGGTCTGCATGGCTGTCGTCCCAGAAGGAAGCCTCTTCTAAAGATGGTGCACAAGGAAGCCTGCAAAAAGTTTGCTAAAGACAAGCAGACTAAGGACATGGATTACTGGAACCATGTCCTGTGGTATAATCAGACCAAGATAAACTTATTTGGTTCAGATGGTGTCAAGCGTATGTGGCGGCAACCAAGTGTGTCTTGCATACAATCAAGCATGGTGGTGGGAGTGTCATGATCTGGGGCTGTCATATGAGACCCATCCCCGATACTGGTTTTCCAGAGATAATGGGGACCTCGGCTGTATAAGAGCCTATTGCTTTCTCATTACCTTGCAACAACTTAGTGGATCCCCACTACTGGTTCATTCTAAATTGAACGTTTGGTCTTTGTCTGGTATATACAGTGCCTTGAGAAAGTATTCATACCCCTTAAAATTTTCCACATTTTGTCATGTTACAACCAAAAACGTAAACGTATTTTAATAGGATTTTATGTGATAGACCAACACAAAGTGGCACATAATTATGTAGAACCACCTTTCACTTGCAATTACAGCTGTATTTCTCTACCAGCTTTGCACATCCAGAGAGTGACATTTTTGCTCATACTTCTTTGCAAAATAGCTCAAGCTCTGTCAGATTGGATTGAGAGCGTCTTTGAACAGCAATTTTCAAGTCTTGCCACAGATTTTTAATTGGATTTAGGTCTGGACTTTGACTGGCTCATTCTAAACACATGAATATGCTTTGATCTAAACCCTTCCACTGTAGTTCTGGCTGTATGTTCAGTGTCGTCATGCTAGAAGGTAAACCTCTGCCTCAGTCTCAAGTCTTTTGCAGCTCTAACAGGTTTTCCTCTAAGATTGCCCTGTATTTGGCTCCATCCATCTTTCCATCAACTCTGACCAGCGTCCGTGTCCCTGCTGAAGAAAAGCATTCCCACAACATGATGCTGCCACCACCATGTTTCACGGTGCGGATGGGGTGTTCAGAGTGATGTGCAGTGTTAGTTTCCCACCACATATGGCTTTCCATTTTTGGATAACGCAATCCATTACTCCGTGAGATGTTCAAAGCTTGGGATACTTTTCTACAATCTAACACTATTATGTGCTACTTTGTGTGGGTCTATCACATAAAATCCCAATAAAATACATGTTCTTGGTTGTAACATGACAAATGTGTAAAATTTCAAGGGGTGTGAATACTTTTTCAAGGCACTGTACTAAATGTAGCTTCAGTGGACTCTCATATCCTGGATTGATCGATCACGACTGGACAGGTTTTGCTGAAAGTTATATTATTACAAACCCTTTTCTCCTGGTCTTATAGGCAGTAGGCACTAAACAACAACCCTCACACTGGGAACTTGGTGCTACTCAATAGTATGCCATTTTGTGTATGTCTATTAAAAAAAAAAAAAAAAAAAGAGCGAGAGAGCGCGCGAGAGAGAGAGCGAGAGAGAGCGAGATAATCTATATACACACACATATTTCACTGTATATACACACACACACACACGAGGTGTGCATTAAAATAACAAGGCTGTGATCCCACCCAGTAAACAAAGCAGTCAGAACCGCAGTTATAACTGCATGCATGGTAACCCTGAACATGTTTGAACCTGCATGACAGGCAGCAACACTCTGACGCTCAGTTGATTGTGAGTCACCATTTAGTTTGGTTGTGTTTTTTGTAGTGTGCCGAAAAAAATGCTAAGTTTTTATACTTAAACAGTTAAACAACGTGTCAATTTGACATTTTTAGTAAAATTGCACAAATCACCAAAAGAATGTTTTCAAATGCTTACTACAGCTTATTGGAATGATGGCCTATCTTGTGCGCTTGTGTTTGAGTGGCACAAAAGATTAAGCGAGGGACGTGAGAATGAATTCCCAAAAGTTAAATCAGTGCTTAAAAAAAGGGACAAGTTTTGAGTTGTGTTGAAACAGCTGACAGTGTTATACACACACACACACACACACACACACACACACACACAGTCGTATGCAAAAGTTTAGGAACCCCTGACAATTTCCATGATTGTCATTTATAAATATTTGGGTGTTTGAATCAGCAATTTCATTTTGATCTATCAAATAACTGAAGGACACAGTAATATTTCAGTAGTGAGATGAGGTTTATTGGATTAAACAGAAAATGCGCAATATGCATCAAAACAAAATTTGACAGGTGCATAAATTTGGGCACCCCAACAGAAAAATCACATCAATATTTAGTAGAGCCTCCTTTAGCAGAAATAGCAGCCTCTAGACACTTCCTATAGCCTGTAATGAGTGTCTGGATTCTGGATGAATGTATTTTGGATCATTCCTCCTTACAAAACATCTCCAGTTCAGTTAGGTTTGATGGTTGCAGAGCATGGACAGCCCGCTTCAAATCAGCCCACAGATGTTCAATGATATTCAGGTCTGGGGACTGGGATGGCCATTCCAGAACGTTGTACTTGTTCCTCTGCATAAATGCCCGAGTAGATTTTGAGCAGTGTTTTGGGTCGTTGTCTTGTTGAAATATATGTGGAGAGGCGACCCCATTTCACAGTGTGGATTAGCACTTTCACCCCGGTTCTTGTAAACAGAGGCATGCTGATTGCACACCTGTGGGCTGGGTTCATAAATATCCCAGGGGTAGCGCTCAGGGCTCCCACTTGGAGACAGCTCCACCCAAGGAGACAGGAAGTCTCGCTTAGGAGTCAGGAGGAATCCACCCTACAGACATGAGTCTGTGTATGAGTGTTGTGAAGACACCCATGTTCTTTAGAGAGACTGCAGGTGGCAGTTTGAACCCTGGGTAAGCTACGAGAGAGCTTAACCAAAGCATATAGGTCTGAGGAACAGACTTATGGCCTAGGCATGATGCATGATCGCTTCCCGGCCTTTTGTCGAAGACCAAGTGTAGTATCGACTATAGCCCTTAGGGGTGTCTCTGCTTCACAGCTAGGACGTTGAGAAACACATGCATCTATCCAAGCCATTTGGTCCTTGTGGGGTACCCTCTGCTCGGCCTTGTAGGATCGTTGATTCAATTCAGCTTCACCTACTTGCTGCTATTGGGTTAGAGGCTTAGCCCCCACAGGGAACGAGATTGCGGTCTTATCTCCTCCCCCACTCCGCATTACTACCTCCGGGCAGTAGATGTTAGAGCCTTTTTAAAGGCTACGAAAAGAGCGAAGACGTTGAGGAACCAGAAGGAAGCCGCCTAAGAACACCTGAAGCGACATCCAACTCCTCAACGATGGGGAAGAGCGACAAGAAAACCAGCAAGGAGAAGAAGAACCCTGTTCCAGCCACTTCCTCTGAAGAGCCCGAGAATGCCGCTGCCTCAACCTCCACCCTCTACCCCGGCCGGCACCAGCCGACCAAGACCAGCCAAGCAGCAGACGGGCTCCCAACCCTAGAGCCTTGGATGAAGCAGACGGTCGTGCTGCAGCTGAAGGAGGTGGACGGAAGAGTCCCCGACATGACCCCGGAGATCTTTAGAAAGAACATGATCTTGGAGCAGGGGTTCAGCAAAGCGGAGACGCTTTCCATGCAGACCTTCACAAAAGGTATTTTCTTCATAACTTTTGTGTCCCTTCAGGTCTGCAGAAGATACTGGGAGATAGTGAAGACCAGTGGCCCTGAATCCCCCTTCAGTAAGTTCGTTGCGAACTGCCCCATAACACGGGACGAAAGGCGGGCGACGGTGGCCATAAGGAGCCCCCATACTCAAGGCAAGGACATAGCCACCTACCTCCAGAGGTTTTGCACCGTGGTAAAGGACCCAGTCCGAATCCTCGATGTCAACGGCTTCTGGATAAGCAAGTGGTCTGTACTTTGCAAACTCAGGAAAGACCCTTCGGGGTCCGAGCCTGTCCTCCCCCTCAACCAGCAGATGATGGAGGCTGTCCTTGAGGAGCTGGGTCTGGCCCAGAACACAGGACAGGCAGAGAACGCAATGAAAGAGCCACCCCCCCCCCTCCGGGGAGGCAAGTTCGGCCCCTTGTTGACTAGACCCTCATAACCTTTTCATTATGGCTGAGATCTCAATCTTTTCCATCAATGTGAGGAGTATCAAGGATACATCTAGAAGGCAAGCGGTGCTGACATTTCTTTCTACACAGCAGAGTGATGTCTACATGCTCCAGGAGTGCGCTCTTCCTTCCCTGAGGAGGTACACCCATCTGACCTCTCAGTGGACCCTTGGTCCCTCCTACTGGTCCGGGGGTGGCGATTGTAAATCTGCAGGGGTAGCCATTCTTGTCAGGGGTGGACGCTTCACGGTTGACTATCTGTGAGCTAGTCTGTGGCCATCTTCTGGTCATAGACGGCTCGTGAGTGGGGGAGCCAATTCAGCTCATCGACGTGTACACCCCCCCAGGTAAGAATGCGCGGCTGGAACTTTTCCAGACCCTGCGGACCCAACTCGTCACCACCAGAGCAGTAGTGATCGGCGGTGATTTCAACTGTCCGATAGATGAGGACGGGTGCAGCTCCAGCATGTACGCAAAACTAAATACTGCTTCTAGGCTGCTCAAGGAGATGATCTCTGAGGCTTCCCTGCAGGACGCTGTGGGATCCATAGGGAAAGGTATCGTGAACTATTTATGGTGCAGACCCGACGGATCTGTGCGTTCCAGGATTGACTTTGTGCTCACTTAAAAGAACAGTCAAGCATCGTGACTTCTCCATGATCCCCCGCTTTTTCTCTGACCACAGGGCTATTCACTTTCGGGGTGACCTGGGCGAGGGCTTTGCCCACAGACCAGGTTCCTGGAAGCTGAATAGCACCCTGCTGGAAAACGAGGAATTGATGGGGGAACTCCGGGAGGCCTATGCCACCTGGACGGAGGAAAAGAGATTCTTCGGAAGGTTAAGTGATTGGTGGGAGTTTGTGAAGGTTAAGCTGCGCAGCTTCTTTCAGGCAAGGGGACGCCAGCAAGTGTGTGCCAGGAAGAGGGAACTCAGGAGACTGCAGCGTCAGTTGCAGTCCCTGCAGGACCTTCATCACTGTGGCTGGGACGTTAGGCAGGACCTGGAGGACACCAAGAAGAGCCTGATAGGACACTTCGAGGAAGAATCCAGGCACGTTGTCTTCCGTGCCAAGGTGGAGAATCTTGAGAAAGGTGAGAAGTGTAATTCTTTTTTCAGGAAATTTCATTCACACACCCTTGTCAGAGCTGCGTGACGAGACTGGAACACTCCAGAAGGGGAAGGAGGCTGTGATGCAAGTGGTCAGCTACTACTATACCAATCTACTCCCCGAAAGAAACGGACACACAGGCGGCCGACAGGTTCCCGTCAGGTGTCTCTAACCAAATTGATCCTGCAGGTTCATCAGCTGTCAACGCCCCCTTGGTGTTGGAGGAGCTATACTCTGCCGCTAAATCCTTTAGGCGAGGCAGGACCCCGGGCTGCGATGGTCTCCCAGTTCAGCTCTATGTAGCACTGTGGGATCTCGTGGGCCCGGACCTGCTGGTGCTGTACGAGGAGATGGTGGTGGAGGGCAGAATGCCTCCATCACTGAGGGAGGGGATGATCACGATTTTGTATGAAACGGAAGAGGGAGAGATCGGATTTGAAAAATTGGCGTCCGATCTCCCTTCTGAACGTGGACTACAAAATCTTCGCCAAGGTTCTAGCCAACAGGCTGAAGTCTGTCATCGGACAGATCATCCACCCGGATCAGACTTGTGGCATTCCTGGTCGCAGGATTGCGGATAGCCTCGCGCTTGTCCGGGACATGGTCCAGTACATTCATGGCCGCCGTGTGCACGCGGCCCTGGTCAGTCTTGACCAGAAGGCCTTTGATCGTGTCTCCCATGAGTTTATGTGCAGAGCTCTGCGCAGACTTGGTCTTGGGGAAATGTTTTGTTCGTATGTGAATGTAATGTATAATGACATTTGTAGTTTGGTATTGGTAAATGGCTGAAAAACTGACCCCTTTCCAATTCAGTCTGGGGTCAGACAAGGCTGCCCTCTCTCACCTCTGCTTTTTGTTTGTTGCATAGAGCTCTTCACCCAAAGCATCAGACGGAACCCAAAGATCAGAGGGATCACCGCACCAGGACCAGACAGACGGGAGGTCAAGTGCTCACTCTACATGGACGATGTGACGGTGTTCTGTGCTGATCGGCGCTCCATCGACACTCGCCCAGACCTTGGAGGACTTCGGTCAAGCTTCAGGGGCAAAGGTCAACTGCGGGAAGTCAGAAGTCATGCTCTTTGGAAAGTGGTTCCTGCCTTCTTCTGCACCCATTCCTTTCAGCGTCAAGGCGGACTTCATAAAAATTCCTGGGGTCTGGTTTGGAGCTGAGGGCGCAGCCCTGAAGTCCTGGGAGGAGAGACTGGCCAAGATGAGACAGAAGATTGGACTTTGGAGCCTCAGAGAACTCACCATCGAAGGTAAAACACTGGTACTCTGCAGCAAGATTCTCCGTGTGTTACAGTACCTCGCCCAGGCCTGGCCCCCCCGGGTTAACCCCCGGGTTAACACCTGCAAGGCCATCACCAGGGCGGTGTTTCACTTCATCTGGAGCTCCAAAATGGACAGAGTGAAGCGGGTATTTATGTTCAGGGAACCTCTCAAGGGCGGTAAGGGGCCTGACATCGCCACTCTACTGAGGGTGTTCTTTGCCTGCAACTGCATCCGCAGGACTTTGGTGGACAGAACTGTAGACTCTGGTGGTAACTCCATGTCCCGTTTCTTCCTCCTGCCTCTTTGGAGGTTCCTTGGATGGGACAAATGGGACAGCTCCATCCCCTACAACTGGGATACCCCCTGGTACTACTTGGACACTTTCACGTTTATTAAGAAGCTGGGGCTGCATGGAGTGAAGCCCGACTTGTGGAAGCCAAAAACTATCCACAAGTTGATTAGAGCATCAGACATTGTTGAGACTGTTCCAGGCCTCCCTTCAGTAACTTGCAAAGTGGTCTGGAGGAAGGTTTCTTCAAAGAGACTCACCAACAGGCACAAAGATCTGGCATGGATGGCAATCCAAGGGGAGTTGCCACTCAGGACATTCATGCATGCCAGAAACCTGAGCAGATACAGGCACTGTCCCTTTTGCATCATCCAGGAGGAAACTGCTTTTCATGTTTTCTGGGAGTGCCCCTTTGCACAGGACCTGTTGAGGGCCTTGGAACCTGAACTGAAAGACTTTGTACCACAGACTATGCAGAAAAGACGGAAAAAGAAATTCCAAAAGGTATGCTTCAAAAAGGATTAATTGGGTATTAGGGGCTAATAATTTTTATTAAATTAATTAAATGTTTTTGGAGGAAGGTATTCATACTAAACTACACTATATGTAAATGTTTTTTCTATTTTTGTGGATATTTAATAAAATTATTAGTCCCTATAACCAATTAATCCTTTTTGAAGAATACCTTTTGGAATTTCTTTTTCCTTCTTCTGCATATGCTGTTCTATTCAGAGGATTATTATCCTGGAGATGATAACCAATAATCACCAGGTAATGGTTACCTATACATTTATTTCATTTTTATGGGTTGTTACTTTCAGCTGTGAGCGTGTTGTGGTTTTTTCAGACACATCCCTGAGACCTAATTAGGACTAGTTTTGGATGAGCTTTAGTCTCCTTCCCTTCCCCCCCATCCCCTCCTTTTTCTTATACTTTTGTACCACAGACTGCTATCACACACTTTGCTGTGTTGAACGAACTCTTCTGTGGAACTCATTCACAGGAGGACATTGACAGTGCCTGGCAGGTGCTGTGTTGCTTTAATGACGCTTTGTGGTGCGCCCAAAAGCGCCTCATCCACCAGCGGGAGAGGATGTCCATCGAGGACTGTCGCAAACTGGTTCACAGACTGCTCAGAGACTATCACTTGGTGGACTTCAAGGAGGAAGAGGAGGTCTGAAAATTTCCCCTCCCCCCCCCCTTTCCTACATGTATCCTTTGGCAGTTCAATAAAGCTTCGGGCCTGTGAACTCTTTTCTCCCTCCCCTACCCCTCCACCCCCCACCACACCCATTGCCCATTTGAATGCTACCTGACAGTATATGACTTTTTGTGACACGATTTTGAAATAATGCTTTCAGAGTAATGCGGCGTCATGGGTGATGTGATGTTTCAGGGTATTATTACTCTGCACAACACATCTGGTATCATACCGCAGGATGAATGTAATTTATTTGTATGCTTGGAAATGCATTGTTATGTAGTGTATTTATGCGCTGCGTCGCAGTACAGAGTGGAATGTACCCTGTTGAAGTATTTGTTTTTTTGTATATTTTCTTGCAAAATAAAAGTATACATTTTCAATAAAACAAAAAAAAAACAAAAAATGATGGTGGGACCCCCCTATGAGGGAAATGTGTTTGAGTTAAACTTTTTGCTTTCTTTAAAAAAAAGTGGGCTGCCATGCCCTTGAAAATGCAGTCTGGACTGACACGTGTTTCTTCATATCGCATACACCACTTGAGCTGAATCACCCCCAAAATCTTACTATATAGAAATATTGTAGCGGGGTGCCTGTGAAACAGGTTAAAATTTCAGGAAAAGTGATTGATGAGATATATGTTGCTCCACGGATTCTTAGATTTGCAACCTAAGATAATACCAGCAAAGACTTCAGGATAAAGAAGGATAGTTCTTTACCCTGTATTGGTAAAATCAGTTTTGGGGCTGGTTTTATTGGGAGTCTGATTGAGATCTGGGTGGGACAGACTCCCAAGTCCGTGGACCGCAGTTTAATGTTTTCTTTTCAGGTCTTGATTAAGGCAGCTGGTCCTAGGTCTCAGAGAGAGAAAGAGTGTGCGTCTCCATGTGAGGAGGCAACTAGGAGCATGGCTGCTTATTCCCTGACTTTGGGTACAAAGTATTTGCGTTTGTAAGGACACTTGCTAAAAAACCAAGCACTGGTCAGACTACGGACACAGTAAGGCTCGGTAAAGCAGAAGTTTATTTTTGATTAATGGCAAGATGCCCTTTGTCTTCTGTTTGGGAATATCCTGTGGATTAAACATGATGTTTTCCTAAAGAAACTGAGTTTGACACTGCATTGAGTCTGATCCCCAACAATATATATATCTATATACTGTATCTCTATCTATACTGTGGCAGAGCATTTCCCTGCCCCCTGGCAGAAGGAGGCTGTGACCCAGAATTCTCAACTGGACGGGTTGAGGGGCTCCAGGGAGCATGTAACATGAAGAGGAAACTGGCTTTTCAGTTTTCTCCATTCTTAGAAAAGTCCAATTTGGGACCTGGAGCCCAGGGATTTCTGAGAGAACCGGGTGGGATGAAATCACCAGTCCTGGGTCCCGATTTTGAGAACAGCCAGCCTACTAATTGGTCAGATGTATTCTGGGCATTTAGTAAAAACCTGACCATGGTTTTGGACTCCACCCCGGCAGATAGGAAGTCTGGCTAGGAGTCAGGTGGGTTCCATGGGGAGCCAGTGCAGCAAGAGGCTGCTGCTAGCTGTGTGCACAACGTTGGTCGGTGAAACAGTCTGTACGAGACAGACAAGGGCCTGGCATGTAAGGCCAGAGCAGCAGTGCTGCAAGTGAGAGCCAACTAGGCGGAATGTTGTTTTGTTGATGGAAAAAGGAATGCTGCAACCCCATGCGAGGAAAACCTGTTTGTTTGCTGAACTTGCTTTTAATAAAAATGGGCAAACAAACCCCTAAAAAGAAGAAACAGCAAGTAGTGGTGTCCTTAAAGCTCTACGTTTACAATTTGTCCTTTACAATTCACACACATATATACTAATGTTGCCACCTCATCCCTTTAAACCCGAACACATATGAATTACACAGGTTCTGAGGCTAATTTAATGCAGATAAGGCACCAAGTGAGATTAATTACCACCTTAATCAGCCACAGAACCTGTGTAATTGCCGGGCCATAGTAAAATGACGTCCTCTACTTTGTGGGGGGATATCTGAATGATGCCTGTAGCTACACTCTATGGAACTGGGTCCACTTTCAATCAACTACAGTTGGATACATTCTTATCCAATATTTAACTTCCCACACTCCCTCAGTCTATTATAGACATGCTGGAGGTCCTGATTCAAGGCACAGAAGTCCATTCCAGTGACGAATATGAGCCCTGCAGCTCCAGCCGCTGTCTTCTTCCTCATTTGATAGATTGATAGCAGCAGGAGTCATTGGCTCCCGCTGCTGTCAATCAAATCCAGTGACGCGAGAGCGGGGCAGAGTCCAGCTGTCTGTGTCAATGGATGTAGCAGCAGGACTCATGAGCGTGCCTGCACGGGTGCCCCAAGGGAAAACAGCTCTCCGTGGGGGCACCCGATGAAGGAGGAGCGCCCCCGGGGCATCCCAGAAAAAGAGGATCGGGGCTGCTGTCAAGTCTCCAAATGCATCCCCACAACTGGGACACTATGCATCTGAACGTCTCCCAAACAGAAATAATCTTTTCTGTGTATAATACGCCCTATGAATAATATAGAATTGTGTCAGTTTCTGGGCTGCTGATAAGGATATTAAGTAGATTGATTTTAATATACAACCCCACTGATCCTCTTATCTCCGCCACATCTTTTTCCATTTTTACTCTACTAGGAAGTTGTAAACCTTTTTTCTAATGCTTTTAAATGTATGTTCATATACAGTTTTGATATCAACCCTTACAAAGATGTGGGGTCTACCAGTGTTCTTAATATTGGGGCTTTACTCCATTCCACCCCTACATCCTTAAACTGAGCTGTCACTGCATGCCTAATCTGTAATATATTATATTGATAGAAATATTTGTTTGGAAACTCAAACTCCTCTTAACTCCTGGAATGTTTTCATCACCGCAGCTGAATATAATTTTGATTGCATTCCATGTTCAAACTACAGACCAATTTCTCTTCTGAATCTAGATGTAAAACTTAGCTAAAATTTTAACAATGAGACTGAACGAGGGAGTTTTGAGTCTACTGGGGTTGGACCAAACAGTTTTTTTACGCCCAATCGTCAAGCCACAGACATTATTATTAGACGTGCTATCCACATGATCCAGCCCGAACCTGGGGTCAGAAGGCTTTCTTTCTCTCCTTGGATATCCACAATGCTAATGACAGCTTGTGGTGGCCATACCTGAATCCTGGCAACATGGGGGGTTTGGTCCGCACTTAGTCCTTGATTGCAGCCTTGTATGATAATCCAAGGGCAATGCGCAGGTTTTCGATCACCACTATTCCTCACCTGAAGATGCACAAGACAGGGGTGACCTCTAACCTTTGTTGTTTGCTCTTGCAATGGAACCCCTGGCCCTGTTTATTGCAGCCACTCCAAATGTAACAGAAATAGAGGTGGCCAGGTAAACATAAAGTATTCCTTCTTGGGGAGGACATCCCAGTGTTCCTAATCAATGCCACAATCTCTCTCCCCAACCTAAACCACATCTTTAATATTCATTCTCAGGCTTACGGTTTATCTATTCTAAATCCAAGCCACTGGCTATCTCCCTTGCACCTAACTTCACTCTCTTAAAAGGAGAAGTACAGCCAAAGCTCGTTTGGCTGTACTTCTCCTGTGGATCACAGAAGTGCAGTTCATTCTGCACTCCTGTGACCCATTTTCAGCAGACAGCAGGCTGAAGTCGGCTGACGTTAAAGAGCCGGTCCAGGCTGGGGAATGATCACAACAATATGACCAGGATATGCCGAAAACCCATGACCGCCACCTGGCTCAGACTCTCAAGCAAGCCGTTAAGAGCCTGAGTCAGCCACTCCTGTCTCCTTCATAGCCCAGCATTCCAGTGGGGGGGGGGGGGGCGGGGGCAGAGCAGACAGCTCTCTGCTCATGGAGCTTGGAGAACCAACCAATCAGCGGTGTTTGATTGCTCGGTTCACAGTCTTTTTTTTTTTTGTTTAATAAATTTTTATTAAAGTAAAGTATGGCAAAGATATTCATATAAGATATACATATGTCTCAGAATAAATGCATTCTTGAAAACACAGCAACAAGAGTTTCAGCACTCATAGATTTCAAAGAGTAGTTATAAGCTAGCCCTCAAATAATTGGCTCAGTAGCTAAACAAAGTGTTAGTATAACATAGGGTTTATACTTTGTGAGTGCTTGAAACAAACAGAATTAATATAAAAAGAAAAAATCCATACTTTGGTATATAGAAACTGAGAGATAAATAAAAGCATGCAAAATAAAATAAAGAAAGATTATATGAAAGAGAAGAGAGTATGAGAAGTAGTGGGAAATAAGAAAGGTAAGAAAGCAGAGAGTAGGAGGGGGGGTATAGGGGGGGGGGGGTTGTTGCTGGCATGTATGTTTACAAAAGGAAAGGGAATGATATGTTAAGGTGTAGTTGGCTAAGCTTGGACGGGAGATTTAAGAGGTTTGCGTTATTAGTTCCTTATAAACAGATGTGGATTGAAATTTTATCCAAGAATCCCAGGTTAGAGAATGTTTTTTAGAGGTACCTCTAATGTCGTGGGTGATGCTTTCCATAAGATGTACCTTATCAACCAATTGTAACCAAACTCTTATAGAAGGGGTTGTT
Source organism: Lithobates clamitans (assembly GCA_037952925.1). Lineage (NCBI taxonomy): Eukaryota > Metazoa > Chordata > Amphibia > Anura > Ranidae > Lithobates > Lithobates clamitans. The sequence goes on from JBBGZY010000765.1 coordinate 6,432,261, forward strand.
GGTTGACCCCATAAAGTAGGAATTAATGCTTTGGCAGTGTTTAGTAAATGAGGGATAATCGAACGTTTATATATTCTTATGGGAGTTTTAGTAGAATGAAAAAGGATAGTCCATGGGTCATTGGGTATATTGACTTCTGAGATCTGTAATATTAAATTGCGGATGACATCCCAATAAGGTCGGATGAGTGGGCAAAACCACCAGATGTGTGCGTGAGTGGCTTTGTTCCCGCAGTTCCTCCAGCATAATGGGGAACTGGCGGGGAACATTTGTTGTAGTCTGGCTGGGGTGTAATGCCATCTAGTAAGCAATTTATAGTTGACCTCTGACATTTTTGAGGCCAATGAGGAAGTGTGGGCTAATTGGAGGATCTTATCCTTCTGATTATCTGTTAGGGAGGAATCTAAGTCAGACTCCCATTTAGCCAGGAAAGGTGGGAAGTTGGGATTTTGAAGTGCAATGAGAGCTTTGTAAAATAGAGAAATTCCATGTAAAGGGGGATCTTTTGGGTAGAATATTTCTTCTATGGCGTTTAATTCACTCAGACCTCTAAGCGGGTTGGGAAGGGTTCCTAAGAAATGTTGTAATTGGTGATATCTCCATTTATCTAGAAATGTGGTGGGTTTAGGAGCAAGGATCATGTGTAATGGTTTAAGTGTGTTGTCCCGGAGGACATGATGTAATAGAAGAGGTTCTTCCGTTCTCCATGATTTAAAGCCTGGATCTAATAAGCCCGGTAAGAAATATTTATGATTGAGGAGAGGTAATAAAGGAGAATCATACTTCCAAGAGAATTTTTTGTGTAGGGCGTCCCAGATATCTAAGGAGGATATAGTGAGAGTCGGGGTAGATCGAGCTAGGTTCCTGCAAGAACAGGGTATCCAGGGGGCTACCGAGAGATCCACTCCACTTAAAAAATATTCAATTTGTACCCATAGTTTCGATTTAAGAGCGTATTTCCAATCAGCCAACCTGGACAAGATAACTGCTTGATAATATGCTTTAAAATTAGGAAGTGCCAGACCGCCTGAGCATTTGGAGCGGAATAGTAGCTCTCTCGATATCCTGGAATGACCGCCCTTCCAAATAAATCTGGAAATCAGTGTTTGTAATATAGTGAAGAACCCCACTGGTACTCCCATTGGAAGCATTTGAAAGAGAAAAAGGATGCGGGGTAGTATGTTCATTTTGATTATATTCACTTTCCCCAACCATGTGTGTGATAAATTGGACCATTTTCGTAGATCTTCCCTGATCCTGTTTAGCAAGGGGATATAGTTATGTCGAAATAAAGAATGGAGATTGGGAGTCAAATATATACCTAGGTATTTCATGCTTTTCAATACCCATTTAAAGGGGAACAGGGGCTTAAGGAAAAGAGCTTCGGACTTGGAGATATTAATGTTTAAAATTTCAGATTTGGATAGATTTATTTTGAAGTTAGAGATGGATTGAAAGGTAGAAAATTCAGCCATTAAGTTGGGGATTGAGATGCGTGGTTGCTGGATAAAAAATAGTACGTCATCTGCATACGCCGCGTATTTATGGGATCTTTTGCCTATTTGTATGCCTTTGATATTAACATTATGTCTAATTGTAGCTAGGAAGGGTTCTAAGGTGATAGCGAAGAGGAGAGGGGAGAGGGGGCAGCCTTGTCTGGTTCCATTATGTAAGACAAAGGGGTCACTCAACGTCCCATTAATTCTAATTTGTGCTGAGGGGTTAGAGTAAAGGGATGAGATTCGGTGGAACATCCTAGGTCCCAATCCAAAGTGGCGTAAGGTCATCTTAAGGTATTCCCAGTCCACCCTATCGAAAGCTTTTTCAGCATCGGTGGAGAGGAGTAGGGTGGGCTGGGCGTACCTCTGAACGTATTGGATTAGGGATATTGCACGAAGTGAATTGTCTTTTGCTTCTCTATTGGGTATGAATCCTGATTGGTCTGCTGATATCCAGCTGGGTAACAAAGGGAGCAGTCGATTTGCAATTACTTTAGCGAAAAGTTTGATGTCAACGTTAATTAGTGATATTGGCCTAAAACTGTTACATAGAGTGGGATCCTTATCGGGTTTAGGGATGACAGTGATATGAGTTGATAGAGATTCTGGGCGTAGACCTGAAGAGTGAGATATAGAGTTTGCGTAAGCGGTGAGACGGGGGAGCAGAATGTCACTGAATGTTTTATAGTATAAAATGGTGAACCCATCCGGTCCAGGAGCTTTGCCGGATGGGGATGATTTCAATGCTACCAGGAACTCCTCAACCGAGAAATCCTCCTCCATTTCTTTGAGGGCAGATATGGGCAATTTAGGTAGGTTAGCTGCTCTCAAGTAGGAAAGCAAGCGGCTTCTTCTCTCTTTTTGTGGTAGAGAGGACATGTCATTTTTAACATTATATAGGTCTTTGTAATACTCTCTAAAGGCCTTAGCAATATCTGGGGTTGCATGGGCTAATTCCCCTGTTGAAAGTTTGATTTTAGAAATAAAGGACTGTGATTGTTTAGTCTTTAAAGACCTAGCTAGCAGCTTGCTTGGTTTGTTTCCCCATTCATAAAATTTCTGTGATAAACGTTGGAATTTTCTTTTAGTATCTAAATTGAGAAGGGATTTTAGTTCCTCACGTTTGAGTGTGAGGGATTGAAGGTGCTCAATATGCATGGAGAGTTTGTGTTGTTTATCTAAAGCTGCTATCTGCTGTAGGACCCGATCAATCCGCTGACCATGCTCCCTTTTTTTCCTAGCACCGAGTTCAATAAGACGACCCCTAATAGTAGCCTTATGGGCTTCCCACACAACAGAGGGAGAGGTGTCAGAGGGTTTGTTTTCCTTAAAATATTGTGAGAGATGAGAGGCTAACATGGAAACTTCGGCTTCATTAGAGAGAAGGGAATCATTGAGTTTCCAATTGTTAATGCGTCTTGGTAAGGAAGGCACGGTCAACGTCATCGATACAGGTGCGTGGTCTGATGTAGATGCGGTGCCAATGTGAGCAGATTGCAGGAGGGGTAGATGAAAATGATCTAGAAATATATTGTCTATTCTGGAATAGGATTGGTGTGTTGTGGAAAAGTGTGAATAATCCTTCTCCTTAGGGTGGAGAAGGCGCCAGACATCCATCAATTGAAGATCCAGAAGCTTTTTTTTAACAATTTTCAGTTGTTTGAAGGAAATATTAGAGCGGCCCTGGGATGTATCAATTGCTGGATCTAATGGCATGTTAATGTCGCCCGCTAGGATAGTAAGGCCTTTGGCGAAATTTGAAAGTTTAGTCAGTGTTTGTGTTAGGAAAGTTGATTGATTTTGGTTAGGGCAGTACACGTTTGCAAGAGTACATTGAGTGTTACCTAGGAAGCCCTTTAAGAAAAGAAAGCGACCATGGTCATCTGCCATCATGTCAGATAATCTAAAGGATACAGTACTGCAGAATCCAATGGCCACTCCTTTAGCTTTATTAGTATCTGATAAACTATAGTACCACTGTGGAAAGTGGGATGAGGTTAGCTTAACGGCTGTTGTGTGAGTTAAATGCGTTTCTTGAAGAAAAGCAATAGAACATGTGGCTCTTTTAAGTTCACGGACTAATTGGTGTCTTTTAGCGGCAACATTAAGACCCCTAACATTATACGATATAACCTTTAATGTAGCCATTGTTAAAGCATAGTACGTACCTTTAGCCTATATTTCCATGCATGCCAGCCAGAGGGGGGGAGTAGAGAGGAGAAAAGGAGAGAGTTTTTTTGGAAAGAGAGAGAGAGAAAAGAAAAGCAAAAAAAACACATGTGAAAATCACATATAAAAGTTAACCAACTTGTGGGAAACACATAATTATCACGCAGAAATCTGCAGTGTTCCCATTGGGGAGAGAGAGAACCAGAGGCCAGCCCAATCCCTAGATGGGGACTGAGTAGGGTAACTATAAGGCCAATCGTTCTCGCCAACCCCAGAAGGAAAGGGGGTGACAGGATTGCGCTGTAGTGAAGGGGAGGTAAACAGAGGAAGCGTATCCCCACAGCGCGCGACCTATGAGAAAACAAATAACTTATAACTATAAGTAAATAATTAGTTCCATTTAGGAATTTAAATATTACCAGTTTGTAACCAAAATCAATTTGAATAAAACATAACCCCTAGGCAATAAAGTGCAAACCAATTCGGTATTTAAACTACAAATCTAAGGATAAAAGATAACAAAGAACATTGGTCAGTACCACAGTATGACAGGTTTGGCCAAATTTAGACAGGCTCACAAAAAAAAAAAAAAAAAAAAAAAAAAAAAAAAAAAAGAGAAAACCTGCGGCCAAAACCTGACTTAAAATAGACAACCTGTAGGATAAAGATTATCTGTAAAAAGAAAATTAGTACGTGTGAAAAGTTACATATTTTGACCATGCTTTTGTGCAGAGCCTGGAGGAGAGGTACGACTTTTCTTTGAGGGGGTCTTTCTCCAAGATGGGTCCGTTGGACTCAGAAACTTAGGGATTGGGTCTTGCCAACCTGGGAGTTCCATAGGTGGAAGATTAAGATCTTGCAAGAAGGTTGGAAGTTCCTCCGGAAATCTCAGTGTGTGTGACCGACCATTTTTTGTGGCAATTAGGCAGGCTGGGAATCCCCATCTGTATGTGATCCCATCTGAACGCAGATGGTCAAGGAGCGGTTTCAGAGCTCTGCGACGGTCCAAGGTTTCCTTAGAAAGGTCTGGAAATATGGTGATGACTGCTCCGTCAAAGTCTACGTTAGGCAAGCCCCGCATCTTCATCATAATAGCATTTTTATCTTCAAAATAATGCAAGCGACAAATAACGTCTCTGGGCTGATCTGACTTAGCAATACGGGGTCTTAGGGCACGATGTACACGGTCAAAACGTAGCGGTTCAGTGACTGGATTGCCCAAGATGGTATTAAAGATGCCTCTTATAGATGGTTCTAGGTCATTATCTCCTGTTGCCTCTGGCAGACCTCTGACACGAATGTTATTTCTACGGTTACGGTTCTCGAGGTCTTCGAGTTTATACAGGGAGGCTCGATGGGCAAAGGCCAGCTGGGTAACAGTGTCCTGTAGTTCTTTAATAGCTAAGTCATGTGTATCTTGTCGCTGTTCCGTTTCCTCAACTCTGACCAGAATATGTGTCATGTCAGATCTGACAGCAGATATTTCCTTTTTTATGGATTTCTCCAAACTGTGAAACATTCCTGCAAGTTCTTTTTTGAGACCGCTCATTAGCGTGTTCATTTCGGAACTCGCGGGGGATCCTGGATCATCCACGAGGTCCGAACAGTATGAGGAAGCCGGTGAGCTGTCTCGCACAGATGCAGCGTGAGATGATGGAGAGACGCTGGTCCGTGAGGTTCGGATCTGCTCGTCTCTTGCGTTAGCTAAGTACTGTTGAATAGAGCCAGTGGAGACTGGAACGGGCAGTGATTTCTTGCCTGGACGTTTACCTTTGGCAGACCGGGGTTTAGGTGTTTTGGCGGGCATTACTGGAACTATACGGTCGAACGCCGTGGGGATCACCCCCTACTCACATCTGTTCAGAGACATGCCTCCATCATAGTATCCCTGTTGCTCAAAAATAGTCTTATGAAGGAAGTATGCAAGCAATGTTAGAAGCGCTTCAACAATCACAGGAAAAAGATGATAATTGTACAGATGGAAGTTTATGAGAGCAGAAACTGTGTGTAAGATATAGTAACAAGGAATTGGCTTAAGAGTACTTGGAGCACCAAGATGGCCGCTAGCTTCCAGAGGTAGGTCGGAGGGTAGTTTTTTCTTGCAGTAATAGAGTATGTGGTCTGTCACTATATGAAGGGGCCAGTTAATAGGTGGTATGTTTGAGAGATCAGTATTTATAGTGGTGGCTGGGCAGGTTATCAGAGGAAGTGGCTTGGAGTACCAAGATGGCCGCCGTCTTCCACAGGTAGGCCGAAGCCGCGGACTTTCCTGAGAGTCGCGGCCGGCCGAGTGAGCGCCGTTCGCTGTGGGCCCAATTCAGCGCCGCGGGGCACCAAAACGGAGGTCCTGGTGGAGTGGGAACGTGCCGATTTGGGCAAGGGGGACTCTGCAGAGGGGTGGGTAGGCGGATGCCTCAGTACTCACTGTGCCTGTGTTGCGGAGGCCGATCCTGTAGGCCGCCCTCGGTTCACAGTCTTAAGCCGCGTACGCACGAGCGGAATGTCCCACAGAAAAAGTCCAACGGAAGCTTTTCATCGTCTATTCTGATCGTGTGTATGCCTCATCAGACTTTTTTTTGTGAAATTTCTGACGGATCTAGAAATGGAACAGGTTCTAAATATTTTCGACAGAATAAATTCCTATCTGGAAAACTGCTAGTCTGTATGCTGTTCCGACGGACCAAAAACGACGCATGCTCTGAAGCAAGCACGAGATGGAAGCTATTGGCTACTGGCTATTGAACTTCCTTTTTCTAGTCCCGTCGTACGTGCTGTACGTCATCTCGTTCTGGACGGTCGGACTTTGGTTTGACCATGTGTATGCAAGACTGCTTGAATGGAATTCCGGAGAAACCTTCAGAGTTTATTCCAACGGCAAAACCAGTCGAGTGTACGTGGCATAAGAGCCGACGGGGGGGGGACAGATGAAGCATCGGATCGATGCTGCATCCACCTAAGTATGTTTTTTTTTTTTTAGAAAAATTTAACATTTCTTAACTTTTAAAGCACATTTTAACTACTAATGGGTTTCTGCACACCTTCCCTGCTTAGGAGTACACCTCCCACCATCATTATATGAAAGTCTTTATGCCGTTAATCTGGGAGGTCTTCTGCGCTGCATTACAACCTTAGAATCCCACAAAAAGTACCAGATAGTGGGTAGGATTGCGAAATAAGAGAGATGGCAGCACTTCCAGCCTGTAAAATCAGCTCTTTATTGTAAATCCATTAAAAGCAGAGACATGACATGCAACCCACGAGCGATCGGCAAGCATGTTTCACACTCCTGTGCCTAATCATTGCTGATTACCCCAAGACCAAACACTCACTTATAGCTCAGAAGCTGCAGGTGAGACCAATAAAAGAAAAGGATCCCTGCTCTGCAGCTCCACAGCCCAGAGAGACCACCACTACTACATATAATGCATAAAATACAATGCACACTATGGATTGACCGATTATTGGTCTGGCTGATTATTGCAGGCCGAAATCATCATTTTCACAAAAATCGGTCGCAAACTAGATTGACAGTCTCCGCGGGCATCTTTCTGGGGTATAGAAGCCTGCAGAGTGCAGACCCAGTGCGCAGGAGTGAGCGGGACACGCACACCAAGTCATTACGCCTCTGCGCACTGGGCCTATCGAGTCTGACAGCTTCCCTCACCTCACATCGACACTCGGACGGACATGCCAGCAGAAAGCCAGCCACCCACAGCAAGGTGCCAGCCAGCCGCCACCCAACAAGGTGCCAGCTAGGCCAGCAGCCACCCACTCAAAGCAAGAGGCTAGCCACCCACAGCAAGAGGCCAGCCAGCCAAAGCAGGGTGCCAGTGCCAGCCAGCAAGCCCACCCACAGCAGGGGGCCAGCCAGCAAGCCCACCCACAGCAGGGGGCCAGCCAGCAAGCCCACCCACAGCAGGGGGCCAGCCAGCAAGCCCACCCACAGCAGGGTGCCTACCATTTTTAACCTGTTTAAAGTTGTAATTTCAATGCAAATGGATTCAGAGAAAAAAGTAGCTAAATTTGGATGGGAGATCCCAACAGCTGGACAAAGCAATTATAGAGATGATGGTTACGGATAACCAGCCAATTACAATGGTGTCTTACTCTGAATTTCAGCGGTTGATGTCCATAGCTGAACCAAGCTACCCACTGAAGATTGAAAAGTATTACTGAACCGAAATGCTGGGAAAGATTCACCAAAAGGTAGTTGAGAAAGTAAAGGCTATGCTGCAACCAGAGCATGCTGGCAACTCACTTTCATTCACAACTGACTGTTGGTTAGGACCAACAGTCACTAATGAGCCTTACATGCCACTTCATTGACAGCGGATGGACAAATAGGCAATTGGTTTTGAATACAAAGGTGATGTAAGGATCCCACACTGGGGAGTACATTAGAGAAATGTTTCTAGGCATGCTTGAAGAATGGAGAATAAACAAAGGCCGAGTGATGCTTGTGCTTCGTGACAGCGGCGCAAACATGGTGAAAGGAATGAGGCTTGCTGAAGTGTCAGACCTCAGCTGCATGGCACACACCCTGCAACTTGTGGTAAATGATGATTTGTCAAGCCAAAGAGCTTTGATAGATATAATTGGCATGCTGAAGTGCGCAGGCCATTTCCACTGTTCAGTCCTTGCCTAGCAGCGACTTGGGTGCATTCAGGCAGACCTTGGCCTACCCAAAAACAGCCCAATTCCGGCAGTTCCAACACGTGGGATTCAACACTTCACATGCTGCAAAGAATGCTGGAACAGAAGAGAGCTTGCAAACATGTAGGCTATAGTTGTCCTACTGCTGATCAATGGGACATTGTAGCCAATGTCATTGAGACCCTCCTCCCCATGGAGGAAGTGACACTAGAGGTGAGTCATTACGACTCATTGTGTAATCTGTCATCCCATGTGTGAGTGCTGAAGATGCTTCTTCAAGAGAATGAAAGACCCAACACACATGGCAATAAAACATTCAGCCAGGTCATGAGGGACAGGCTCACCAAACACTTTGAGAAGCATGAAGAGAATAAAAATGTTGCGCTGGCATGTCTTTTGGATCCTCGATACAAGCATCATGCTTTCTCTTCTGAAAAGCTGAGTTAGACTTACCGGTAACTCCTTTTCTGAGAGTCTTCCAGGACAGCCCATGAGACCTTGGGCTCCTCCTACCAGGACAGGAAACACATCACCCCCACCAGATAAAAGGGCGGTCCTCCAGGCCCATGTCAGTCTTCTCAAGAACCGTAGGACCCTGCAAATACACAACTTCAGACAGAACCGGGTGGGAATCCGGCTGTCCTGGAAGACTCTCAGAAAAGGAGTTACCGGTAAGTCTAACTCAGCTTTTCTCCAAGCGTCTTCCAGGACAGCCCATGAGACGATGAGCCAGAACTTACCAGTCTAGGGAGGGACAACTGCCTGAAGGACCTTACGACCAAACGCCTGCACCTGAGCTGATAGGAGATCCAGGAGATAATGTTTAATGAAGGTTGAGTAATTGGGCCATGTGACAGCCTTGCAAAAAAAAATTTCCGGTGAGGCACCAGCCCTCTTAGCCCAAGATGTAGACAAGGCTCTAGTTGAGTGCGCAGTAACAAAAGGTGTAGGAACCTCCCTAATTTTGTAAGCTTCAGAGATGTCTTGCTTTATCCATCTAGCCAATGTGGCTTTAGATGCACTATTCCCCTTGTGAACTCCAGAAAAGAGGACAAATAAGGCATCCGTTTTCCTAAAGGTCTTGGTGACCTCAAGATAGACTAAGAGAATCCTTCTTACATCTAGAAAACTAAATTTTCTTTCTAGGTCGCCCTGTGGCGAACTACAAAAGATTGGCAGTACAATGTCCTGAGATCGGTGGAATGTACTTGCCACCTTGGGCAAAAAACCTGGATCGGTTCGTAAAACAACTCGATCCTCAAAAATCGTGAGGAAGGGCTCCCTTACTGATAGGGCCTGCAACTCACTTACCCTACAAGCTGAGGTAACAGCTATAAGGAACACAGTCTTTAATGTAAGTAACTTAACTAAAATACTTCCCAGAGGCTCAAACGGAAATTCCACCAGAGTTTGAAGTACTAGGGACAGGTCCCAAGTTGGACAACTTCTCACCACTACTGGTCTGGCCCTAGAGATAGATTTGAAAAATCTGGCTATAGTGGGATTTTCCAGGAAAGAAAACTGGAGGAACACACTAATAGCTGCCGCCTGTACCTTTAAGGTACTAACTGAAAGACCTTTGTCGACACCCTCTTGGAAAAATTCCAAAATAGACGGAATATCATGGGTTAATCTTTCATTTTCAAATAACCATGAGTTAAACCTTTTCCAAACTTTGGAATATATGGCTCTAGTAACCGGCTTCCTGCAATTAACGAGAGTCTTGACTACCTTGTCAGAGAACCCCTGGGCGCTCAGTATCTTTTCTTCAGATACCAGGCCGTCAAGTTTAAGGAAACCACCTGAGGGTGGGATACTGGACCCTGCAATAATTCCCTTTTCGGAAGACTCCGCTGAGGCTCTGAAACCAGAGACTGTAGCAGGGAAAACCATGGCCTCTTGGGCCAAAATGGGGCAATTAAAATGAGATCTGTCTCCTCTAGCAGAAACTTCCGGAGGACTTCTGGAATCAGTCTGATTGGCGGGAAGGCATAGCATAGGCCTGAAGGCCACGGGTTTGCCAGAGCATCGATCCCCAAGGCTTGGTCTGCCGGGTTCATGGAAAAGAAAATCTCCGTCTTGCGGTTGTTTCGGTTTGCGAACAAATCCGCTATGGGATAACCCCATCCCCTGGTGAGGTCTGCAAAGACTTCGGGATGAAGGGACCAGTTATCTCGGTCTATCCTGTGACGGCTGAGATAATCTGCCAGGCAATTGTTTGTCCCCTTCAGGTGTACAGCCGAAATTGAAGCTAGATTCCCCTCTGCCCATGAAAGGATCTCATGGGCATTGGACTGAAGCATCCGGCTTCTCGTGCCTCCCTGCTTGTTGATATACGCGACTGTTGCAATATTGTCTGACAGAATTTGGAGGTTGTGACCTTTGATCTCCATCTGAAAAGACTGCAGAGCTATTCTTGATTGGATGAGGCCCTTGCCTCCCTCGAGGACCATTCTCCCTGTGCTACTGAATGGCTGAGGTGGGTCCCCCATCCCCAGGAACTCGCATCTGTGGTAACTCTTCGGGATATGGGAAAGGACCATGGGAGACCTCCTGCTAGGTGCTGGCCTGTTCTCCATCACCACAGGCTTCTTTTTATCCTGGCGGGAAGCCAGATCCTTGACTCCAGGGACCTTACGTCCCAGTCCCAGTTTCTTAATAGAAACATTTGTAACGGACGCTGACGGAGTCTCGCCCATGGTACCGCGGAAAACATGAGGTCATAAGACCTACTGCCCTCGACACCTGTCTCAGAGAGACCGACTGGTTGGTCTGCAATGCTGAAATAGTCTGGAACACTTTGGTAATCTTCTCCTGAGGAAGAAAAACTTTGGTTCACTGAGCAAAAATCATAACCCAGATAAGTTACTTTCTGGGCCGGGATAAAGAATGATTTTTCTTTATCAGCCAGCCTAGGGACTGTAAGAAGTCCTGTACAGCCTAGAGATCCTCCAACAGCCTCTGGTATGATTTTGCCACTATCAGGAGGTCGTCCACGTAAGCGATCACAGTTATCGCCTTTAACCTTCGTGGAGCCAGCGCTTCCCCCAACACCTTCGTAAAGATGCGTGGGCTGAGGAAAGACCGAAAGAGGGGGCTTGAAATTGAAAATGTCGGGTTCCCATACTCGTCTTCACTGCCAATCTCAAAAACTTTTGGAAGGCTGGATGGATAGGGATATGAAGATAGGCATCCCTTAAGTCCAACGTGGCCATAAAGCAGTTTGGGTATAGTAGGTTTTTGATTGTAAAAACCGTCTCCATACAGAAATGCTTGTATCTGATGGACTTGTTTAAGGTCCGGAGATTCAGGATAGGTCGAAACTTTCCCGACGGCTTTTTGACCACAAATACATGGGGATAGAATCCCTTGCCCTGCTCTGACTGTGAAACAGGAATCAGGACTTTTTGATCCAATAAGTCTCCCATCTGGAGACCCAGAGCCCTCGCTTTCTCTCGATCTTGTGGAGGAAAGGTGACCAACAATCGTTCTGATGGTTGGTGAACAAAATCCAGCCTGTACCCGTTGGTCCCTAGGTCCAGGATGAAGGGGTTAGAAGTGACTGCTGCTCACTGTGGGATGAAGGCCCTCAATCTTCCTCCCACCAGGGAACACAAGTCACTGTGGCTTGGCGGGCTGTTGAGGAGGATTAAACAGCACTCCCCCTTTGCCTCTGTGCCCAGACCAATGTTTTTCGGCCTGCTGTCCTTTTCTCTAGGACTCTGTTGCCTACCTTGGCCACGAAAAATTTTTCTGGCTGTCGAGATTCTCTTTTTCTCTGAAAACGTCTTTTTCTCATCAGCTGTGCGTTCCTGAGCCTCCTGCAGTCCTGGGCCAAATAAATGATCGCCTGTTAAGGGAAGCCCACAAAGGCGTAATTTGGAGGCTGGGTCCCCTGACCAGGTTTTAAGCCAGATGCTTCTCCTGGCCGAGTTCACTAAAGCCGAAGTCCTGGCCGACATTCTTACCGACTCTGTGGAAGAATCTGCCAAAAAACCTACAGCCTGAAAGAGGAGAGGAAAGGACTTCAAAGTCTGCTCTCTCGAGGTACCCACTGACAGGTGTAACTGAATCTGAGTCAACCAAACCTCCAGATTACTGGCCACACAAGTGGAGGCTAGAGCTGGTTTCAGGTTCCCAACCGCTGAGTCCCAGGCTCTGTGGAGAAGGCTATCCCTTATTGTATACAAGTATAGGCGCAGAGAACTGGAAATGACAATAAGAACAAAAAAAAGGGGGGGGGAACTAAAGATCAAAATGTGAGTTTGACCATTACTACCTTTTTATGAATAAAAACTGTTTTTAGTCTACACCCAGAGGCGCCTCTCTTCTGTTTCTCCTTCGGAGAAGGATATCCCCCTCTTGTCCATCGGATCCTTAAGCGTGCCCATATCATCATACGCTAGGTCCGAATTTTTTGAAACCTTTGAAAGAGGTGCGTCCAGCTTCGTTTTTTTATTCCATGCCTGCGCAGTGTCCTCATCAAAAGGGAACCTTCTTTTTAGGTTACTAGAGAAGAATGGTTTTCTCTCCGGGTTATCCCATTCCAGTTTAACAGTATCAACAAATGAACTATGGACTGGAAAAACTCTAGGTTTTTTTCTTATGCAATCCCTTATACATAAGATCGTGTTTGGATAACTTAACCTCCTTCTCCTCTTTCAATTCAAGGGTGGTATAGATAGCCTTTAACAAGTCATCCACATCCTCTACAGATAACTTTAATCTCGAGTGGATTCTCTATCCCTGGGCTCTATATCTGACCCTGATTCTTCAGGGGAAGAACGGGTAGATCTGACCTCAGCCTCACGCGGAGTTCTTACTAAAGCTCTTTGTGTGGACGGACCCTCTACTGGGGTCTGGAGGGACGCAAGGTGGACGCAAGCTCGTCCCTAACAGAGGTTAGCATTTTCTGACAAGGAGGTAACCGGGTCATCCTTTACAAGGCCATCTATACAGCTGCGACAAACGGCTTTGCTCCACGAGGAGCTCATTTTGTTTGCGCACACCGCACATTTCTTTTTAGGTGGCTGGTCTTGGATCTTGGTCTGTAAGACAAAAAGATAAGTGAGCCCTAATGAGACTCACAGCCACCCCACCACTCCAAACCACCATGTGCAGGAGGGCGGAAATGTGTCCCCTTAACCCACTACTACAGAGAGGGGAGGGGGAGGGAACACTCACAGGGAGAGCAAGATAGTGACACAACACTTCAGGCTTACCTGTGAGGTGCTGGTGTTGGGCGCATCCACTGACTGTGTAGTAACTGCAGATTGATCCATCTTGCCCCTTTCTGGCTTTCCACAGCCTGGCTGATTTCACCAGAAGACCCCAGCGGCCAGTGTCTCCTGTTTGCGCCATTTAAGGAGACTGGAACCGGCGTCTCCGGCGCCCGGCGATGATGTCATATGCCCCGGAAGTGACCTGCTCTCAGTACTTCCTGTGGGCCAGCTTGGAGCGCAGAAGCCCCGCCCCCTACTCGAGCGCCGCAGCTTCCTGCTTCTCCTCACACAACTAGCCACGCTGCATGTGAGGAGAGGAACCGCTGCTTGCCTAAGAACAGCGCTATGGGAGCTGACACTATGCCGGTCCTGTCGCCTGTGTACTCCTGCCTACATTCTCCAACTGGAAAGAAGAAGTGATCGTGGCTGATGGGGACAGGAATGGGACCTTGCTGAGCCCCAGCCATTTCTGTTTGCAAACTCCTTCTATCCGAGAGAGAGATTCCGATTGACCGGGAACTTCCACACCATCGTACGGTGATCGTCGCCCTGGATGTGACTCCCCGTCAGGACTCCTCCAGCCGGATACCCTTGGAATCGCTGAATCCCTCAAGCCTGTATGACACTCCACCGTATGGTGACTGTCCACCTCTTCTGCTTAATTGGAACAAGAAGCTCTCCACTATTGCTTTGGGCGTAGAAAGGACCTGTAGTGAGCCTCTGTCATTCCTGACAGGGGAAGCAACATCCTTACAGAGTAAGAAGCACAGGAGACATCCAACATAAAATATAGCGGCAAAGCGGCCCGTTTTTTCAGCATAATCGCATTACCCTGATGTGAGACGTGGGGAGCTGACCATATAATTAGCATCCACCAGAGGAAGCAACAAGGAAAACAACCCAGCATACTACATTACAGGCGTAATACCCCTGTCGGGGTTCTGGGAGCTGGTGAGTAAGCAACCAACAGGGGGAGCACGAGAGTCACCAGGCAAAATTGTTGCAGCACCAAAGTCACCATTGGGAATCTTATTTCTGTTAACATATGGGACTGTTATAATATGCCCGAAATATTATTGCTGTAATCTCTGTGCTATTATTTCTTGTTGTATATATATATGCAAGATTTAGTCCTTATTTATGGCATTTGAGTAGGGTGGTATAACCTGCATGCATTATATGGTATTCACACCCGTAATAAGCTATCTTGAGGTCGTATGCTTATGCTTGATATGGTCACGGATCTAATACAGCATACGGTATATGGTCCAATAAATGCACTCTAGGTAATATAGCCTCTGGCTTCACTACCAGATGCTGTAGTACCACTTTATTTTGTGCGACACTTGAGCGTCTGTCACATATCCGCAGCATAAATCCAGCTGCACACACTTATCTGTTGAAGTGACATTCTTAACATAAGGGGAAACACTTTCCTATATGTTCAACACCTTATAAACCACGTATAAGGAGCCGCTAAAACTTTAGGCTGTCCCAGTTTAAAACTTAGAGGTAGCGCCATCACACCCACTCTTTATAATTTAGCATGCCGGTCCTGGCCCTCTCCAGGCACTGAGACACAGGAGACCGCAGCACAGCCAACCTCTCCAGCGGAGTGCTGCTATTGCCAGAGGAGAGGTTAGTGAAATGCCCCAAATAGCCCTATAGAGCCCCTGCTCATGAGACCTAGGGACCAGGTTCCAGGAACATGTTAACCCCATCCGGAGGAAACACAAATAACTGACATGGGCCTGGAGGACCGCCCTTTTATCTGGTAGGGGTGACGGGTTTCCTGTCCTGGTAGGAGGAGCCAAAGGTCTCATGGGCTGTCCTGGAAGACGCTTGGAGAAAATGTATTAGCCAAAGCAAAACAATGGCTGACAGAAGATCAACAAGAGCTGCTGGAGGTTCCTGCCGAAAGGTCAAGTGAAGAGCATGTTACTAATGTGGAAGAGCAGGATGATGCAAAGACAGACAAACGTAAAAAAAGACGAGCAGAAGAGAATCTTCAACGTGGTCGAATTAATGCCATGTTCAGCACATTATTGGGGGCCTCATGCGGAGGATTCTTCTGAATATGCATCAATAGTCAGCCTGGATGATGAACTTCATCTCTATTTGAAGGAACCAGTAATTGAAAGAAGTGGGGATCCTCTTCAGTGGTGGAAAGAAAATTAGTCACGCTACAAAAGACTTGCCTCTCATGCTAGAAGATACCTTTGCTCCTCCATCTGTACCAAGTGAGCATGTTTTCAGTGAAGTTTAAAGAGACCCTCTACCGCAACTAATGGCTTAAACTGATTGTGGACCACGTCCCCGATACATAGAGTCAAAACATGAATTCCTCAGATTGGGACTTTAAACCAGGCCACAAACAGTTTGATAGTAAACAAAAATATTCAAAATTTATGACACATCGATAATGTATGTGTTTGTTTCTGTAATATAATTGTGTCAATGCCAATCCAGGAGGCGGGACTTTGACAGTGGCTGGCTATTGATATACAATACAGGCCATGTCTCAGCGGGAGATCCCCGCTCTGTGTCATCTGGCTGCCCGATCCTTCTGATAGTTTCCTGGCTTATCGCTTCTGCCAGAAGCGGTACAGCCTTTTTTACAAGACATCAGAGTGGCCTGGGGAGCAGGAAGCCCCCCTCCGGGCCGCACCGCTTCTGCCAGAAGCAATCAGCCAGGAAACTGTCAGCCCAGTCAGTCCCTGCTTCACACTCGCCCTCCACTAATTTCCACTCGCCAAATGCGAGTGGAAATTTTGAGGGCTGATTTATTGTAGGTTTTTATCTATGCAGAATATATGCCCAAGCTCTTGAAGAAGCGTTGATGTGTGCAACATGTAGAGCTACATCATGCCATACCAACCTACACCAAGCCTGATGGAACATTGTTAAATGCTACACCTTGGACGCTCTCATGACCATTCAGGATATATTTTTGGTGTAATTGGTGGTGTGAAATATGTCTATTAGGTAATATTTATACTGTGATTTCACTTCAACAAGGGTATAGAGAACTGGCCAGAGAGCAAGCCCTGCTTGGTATAATATTTCCAAGCAGTGAAAGCAGGGGGCATGGGTTGTTTCCATGAGAGGATAATAATGTTCCTTCCATAGTAAAACAGAGTTAGGAGGGTGCGGGTCGCCTTTAGGGGCGAAAAAGTCCCCCAAACCCAAAAGACCTGGACTGAAATTTACAGGATTTTTGTGAGAAGCTCCCGACTATCTTTAGTTTTGGCAATGTCATAGGCACGCTCCAATGCCCACTTTGGGTGGCCCAGTTTTTTTAACCTGCATACAGCAGGGCCGTCTCTCTTTCAAAGTCAATGTCCTCACTACAGATCCTCCATAAACGAACAAACTGCCCGACCGGTATACCCCTAATTACATGTTTGGGGTGGCTAGACTAAGCCAACAGAAGGCTGTTCCTTCCTGTACAAACGTGTGATGACTCGGTTCCCTGATGCTACCTATAAAAACATCCAGGAAGGAAATCTCATTTCTCTAAATGTCCTGTGAACAATAAATTGCTGATATTCAGATTTAAAAAAAGAAATGAATCAAGTTCCCCCATCCTGCTGTCACAAATCAACAGATCATCTAAAAACATGGATGTAAGGACTGAAGGGATTAGAATCTCCATAGGTATGGGATCGCTCCCACCAACCCATGAACAGTTGGTTGGCCAGTGAGGGCAAACAAACAATGTTGCCCCCATTGCGGTCCCACATCGTTGGGGGAAAAAAAAAAAAAAACACCATAAAACATGAAAAAGTTATCCATTAGCTCTAGCACATAAGACCGCTGTATAGAGGAAAACTACTGTCTTGCCAGATGAGGGATACTGGAATACAAGCTGGTAATATCACAGGTAACCCAGACATAATCTTACTTCCAGACGACATCCTTCATGAGATTAAGGATGTGGTTGCTATCCTTTAGGTACCTCGGCAAAGAGCACACCAAAGGTTGCAATTGGCCATCCAACCATTGTCCCAAATGCTCATTTATAGAGCCTATGCCCGTAATAATAGACCTACCCTCTAAAGGGTGTAGGCCCTCGTTGGTTTTGGGAAGATTATGGAAGGTTGGCAAAACGGGACATTCAGGGAACCCATGGCCAGACGGACGAGATCCTGTTCCACACACTTGTGAATTTGTCCATCCCAGCGATGCTTGGTTGTATGGGGTAAAAATCACACTGATTCCTAAAATTACCCTTCTGTAAACCAAGACTAATGCCCTGTACACACGGTCGGACATTGATCGGACAGTCCGACAACAAAATCCATGGATTTTTTCCGACGGATGTTGGCTCGAACTTGTCTTGCATACACACGGTCACACAAAGTTGTCGGAAAATCCAATCGTTCTGGTGGTGACGTAAAACGCGTACATCGGGACTATAAACGGGGCAGTAGCTAATAGCTTTCGTTTCCTAATTTATTCTGAGCATGCGTGGCACTTTGTGTGTCAGATTTGTGTACACACGATCGGAATTTCCAACAACGGATTTTGTTGTCGGAAAATTTTATAGCAAGCTCTCAAACTTTGTGTGTCGGAAATTCCTATGGAAAAAGTGTGATGGAGCCTACACACGGTCGGAATTTCCGACAAGGTCCTATTACACATTTTCCATCGGAAAATCCTATTGTGTGTACAGGGCATATTGTGTGTACAGGGCATAACAGTGTCCCCTAGTGAAGAAATATGGGAAAACAAATAAACTCAAGAAACACCGCGCTTGCTCTATCAAAGCAGCTCACACACAAAGGAAATTTGTAAAGAAAATGTGGATATAAATAGTGTAGCGCTAGTATTGAATCATAAAAAAAAAAAAAAAATCACAAAAAGGCATAATATCCAACTTTGACCACCATAGATCTAAAGAGTACTACCATGAAGGTTTCAGATGAATATCTATTCACCTCAAAAGAAATCTAAAGACCAATAAAAGATCAGATTCCAATGGGAATGTCTGTACACCCCATAGCTAAATTAAATGGGGCAGTAAACAGAAAAGCAACAAAGAAAATATACATATAGCCATTTGATTCATAGCACTATATATTCTAAATAGTACTGGAAAGAGTCTCTATAAGTGTCTATTTATGTAGAAGCTGAAGATTATAAAAGTCCAAAATGGATGATGATGTCTATACGCCACATAAATTAAGAGGAGATGGTAGACAATGATGGAGGCTTACCGGAACCGTTGGACTCACAGAGACATATATCCCTTGAGTCAGAAAAGCTTGTGTTGCCACCGGGCAGTGGAGTGAGGTGTCACGCTAGACCAATACAGAATCCGGATGCTGTATCCAAAGCTCCCATCAGATTTCTTTCGTGTCTGACCAAATTTCGTAGTGGCTCATAGAAAGTAAAAAAAGGGGCCACATAGTGTAATACCGTTTAAGAGAGATAAAATTTATTGTGGTAGAAAACTTACATGTTCCATGGTAAAAAAGCGCTTAAATTAAAATTAATGGCAGGCAGTGGAGTCTCCCGACGCGTTTCGTCTCATTAGACTTCCTCTGGGGTTAATATATGGGATTCAATACTAGCGCTACACTATTTATATCCAAGAAATATGGGAACCCTCCTCAGCCAAATGCATCAAATCCTTACACAAATGTTCCTGGAAAGAAAAAACATTAAAATGTAACTGAAATGGGAGAAATATCAGATCTATCATCACTGTCACCCGTTGAAGCAAAATAGTGCTTCCTGATGAAACTATTGATGTCTAACAAAGTACCTAAGGTCAAAGTGTTGTGATGGACAAAAACGGAGTCCTTGTGGCTGGGTTACAACTATTGCGATTTGGATGCGGATTTCACTGCATCCAGTTCGCACGTCAGGAGATTGTGACCAGTTCTCAATGGAGCCGGTTCACACTTCTCCGGAGCGGCTCCAGAGCGAATTGCACAGAAGTTCTGTGAGTCTTCTGATCTTTTAGATCTGAACTCAGCCAAAAATTTGGATCATAAATCTGAAATGGTGAACAGGACCATACTGCAGTGTGAACCCAGCTAAGAGAGCAAAGATATCTCATCAGGAACTTGAGGTGACATTTAAAAAATGTATTGATTCTTTCGTATTTGAGGTCTGAGGGAGTAAGAACCCCTTCCTTTTTTTGCCTCCTCTCCTTGTTTTTTTTCCACCTTTCTTGCATCCCCATTTCATCTTTCCTCGATGTATCCCATTTTTTGAAGGAGCAGGTGTGCTGGTATTTTGACCGGTTCCTGGATTGGTGGTCTGTTCCATGGAGTTATCTGAGCCAGAAATTCAAACTCCATATCCAAGAAACTGACCCTCTTAGGAGGAGAAGACCCCCGATCCCATGTACGAGTTGTCTTCCAGGTATAAACATTGTTGGATTCATGATTTATGGCCTGGACCTGCTGATTGAATCTGACCAATGGCATAATGTCCTGTGCAATGTAAACACAGGCACAGGAAATTATACAATCTCTCCTCCTGGAGCCTTTTTCGGTTCCAGCGTGAGAGGAGAGAGCATTAACAGTGGGTACACAAGCCTTACACTGACAACAGATCACATATTTAACACTCTGACCACCCCCCCCCCCCAGTTAACCCTTTCACTCCCTTTCACAGTGTCATCAAGTACAGTGTACAGATTTTTTACTGATCACGGTATTGGTGTCACTTGTGACGCTTAACAGCTTAAGGGGCAGTTAGCGTTAGTTCCAGATAGGAAATATATGGCAGGTACCCTAAACCTAATAAAGATTTTACCCCCTGATCACCCCCAGTTAACCCTTTCACTCCCTGTCTAGATTTTTTTTTCTGATCACTGTATTAGTGTTAAAGGTGATGCTAGTTAGCATCAGCCTTCTATAGAGTCAGGGTCCCGCCACATATTCCCTAATAAAGATTGAACCCCCTGATCACCCCAGATTAATCCTTTGACTACCTGTCACAGTGTCATTAGTACAGTGTACCGATTGTCAGGTCTGCCAGGAGTAGTCTTTTTATCCCAGTATCAGGTGGAAGGGCGGTTGAGATCCTGCAGTCAGAAATACGGGACAACAACAGGAAGTGCAAACAGACTAAATCAAGGAACACCAAGCAAACAACTCAATTGGTAGCGAGTGAAGTCAATGAATCCCGATCAGAGTAATCCAAGAGGCAGGGTCAGGAACAGGCAGAGTCGGCAACAGTGATCAGAGAAGTCCAAAAGGAATAGTCCAAGAAGCGTAGTCAGGAACAAGCAGAAGTCAGCAGCAGAAATATACTATATTAAACAACAAAAACCAGGAAACAGGACCTATACTAGGGCGAAGACAGGAAGGGGAAGTGATGATTTATAGGGTCAGTAGATCAGGTGACTGCCTACAGCTGGTCACAGGGTGGAGCCAGCATCCAAACTCAAGGAGCAGAACAGAACAAGGATTCTACCTTAAAAACTTCCAATCCCGCGTATAGCAATATGATGGCCGCAAGGTGGCTCTGCCATCCCGGGCGGCAGTCATGATGTCCTTGGCTTCCTGGACATGAAGGGGGCGCGCGCGCCCACCGCGTCACTTGGGAGACGGTGCGCGTGCCTGGCGGCCGCAATGTCCGCCGGGCACCTGCAATTGCTTGTCACAGAGCAAGGACGTGGATCTGTGCGTGTATATAGGAACACCGATCGGTCACCTCCCCCAGTCAGTCAGTCTCCTCCCCCCCACAGTTAGAATCACTCCCTAGGTAACATTTAACCCCTTGATCGCCCCTTAGTGTTAACCCCTTCCCTGCCAGTGACATTTATACAGGAATCGGTGCATATTTATAGCACTGATTGTCAATGGTCCAAAAATAGTGTCAAAAACGTCCGATCTGTCCGCCGCAGCATCAGTCACAGGATCGAATCCCGGACACGGCGTGACACAGATCTTTTTTTCTGATCACTGTATTAGTATCATGGGTGAAGCCAGTTAGCGTCAGCGTCAGGCCCCATTCACACCTGAGCGTTTTGTAGCTTGAAGCCTTAAGCTACAAAACGCTGGAGGGGGGAAATCAATTATTCTCCATGGAGATGGTACACATCTCCACTCCAAAACGCTTAAGCCATAAGCTCCAAAACGCCTGAAGCTCAAACAAGTTCTGGAACTTTTTTTTTTTAGGCAGATTTGGGTGTTTTTCTGCTTTTTACATTGGTGACCTTTTGACCTGTACAAAATCGCTGCAAAAACGCGGCAAAATCACACGACTTTCTGCCTGAAAATGCTACGCTCAGGTGTGAATGGGGCCTAAGCGTCAATCCAAGACAGTGTCAGATTTTAACCCTTTGGTTGCCAGTAACACTAAACACACACTATACACCTCCATTACTAATATAGTGTCTGAACGGATCAATATCTTTGATCTGATCAGAACTATACTAGCGTCCCCAATAGTATAGTGTTCCCAAAAACGCGGCATTAGCAGGTGCATTTGGCCCCTCTGCCCAGCCCACCCAAACAAGTGCAGGATCAGTAGACTATACACCGTACACAAAACCACAACGTTAGCAGCGTTAGGCCCTCTCTCTGTTAGCACTAGCATTACAGCGTTACATTTTTTTTGTAGCGGTTCAAACAGTCTTCGGCAACCAGGTGCTTTTTTTTGTTTTGTTTTTTTTTGGAGTCACACTAGGTACCTGTAAATTTATTGGCCAAAATGTCAAAGGAAAGGTGCTCTAGTGAAGAGGCCTATAGGATACTGAGCATGACAGATGAGAGTGATGGAGAGTCCTCACTGTCAGATTCAGGCTCAGTATTTGAACCTGTAGAGAGCAGCGGCACCCTGACAGATAGCTCTGACGATGGAGTAGAGGTCCCTGCTAAGGTCAAGCGTACCCAAACCCGTTCCTCGGTTGCTCAGAGACGCTTACTTCTTGGGAGGAAAGCAATGGCAAACCTAGATAAC
The DNA here is from genome assembly GCA_037952925.1 of Lithobates clamitans. Classification (NCBI taxonomy): domain Eukaryota; kingdom Metazoa; phylum Chordata; class Amphibia; order Anura; family Ranidae; genus Lithobates; species Lithobates clamitans. Next base: position 6,454,729 of record JBBGZY010000765.1, read on the forward strand.
ATTATAAAAAACAAAGACATCACCCTACCCACAAAGTGCCATAAAGTCAAAGCTATGGTATTCCCACTAGTAACCTATAGCTGTGAAAGTTGCACCATGAGGAAAGCTGAACGGCGAAGATATAATGCTTTTAAACTATGGTGTTAACCTCCCTGGCGGTTTTCCCGAGTGTGGCTAGGGGTTAAATTTCAGGACCATTAGCGGTAACCCCGAGCCGCACCCGGGATTGCATTGCAGGATCCTGGAAGAGGTTACTTACCTTGCCCCCAGGATCCTGCGATGTCCCCCCTCTGTGTCTGTGGGCTGTGTTCTCCTTCCGAAGCCTCTGTGTGCTGGGTTCCGTTCCCTGCAAGCGTCTCGACGCATGGGGACGGGGCCTGGCGGCAAATTCAAAAAAGAGAAAATTCATAACACATACAGTACACTGTAATCTTACCGATTACATTAATGTATGAAATCATTTCACATCCCCTTTGTCCCTAGTGGTTTGTCCAGTGCCCTACATGCAGTTTTATGATGTATACTGTTCTTTCTGCCTGCAAACTGGAGATTGTCCATAGCAACCAAAAAGTGTCCCTTTACGTCAAAAGTGGTTTTAGAGCAGCTAGAAAACAGCGATAATAAATTAGAACACTTGCAGAATTGAGCGATAGTGAATCGTGGGGAAATACATTTAATATTATATTATTTTTTATAATTATTTATATTTATTATTTTGTGTTTCAAACTTCATCATACCCGCAATATCCACTAGACTCTTGTTTGGACAAATTTAAGTGTGTTATTGCTAAGAATTACAGGCCTACAATATAAAACACCAAATCTCTATGCAAAATAATTGTACCGCTTTGAGACGCAAAAATCTGACATAATCATACCACCAGGGAGGCTACAGAACACACTCCTGAAAGTCCCTTGGACGGCAAGAACATCAAACCAGTCAATCTTGAAGGAAATCAGCCCTGAATATTCACTGGCAGGACAGATCCTAAAGATGAAACGGAAATACTTTGACCACCTAATGCGAAGAGAGGACTCTTTGGAAAAGACTCCGACGCTGGCAAACATGGACGGAAACAGAAGGACGACAGAAAACTAGATGGATAGATAGCATCATCGAAAACCATGAACATGAAGTTAAGAAAGCTCCGGGAGGCAATGGAGGACAGAAAAGCCTGTCGCGCTATGGTCCATGAGGTCACGAAGAGTGAGACACGACTGAACAACAGGGGTTCAATACTTTCAAAAGGCATTTCAACACTTTTCTCATCTTAACACGAAGAATGCACAAGCTGATTATTATGAAGCATTATCCAAAGGACATAGTGGAGCTTTTACTTCAGAGCAGAAAAAGATAGGACTCTACAACAAAGTTTGTTAAAATCCCTGATCACCCAAGTGATTTTTCTCTCAACAAAGAGTTATGCCCTGTACACACGGTCGGACTTTGTTCAGACATTCCGACAACAAAATCCTAGGATTTTTTCCGACGGATGTTGGCTCAAACTTGTCTTGCATGCACACGGTCACACAAAGTTGTCGGAAAATCCGATCGTTCTAAACGCGGTGACGTAAAACACGTACGTCGGGACTATAAACGGGGCAGTGGCCAATAGCTTTCATCCCTTTACTTATTCTGAGCATGCGTGGCACTTTATCCGTCGGATTTGTGTACACACGATCGGAATTTCCGACAATGGATTTTGTTGTCGGAAAATTTTATATCCTGCTCTCAAACTTTGTGGGTCGGAAAATCCGATGGAAAATGTGTGATGGAGCCTACACACGGTCGGAATTTCCGACAACAAGGTCCTATCACACATTTTCCGTCGGAAAATCCGACCGTGTGTACGGGGCATTACTCTTCAAGTTTTTGGAGATTTAGCCACTTAAAATGGGATTTGCATTGAAATTGGCTTACATAGTTACAACAGTCCATCCAATTCAACCAAAAATACAATCCCCTATACATAATCCTTCACCCACAGTTAATCCAGAGGAAGGTGAAAAACCCCAGCAAAGCATGCTCCAATTTGCTACAGCAGGTGAAAAATTCCTTCCTGACCCCCCCACCCCCGAGGCAATCGGATTTTCCCTGGATGAACTTCACCTATAAATGTCGGTACCCAGTTGTGCTATTATGTACATTTAGGTAACAAACCAAGGCTTTTTTTAAAGCAATCTACTGGGCTGGCCAGAACCCCCTCTAGAGAGAGAGTCTATTCCACATTTTCACAGCTCTTACTGTGAAAAAACCTTTCCGTATTTGGAGATGAAATCTTTTTTTCTCTAGACGTAAAGAGTGTCCCCTTGTGCTCTGTGATGACCTTAAAGTGAATAACTCAACACCAAGCTTACTATAAGGACCCCTTATGTATTTATACATATTGATCTCCTTAACCACTTAAGCTCCCTGGCGGTATGATTATTTCAGATTTTAGGTGCTGAAAGCGGTACAATATTGTAGGCCTGTAATTCTTAACAATAACACACTTATATCTGTCCACCAAGAGTCTAGTAGATATCCCAGGTATGATGAAGTTTGAAACACAGAATCATAAATTATAATATAATATAAATAATTTTTAAAAAATATAATAAAATAAATTTCCCCATGATTTACTATCGCTCAATTCTGCAAGTGTTCTAATTTACGATCGCTGTTTTCTAGCTGGTCTAAAGCCACTTTTGACGTAAAAGGGATGCTTTTTGGTTGCTATGGACAATGTCAAGTTTCCAGGCAGAAAGAACAGTATATAAAATATAAAACTGCATGCAGGGCACTGGACAAAGCACTGGGGACAAAAGGGAAATGATTTCATACAGTACTGTAATCTGTAAGATTACAGTACTGTATGTGTTATGATTTTTACATTTTTTTGAATTTGCCGCCAGGCTCCGACCCCATACGTCGCAACGCTCGTAGGGAACGGAGCCTGGCACAGAGAGGCTTCGGAGGAGGACAGAGCCCGCAGACAGCTCGGGGGGACATCGCAGGATCCTGGGAACAAGGCAAGTATACCACACAAGGATCCTGCAATGCAATCCCGAGTGTGGCTCGGGGTTACCGCTAATGGTGCTGAAATTTTACCCCGAGCAGAAATACCGTCAGGGAGGTTAAGGACCAAGCCTCTTTTTTTTAGATGTGTCGTTTACAAGTTAAAAACTGTTTTTTTTTTGCTAGAAAATTACTTAGAACCCCCAAACATTATACATTTTTTTTTTTTTAACACCCTAGAGAATAAAATGGAGGTCATTGTAATACTTTGTTATACCGAATTTGCGCAGCTGTCTTACAAGCGCACTTTTTTTTGGAAAAAATACACTTTTTTTAAAAATAAAAAATAAGACAATAGTAAAGTTAGCTCAATTTTTTTGCCGCAATTTTGTTTATAAGTGTTTTTACAGGTGCCCTATTTTTTAACATTACAAAACTTAAAAAATGATAGCAAATGATGAAAAAACACTAAAAATTTATTAAAAACTTGTAATTGCTTGCTATGCTTCATAGACCATTTATATACCCCTTATGAGCATGATCCAATCCAATACACCACTAGCATTACAGTTAGCCAAAGTATAATTGGAATTTGACCTATACGTTAGATTTCAACCAGAGGACCCCACCATTGAGCTTCACCCCTGACTTGATCAAACATATTTGCATGAAATTTAGGGTTATGGTTAGTGTTTCCTATTAGGGTTAGGGTTTTCCCCTTGAAGAACAAGTTTAGGGTTATGATTTCCCGTTAGGGTTTTTGGTTAGGCTTTTCCATTAGGGTTAGGGGGTTATGGTTAGGGTTTTCCCCTTGAAGAACATGTTAGGGTTTCCGGTTAGGGTTTCCCATTAGGGGGTTATAGTTGGGGTTAGGGTTTTCCCCTTGAAGAACAAGTCAGGGTTTCCGGCTAGGAGGTTATGGTTAGGGTTTTCCCCTTGAAGCACAAGCAAAAAAAAAAAAAAAAAAAAACATCAATTGCAATTTAAGAATTAAATATATAAAAAATAAAATTTGCGTTTTTTCCTCATATATGCTCATTATGGGATCCATAGTAAAAGCACCGAAATTGAGGTAGATACAAGTACACTGCTGCTCTCTCAGCTGCTGCTACTCACTCTGGTCTCACAGAATGGCTGAAATAGTTAAATAATACTGTTTTTTGGGTTTTGGGAGGGTCCTATGATGTGATCTTAAATAGACGCTCCTGCCCCGGTATATGCCAATTTGACATTGGGCTACTGGGAAAAGGAATACACCTGGGCTAACAACCCGTTCGCCAGGCACATCGTATTTTTTGGTAGATATATTACATAGTTACATAGTAGGTGAGGTTGAAAAAAGACAAGTCCATCAAGTCCAACCTATGAACATTGAATGAATATTGATGACATTTTGCTCATCTGGAGTGGTGGCCCGGATGTTTTTCCCCATCCTTTGTGGCCCACTGCAACGCCAACCTCCTTCGGTTTATTTTTCACACATGCACTCGACCCCATGGAGTTGGCGTTTTTAGACTTCGTTCTAACCCATGACAAGGGTAGTATTCTTACAAAAAAAATCACGTCAAGCACACCAGTGGGAAAGGTCAACTGCGGGAAGTCAGAAGTCATGCTCTTCGGAAAGTGGTTCCTGCCTTCTTCTGCACCCATTCCTTTCAGCATCAAGACGGACTTCATCAAAATTCTTGGGGTCTGGTTTGGAGCTGAGGGCGCAGCCCTGAAGTCCTGGGAGGAAAGACTGTCAAAGATGTGACAGAAGTTTGGACTTTGGAGCCTCAGAGAACTCACCATCGAAGGTAAAACACCGGTACTCCGCAGTGAGATTCTAACTGTGTTGCAGTACCTCGCCCAGGCCTGGCCCCCCTGGGTTAACACCTGCAAGGCGATCACCAGGGTGGTGTTTCACTTCATCTGGAGCTCCAAAATGGACAGAGTGAAGCGGGCGGTTATGTTCAAGGAACCCCTCAAGGGCGGTAAGGGCGTTCCCGACATCGCTGCCCTACTGAGGGTGCGCTTTGCTTGTAACTGCATCCGCAGGACATTGGTGGACAGAACTGTGGACTCTGGTGGTAACTCTATGTCCCGTTTTTTCCTCCTGCCTCTTTGGAGGACCCTTGGATGGGACAGCTCCATCCCCTACAACTGGGACACCCCTTGGTACTACTTGGACACCTTCAAGTTTATTAAGGAGCTGGGGCTACATGGAGTGAAGCCCGACTTGTGGAAGCCAAAAACTATCCACAAGTTGATTAGAGCATCGGACATTGTTGAGACTGTTACAAGCCTCCCTTCAGCCACTTGCAAAGTGGTCTGGAGGAATGTTTCTTCAAAGAGACTCACCAACAGGCACAAAGATCTGGCATAGATGGCAATACAAGGGGGGTTGCCACTCAGGACATTCATGCATGCCAGAAACCTGTGCAGATACAGGCACTGCCCCTTTTGCATCATCCAGGAGGAAACTGCTTTTCATGGTTTTCTGGGAGTGCCCCTTTGCACAGGACCTGTTGAGGGCCTTGGAACCTGAACTGAAAGACTGTGCCACAGACTGCCATCACACACTTTGGTGTGTTGAACCGACTCTTCTGTGGAACTCATTCACAGGAGGACATTGACGGTGCCTGGCGGGTGCTGTGTTGCTTTAAGGACACTTTGTGGTGCGCCAGAAAGTGCCTCATCCACCAGCGGGAGAGGATGTCCATTGAGGACCGTCACAGACTGGGACACAGTCTGCTCAGAGACTATCACTTGATGGACTTCAAGGAGGAAGAGGAGGTCTGAAGATTTCCCCTTTCCCCCGTGTATCCTTTGGCAGTTCAATAAAGCTTCGGCCTGTGAACTCTTTTTTCTCCCTCCCCTACCCCATCTCCTCCACCCCCCCCAATCACACCCGTTGCCCATTTGAATGCTACTAGACTGTATGACCTGATTTTATGTGACATGTTTTTTGAAAGTAATGCTCTCAGGGTAATGGCGGTGTCATGCATGATGTGATGTTTCGGGGTATTATTACTCTGCACAACACATCAGGCATCATACCGCAGGATGAATGTAATTTATTTTGTATGCTTGGAAATGTATTATGTAGTGTATTTTATGCGCTGCGTCACAGTACAGAGTGGAAAGTATCCTGTTGAAGTATTTGTTTTTTTGTATATTTTCTTGCAAAATAAAGTATACATTTTCAATCAAAAAGTGGGAATTCGTATCTCCATTATAATAGTTGTGATCACCCTACATGGATAAAGAATATTCCAAGTGGACAATTTAACAGGTTAAAGCTGAGTTCCACACAAAAATGGAACTTCCGCTGTTTGGAACCCTCCCCCCCCTCCGGTGTCACATTTGGCACCTTTCAGAGGGGAGGGGGGGTGCAGATACCTGTCTAAGACAGGTTTTTGCACCCACTTCCGGCATAGACTCCCACGGGAGTCTATGCCTCTTCCTGTCCCTCCGCGCTGTCTCCTGGGAAACACACAGGTCCCAGGAGATAGCGGGGACCAGTTACGATGCGCAGTGCGACTCGCGCATGCGCAGTAGGGAACCGGGAAGTGAAGCCGCAACGCTTCACTTCCTAAATCCCTCACCTAGGATGGCGGCGGCAGCTGCCGAGAACCGAGCGGGTTATCGGCGTCGGCTGCCGACATCGCTGGACCCTGGGACAGGTAAGTGGCCATGTATTCATGTCCACTTACCTTACCAAGTCAGCAGCTGCAGTATTTGTAGCTGCTGGCTTTTAATATTTTTTTTTTTAGGTTGATGTAGGTGGACTCCCTCTTTAAGGAGAAATTGTTCGAGAGTAGAAGATTATGTTTTACAAGGTGGCTCTATGAAAATGAAATTTGAATTCAAGGCTTACCCCTCGGAACTGGTCAAAGAGGCATTCATGTCACACATGAACCCTCTTTCTAGAGAGAAAATCATAGCTGAAGGGAACGATAACCATACAGTAAGATTCGTGTCAACCTTAAATGATACATATAGGTCAGTTTCAAAAATCATACAAAAACCTTATAAAATCGTATTGCTAGACCAGCGTTTAGCCCCTGTGCTGCCAGCAGCTCCAGAAATAACTTTCAGAAAGGCTTGCACTATGAAAAATATACTTGCACCAAGTAAAATGCAAACAGAACATCAGATCCCCATTAGATATTAGAATGTACTTTGATAATAGCACAGCAATTTTTCAGTGTAAAAAAAAAAATAAAAAAAAAAAAAAAGGAGGATGCTATCAAACAGTTTATCACATGTTCCATAGACTTTGTCGTTTGTTTTGCGGTGTCCATGTGGCCTCTTGTACGTGGGACGCACTATACACACTCTGCGTGCAAGAATTGGGAATCACCACAGGTTCATCAAAAAAGGTTGCGATGAACACAGCATTTTCACCGCATGCACAATGACGACCTAAAATGTCTGGAAGTTTTTGTCACAGAGACCATCCCTAAGGGCACCTTGACTGCAAAACGGGAGATTTTCCCTTTTATGTAGAAGGGAAGTATTCTGGATATACCTTGTTTGACTCTCTCGCACCAAAAGGCCTAAGCAAGGAATTGGAAACATGCAGTTTTAAATCGATTTTATCCAATACCTCCCCTTTTAGTCATTATGGAAACGCGTAGTCACGGCCACCGAACAGACTGCGCTTCACGCTGGTCCCCGTGTTCTTCCAGCTACCCCCATCCGGACGAGCCCTCCTCAGCTTCTCTCGGCATCTGTACACAAGGGCTCTGGGTCTTCCCACCCCACACTCTGTGGTAACCTTCACCTGCTGACCCTTTCATCCAGGGAGAGTGGCTACATCTGTTTGCAAACCACAGCTTTCCTTCTACACCCACAAGCACACTAGCCGGCTCAGCGAACGGTTCTGTCGAGAGCGTCTTGGTTCCCTTGCCGCGGCTTTCCTCCCCCTTCCTGAGCACGCCAGCCATCTCAGTAGGGCTGCAACTAACGATTATTTTCATAATCGATTAGTTGGCCGATTATTGTTTCGATTAATCGGTTAATAACCTTAAAAAAAAAAAAAAAGTGTGGTGTATAATTCAGTTTATATTTAAAGTTTTAAAAAAGGAAATGTATTCCTAAGTATCTCTATGCAGTGGTAAATATAAATAACCAACTATATGTTATACTGTATATACTATTAGAGGAGAGATATACTGTATATACTATTAGAGGAGATATACTGTATACACTATTGGAGGAGATATATATACTGTATATGCTATTAGAGGGGATATATACTATTAGAAGAGATATACTGTATATACTATTAAAGAGTGAATCTGGTAAATATCACACCTATGCGGTTTGCTTTTGATCTGTTTCTGCAGTGCTTTTTGCTGTGCGTTGTGATTTTTGCGCACGTGATTTTGCTGCGATTTGCGTTTTTGCATTTTTTTTTTGGACAATTTGTCGTTGAGCAGATTAAAAAGAAACACAAAATGCTGCAAAAACACATTACATGCTCTTCTGCAGCTTCTCCATTGAAGTATATTAAACCAAAAAAGCACTGATTTGTGTTAAAGTCCCTGACCCTTTCCAAATATGCAGCGGCTGAAAAAAGCATAGATGTGACCTTGTCCCATAGGAAACCATGTAAATGAACTGTAGAGCGTTTCTGCAAAAAGCACCAAAAAACACATAGATGTGAACCAGGTCTAAGATGTTTAGGAACATAATGGGGTTAAAAAAACTAAAATTAGCCTTTTATAGTACAAAAAAAAAAAAAAAAGCAGATAATCACTAATGTAAGGGGTACATTTTTTTTACTGTAGAACTGTGAAAGTAATATTTACAGTAGCGATTTGCTCTTTTTGTACTATAAAGGACTCATTTTAACCCCACTATGTTACTGGCCGATTATTCGATTATGAAAATAGTAATCGATTAATTTCATAATCGATTAGTTGTCGATTAATCGATTAGTTGTTTCAGCCCTACATCTCAGTACACCCCGGTGGACGTCAGGACTCCCATGTGCAGCGGGAATATTGGCGCCCCCCTCACTGCACTGTTCCATCATTGGATGCCATAAGCTCCTCACTGCTCCGGGGACCTTCAGTTATTTATTTCCTACCCCTCTTTCGATTGCACTATTACAGAAATGCCTTTTATTTATTATTACTGTTAAGAGAGACTTCTCCTCATTACCTCTTTGTATGCTGACAGTTCTCATTTGGGTTGTTTTTGTTCCTCATTTCTGCCAATGAGGGACTTGTCTTCAATTTGACCCACTGAGCGCTGACACCCTTTGTTTTGTATTGTTGTCATCCCTAATTTCCATTTATGGTTACCGTTCAGCTGCACTGGGCCTAGTGCATACTTGTCACACATTTGTGAGTAAGAGCTGCAGCTGACAGAGGAACGTTTTTATTGTGTGCACAGGGAGTATGTGTGTATATACAGTGGCTTGCGAAAGTATTCGGCCCCCTTGAACTTTTCAACCTTTTGCCACATTTCAGGCTTCAAACAAAGATATAAAATTTAATTTTTTTTTGTGAAGAATCAACAACAAGTGGGACACAGTTGTGAAGTGGAACGAAATCTATTGGATATTTTAAACTTTTTTTAGCAATTAAAATACTGAAAAGTGGTGCGTGCAAAATTATTCGGCCCCTTTACTTTCAGTGCAGAAAACTCACTCCATAAGTTCAGCGAGGATCTCTGAATGATCCAATGTTGTCCCAAATGACTGATGGTGATAAATAGAATCCACCTGTGTGTAATCAAGTCTCTGTATAAATGCACCTGCTCTGCGATAGTCTCAATGTTCTGTTGAAAGCGCAGAGAGCATCATGAAGACCAAGGAACACACCAGGCAGGTCCGTAATACTGTTGTGGAGAAGTTTAAAGCCGGATTTGGATACAAAAAGATTTCCCAAGCTTTAAACATCCCAAGGAGCACTGTGCAAGCGATCATTTTGAAATGGGAGTATCAGACCACTGCAAATCTACCAAGACCTGGCTGTCCCTCTAAACTTTCAGCTCAGACAAGGAGAAGACTGATCAGAGATGCAGCCAAGAGGCCCATGATCACTCTGGATGAACTGCAGAGAACTACAGCTGAGGTGGGAGAGTCTGTCCATAGGACAACAATCAGTCGTACACTGCACAAATCTGGCCTTTATGGAAGAGTGGCAAGAAGAAAGCCATTTCTCAAAGATATCCATAAAAAGTCTCGTCTAAAGTTTGCCACAAGCCACCTGGGAAACACACCAAACATGTGGAAGAAGGTGCTCTGGTCCGATGAAACCAAAATCGAACTTTTTGGCCACAATGCAAAACGATATGTTTGGCGTAAAAGCAACACCGCTCATCACACTCAACACACCATCCCCACCATGAAACATGGTGGTGGCAGCATCATGGTTTGGGCCTGCTTTTCTTCAGCAGGGACAGGGAAGATGGTTAAAATTGAGGGGAAGATGGATGCAGCCAAATACAGGACCATTCTAGATGAAAACCTGTTGGAGTCTGCAAAAGACCTGAAACCGGGACGGAGATTTATCTTCCAACAAGACAATGATCCCAAACATACAGCAAAATCTACAAAGGAATGGTTCACAAATAAACGTATCCAAGTGTTAGAATGGCCAAGTCAAAGTCCAGACCTGAATCCAATCGAGAATCTGTGGAAAGAGCTGAAAACTGCTGTTCACAAACGCTCTCCATCCAACCTCACTGAGCTTGAGCTGTTTTGCAAGGAAGAATGGGCAAGAATTTCAGTCTCTGTGCAAAACTGATAGAGACATACCCCAAGCGACTTGCAGCTGTAATCGCAGCAAAAGGTGGCTCTACAAAGTATTAACGCAAGGGGGCCGAATAATTTTGCACGCCCCACTTTTCATTTTTTTATTAGTTAAAAAAGTTTCAAAAATCCAAAAGATTTCGTTCCACTTCACAATTGTGTCCCACTTGTTGGTGATTCTTCACAAAAAATAAAAATTTTATATCTTTATGTTTGAAGCCTGAAATGTGGCAAAAGGTTGAAAAGTTCAAGGGGGCCGAATACTTTTGCAGGCCACTGTGTGTGTATATATATATATATATATATATATATATATATATATATATATATATATATATATATATATATATATATATATATATATATATATATATATATATATGTGTATATATATATATATATATATATATATATATATATATATATATATATATATATATATATATATATATATATATATATATATGTGTATATATATATATATATATTTTAATATAGTGTCCCAGCCCTTGCAGCCCTTTCCATCTGTGCAAGGAGCTGAGTATCCACCTCCTCATTAACACCGGGAGGTCTTTAACCCCTTCAGCCCTGGAAGAATTTACCCACTTCCTGACCAGAGCACTTTTTGCGATTTGACACTGCGTTGCTTTAACTGACAATTGCGCGGTCGTGCGACGTTGTACCCAAACAAAATTGACGTCCTTTTTTTCCCTACAAATAGAGCTTTATTTTGGTGGCATTTGATCAGTTTTTATTTTTTGCGCTATAAACAAAAATAGAGCGACAAAAATATATAAAAAAAACTTTTTTCCCCTCAGTTTAGGCCGATATGTATTCCACAGATGTGTGATTCTCGCTCTAAAAGGCTTACCTCTGGTGTTGCACGGAGATAAACTATGCCATCCAGTTCTATTTCTGTCTCAAACTGAGTCAGAAGCCAGGTATGCCAGTCTTGGTAAATAGCCCACTCTGTTTCACTGATGCTTCCCGACTCAAACAAGCTTGAAGCAAATACATACCTAAAAAGCCAAGAGAGAAGATACATGAATTTAAAAAAATATAACGCTCCTTTAACTGAATTCAAAGTGTAGATAATGGGAATAGGCAGCGCTACTCAATTCAAAAATGCAAGAACAAAAAAAATAAAAAAAACAAAACAGAAAAAAATAAAAACACTATTTATCGGCGTATAAAAACGCACAGGTGTATAGCACGCACCTCAATTTTAAGAGGGAAGGAAAAAATGTTTTCACAGCCCCCTTCCCCAGTACACAGCCCCCCTCCCCAGTACACAGTCCCCATCCCCAGTACACAGTCCCCCTCCCCCTGCACTCCCAGGAGACCCCAAGTCTCCTGGGACAGTGCTGCCAGCATTCTCTACAGCTAAGAAAAAAAATCACTGCCAGTCCCTTCCACACTGCTCCTCCTGTGTCACTGCTATTGTAAAATGAAGCTTCCATATACCTCAATAGCTCCTTTTTTCCACTGACCTGGTCACATGACTGCTCTCTCTGACGTTACATGGTCATGTAACTGCTCTCCTCCACCAATCTAAAGCTTAGGAGGAGGGGGGAGAGCAGCCAGAAAAAAAACTGAGCTATTGAGATATTTACAAGCTTCGTTTTATAATGACACTGACACAGGAGTAGTGTAGGAGAAGGGGCTGGCAAGTGATTTTTTTTTATCAACTTTAGACTATGCAGGCAACGTTGTCCCAGGGCCAGGAGAGACAGGGCAGTCACCCTGACACCCGCCAATGGGTGGCTCCCGGGGCAGACCGCCCGATCCCTGGCCCCTGTTGGTAAAACATAGTATAACACGCAGGCACTGTTTGTCCTCTGTTTTCAGAGGAAAAAAGCGTGTTATATGCCGGTAAATAAATAAAAACCTACTATTCACCTTATACAGCAGTGGTCTCCAAACTGTGGCCCGGGGGCCAGGTGCAGACCTTTGCTTTTATCTGGCCCTTGGACACTATTTCATTCACTGACACCAATAAAAGGGGACTATTTTTCCCAATGACCCCAACAATGAGAACCAATGACACCAATGATGGGGTACAGTTCCTCCCAATGACACCAATGATGGAGCACAATTCCTCCCAACGACACCAATGATGGAGCACAATTCCTCCCAACGACACCAATGATGGAGCACAATTCCTCCCAACGACACCAATGATGGAGCACAATTCCTCCCAACGACACCAATGATAGTGGGGGGAATTGTGCTCCATCATTGGTGTCATTGGGAGGAATTGTGCCCCATCATTGGTGTTAGTGGGAAAAAATGTGCTCCAACACCAATGATGGGGCACAATTCTTTCCTCCAACACCAAAGATGGGGGATTTTGTATTCCAAGTCCGGCCCTCCTAAAGTCTGAAGGACAGTGAACTGGAAAGTTTGGAGACCACTGTTATACAGTATATAACAAATTCTCAATAGAGTGCAATGCACAAACCATAAAATGGTTTGTGTGGTTAATAAACCCAAACCTTATATAGAATTTCATGTACTTCAAAAATTTATATATTATACAAAATTGTGCAAAGATGCTTAAAGAATTTGTACAACGTTCATCCCACTTTTTATATGGTGCCACAAGCCTAAAGTGCATAAAATAATATTAGGATGAAGAAGTGCCCATTCAAAATTTAGCATTTCAATATGGTCCACCCAAAACTGAAAATTCAGTAGTGCTCCATCCACAGCAGAAAAGACCAGATTTTGGTGCTCTTGTGCTCACCCCTCTGAATTGGTCTCACTCACCAGAACTGTTGGACCTTTGAGTTTGAAAGGTCTGCACATCATGTGTTTAATACGCAAAGAAAAAAGAAAGTCTCCACTTCTCCTCCACACCAACAGGCAGACTCAAAGCACATGCAGAAATAACAACTGGAAAGGGGAGCTTATCGCATAAAACAAATAAAAAATTTTTTATAAAAAAAAAAAAAAAAAAAAAACAAAAAACAAAAACAAGGTAGGCGTGGCTGGATGAGAAGCTGAGCGGAGGTGTCCGAGAAGAGCTCCTGCCATTCTGCATCCATCCTGGGCCAGTTTACCAGCTCCGCTCACGGCTCACCTCCCACACCAATACCGTAGCTTCTCTGCCTGTCAGGGAGCCACTCGATGCCTTCAAAAATCGGTGTTCCACACATTCACAGCCGCGGCTCCAGCTTCGACACCACATGCGGCTGCAGCTACTGCTAGCGAACGTGGAGGTAGGTGCCCCGCTGAAGCCTTTGTGCCCCCGCCGTCCCAATCTCCAGCAGGGCACACAAACATGATCCTGGCTGGCTGGATTTGAAAGCATCAAAACATCTCTTCTGGTCTAGATTCATCACTTAGCGGAGGAGTGCAATCTCATACCAAATAATTTAGATAAAAAGGGGCCATCTCTCACAGTCTAAGGCCTGGGCGTCAGAGGATCGCACAGGGCAACACCTGGCTATAATCACTGAATTGCACAGAACAGTAAAATTGCTTGTCTCAAAGTCAGAAAATCGCACGAGACACAATGTTAGGGTCCTTGGTCTCCCTAAAGGCTCTGAGGGGGATCGCTTGGCAGACTTTGCAGGAGCCTTTTTTTAAAATCTTCTGGGCTTGGCTGAAGTCTATGAAGGTATATGTATATGTGGCCGAACGGGAGCATCACATTCCTATGGGTCGCCCCATCTCAGGGGTCCCTCTTCGCCCTTTCCTGTACATTTTTTGAACTACTGTGATTGATACTCTGAAGCCAGGAAACACCCAAAACCTGCAATATGGCAATGCTCACATCATGCTGTTCCCTGATTTTTCTTCAGATCGCCAAAAAAAAAAAAAAAGAAGAAGTGAAAAACCTTTACAGATGTTCGCCACCGACTGGGAGACCGCAATATCAAATATGGAATGCTTTACCCTAGCCGACTGCGAGTGATGTGGATATTTTGAAATTACTATTTATATCAAGGAGCTTCAAGGGAACCATTGTGAGGACTTTCTAATTAAATTACCATGCCCCGTTGTATGTATGCATGCATGTATATATATATATATATTATAGGAATGTGTGTACTTAATAACTTATGGCCCAGCTTACTTCTTCTCACTGCCTCTCAAAAGCTGTTTGATGTCTTCAATGGTCAGTTAATAACCAAGTTACTCTATTGTTTGAAGAGATGGCCCTATCAGACGTAGTGTCTCCACTTGGTCTTGATATGCTAATTTCGGAACTGGTTATAGTAGGATCAAAGAGGGCTAACTGTTTTAAGCCAGACACAGAGGCACCAAAGAGTCTAATGTTTAAGCATGATGGCCAACTGCACTTGAAATTTCAGCCAATCAGGATTCAATGCCACTTCTGAACCAATGAGGTGATCCTGAGTTTTGATTGGTAGGAATGGGTAATTCTATCATAAAAACCAAAGCCTAGAGATGCTACATGGCCACACGTAAGAATGCCTGTGTAATGTATTCTCTTACTTTTCCCTAACTTTTTCTATCGTAGGATTTTGCCTTAATATATGATTAATCTCTTGATAGCATGTGTATGACCATTATAACAATATGTTGTATCATTGGTAACATCATTGTTTTTAAGGTTGTATCATTTATGTTATAGTTGCTAACCTCGGATTAATACAAGTTTCTTTTCTGTACAATAGTAAGTTTAAATAAATTAGATTGTTATCCTTTTCGCACAGGTATCATTCATTCTTAATTTCATGGGTTGATTCATATGGATAAAAGGATTTAATCACTTATGTTATGCATCATTAAGCATATAAGTGAGGTAAACATAGCCATGTCAGATGGTGCCCCCTGTGTGAGGAAGTTTAACGTTTGGGTGAATGCGATTTGTTGTATGGAAGACAGAGCTGGTTTATACCTAACCCCAGAAACGCGAAGCATTTTTTTCTTATGTCTTCAGTTCACCTGTCTCCGTCTGAATACCCAGACTAAAAAAACTTCTCAGAACTTTCCTTTTTACCTTTTGTCTATACTAATACTTTGAAGAAACTGATTTTGAATAATGTATATAAAAAATGAAATTTTAAGTGCAAATGATGAGGGCTCCATTTGGAATCTTGGAAGCAATGGAAAAGGATATGTGCCTCTCTGCCAAGAAGCTATTACAGTTGTCCCTTTGAATGAGATTAGGCCAATCGTGATTAAAACACACCTGTGGGCATAGAGCTACATTTCCACTGGTACAACGCCAAGGTTGCACAATTGAATGTGTGACTGAGGTGCGGCTTTGAATGTGACTTTGATCCAAATTTACACTCTGGGTCGGAGTCGCATTCGGAGTCACATCAGAGTGGTGCAGGTACCTTTTCATAGTAGCTGCAGCTTTGAGTCGCATAGATTGGGACTGGTGCTATTGAAATCAATGGTCTGCGACTTGTAATGTGACTATACTGTGTGTACTGTTGGAGGAGATGTACTGTGTGGACTATTAGAGGAGAGATATGCTGTGTATGCTATTGGAAGGTGTATGCTGTGTGTACTGTTGGGGGTGAGTCTGGTGGATATCATCAGGCTCAGTGATCAATTGTTTTTATTAAAAAAAAAAAAAAAAAAAGTCGTTTTGGGAGCGTTCTTTTGAGTCTCTAATCGTTAGTGGGGTCGGGTCGACGTTTATTTTCAACTACAGTGATGGGAAGATTTGGAGATAATAGGGAACTTCTTGGTCAAGGGAATTTTCAGACAGTGTATGTGGTTTTCGTTCAAAAATTACATTGCTTTTAAAAACAGAATGTTAAAAACAAGTTAAAATTTGAAACATTCTTTCATTCAGTGAACGTACAAAGATTTTTAATCTGAATATTCTCGTCTGAAAATTGATCCATGTGGCCAGCATAAGGCTCGGTACACACCTATGCAGTTTGCTTTTGATCTGTTTCTGCAGTGCTTTTTGCTGTGCATTTTGATTTTTGCGCACGTGATTTTGCTGCAATTTGCATTTTTGCATTATTTTTTTTTTGGCCAATTTTGTTGTTGGTCAGATTAACCACTTGACCACTGGGCACTTAAACCCCCTTAATAACCAGACCAATTTTCAGCTTTCGGTGCTCTCACATTTTGAATGACAATTACTCAGTCATGCAACACTGTACCTATATGAAATTTTTGTCCTTTTTTTCACACAAATAGAGCTTTCTTTTGGTGGTATTTAATCACCGCTGGGTTCTTTATTTTTTTCGCTATAAAAGAAAAAAGACCAAAAATTCTGTAAAAAAATGCAGTTTTCTTCATTTCTGTTATAAAATTTTGCAAATTAGTAATTTTTCTTCATATATTTTGGCCACAATTTATACTGCTACATATCTTTGGTAAAAATACCCCAAATCGGTGGATATTATTTGGTCTTTGTGAAAGTTATAGAGTCCAAAAGCTATGGTGCCAATATCTGAAAATTGATCACACCTGAAGTACTGACGGCCTATCTAAGTTCTTGAGACCCTAACATGCCAGAAAAGTACAAATACCCCCCAAATGACCCCTTTTTGGAAAGAAGACATTCCAAGGTATTTAGAAAGATGCATGATGAGTTTTTTGAAGTTGTCATTTTTTCCTCACAATTCTTTGCATAATCAAAAAAAATTTTTTTCCCCCCACAAAATTGTCATATTAGCAGGTTATTTCTCACACACAGCATATGCATACCCCAAATTACACCCCAAAACACATTCTGCTATTACTCCAGAGGACGGCGATACCACATGTGTGAGACTTTTACACAGCGTGGCCACATTCAGAGGCCCAACATGCACGGAGCACACTTCAGGCGTTCTGGAATGCCCAGGCCAATTCTGACATTCATCTCCTACATGTAAAAATCATCATTTGCTAGAAAATTACATAGAACCCCAAAACATTAGATATGTTTTTTTTGGAAAGACCCTAGAGAATACAATGGCGGTCGTTGCAACTTTTTAACTCGCACGGTATTTGCGCAGCAGTTATTCAAACGCTTTTTTTTTGGAAAATAAACAGTTGTGCTTTAAAAAAAAACAAAAAACTGTAAAGTTAGCCCAATGTTTTTGCATAATGTGAAAGATGAAGTTATGCCGAGTAAATAGATACCTAACATTTCACCCTTCAAAATTGCACACGCTCGTGGAATGGCGCCAAACCTTGCTATTTAAAAATTCCCATAGGCGACGCTTTAAAATTTTTTACTGGGTACATGTTTTGAGTTACAGAGTAGGTCTAGGGCCAAAATTATTGCTCTCGCTCTACCGATCGCAGCGATACCTCACATGTGTGATTTGAACACCATTTTCATATGTGGGCGGGACTTACGTATGCATTCGCTTCCGCATGCGAGCAAACGGGGACACAGGGGAAATTTTTTTTTTTTTATTGTTCCTTTTACTTTATTAGTTTGACGCTTTTGTCCAAAAAATACATTTTTTGATCACTTTTATTCCTATTACAAGGAATGTAAACAACCTTGTAATAGGAATGTGGCATGACAGGTCCTCTTTACAGTGAGAAATGGGGTCAATAAGACCTCACCTCTAGGCTGGGAAGCCTGAAATAAAAAAAACAAAAAAACAAAAACAATCCTGGCTTCGACCGTAGAGGTGAGTCGGTAGAAGCACCTGAGGGCGGCGGGGGGGACGACGTCCCCTCTCGCCTCCCGTAAGAACGATCAAGCAGTGGAACAGCCGCTATGATCGTTCTTAGGGTGTAGGGAATCGCCGGCTGAAAAAGCTGATATCTGAATGATGCCTGTAGCTGCAGGCATCATTCAGATATCCCCGCACAAAGTCAAGGACGTCATATGACGGCTGGCGGGCAGGAAGTGGTTAAAACGCTTTTTTTTTTTTTTTTTTTTTTAACACAAAGTTGTCCGTTCATACAATATTTCTAACACGTAGCATGTACATACCAAAAATGTCACCCCAAAATAGATTCTCCTACTCCTCCTGAGTACGGCGATACCACATGTGTGAGACTTCCACAGTCTGGCCACATACAGAGGCTGGGTATGGCAGAGTATGGCTGGGTATGGCAGAGTATGGCAGGGTATGGCAGAGTATGGCTGGGTTTTGCACAGTATGGCAGATTATTGTGGGGTATTGCAGTATATTGTGGGGTATTGCACAGGGAATTGCAGAGTAGTGCAGGGTAATGCAGGGTAATGCTGAGCATGGAGGGATGGCTGAGCATGGATGGATGGATCCATGGCTGCGACTGCACGTCACTGAGCATCGCTGTGGGCACTACACATCCAGCCCACAGCGCTGCTGCCATCTGATCCCTCCCCCTCTGTACCGATCGGTACAGAGAGGGGAGGGAGGAACCGGCGTCATGACATGACGCCGGTTTGTTTACATGTGATCACTCCGTCATTTGACGGAGCGATCACATGGTAAACGGCCGCGTTCAGCAGCTTCTCCATTGAAGTATATTGAACCAAAGAAGCACCGTTTTGCGTTTAAAAAAAATTAAATTAAATTTAAAAAAGTCCCTGACGCTTTCCAAATTCACTGCGGCTGAAAAAAAAAAAAAAAAAGCATAGATGTGAGCGTGTCTCATGGGAAACCATGTAGGTGAACTGTGGTGCTTTTCTGCAAGAGGCACCAGAGGGTACATGGATGTCAGGTCTAGGACGTTTATTAACATAATGGGGCCCTTTGTGGTGCAGGGAGGGGCAGATAGTCACTGTAAGGGGTAAAGTAATATTTTCGGTGGCGATTGTTTGCCCTTTTTGTTTTTTTTAAACCCATTGTGTTACTGCCCGATAGTAATCGATTAGTTTCATAATTGATCAATTTTCACAATCGATTAGTTGTCGATTAGTGGATTCAGCCCTAGTATGAATCGGTCTCGTAAACTACTAATTGGGGATTGTGAGCTTCGTAATTAGACCTGTAAACACTGGCTAAATTGTAACTGCTACAAATCATTGAAATTAGGCGTGCTTCAGTTGACTGCCTCCTGTACTACAAGCACTCATAGGGTTAGGATTATCCAAGTTTGTGCTAATCATTCTTGAGATAACCAAAGTAATAGCCCTTCTTTAAGCATTTCTTTTAAAATACTTCAGAAAAGTCCACGATTGAACTATTGAGTTTGAGTAGTTACCTCTTGAGTAAAGGCAACCTGTAAAAAGGTTGGGGAATCAGTTCAAGGTCCATTGTAAATATGGGCCTTGGGTGGTAAAATATATTCAAGATTGGGATTGCTGGAAAGAAATAATCTAAAAGAGGTACTTTTAAGAACAAATGAAAGAAATGCTTGATGTGAATATCTGTACGGTGAGAGTTAAGAAAAAAAAACACCAAAATGATGCTGAGGAGTAGGGACAAGCAGGGACAGCCACTAGACCAACATCCCCAGAGTAGTGACAGTGATTAACAGGGGGACGATGAGGAATTGTCAGGATTGGGGCCGTATACAATTGTCCGGTCCTTGTTGGCAAGATACCCAGAAGCTGATAGGAATTGTCATCAGTAGATAGCAAAACTTTAAGCCTTTTTTTTTTTGAATACTTCTGAAAAGTCCACGGAGGAGATTTAACCATTATAGTTTGGAAAATCTCCAGGCTAATTTTTTGAAGGACTATAGTCAGGACAGGGAATTGTTCTGACAAGTAGTGAAAAAAAGCAGCAACGGTGACAGGGGCAGTACCTGTCAACCCAATCAGGGTCCAGAGGGTCGCTACCTCTGGAGGATCAACCTATAAAAGGTGGAAATCAAGTCAGGGTCCAAGCGTCCGTAAGGATGGGTTAAATATGGGCCCTAGTATATTTGTGATTGGGATTGTTGGACGGGGAAGAGGTTTTCTAAGAAAGGTTAAAACTTAAAGTATGGGAAGATCTGTACCGTGCTTATCACACAAAGATGACATGGCCATATGACTTCAGTTGCCCAGTCAGATAGAGGCTATAACAGAGCAACGGATTTGGGTATGTCTGCATTCAGGGGGACACCACACCTAAGGTATGTACCAACAATGTTCTATCCCTGGTGTTTCTGCAAGAATAAATCCCTGGAAGGTAAGAGTTTTTAAAAAAAAAAATTGCCCCCATACAGGTGGAGAAGGGGCTAATGAAATGGGATGGGTTTCTGAAAGAATTTCAATCTTACCAAACAGATGTTATGGGTTTAAGAAGTAAAGGTTTTTATAGAAAACTGGAGTTAGACTTACTGGTAACTCTTTTTCTAAGAGTCTTCCAGGACAGCCTCTGAGACATAAGGCTCCTCCCTCCGGGACAGGAAACACATATACCAATTGTCTTAAAAGGTGGTCCTCCAGGCCTCCCTCTTCAGTTTACCAAAGAACTACCGGAAGGCTCTGAAAGACATAATACACTAACACCACGTCAGTACATAACTCCAACACCTGTTAAATATAAACACCGGGTGGGAACCAGGCTGTCCTGGAAGACTCCTAGAAAAAGAGTTACCGGTAAGTCTAACTCCTGTTTTCTCCTTTCGTCTTCCAGGACAGCCTCTGAGAGGATAAGCAAGAAACTTACTTTGTCAGGGCGGGACCACTGCCTGCAGGACCTTTCATTCAAATGTCTGCTCTTTGTCAGACAATAAATCCAGACGGTAATGTCTAGCAAACGTTGAGTAGCTGGACTATGTTGCTGCCTTGCAGATGACCTCCGGAGAGGCTCCGGCCCTCTCTGCCCATGAAACAGAGACTACCCTGGTGGAATGTGCCTTAACTAATGGTACTTGTCTACCTTCCAACCTATAGGCTTCTATTATTGCCATTCTTATCCATCTAGCGATGGGACCTTTAGAGGCCATGCAACCCTTGCGGGCCCCCGAAAAATTAACAAAAAGGGTCCGAGTTCCTAAAACCTCTAGTGACTTCTAAATAAACTAAAAGGCTTCTCTTAATGTCCAATAAACTTAAAGATTCCTCCTCATTCTGAGGTAGAACGGAAAGTCGGCAGGACAATAATGTCCTGGGATCTATGGAACGTAGATGCAACTTTAGGAAGAAAATTGGAATCTGTCCTCAGAACGACCCTGTCCTCCCGAATCAACAAAAATGGCTCCCTAATAGAGAGCCTGCAAAACACTCACCCTTCTGGCTGATGTGATAGCCATCAGAAAAACTGGTTTTGAGTACCACCCACTTTAACCCAGAATTCTCATGGGGTTCAAAGGGACTACCAGTAAGTGCTCTGAGGACCAATGCTAGATCCCAAGTGGGGCAGGCTGCAACCCTCACTGGCCTGGACCTCGACAGTGCTTTGAAGAAATTTTTAACAAATCGATTCTGCTGAAGCGAGGTCTGCAAGAAAATACTCAAGGCCACAGTCTGAACCTTCAGTGTACTAACCGAAAGGCCCAGTTCTACCCCTGCCTGAAGAAAATCTAGGACTGCCGGAATCCTAGGATGACTCAGCCCCTGTTCTACCAACCAGGAATTAAATCTTTTCCATACCTTGGTATAAATTGCCTGGTTACCGGTTTATGGCACTCGAGAAGAGTTCTAATTACTCTATCTGAAAACCCCTGCACTCTCAATAGCTGTTCCTCAGATACCAGGCTGATAGTCTGAGGCTCTCTATCTGAGGGTGTAGAATCGGGCCCTGGGAAGTCAAATCCTCTGTGACCGGGAGGGGTAAAGGGAGGACAAATGGCCAGTCTCTTCAGGATGGCAAACCAGGGCCTTTTTGGCCAAAATGGCGCCACTAGGATGAGATCCGTCGATTCTGCCAGAAATCTTTGAAGGACCGCAGCTATCAGCTGAACTGGAGGAAAGGCATAACACAGGTTGAACTGCCAAGGGTTGGCAAAGGCATCTATCCCTGTGGCCTGATCCCATGGGTGGGCAGAAAAGAACTGTGCCACCTTCTTGTTGGCCTCCAAGGCAAAGAGGTCCACGTCTGTTGTCCCCAACACTGTACAATCTCCCTGAAAACATCTATGTTGAGGGACTATTCATCCTGATACACATGCTGGCGGCTGAGAAAAACCGCCAGCGAATTTTGAGAGCCCTACAGGTGAATGGCCGACAATGAGACCAAATTCACCTCAGCCCAGCACAGAATTTTGTTGGCTATGTCCTGTAGGGCAGGGCTCCTTGTGCCTCCCTGTTTGTTCACATATGCGACAGCCGCCGCATTGTCTGTCCGAACTTGAAGGTGTAAACCCCCTATCCGAGATTGAAAGGCCTCTATAGCCTTTAGGATTGCCAGAAGCTCCCTCTGAGGATCGACGGGCTTCCACTGGTAACCAAGCTCCCTGAGCTAAGGACTCCTCCAGGTGAGCGCCCCATCCCCATGCACTGGCATCGGTAGTCATCACTATGGCTACAGGACGGGCCCAGGAAAGACCAATCGCCAGATTGTGATGCGTTCGCCACCACCATAAAGTCTTCTTGATTTTTGCTGGTAAATGCGTGGGTAGATCTAGGCTTTGTTTTTTGTGGTCCAAGAAACGCAGCATGAGATTCTGCAAAGGCCGCTGATGAAGTCTTGCCCAAGGAACCGCAGGGAAGCAAGACGTCATCAGACCCAGAACTCTCATAACCTCCCTGACCGGGACTACCTGATTGGATTGAAGCTGGGCTACTGCCTGATCCACCTTCAGGATTTTCTCCCTGGGGAGGAACACTTTCATCTCTACTGAGGATATCCTGGAGCCCAAATACAGGACCTCCTGTGATGGGGTTAGCTGGGACTTCTCTGTTGACGTCCATCCGAGAGATAGGAGGAAACTCTGGGCCTCCTGCAGATCCTTCTCTAGTTGATGGAAAGAGGGGGCCACAAACAGGAGATCGTCCAGGTAGGGAATCACTGTAATTGCCCTGACACTTAGCAGAGCTAAAGCCTCTGCTTGCACCTTCGTGAAGATCCTCGGTGAAGAGGACAAACCAAAGGGTAGTGCCCGGAACTGGAAGTGCAGAACCTCTGAATTTACTCCGACTGCTAGCCTGAGATACTTTTGAAATTCCTGATGTATAGGGATATGCAGGTATGCATCCCTGAGATCTACCGTGGCCATAAAGCAGCCTGGAAAGAGGAGGTTGGTTATGGTAAAGATCGATTCCATCCTGAATCGCTTGTACTTTACAAACTGGTTCAGGGGACGGAGGATCAGGATTAACCTGAACTTCCCTGTGGGTTCTCACAACAAACACATAGGAGTATACACCCTGACCCTGCTCCTTCTTGGGCACCTGTATAAGGACTCTTTGATCCACTAGGTCCCCTAATAGGCCTACAGCTTTCGCTTTTTCCCGGTCTTTGGGTAACCTGATAACTTGCGGGGGAAAAGATTTAAACTCCAGTCTAAGCATTTCTTATGATATCTAAAATGAACAGACTTAGAGTTGAGCTGGTCCATTGTGAGAGGAACTCCCCCAGTCTCCCTCCCACTGGGACACAGGAGTCACTGGGGTTTTGAGGTGGTTTGAGGAGAATTAAATAGGATTCCTCCTCTTCCACGTCCTTTATGGCCTGTCCAATGTTTCTTGGGGCGGCCATCCCTTTCTTGCTGGCCCTGTCTGGTGCCTCGAAAAAAGCGTTACCTGAAAACCAAACAGAAAAGACAAGAGGACAAACTACCGTTAGAATGCCTCCCTGACCCACACCACCACTGTGCTAGGGTCAGCCTAGGAAGTGCCCAGCCCATCACCTTAGGTTCCCCACCCAAGAACCCTGACCCCCCAGTGTAAGGAATGGTCCACCCTCACCACCTTACCCGAGAGGTGCCAGAGCCAACCGAACCGGAGTCTATTGCTTGTGCAGCTGTCTCCATGTTGCTGGTGCCTTGCGCAGCCTTGCTGAGCCTTACACACCACTCCGGATGCCTGTGTATCCACCGCTGTGCTTTGGAGATCAGAACCACGTCTTACGGCACCCCCTGATGACGCGGTTCCGCCGGAAGTACCTTTCGTCACTTTCGATCGTTGGAACGCAGAAGTCCCGCCCATCTACGCCGCACGCTGAGATTCATCCTCCCTCTCTGAACGGAAGAGCGGCATGGCCGAACGAGCGTCTCTCGCTCGCCGGCCGGAATCACCTGAAACAGGACAGGTACAGCATTTTAGTAGGTGGACGTGACTGTAGTCACCAAAGGTCCAGCTCTCTCCGAGCTAACGGCAGCGGTGGAGCTTAGCACCTTAATCTTCCCCAGCAGGACAGAGGGGTGCCCAGGCAGAGGAGAGTCAACGCCAGGGGCTCTTCACAGGACAGTCCTGAGACATGGAGCTCCCTTGGTTCCTTAGCGTGCTCCTTCCTGTGTGGTAGGAAACACAATAACTGAAGAGGGAGGCCTGGAGGACCGCCTTTTAAGACAATTGGTATACGTGTTTCCTGTCCCGGAGGGAGGAGCCCTATGTCTCAGAGGCTGTCCTGGAAGACGAAAGGAGAAAACATGCCGATATGTGTGATGTCTAGTGTTAGTCTTTAACCTAGCCAATTGTGTGAGTGCGTGGAATACGTGTCAGGGTAATCACCAGGCCCTAGATGCTGAGAACGGCTCCCTTTGCAGCTGAGTGCACTATACCCCTGGAGGTGGCACAGGGGGTATCGGGCACAGAGAGGCACGGGTCGCCAGGCACTAGTAGGGGCTTGCGTGTTGAACTTCCGTCTAGTAGCAAGTCTGTGCAGGGTACACCCGGATGGTGATTAGCAGAGGAAGCAGACTGGGGCTCCAACACCTTGGTCCTGAAGTAGACAACTGGAACAAAGTATGTAGAGAAGCCAGGGGGTCAAACACAGCAAGCCAGTAGGAAGGAAGTCCGTTTAAACAAGCCAAGGTCATACACAGGAATCAATCAAATGGGAGAGTCCAAGACAGGCCAGGGTCAAACATTGGAGCAGGCAGTAGCAAAGTCTTTAAAGAGAAGCCGGGGGTCAAACACTGGAGCAGACTGAAGAGGAATCCGTTAAGCAAGCCGAGGTCAAGGTGCAGGAGAAGTTCAAGGTTGGTCAAGGCAATCTGGGTCACAATAGGCAGGAGTCAATAGCAGAACAAAAGGCACAGGAACACAGGAGCTGAAATGACAAACCAGCAATAAGCCAGAGAGCTGGGCTGCCTTTTATAGGGCCAATAGGGGAACTCATGTGTGCGGCTAAGATGCGTACGTGCTTACGCCGTTTCGCGGCCCGCTGACTCGTACATCTATGTGTGCCATTGCGCCGTGACGCGGTCTGCTGAATCGCGTACCCGCATGCGCCGATTCGCCACTCTGCCACGCAGGCGTAAAGGGAAATGCCGGTATTGGCAAATAAAGTTTCTGTTATTTCTCTGACAATATGCAATATATGTTGTATCGTGTGATGTTTGTCTCAGCTGCTGACAGCCCACCCAAATGACCCCCCCTTCTTTCTCACCAGATCTGTGAGAATGTAAAGCGAACTGTATTGACATGCAAATTACCTAAGCCAAGATTTATCTGCAATAGTGAATTGAAAAGGTGCATTTTCTAAAATGTGTTGGTTTTCAAGACAGACAGTTCTGGAGAGGTTTTTTGTGGTGAGGTATTATCATTTGTTGATAAATGGTACCGCTAAAAGATTTATTACGAGGTGCTAATTTTTTTTCTCACCATGGTGAATACATTTTTTTTTGGGGGGGGGGGGGGAGAATATTGGTATACCATAAAAAAAAAAAAAACTCCATGTAGTATTAACATGTTTTAAGTAATGCATATTAATAAGTTGAGCTCAACAATTTTTGAGTATTTAAAAAAAAAAAGTGCACTGTTTATGTAATGTATATTTGTTTCATATGCTAATGTCTTGTTACAGGTATATAACCATTGTTTGTTTCTAGGCGAAAAATGGAATCTTTATTACTAAATTTTATTAGCGTTTTATTCCTCAGATTCGATAATTGGGTTTCATGGCTTTAAAGGGTAAAGGTCTGATGTTACTTTGGGTAGACGTGTGTTTAAGACTGCTTTACCCCCCTGCTGTTGTTGTAATTATTTTCACACCCAGCCATGTCTGGCTCATTCCCTCAGGTTAAGGTGTGTTAAAATGTGCCTAGCTATCTGTGTGTCCCCAAGTGTAGTTCACACCTGTTTCCTTCCGTGTCACCATGCAATCCTATTTTCTCCTAGAGTTTCCTGTTTGTCTGTTTTTTATGTGGCTATTTGTTACCAATTACCTAATGAATATCTGTGTGTTTCAAGGCACACCGGTCGGCGTGTACCCGCTACTGTTCAGTGATCCCGGCGCCTCAGTGCTGCAAGGGATTTTTTTTTGCCATTTGGCCAGTTGTGTTTGGTAGCAGCAGTTCCTCGAGCTGGATACACATTATGCAATTTTTGTTTTCCAATTTCCTTTAGGATTTGCCTGCAGATGTGTAGTACGAGGGCCTGCCTGATTGCATACAATTTGAGAGTATATAGGTCTGGCTTCGTATTGTATAGTTTTGTGCGAGTCCATATCAGGGATGGAGGCTTGTCATTGTTACAATTAGGTTGTGTTAGGTCGCATTCTATTCATGCCCTGCACAACCTGTTGGCACTATCTACCTGTTGCCCAAACTACCCAACTTTTAACTCCTCCTCAAATCCCAACGGAAGTTTCAGTAGGTGTAAGGGGATGTCAGGTTTGCTATAAAACCTTTCTTCAGGGGTAATCTGGGTACAACCCAGTGTTTCTGCTATATCCATGCCAAGGGCAAGGGATGTACAATAGACTCCCGGAGGTAGTGTACCCTGCTAAGTACAATTTACACATGCCAAACTACTTTGACTGAGCATATTGATGGGATGAGGGCAGAAATGTCTTTTCTAAAGCAGGATGTGCAGACCATTAGAGAGAGGGCCTCTGAAGCCGAGCAAAGAATTAGTGACATGGAGGATGTGGTGCGGCCTATGGAGGATAAAGTTCAATATCTACATAGAGAAATAAATGCACACACAGATAAGCTGGGAGACATGGAAGACAGACAAAGGAGGAACAATGTCCGTTTTGTAGGTTTCTCTGAAAAAGCTGAGGGAACACAGCCGGAGGATTTTCTGGAACTTTGGCTTAAAGATAATATGGCTGATACTACTTTTTCCTGCTTATTTGCTATAGAAAGGGCACACAGGATTCCTTCCAAACCTCCTCCTCCTGGAGCACATCCGCGCCCTATGATTGCACGCATATTACAACAATTATGGAATGCTCTTCCAACTAACATCCGCATGGAAGGAAGAAAACCACCAGGCATTCAGGAAAAAACTAAAGACCTTCCTTTTCTGAGAAAGCTGACATCAGAGAATACATCCAGCGCCTTGAGGCGATTCAGTTCGCATTTGCAGCGCTTTACAAATCATTCATTCATTCATTCATTACACTTCAGGGACCGTGAAAGCATACTCAGAGCAGCACGCACTGGAGGTGAATTGCAATATAATGGGAACCGTATATCCATTTATCCTGACTTTTCTGCGGCTACGCAGAAACAGAGAGCCAGCTTCATCCATGTAAAAAAAAAAAGAGACTCCGAGACTTACAACTTTCTTACAGCATGTTGTACCCGGTGAAACTCAGAGTGGTAGATGGGGGAAAAGTCTCGTTCTTTAATAATCCCAAGGAGGCCTCGAGATGGCTGGATACCAGAGGACGTCGCAGCCCAAGCGACCACCGGTAGCTGTGTAAGGAGATAATTCTGAAAACACATGATGACTATTACAAAGCACCATATGCCAGGGTGTAGAGGTAACCATGTTTGGGATAATCTCTGTCATTGCAATACCATGGCACAGCGTCCCGCCTGGTTCAATATATATCATCCTTTACTTGAACTGTTCCTGATATTGGAGTGAGAGGGGAGAAGCAAGAATTATAGGAGGAAAAAAGAAGCGATAAAAAATAGGTTTTGGCTCATCTATTGAGTTGTTCTATTTTTATTGGTATAACTATTTTTCTTCTCCTCTCTTCAATCATATCTCCTTTTTTTGTCATCAATAAGGAGATACCCCCTGGTTGAACTGTATAAGGGTTTTTTTTTTTCCTTTTTTCTTTTCCCTTTTTTTTCCCAAGTTGGTTCAATATGTGGTGACTCTGTTCTTCTTAGAGAACTGTGACCCCCTGCGGTCACTAATTCTTCTGCCTTTTTGTTATGGGAGACAGGCACACAACAACTTGGGTGTGTGTGCAGGGAGGGGGGGGGGGGAGGGGCTTATGTTACTGTTCAATGTTGGTTTGTGCTGTGTGCTGCTGGTGTGCTTTGTTCTCTCCTCACAGGGGTTATGTCCACTCGGAATGTGATTTGCAAACCATTATCCTTGGATACCCTGCAATTGCTCTTTTATACATATAAATGGAGGGTAAGATAAAGTTGTTGTCATGGAATGTGCGTGGTATGAACTCCAAGATTAAGAGATCTCTCATCTTTGACTTCATAAAACGATATAAACCTCACATCATACTGTTGCAGGAGACGCACTTGCAGGGATCTAAAGTTATGGCACTTAAAAAAGCGAATGTGATGAGAGTTCTGCATGCTGAATACTCAACATATTCTAGGGGCGTAGCTATTCTTGTCACAAAACAAGCTGCAGCGCACATCCTGCATGTCAAACTAGATCCGAATGGCAGATATGCTATCCTGGTATGTCGAATGTATAATGTGTTTTTGACGTTGGTATGTGTCTATATTCCAGTGTTTCTCAACTCCAGTCCTCAAGGCGCACCAACAGGTCGTGTTTTCAGGATTTCCCTCAGATGAAACAGCTGTGGTAATTAGTAAGGCAGTGAAAACTGATCAAATCACTTGTGCAAAATAGTGGAAATCCTGAAAACATGACCTGTTGGTGCGCCTTGAGGACTGGAGTTGAGAAACACTGCTATATTCCACCCCCATTCTCCTTACCAATACTAGACAATATTATTAAAGAAGCTATACTGATTGCTCAAGGCCCATTATTGCTTTTAGGAGATTTTAATGCAGTGTCAGATGGAGCTCTAGACAGGCATGGGACTGTTTCCGGGTCCAGACATAATTTATCTTCTTGGTTGGAAAGTTATGCACTCACTGACATTTGGAGAGAGGAACCCTGGGGTCAGGGAGTACTCATGTCATTCTGAGACCCATAAGACACTCTCTAGAATAGACCTGGCGCTGTCGTCTTTAGATGGCCTTCCTTTCAACGCCGCTGTCAGATATCTCCCTAGAGCTATATCAGACCATTCCCCTTTGGAGGTCACACTGGATCTGAGGGCTCCACGGGGAAGGAGACAATGGCGGATGAATACAAAATGGCTCCAGGAGGACTATGTTACTATAAAATGCAAGGAGAGCATTGGGCACTATTGGAAGGAGAATGGGAGGGAAACAACACTGGCTACTCAATGGGATGCCTTTAAAGGCAACTAAGAGGGGTATTTGCCTCGGAAACAAGAAGTTTCACCAAAGCACTTAACTCAGATATGAAAGATGCAGAGATTAAGGCCTCGGAAGCTGAAAAAGAATATATTCTTGATTCATCTCCAGGTAGATATCAATTTTGGCAGGAAAAAACACGACAATATACCCTACTTTTAACTGAGCACACTGAAAAAACACAACTGCGTCAGGCTAGATCCTTTTTTGAGTTTGGCGATAAGAGTGGACGCCTATTATCATTTCTGGCGAGCCCGCTTTATGCCCCGATTTCAATAGGGAAGATTAAGAAACTAAATGGTGAGGTAGTTGAGGAACCCCAAGAAATTCTAAAGGCTTTTCTAAACTTTTACGAGACTCTTTACCAGACGCAAACCCAACACACTAATCAGGAACTGGAGCAGTATATTGGGAATTTAACACTCCCATCTCTACCCCAGGAAGATAGAGAATTTTTGGAACAGCCGATATCCCTGGAGGAGATTGGTGGCGCAATCTCATCCTTCAGACCAGGTAAATCACCGGGCTTGGATGGGTTTCCGGCTGAATGGTACCAGTTGCATAGAGAGCAGATGGTGCCAACACTACAAAAAGTTTTTATAGCTGCAGAAAAAGAAAGCATATTATCAGAGTCTATGCGGGAAGCTTTAATAGTGGTGTTACCTAAGCCAGGAAAGGATCTGCAGGAATGTGAGTCATACAGACCAATATCTTTGATAAATACCGACGTCAAGATACTGGCCAAAATCCTGGCCGGTAGGTTGAAGTCGGTGATCCTTAAACTAATTAATTCAGATCAAACTGGATTTATACCTGGACGTTCTACTCAAAATGAACCTACGTAGACGATATGTTAATCTCCAGACCCATCATGCTAATAAAGGGAAAAGAGTTGTAGCGTCCCTAGACACTAAAAAGGCGTTTGACTCTGTAGAATTGAACTATTTATTTTTCTTTTAGGTAAGCTGGGTTTTGGACCAAAATTTATCTCATGGATCAGACTTTTGTATAATGACCCTCGAGCAAGTATTAGAGTAAATGGCTCTGTTTCTGCTCCTTTCAAGATCCATAGGGGAACGAGACAGGGTTGCCCCCGTCTCCTCTCCTATTTGCTTTGGCCATAGAGCCACTGGCTGCTAAACTTAGAACTAATGATACTTTACAGGGGCTTTTGGTTGGAGATTTGGAAGAGTGTGTGTCGTTATATGCTGACGACATGCTCCTATACTTGAGAGATCCAGAACAGTCGTTGGCCACGGCAGTCTCGTTGATCCGGGAGTTCAGGGATTTCTCTGGCTTCCGGATCAAGTGGACCAAATCAGTCCTTTTTCCACTGGACTCACAGCCGGACTTTATACTCCCAGCCCAGTGCCCTTTGGCCATTGTAGAGAAGTTTAAATACCTGGGAATAGTGGTCCAACTACCGGTAGATTCATTCACAGAGGCCAATTTATGGCCTATAATCAGAGCATTTAGTGAGAGAATACAGAAATGGATGGATCTTCCGCTTACACTCTATGGTAGGGCTAGTATATTTAAAATGATCTTCCTTCCGAAATTTTTGTACATTCTTTCTAATGCACCAATATATATCCCAAAAAGAATCTTCAAACATATAAACTCCCTATTAACATCTTTTCTATGGGGCAATAAGGCTGCGAGGGTCTCTCTTGAGGTATTACAGCTACCTGTCCATAGAGGTGGTCTGGCAATACCTGACCTACGATTGTATTATTTAGCATCCCAATTAGTATTTATTCATTGGAGAAAGTTCCCACAATTAAATAATGCTGTGGTTGCAGTTGAAGCAGCGACTGTGACATCATATGAAACCTTACTGAATTTCTTTTTTAGGGGAGAAGTCCCCACCGAAAGGGGCAAGGAGATACTAAAATCTGCTAAAAAGATATTGGGGATTTGTATAAAACATATAATAGATAATCCCCTTCATCTATCCCCTAATGCACCGTTATGGTTCAACCCAAACCTGAAAGAATTTTTCAATTTAGAAGACGGATTTAGATGGGCTAAATATGGGCTCACATACTTACACCAATTGTATATCAATGGGGAACTAAAAACCTTTTCGCAGTTGCGAAGAGAACTGAATGTCCCGGAGACATGGGAATACCAATTTACTAGATTGAGGCACGCTGCCTATGCTCAGTTTGGGGTTGGACCGGTGCCACTAGAGAACTCTAAGATAGAAAGACTACTTGCTATTCCAGATCATACTAAATTAATTTCTACATATTACAATACACTACTAGAAAGGGAGAACCCTAGAGAAAGTAAACTTAAAGGAAAATGGGTGGAGATCATTCCAGAAATTACAGATGGTCAATGGGAGAGTGTTCTTGCATCATACTTACCTACGGTTATATCTGCTAGAGACAAATTAATACAGCTTAGGTACTTGCATCAAATGTATTATACCCCTTTGAGACTTTATAAAATGGGACGAAAGGAGGATCCTATTTGTCATAAATGCCTCAGGGAAGTGGGCTCTTTTATACATATGGTATGGGAATGTGACAGAGTTAGACCATTATGGTCTCAGGTGACTCAATTTATTGCTGATACTTTAGATATACCAAACATATGCAGCCCACTGTTGGGCCTTTTAGGGATCATAGAAGATAAAGTTATGAGCAACAACATGAGAACACTACTAAGACTATTGTTTTACTATGTCAGGAAACTAATTGCACTTCACTGGATCAGAAGAGACCATCTTACACTGAATGCCTGGAAAGGTTTAGTTAATGCCAATATCACTATGTATAAAATGACGTATGAATCTAGAGGATCGAATAAAAAATTTAATAAAAGTATGGGGAAGATGGATTAACTCTGAAAGCACGTTACAATCTACCCTGTAACTACACAAGGTATTACATAATCAATAGATAATAATTACATGATCTTGTGGGGACTTGAATCACAGCAGCACACGGCACAAAAAGGTTATTTTATCCTTTGGGTTTTTTTTGGGGGGGGGGGGGGGTCAATCCCCTCTGGTTATTTGTTCCTTTCTTTTTATAGAAATATTGTATATTTCTGTTCTATACTATTGGTTAGACTAAGTTTCAAAAGAAAATGGCCAATGATTTAAAGAGTAATGACAAACGTAATATAATATAATTAATTATTAATAATATAATATATATATAATTAAATTAATAATATAATAAATACTATTTCTTTATTTGTATGCAATAGCAGCTTCTGAATACATTTTGGATTGTATCACTTATACATATGTCTATTACATTTTGCTAATAACATGTATAATTTTTTTGGCAAATAAAATCTTAAAAAAAAAAAAAAAAACTTTTTTTTTGCTCTTTATTTTTTCTCTTCTTTCTCGGTTTCATATTCTTATCTTTAATTACTTTAAAGTGATGGTACCAGTACCATTAGCTGATAATGTTCTTCTATATCTTTAAAAGTAAATGTATTAATCTTCTGGAACTTTTGTTTGAATATCAGAAACGAGCTGTGAATTGTAAGGCTTTACCGTTTCTGCCTGACTTAGTTTTTAATAGTCCAGTGGGTCCTATAGAATGGTTTCCTGAAACATACAAGTACCATATTTCACAAAGTATCCCTGGACATCCAGGTCTTATGTCTTAATGTAATTCTACCTCCCCCAGTCTGCCTACTGCTTTAACCTGAGCCCCGTGAGCAGATGTGGTGAACCCAGGGACCTGGCAATAGCAGGCAGTGTTGACTATCCCTACCATCAAGGGCCATGGATGATACTGGCTGTTGCTCAGACTCTGCATCCTGTGGGGATCCCACTTACTCATCCACATTACACCCCTTATAAGTATTTAGCCTTAATGGCCACACCACTGCTCCTGTCCGGCATTCCTCCAAAAACTGTACACTGACATTCTCCTTTTTTTTGTATTCATGCAGGACTGTCTGGAGGCCCGCCCGCCCGCCCACCACCTGAAGAAGCAACGACAACCAAGTCATCTCTTGAGACAAATGTGCAATGAATAAGACTCTCCGGAACTTTCCTTCACCATTCTGAAAAGTGCTATCTCACGGTCCGATCCAATTGGTGCAACCATTACACCGTATTCCCAAGTTACAGGGCTTGATATTCCAGGATCCCTCCATCAATGTTGGAGTTCCGCTCTTCCAAGGCAGAGGGGCGATGAAACATTGCAGTACAGGCACTCTTGGTTCGAATGTGAAGTCTCAAAGGCACCAGGATTGCGTTGCTGTCTCAAGTCTACCTTGATAGGTCCCGGCGTGTTCAAGAAAGGAAGAGGAGGCCTCAGTGGTGGTGAGGAAGAGTCGGGGCTTCTGGACTGTTGTGGGTCGGTACAGGATCATTGAGGGAGGGCATAAGTTGTTCAAGAATGAACTTCAGGGGGAGCTGATGTGGATATTTTGAAACTATTATTTATATCAAGGAGCTTCAAGGGAACCCCATTGTGAGGACTAACTAAATTGCCATACCCCGTTATATATATATATATATATATATATATATATATATATATATATATATATATATATATATATATATATATATATATATATATATATATATATATATATATAAATAATTTATGTTGTAGGAACGTGTATACTTAATTCATGGCCCAGCTTACTTTTCACTGACTCTCAAAAGCTGATGTCTTCAATGGTTAGTTGATCACCAAGTTACCCTATTGTTTGAAGAGATGGCCCTATCAGACGTTGTGTCTCCACTTGGTCTTGATATGATAATTTTGGAACTGGTTATAGTAGGATCAAAGAGGGCTAACTGTTTTAAGGCAGACACAGAGGCACCAAAGAGGGTCTAATGTTTAAGCATGATGGCCAACTGGACTTGAAATTTCAGCCAATCAGGATTCAATGCCACTTCTGAACCAATGAGGTAATCCTGAGTTTTGATTGGTAGGAATGGGTTATTCTAACATAAAAACCAAAGCCTAGAGATGCTATCTCTCTCCTCATGGTCTGGACACAACATGGCAACACGTAAGAATGCCTGTGTAATGTATTCTCTTACTTCTCTTTACTTTTTCCCTAACTTTTTCTATCGTAGTATTTTGCCTTAAAATATTATTAAATCTCTTGCTAGCATGTGTATGACCATATTGGTCTTGGAGGCTTGATATGCTAATTTCGCCTTAACCACTTGCCGACCGCCTCACGACGATATACATCAGCAGAATGGCATGAGCAGGCAAAGTAACGTATGGGTACATTACTCCCCTCACGTGGGCAGGGGGTGCAGTCGCGCCCCCCCCCCGGTGCCCGAGGCGGTCAGCATCATTGCAGGAGCGATCCGTCCTGAGGGGGAGGCCACTGATTCATGGCCCCTCCCTCACGATTGCTCCTAACGAATGGGAAGCTTCCTCTGCTTCTGAAATGTAAACAGAAGCAGAGGAAGTGATGTAATTTCTCCTTGTGAAGCCTTTTTTTTTGTGAGTTTGCACCAACAGCACACTAACACCAGTACACATAGGCACAGTGACACCAATAGCAGTTTTCATTTTTTTACTGATCACTGCATTGGTGTCATTTTGTGACTGTTATAAGTGTTAGGCCTCTTTAGGTCTAGGGTACCCCCCAATAAAGGTTTAACCCCTTGATCACCCCCCCAGTTAACCCTTTCACCCCGTCGCCAGTGTCACTAATCGATCATTTTTCTGATCGCCGTATTGGTGTCACGGGTGACGCTCGTTAGCCTGTTAGTTATTTAAGTTCACCGTCAGCTTTTTATAGTGTCAGGTACCCCATATACTACCTAATAAAAGGTTTTAACCCCCTGATTGCCTCCTAGTTAACCCTTTCACCCAGTCACCAGTCATCACCGTATAAATGTCACGGGTGACGCTAGGTTGCCAGTTAGTTATTTAGGTTCATCGTCAGCTTTTTATAGCGTCAGGTACCCCCATATACTACCTAATAAAAGTTTTAACCCCAATTGACCTCTAGTTAACCCTTTCACCAGTGATCATCGTACAAGTGTTACGGGTGACGCTGGTTAATTTGTTGTTTTTTTTATACCCGCCGTTTATTAACCAATAAAGGTTTAACCCCCTGATCGCCCGGCGGGTGATATCAGTTAGGTTTTAGTGTCAGTAAGGGTCTGTGTCACCCCAGGCAGCGTCAGATTAGCCAGTACCGCTAACACCCATGCATGCAGCATACACCTCCCTTAGTGGTATAGAGTCTGAATGGATGAATATCTGATCAGATCTACACTAGCGTCCACAGCAGTTTAGGGTTCCCAAAAACGTAGTGTTAGCGGGATCAGCCCAGATACCTGCTAGCACCTGTGTTTTGCCTATTCGCCCAGCCCAGCTGAGCCCACCCAAGTGCAGTATCGATCGATCACTGTCACTTACAAAATACTAAACACATAACTGCAGCGTTCGCAGAGTTAGGCCTGATCCCTGCGATCGCTACTTTTTTTGGTAGCGTTTGATACAGTTGCTGACAGCCTAGGAGCTTTTTTACCTGCGAGTCTCACTACTATACCAGTAAATTTAGAGCCCAAAATAGCAAATCGAAGGTACAGTAGTGAAGAGGCCTACATGTTCTGAGCATGACAGATAGTGAAGAGGAAGTCACTCATCTGTCAGATTCAGGCTCAGCATAGATCCTGTAGACCACAGTGGCTCCATGACAGATAGCTCTGACGACGGAGTTGTGGTCCCTGCCAAGGTCAGGCGTACCAGACCCCGATCTTCTTCTGCTGTTGAGGTGCAAGAACCGCAGGGCTCTCAGAGTAGAGAAGTACTAGTGCCGCTAATCCTTCTGGTGAACTGGCAAGCACCAGCGGACTAGTACACCCTGGTCGTACATCCAGCACTGCAGTATCACGTGGTGACGTGGCGAGTCCCATAAGGGCAATTCAAGCTGGTGATGTGGCAAGCACAAGTAGTGTCCCACTGCCACCAAGAAAACAAAAACAGGCCCGTCGTGCCCATAGTGTCCTTCCTGCAGAATTTGCCAGAGATTGGAAACCAATTACGGTTTCAGAATTTAAGACCTTTCTGGGCCTATCCCTCAACATGGGCATAGTTAAAATGAGTAAGTTGCGGTCACATGCGGTTCATGCACTTAAAAAACAATGAACTCTGTTGTCCTCGTGGAGACCCTGGATACGATCGGCTCTACAAAATTCGGCCCCTAGTAAACCACTTCAACAAACGTTTTGCAGCTTAGTTTACTCCCCATCAAGTTGTCTGCGTTGAGGAGCCCCCGATTAAGTTTTCTGGCCGATTGTCGTTTAAACAGTATCTTCCCAGCAAGCGTGCCAGATACGGGGTCAAGATTTATAAGATCTGACAGGGCCACAGTCTATACATGTAGTTTTTTGGTTTACGAGGGAAGAGATAGTCACGTAGAGCCCGAGAACTGCCCAGATTACATAGGGAGCGCTAGCAAGATTGTGTGGGACTTGGTGTCACCCTTATTCATTAATGGGTACCATTTGTATGTGGATGATTATTACACGAGCGTGCCACTTTTTAGTCACTTGTTTGATCATTAGATTGGCGCATGTGGCACCGTACGATCTAATAGTCGGGCTTACCCCAGAGGCTTGTAAATTCCCGTCTTAGGCTGGGGGAGAGAGCCTGCTTGAAGTGTAATAACTTGCTCGCTGTGAAGTGGAGGGATAAGAAGAATGTTTTGGTTCTGTCCTCCCTTCATGCAGACACGATGGTCCAAATTCCTACGGCAACTGGTGTTGTGGAGAATCCCCTCTGTGTCCACGAATATAACCAAAATATGGGAGGGGTGGACCTCAACAACCAGTTGTTGGTGCCGTACGGCCAGACGCTGATATAAAAAAGTGTCTTATTTCAATTGGCTTTGCTGAATGCTCATGTGCTATACAGAGCTTCAGGGTGAACTGGATCCTTCCTTAAATTCCAGGAAGAGTCTGTCGGAGCCCTTCTGTTTCCAGACATATATTTATTATATATATATATATATATATATATATATATATATATATATATTTATATATATATATATATATATATATATATATATATATATATATATATATATATATATATATATATATATATATATATATATATATATATATATATATATATATATATATATATATATATATATATATATATATATATGTGGATTTTCCACAATACATTTTCTTCCACCAGCGTTTCTAGTTCTGTGCATATTGCTGCCTGGTTTTCCCCACGCATAACTATTAAAGTTATTATCATCTCCCTCACTACTTCGATATGTATGAGGTGTATACTTAAATGTAGGTTATTGGATTTAACAAAATGGACCATATGCTTCGCAATGTTGTACCCTTAAGTAAAATCCAGCCTTTAAACAGTTCGGAGTTCTTTATTGTTATAATATTTGGTATTACGTAATTTTTCCCTTCTTTCTTTTTTGTATATGTACTATTTGATTGCGCAGGTTGTAAGAGAACAATGTCATTACAACTGTGCAATTATGTCAAAGTATAAAATGCCATGCAGAGTACGATGTATTTAATATGGTTAGCCAGCAATCAATCCACGGTACACAGACCATATATGCAGCACCTTTGAATAGGTTGTTATGTGAATTGTCTGTGCCATGTTTTACTACCATTCCCGCACAGCACTACATTCCTGGCGGTGTGGCTCTATGCTCCCTGTTGCCTCCCCTTAGTGCCTGTATTTCTCCTCTGGGGGCGGGGGTGCACCTTTGCATCTTCCTGGCAGGGTGAGAGAGGAGACGCTTGGGCCCTGTGTCTCCCAAATGCGCCCACTAGGTGGCCACACCTGAGTTGGGCGTTTCTCTCCCTGCCAGCGGCGTCCCGGATCCCTTCCGGATGCCGTACTCACGCGCGCACCCCAGGGCGCGTGCGCGTGACATAGTGGCGCCTGCTCAGTTGCGGCGGAAGCGACGGGGACGCCCGAAGGTTTCTTCCTCTCCGGAACGCCGGGGGGATCACACCAGGGCGCACACTTGTGCTGCTCGTTTCCCCCAATGGAGGGGGAGGAGGGAGTGATGCAATGCATACCTGCACCTGACGGGAGTTAGTCAATTGACACTCCCCATAAATATAGGAAACTCTAGGGAACATTCATTGGATCCTCTTCAATCTGGAGATGCCAGGCAATGCACCCACTGACTAAAAATACTGGTAAGTACACACGGAATGACTGCAATATCTTTCTAGCAATTCGGTTCTTTCTTCTAAATCATTGTTGACTTTGCCATGACTTTTTATTTATACTTCAACTTTTCAGTATCCAGAACATATTAATCCTTTTACTCAGTTCCGCTCAATTAGGCAATTAGTTCCGACACCACCCTTGCACTTTTACACTGTTTGTCACCTTCACTGTTTTATGGTTATGTTGTGCACGTTTGCTCTATGTGGTTTTTTCCTCTCTCAGTCCCCACATTCCCCTTTCTCCGCTACATACCCTCTTCCCACCCCCCCCCCACACACACACACACACCTTACACTTCTCACACTCTCCCATCCTTATCACTCCCCACACAACCAACCCCCCTCCCCTCCCAGCACTCCTTTTTTTCCCCTCTTTCCCCTTCTTCACCTTTCCTCCCCCTCTCTTTTTTTTCTCCCCTTGGTCCTTTTTCTCCCCCTTTCTTTCCCCCCCCTCCTCCTCCCCCCCCTCCTTTCTCCCCTCTTCCCCCCCCCCTTCTTTTCCACCACCTCCAATCCAGCTTGACTGGTCTTTTCCTCCCCCCCCCCTCCATTTCACTTCGTCCATTCACTGGTGGTTTGTCGGCACCTTTACCCCATTGCCCTTTTTATATACATTCTTATGTTGCATGGGGATTGATTGGTAGTAGGGCATTTGCTATTCTCTAATTCATTCCTGTTTCACTCACACATTTTTGGTTCACTTCTTTCCTTTCTTCCTTTCCCCCCCTTCTTTCCCTTTCCCCCTCATCTTTCCTTCTCCTTTCTTCCTTTTCTTTTAGCAATGCCCTCTGCACACCCATGGACCTATAATTTAGCAATTTTATAGATCTCCATAGTTGGGGAATTTCCCAATCTATGTGGATGAACCAATTGACCCCTCGCTCTTTAATATTTTTCTACTTCTAGCACCAACGTGTACCTATTCGGGTGCAGTTCGGATTGGCCTTTGCCCCTTCCTTTCCTTCCCCCTCCCATATGGGGGGCTGGTAGGCGTGATCCCTCGCAAGATACATTTGGCCCACCGCCCGCTCCCTTGGGATCTGGTCCGACACGGGGGAGACAGGGGAGCAAAGGAGAAATCGTACCACCTAAAACAATCTACAATGTTAAAACTGAACGCAAAAACGTCAGAATTCCTGCAATAGGCAATTATACGATCTAGGCAACTATAGTAGATGGTACACATATATAAGTTTGGTACTGCTGGATTTGATGCTATGTTTGACACATGTTGACCTCTTTATAGTGGACAACCATCCTCTGAAGAAGACCCGGGAAGGGTCGAAACGTGTCAGGATTTACACATACAACCTTTGTTGTTCCACATACACCGTACTGTATAACCCCCATTTATAGGCATTGTCAATTTTAAGGATTCAACATTTGAGCTAACCTTGGTTGCCTTTTAACACATTGTGCCTGGCATTGGTTTTAATTGTATGCTTTGCTCACTGTAATTGTACGCCATATCCAGTTCATGTCCTGACTCCAACAGTCAGCATTCATTTTCAGTGATTTTTATAATATGCTATTTATACCTTTTGTGCCAATAAAACTGAATTTTTTCAACTACCGATACTGCATTTCATTGGCTGCTTTAAAGCCCCGTTAGGGGGTTCTCGTATAATTTTTTGCACTTTATGGGGTGTGCGGCCTACCTGTCTACACTCATGTGAGTGCTTCATGCTGTTTGCTTCTAAATATTGTGCATAAAATGCCAGGACAGTTTAAACCCCCCCCCCCAATGACCCCATTTTGGAAAGTAGACACCCCAAGCTATTTGCTTAGAGGCATGTCGAGTCCATGGAATATTTTATATTTTGACACAAGTTGCAGGAAAAAGGCCAATTTTTTTTTTTTGCACAAAGTTGTCACTAAATGATATATTGCTCAAACATGCTATGGGCATATGTGGAATTACACCCCAAAATACATTCTGCTACTTCTCCTGAGTACGGGGATACCACATGTGTGACACTCTTTGGAAGCCTAGCTGCATACAGGACCCCAAAAAACAATCACCACCTTCAGGCTTTCTAAGGGCGTAAAATTGCGATTTCACTTTCTCACTACCTATCACAGTTACGGAGGCCATGAAATGTCAAGAAAGCACAAAACCCCCCAAATGACCCCATTTTAGAAAGAAGACACTTCAAGCTATTTGCTGAGAGGCATGTTGAGTCCATGGAATATTTTATATTTTGCCACAAGTTTCTGGAAAAAATTTTCTCTTTATTTTTTTTTTTTTTTACAGAAACTTGTCACTAAACGATATATTGCTCAAACATGCCATGGGCATATGTGAAATTACACCCCAAAAAACCTAGTTGCTTCTCCTGAGTACGGGGATACCACAGGTGAGACTTTTTGGGAGCCTAGCTGCGTACAGGACCCCGAAAACCAAACACCGCCTTCAGGCTTTCTAAGGGTGTAAATTTTTTTATTTCACTCTTCACTGCCTGTCACAGTTTCGGAGGCCATGGAATGCCCAGATGGCACAAAACCCCCTCCAAAATAACCCCATTTTGGAAAGTAGAAACCCCAAGCTATTTGTTGAGAGGTATGGTGAGTATTTTGCAGATCTCGCTTTTTGTCACAAAGTTTTGAAAATTGAAAAAAAAAAAAAAAAAAAAAAATTCTTTCTTCATTTTCAAAAACAAATGAGAGCTGCATTCAATATACAATATACTATATGTGTTGCCAAACTGTAAAGAATGGTATTTTTCTGTTATATTCTTTGTGTTCTTACTTTTGAAAATAAACTAAGATTGAAAACAAATGAGAGCTGCAAAATACATCATATCATTTAGTAACAACTTTTTGTAAAAAAAAAAAAAAAATTGTAATTTTTCAAATCACAAAAAAAAAAAAAAAAATGTAAATATTCAATGGGCTCAACATGCCTCAGCAATTTTCTTGGGGTGTCTACTTTTCAAAATGGGGTCATTTGGGGGCGGTTTGTACTGCCCTGCCATTTTAGCACCTCAAGAAATGAGACAGGCAGTCAAACTAAAAGCTGCGTAAATTCCAGAAAATGTACCCTAGTTTGTAGACGCCATAACTTTTGCGCAAACCAATATTCGCTGATCGACATTTTTTTTTTACCAAAGACATGTGGCTGAATACATTTTGGCCTAAATGTATGACTAAAATTGAGTTTATTGGATTTTTCTTATAACATAGAAAATATATATATATTTTTTTTTTTTTCAAAATTTTTGGCCCTTTTTCCGTTAAATCGCAAAAAACAAAAAACGCAGAGGCATTCAATACATAAAAAAGAAAGCTATTTGTGGGGAAAAAAAGAAGGACGCAAATTTTGTTTGGATACAACATTGCATGACCGCGTAATTACCAGTTAAAGCAGCGCAGTGCCAAATTGTAAAAAGTCCTCTGGTCTTTAGGCAGCCAAATGGTCCGGGGCTGAAGTGGTTAAGCTGTATAATCTGTAATATTTAAATTTTTTGTAAACTCATTCAATGAACCCAAGCACTGCAAGCTGAGAGAACATGCACTGCATTGATGCATTCACACAATTTCACAGTAACCATAAGATAAAACAAAAAAAAAGGTCCTTGATGACGCCCTGGAGGAGGGGCAAAACACGCTGACGCATTTTCAGTTTTACATACCAGTGACACAACTTCCGGTATCCGTGGAACGTGCACTGCAAGTACAAACCCAGAATACACTGATGCCTGCTTTCAAGCCGTCTCGCGAGTGGCGTTTGTTAAATGCGCAGTAATCCAGTGCCGGTAGTACTTCACTATGCTACTTTTTTTGTCTTTTCCAAATATTTATTTATCCGCATGAAAATTGTCTGGGGAAGCCTCTCTGATTTTTGGATTTATATACCACAACCCCACTAAGCATTTCTGACCCCTGGACTGCAAAGCTGAGGGTCCATAGGTTTTGGTGAGTGGGGTCACAGGCGGGAAGTGTGTCCTTTGAGTGTGTTCTCCAAAACTCCTTTCTACCTGGCTGCGTAAACTGCCGTTGGAAGCACTTGGCACTTCATTTATTGTATCACTGTTCAGTATTATATTATTGCACTTTGCACTTTAATTGTGATTATATTTACATTGATTATATGCTAGCACGTATATTTCACTAGCGCTGTTAATAATCTGTACATTTTATTTTTTAAAGGTTTTAGCACCTTTGTAATAGACTGCTGTGGTCTTCATAAAGTTCAGGAATATTCCTTTATCCCATTGTTTTGCAAATCTATGTACACTAAAAACTGTATGATTAAATCAGTTATATCACTGTTTTTTTTGTTTATGTAATCTTTATTTTTAGATACATTTTCTTGATATAACATTCAAATAAAAGCAAATGAAAACCAAACAGGACAGAGAATGGTTAGATTCTGCACAGCATTACAATTTGCTCATGTGTCTTCATATCATACAGAATAAGGCCCGATTGGCCATCCAACATAGAGGGAATAGGAGACAAAGGTGTTCATTTTAAAAAGTACGCAAACATATCAGTCATACCACTATAGATTTGTCTCTATCCCTACTAATAGACATAGGTGGTAATTATGAGCATACCCTACTTAGTCCGGTAGATAATTAAAGCCATTTGGCAGGCAGAATCTATAAATTTGTGGATCTTAATAATCGGATTATAGAAACAAAGATAATAAAGAAAGG
This sequence comes from Lithobates clamitans, assembly GCA_037952925.1. Classification (NCBI taxonomy): domain Eukaryota; kingdom Metazoa; phylum Chordata; class Amphibia; order Anura; family Ranidae; genus Lithobates; species Lithobates clamitans. Next base: position 6,498,627 of record JBBGZY010000765.1, read on the forward strand.
AAAAGAAAGAAAGAAAAATGCACTCATGACACCTATGGGAATATTTCTGCAAATTACCTCTCCGGAGGTGAGCTCAAATCAAAATAAAACCGATAACTATACTAAAGCTGTTCTCCTCCTGTCAGGGTGGGGTCCTTTGGTTGTTTTTCAGTACTTGCCTTTTCAACATAGTGTTTCCAGACAGCCCAAACACTATACCATTTATCGTATCTATCCTTGCACCTCACCATCCACTCCTCTGCAGCCATGTCATTTACCAAGCAGATCCAGTCTGATCGGCTTGGAATCGTACTACTTTTCCAGTGATCGGGGATCAATCTTCTGGCTGCATTCAGAAGGTGAGGTAACACTGATTTTCGGTAATGGCTGAGAGGAACGGATGGGACGTGCAAGAGAAAGCCCAAGGGAGAATCCGACAGGTCAATATCCAAAATGTGATTTATCTGAGATCTTATGTCCTGCCTGTAGGGTCTCAACTTGGGGCAATCCCACCATATATGTAGGAAGGAACCCCTTTGTCCACGCTCCCGCCAACAGGTGGCCGAGGAGGTTGGATATATTCTAGCGAGTTTAGTGGGTACTCTATACCATCTTGTTAGTACCTTGAACCCATTCTCTTGCATTTTTGTATCTACTGAACTGGTATGAGTAAGACGGTATAGGTAATCTAGCTGCATGTCAGAGAACTCATGGTTCAAGTCCCTCTCCCACTCACGAATGTAGATTGGTTTCCCCAGAGGCATCCGCCTTAAAAGTAGTTCGTAGAGGACAGATATAGAATGAGATATTGGATTAGCGGCCATGCATAGCTTCTCAAAAGGGGTGGATGATGTAGGGGAGCGTATGGCTTGTTGTAAGCCATGTGCAAAATGCTAAAGCTGCCCATATCTCCAGCCATCCAATGGGAAGCTACCATATTGGGATCTAAGAGCTTCCAACGAGAGTAATCCCTGGTCCCGAAAGAACCGGCCGCACCTTACCTCTCCATCTGCCATCCAGGTGCGAAAGAAAGACGGGTGTCCCCCCCCCCCCCGGGGCAAACCAAGGGAAGCCACCCAAGAGAGTCAATGGTGAGAATAGAGGTGCCAGCTGCCCTGAGTTAGTCAGGGTATCCCATAGCTTCAATGCATGGACTGTCAATGGAGAAACATAAGTGGATAGGCCTCTATGAGCCTGGGGTAACCAAGGGGCATGTGATAGATTGCGACCTGCTAGAATATTTTCTAATGACACCCAGACCTTAGTGGTCACCCCGTGGTGCCAGTCCAAAATCCGTTGTAGGGCGATCGGCTCATAATACATGCGGAAATCCGGGACGCCCAGGCCTCCCAACCGCTTTGGTCTCTGTAAGGTGCGAAGAGCTATCCGTGAACCTCGCCCCTGCCAGATATATATTTTACAAAACACGCTGTTGAGGCTCGAAAAAAAAAGACCTGGGTAGGGAGATAGGCACCATTTGTAGATAGAACAGAATGCGAGGTAGCACAATCATCTTTAACACTGACTCGGCCCATCCATGAAAAAGTTTCCCTATCCCATCCATGTAAATCTGATTTTATAGTGGTTAATAGTTGAGTGTAATTATTATTATATAACAGAGCAAAGAGGAGTGAGAAACTCCAAAAAGGTACTTCAGGCGGTTACAACACCACTGGAAAAGGAAGATTGCAACCGTGTACGCAAACTCGTGGAAACACTCAGGGGCAAGATCTCCAACTTAGCATAGTTTATTTTAATATTAGCAATAGAGCTGAAGGTCTGTAATTCAGCCATGATATTGGGGGGAGAGATCAATGGGTCAGCCACATAAAACAGGACATCATCTGTGTATGCAGATAGTTTATGTTCCTGAGGTCCAACGTCAAAGCCCTTAATGTTAGGGTTAGCTCGTATCCTATAGAGCAGAGGCTCCAGGGTGAGGGCAAAGATGAGAGGGGACAACGGACACCCCTGCCTGGTCCCGTTTCTAATAGAGAAGGCGTCAGAAAGAACGCCATTCACCTTAACTCGGGCCTCGGGGTGGCTATATAACGATAATATCCAAGACAACATTTTAGAAACCAGCCCCAGCTTAGTCAGCACGGCTGTAAGATATATCCAATCCACCCTGTCAAATGCCTTCTCCACATCAGTGGAGAGCAGGAGACAGGGTGGATGGTCAGCCTGCGTCTGCACCCAATGGATCAACTGAATCGCCCGATTAGTCATTATTATTATTATTATTCAGGATTTATATAGCGCCAACAGTTTACGCAGCACTTTACAATATAAAAAGGGAGACAATACAGTTATAGTACAATACAATAGGATTAAGAGGGCCCTGCTCAGAAGAGCTTACAATCTAATAGGGTGGGGCAGGTGGTACAAAAGGTTGTAACTGTGGGGAATGAGCTGGTGGAAGTGGTAGGAGATTAGTTGGAGATGTGATAGGCTTCTCTCGCTTCCCTACTGGTGATAAACCCAGTTTGATCTGGATGGATGACGGATGGCATAATGGGTTAGAGGCGATTTGCTAAAACCTTTGCCAGGATTTTTATGTCCGTATTCTGGAGCGAGATAGGTCTATAATTATTAGGGACCATGTGGTCCTTCCAATCTTTGGGCAATACCGTAATATGAGCCAGTAGGCCCTCTTTAGGCATAACAGTGCCCAAGGCGAACGCGTTAAAATATGTGCACATGGGGCTAGATAGTAGGGGAAGGAAAGCGCGATAATATGCATTTGTGTATCCGTCAGGGCCTGTGCTTTTCCCTTTCGGCAGGTCTTTGACTACAGTTTCTAGTTCTGACTGAGTGATAGGGGCTTCTAGATTTTTAATGGTTTGGGCAGTGAGTTGGAGCCTGGGTCTCTGTCAAGTACTCCATGATATGAGCTAGCTTTTGGTCAGCTGTCAGAATGGGTAGCGCGTCAGGGAGCTGGTTTAGCTGAGCATAATACTCTCTAAATGTTGCTGCTATCTTCGAAGAATGGATCACAGGTTGGCCATTCCCAGACTGAAGTTTATGTATGTGGCTAGAGGCCTGTTGTCTTTTTAGTGCTCTGGCTAACAACCGCCCGCATTTATTCCCATATTTGTAAAATTTATGGGAGACGTAACGAAGGCGGGCACGAATCCGAGTATCCAATAGAGTGGCGAGTTCTACACGAAGGGACTGGAGTTCTGATACTAGTTCTGGAGTCAAAGAGGGATTGAAGGTCTTTCCCCCTTGCTTTCTTTAGTCTAGCGTCTTGGGAAATTAATTCCCCCCTAATCACCGCCTTGTGTCCCTCTCATATAGAAGACCACCCCACATCTGCTGTTGAACTTTCGGTAAAATATCGGGAGATAGTATCTGACACGCTTTGAGACGCTATTGTATCATCCAGAATGTTCTCATTTAGACGCCAGGTCCATGACCTGGCTTCTGAGGACAGTGGGTGTATGGAGAGGGACACTGGAGCGTGATCCGACAGGGTAATTGAACCTATCGACACCCTCGCTAACGACTTTTGATCCATCAGCACCATGTCGATGCGCGTGTATATGGCATGAGTCGCCGAATAGTAGCTGAAATCTTTGTCGGTGGGATGCAGTAATTTCCAGCAATCGACAAGGTGATGAGACTAAGGTTTTCCTGAAATGTTTGAGGAAAGCAAACGAGTGGGTGGAACGACCTACAGAAGTGTCTAGGTTAGGATCGGAGCGGACGTTGAAATCTCCCCCCACAATCAATTGACCCTCCCTTAAGTGGGAAAGGGACTCCAAAAGAGAATCCAAAAAGGTGAGTTGGTGGGTGTTTGGGGCGTACACAGTTGCAAACGTAAATTTACGTCCTAGGAGGGTGCCTCTGACAAAAACATATCTTTCATTTGGGTCAGACAACTGATCCACCAGGATAAATGGGCATTGTTTATGTATAGCTATTGCCACACCACTCGATTTAGCGCGAGGGGAGTTACTAAAAAATCATTGGGAATATAGGTGGGTGGGAAGGCGGGGGACCGAGTCAGTGCGAAAGTGCGTCTCCTGTAATAAAAGGATCTGTGCCCCCATGCGTTTGGTCTCGAGCCACAACTTGCTGCCTTTAATTGGGCGAGCTCAACCCTTGTACGTTGTACGATACCACTTTCAGAGATGCCATAAAAGGTGGTGGTTTCAGGAAAGGGTCCCCATCCCCGAGCAGGAGGAACAGCAGGTCTGCAGAAAGTCGATTCATAAAATCAATGAGTGCTGAGGAAACATAAGGCAAACATAAAAACTCAAAAAACAAAAAAGCATTTAATACAACCAACAAGGAGGGTGCCGTAAGGGCCCTCCAAACTAACCATCACTAGTCGGAACCTCCATCCGGCCATCTGACCAATAAAAGGATGGGGGTCAGCGAGCAGCGTGGGATCCCAAATGTGGGACTGAACTCCTAAGAATTGACCTACGTGGGGGAAAATGGCGCAACACTAAGTGTGAGCCCGCCCAGAACAGTCATCCCTAGTTAGCAAGAAGGGCCTAGCATCATCTACAATCGTCCTGCAGGGCCTCAAGTACCGGCTTAAGGGCCCGGAGTTGCATCAAAGTGCGTCTAGAGAGATCCGGAAAAAGAGATAGCTTTGCTCCATCAAAGTCCACTTGGCGGACACCTCTGACGTGAAACATTATGCTGTCCTTCAAGGAATACTTGTGTAGTTTGCAGATAATGTCCCGTGGCTTACCTGGGTCCTCTGAGGGCGGACGAAGGGCCCTGTGAGCCCTATCTATCTCAAAGTAGTCAGGTGCAGCACGACCTAGGATCTGTTTGAAAAGTCCCTGCAGGGAGGGAACTATGTCCCTGGGGCCAGTAGCTTCAGGCATACCCCTGATGCGGATGTTAACTCTGCGACTTCTGTTTTCAAAGTCATCCATTTGGTCAATTAAGGTGTTAATCCTGCGATCGTGTGTCTTACAGCGTTCATGGAGAGCTTGCAGGGGAGGAGTAACAACTTCTCATTAAGCTTCCAGATCTTCCACTCTACCCCCAATATGTGCTGTGTCTGCCTGCAAGGCCTCAATATCCTGCCTGCAGGCCTTCTCCACCCTGTTAACAAACAGTTCCAAATCTGCCTTTGTGGGGAGGGCAAGAATGTGGGCCCGTAGATCTGTGTCCCCGAGTACATCTCCCATTGTTGCAAGAGGAGCGGAGCTAGCTGAGCAGGAGAGGCAGGTGGAGGAAGAGAGGGAGAAGGTGGCTGTGGAGAGGGGATAGGGGAGGCAGCACGAGCAGCCTGATGTTTACCGGTCAGCGCCACTTTGGATGGCCTTTGGAGCGGTGCGGCGATGGCTCTGTAAAATATAAGTCCAGGGAGCCAGATCGGTTCCGAGGGGTCCGCTGAGACTGCGGAGATGTCCGCCGTCTGGATGTCATAGTTTGGGGTTAAAATCCCCCCAGGAAAGCTGCTGCAGGTGTGGTGTATGCTGCAGGCTTTGCGGAGCTCTCTCTCAGCACGTCCTCACGCGTTGATGCCGCGCCCACGCCCCTTCATGATATCACTGTTTTAGTAACCTGACAGCTTATTATTCTGGAAGGCAACATCTGGCGTGTGGGAAGGAGTGAGTTAGTCATTCTCTCTCCAAACGCATCTTTTTTCAATGTATCTGTTGTCCACCCCTAACCCTTTCTCCCCTCCTGGAATCTTATGGATTCCTGCAAGTTGTGGGGGGGGGGGGGGTTTAGAGAAGGGGGCAAAGAGTGGATACATTTTTATGTTCATCTGTGCTCCCTTACCAACTGCTGGCTTATTCTGACCAAATCTATGTTGCCATCTCTCTTGTATACATGTGTGTATTTATATGATATAGGGGTGCTGAAATTAAATCGCTGCATCGCAATTCAGGGGTCCCTGATGCGGCATCGATGCATGCGACCAGAAAAAAATCAATGTCGTGTGACGTCATCCCGACTTGCTCCGCCCCTCCCGGAAAAGCGCTCCGAGCGTGTCTGTCAAAATAGATTTTTGTAATAAATGCAGAGTTGTAATCTATTAAGTGACCACCGCTGTATGTTTTTTTTTTTTTTTAATATATACAGCTTCATACCTTATTTCTTAGTCTGTGTATAACTGTATATCCCGCTCATGTAACTGCCAGGTCCGGCCCCCTTCTCTCCTCTCAGGTCTCTCGTAACTTCAGTCCCGCCCGCCTCTCTTCTGATCTGATAGCTACAGTTGGTGGGCGGGGCTGAGAAATCCCACTGACATCAGGAGAGACGTGAGACTAAGAGGAGAGAGGCGGGCCGGACCGAGCAGAGCAGTCACATGAGCAGCATATACAGTTCTACACAGACTAAAAAGGAGGTATGAAGCTGCATATATTTTAAAATGTACATACAGCGGTGGGCACTTAATGTTTTACAACTGCATTTATTACCACGCTTACTTACACTGGCTCCTACACGTGCTCTGTGCTGAAACATTTGCCGCCCCCCCCCCCCCTTTGCACATTCCACTGTGTTAACTCCTAGTGTGCTGGAAAGTGCAAACGAGGGAGCCCAGAGAAATGTCATCACAGAGACAGTACAGGAACTTCACAGGGCTGTTTGTCAGTTGTGGATTCTAATCCCTCCTGACCTCCCAGCAGCTGTGTGTGTGAATTCCTGTACCCTGTAGTGCACTGGATTAGTGCACTTAGTAAAGCGGAGTGCCAACTGTTTTTTTAGTTTATTAAAAGTCAGCAGCTATAAAAAGTTTAGCTTCTGACTTAATAAAAAGACACTCACCTGTCCTACGGTCCAGCGACGTGGCCACCCAAACCCTCCATTCTCTCCCCTGCCTGTCAATGGCGCTGGAGTCCCACTAGGAGAGGACACACTCCCCCCCACCCCCCCCAAAAAAAAAAAATTACATGCCAAATGTGGCATGTCAGAGGGCGAGGAGTGCTTAAAGCGGAAGTTCCAATTTTGGGTGGAACTCCGCTTTAAAGGAGTGAGGTTATTTTTAATTCAAAGAAAGAGTTCCAGTAAATTTTTTGTTCATTAAAAGTCAGCAGCTACAAAAAAATCTTCTGACTTTTAATAAAAAGACACTCACCTGTCCCACAATCCAGCGACGTGGCCACCCAAACCCTCCATTCTCTCCCCCGCCTGTCCACAGCGCTGGCAATACTACTGTGGGCATCCGGCTGTGACAGCTTGCAGCTTCACAGCCGGGTGCGCATGTCTCACTGCGCTGTCCTGCACAGCCGGGCAATCTTCTGGGACCTGTGATGTGTCCCAGAAAATTGCAGGGAGGAAGGGCTGCCCAGGCGGTCCAAACGGAAGTGGGAGCTCGTCGGTAATCGTGATGCATCGCAGAATCGAATTGTTGACCAGATAATCGTAATCAAATCGAATCGTGAGACCCCTGAAGATGCGCACTAATATGAGAGATGCCTAACTGTATATTATTTATCATAGCTGATTTACTCAACTCATTTCCACTTTGCGTTGAATATTTTCTGGATTGCACTCTGTTCTTGTAATGTTCCCCAATTATAAAAATCTGACCATTATATTTTTTCTACACTAGATGGCGCTCTGACTGCGGGGATTGCCCACCAGTGGCATTATCTTTTATTTTTGCCAAGCATGCTATGTACTCACAGGGAGTCACTTAGATTTAGCGGTACTTTATTTTTATTTTCTTGGTTTCTAAATTTCGAGCCCCATTAACCTCTAGCGCTGTCTGTTATCCCTGGGATGGTCCGCCATGGGACGCATGGCCCTGCCGTCTCCTGGGGTTGAGGGCCGCATCATGCATTCCACTCATCTTCAAATCGGTGGCGCAGACCAAGCATGTGCTCTTGCCGCTCGATCGCACATGCACGGGTGTGGCGGGAATGTGTGCAGGTGTTCTGCATCATTGCTTAAAAAGATCCCCGCTCTAACAGTCCGATAAGCACTGCAGAGCGGGGAGACGCCAACCAGCAAGGTTTTTCTGTATTCATATGGTAAGTCTTGTTTTTTCTGAAAGATGGCACACACAGATTTTTAGATGGAAGGCTGCCTCCGGCTGCCGTTCTAATCTCCCTACCCCTCCCCCCTTCTCTGATACATTGATATTTTTTGTAGGGGGTCTACCATTCATATGACCTGGAAGTGCTGCTGCTACATATTTGAGGCTTTGGATAGCGCTCTCTAGCCCAAATAAATCCACAGACCTTGGTAAATATAGCTCTCTTATTTTCCATGTGCTGATCAATTTTGGATTTCCAATTTTTACTTCATGTGATACTCTGTGTCATGTACAAACAGACGATAAGGGGTTTTATACACGCCCCCTCTAGAAATGTGTTTTCTGTCTTGTAATGGAACACCCTTAGGGGCATTCTTTCAAAGTGTTTATTTTTTCTATATTCCCCCCTTCTTTTTCTCTTTACCGCTAGTTCTGGCAATCTGCCACACCTGACTCCCTGTGATCATCAGGCAAATGAAAATAGGTAAATTCCTGTGCTGACATTATCGTATATGGCTGGCGCCCATCTACACCCCCTCTGGCATTGCTTCATCCATTCTGTTATATGATGGAATTATTTACATGGTAGGTGCTTCCCAGAAATATTGCCGTTCATTCATCCTACATGGTTGTAAAGAATGTCTCTGTTTTTGTACCATTATGATATATTTTCCATTTTTTATAGAAAAAAAAAAAAAAAAAAAAGACAAAATCATGACTACATACACTCTTAATACCCCTGACGAAGGTGCTTAAACCAGAAACGCGTCGGGTACCAGGGATCATTATATACCGGAGTGTAACAATATTTTTTTGTCATATATACCATGTAACTCATTGTTTTTTGTTTTATTATGTTTTGTATACTTTTGGAGTCATTTTTCGAGTGCTCCGTGTGATGCACACAAATCCTCAATAATATGAAAAGTCCATTATAAAAGCATCAACAGAACGTGATGGTAATATCTTCATGCAATGCCCAAAAATATACCGTATTTATCGGTGTATAAAACGTGCCGGCGTATAAACACGCACCCCAATTTAAGAGGGAAGTTTCAGGAAAACTTTTTGTTAAAATAAACCACTTTGAAGCAAAATAATGGTCAGTGAGCATCAATGTAGCCTGATCTGTGCCCATCTGCAGCCTGATCTGTGCACATCTGCAGCATTGCTCCTCACTGCAGCCTGATCCGTGTCCATCTGCAGCCTTGCCGAAATGTAGGCTGCCACCGAGGGGAAGGAGGGGACAAGCGCTGCCGAAATAGAGCCAGATCTCCGGTGTACTCTCAGTGTCAAGCTCAGTCCCGCCCTTTGGCCCAGATCCTACAATAGACAGAACGCCGGTCCAATGCCAGGACGTCAATGCTAGGAGCCGTGCAGGGGTCGGGACTGAGCGTGACTGCGAGCCGAGTACGCAGGAGATCAAGCTCCATTTCGGCAGCGCTTGTCCCCTCCATCCCCTCGGTGGCAGCCTATATCGGCGTATAACACGCACACATGATTTCCCCTCTATTTTAAGGGGGGGGGGGGGCGTGCGTGTTATACGCCAATAAATACAGTGTATAGGGAAAGTGCACATGCTCCGTGGATTTGCTCAAAAATCCCTAATATTTCAACAGTCCAAACAAACCGTGATGGTGATATCTTTATACAATGTGCACACACCCCCCATCCAGTGTACCCTCACCTTAAGGTCTTTTAAAAAAAAGCCTGTGATAAAGATTATCAGCTTGGGAAGATCCTCCTATGGTTCCTCTTTCATGTGGTGGCTAATTATGGCTTAAAAATTCTGATATAAAAAGGTCACTCCCTCCTGATCACAAGCCACTGTTTCCTCCTGGCTGTCAACAATCTCCTCACATATAACACATGTGAAAGCACAATAGAGACTTGCAATGGTGTTTTAACGTTTCAAAACAGGTTTATAGCAACTTTAAATTCCCACATAGATGTACACTCACATTTAGCACAATAAAAACACACCTTGATATGCTTATGGACAGAAAAGGGGGGTGATTATGTCACCTGGAGACTGAATCTGCAGCCACGGTTCCCAGCGTTTGCCCCACTATAAGCCTGTAGTGGAAAAAGACTACAGGCTTTATCTCCTTTACAATTTAGTTATTAGTTTAGTAGTTAATTATATTTTATTTTTAGCGCCGCACATTTGGTATATCAGTTTGTATTGTCACATTTGGGAAGTGTGGGTAGTGTTGGCAGCTGTTTATTTTTATATTTTTATTTTTATTTCATTTCATGTTATATTTTCTTTAGTGTTTTGACTTTAGGGTAGGAGTGTGGCAGCTCACAAGGTTTTATCTAAATGTCTTCCACAGCTCTATTTGCTGAACGACACAAAGAATTGTAGACCTTCCACACCTTGGTGTAAATAGCTTTAGCTACTTTCTTCCTACTGGAAAGTAAAGTGGTTATTAAAGGTTCTGACAAACCCTTGTTCCTTAACCACTTGCCGACCGCCTAACACAGATATACTGCGGCAGAATGGCACGACAGGCAAAATCAGGTACCTGGTACGTGATCTGCCTTCCGCGGGCTGGGGGCGCATCGCGCCCCCCCCCCAGTGCCTGAGGCGGTTGGCTTCATTGGGGAAGCGATACAGGCAGAGGGGGAGGCCACTCATTCGTGGCTCCCACCTCGCAATCGCTCCCCACGAATAAAAAGTGATGTCACCTCTCCTCGTGTCGGTCTGTTCGTTCCGGCGCCAAGGAGAGAAGACATCCAAGTAAGTGCACCAACACTACACTTACAGTAGAAAACACTAGGCACACTTTTCACCCACCATCACCCCCCCCCCCCCTTGTCACAGTGACACCAATAGCAGTTTTTTTTTGCATTGGTGTCAGTTTGTGACAGTTATAAGTGGTAGGGCAGTTAGTATTAGCCCCCCTTTAGGTCTAGGGTACCCCCCTAATAAAGTTTTAACCCCTTGATCACCCCCCGTCGCCAGTGTCACTAAGCATTTGTTTTCCTGATCGCTGTATTAGTGACACAGGTGACGCTAGTTAGGGAAGTATATAGGTTCGCCGTCAGCGTTTTATAGAATATATATTACTACCTACTAAAGGTTTTAACCCCCTGATTGCCCCCTAGTTAATCCTTTCACCAGCGATCAGTGTATAACTATTACGGGTGACGCTGGTTAGTTACTTTGTTTTTTATAGTTTATTATAGTTTCAGGGCACCCGCTGTTTAACACCTTATAAAGGTTTAACCCCCTAATTGCCCGGCGGTGATGTAAGGTAAGTTTTTAGGGTCAGATAAGGTCTGCGTCGCCCCAGGCAGCGTCAGGTTAGCGCCAATACCGCTAACACACACGCACGCAGCATACACCTCCCTTAGTGCTATAGTATCTGAACGGATCAATATCTGATCCGATCAGATCTATACTAGCGTCCCCAGTAGTTTAGGGTTCCCAAAAACGCAGTGTTAGCGGGATCAGCCCAGATACCTGCTAGCACCTGCATTTTGCCCCTTGGCCCAGCCCAGCCCACCCAAGTGCAGTATCGATCGATAACTGTCACTTACAAAACACTAAGCACACATAACTGCAGCGTTCGCAGAGTCAGGCCTGATCCCTGCGATCGCTAACAGTTTTTGTTGGTAGTGTTTTGATACAGTCGCCAACAGTCAGGAGCTTTTTTTGCCTGTGAGTCTCACTTGTGTACCCCTAAATTTAGAGCCCAAAATGGCAAATCGAAGGTACACTAGTAAAGAGGCCTACACGTTTCTGAGCATGACAGATCGTGAAGAGGAAGTCACTCATCTGTCAGATTCAGGCTCAGAATACGATCCTGTAGAGGACAGCAGCTTAAATGACAGATAGCTCCGACGATGGAGTTGTGGTCCCTGCCAAGGTCAGGCATACCAAACCCCAATCTTCTTCTTCTGTCCTTGAAGTGCAAGAACCGCAGGTCCCTCGTATGGAACAGAGAAGTACTAGCGCAGCTATTCCTTCTGGTGAACTGGCAAGCACCAGCGGCCTAGTACACCCTGGTCGTACATCCAGCACTGCAGTAACACTTGGTGACGTGGCGAGTCCCATAAATGCAGTTCAAGCTGGCGAGGTGAGGTGGCAAGCACTAGTAGTGTCCCGCTGCCACCAAGACGACGAACACAGGCCCGTCGTGCCCATAGTGCCCTTCCTGCTGCATTCGCCAATCCGAATTGGGAACCCACCACTTCTGCAGCACCCGTACTTCCCCCATTCACTGGCCAACCCGGAATTCAGGTGGAAACAGTCGATTTTACGTCACTGGGTTTTTATTCGCTGTTTTTCACCGAAGATCTCTATAGATCTATTGTGGACCAAAGCAATTTGTACGCTGGTCAACACATCGCCACTATTTCCCAGTCCTCCCTTGCCAGAGATTGGAAACCAATTACGGTTTCTGAATTTAAGATCTTTCTGGGCCTTTCCCTCAACATGGGCATAAATAAAAAAAAGAGTGAGTTGCGGTCATATTGGTCCACTGACCCAATTTACCATATGCCCGTGTTCTCTGCATCCATGGCCAGGGCACGATACGAGCAGATTTTGCGGTTCATGCACTTCAACAACAATGAACTCTGTCGTCCTCGTGGAGACCCTGAATATGATCGGCTCTACAAAATTTGGCCCCTTGTAAACCACTTCAACCAACGTTTTGCAGACTTGTTTACTCCCCATCAAGTTGTCTGCGTTGATGAGTCCCTGATTAAATTTTCTGGTCGCTTGTCATTCAAACAGTACCTTCCCAGCAAGCGTGCCAGATACGGGGTCAAGATGTATAAGCTCTGTGACAGGGCCACAGGCTATACATGTAGTTTTATGGTTTACGAGGGCAAAGATAGTCACGTAGAGCCAACAAACTGCCCTGACTACATAGGAAGCGCTGGCAAGATAGTGTGGGACTTGGTGTCACCCTTATTCGGAAAGGGGTACCACTTGTACGTGGACAATTATTACACGAGCGTGCCACTTTTTAGCCACCTTTTTGATCAGATTGGAGCATGTGGCACCGTGCGACCTAATCGCCGGGGTTTTCCCCAGCGGCTTGTAGATGTAATAACTTGCTCGCTATGAAGTGGAGGGACAATAAGAATGTTTTCGTTCTTACCTCCCTTCATGCAGACACGACAGTCCAAATTATTACGGCAACTGGTGTTGTGGTGAAACCCCTCTGTGTCCACGAATATAACCAAAATATGGGAGGGGTGGACCTCAACGACCAGTTGTTGGCGCCGTACCTAGCTGCCCGTAAGGCCAGACGCTGGTACAAAAAAAGTGTCCGTTTATTTATTTCTTCAATTGGCTTTGCTGAACGCTTATGTGCTATACAGAGCTTCAGGACAGACTGGATCCTTCCTTAAATTCCAGGAAGAGATCGTCAGAGCCCTTCTGTTTCCAGACGGTGCTCCACCTCACCATCCCCAAACAAATGCAGTAAGCCAGCTGCATGAGAGGCATTTTCTATATGTCCTCCCGAGTACCCCTACCCAACTAGCCCCCCAAAAAAGATGTGCCTGCAGCAAGCGCGGATTTAGGCGTGACACCCTGTATTATTGTCCCTTCTGTCCTGACAATCCTGGTCTTTGCATTGGTGAATGTTTTGAACGCTACCATACACTAGTTGAGTATTAGCGTAAGGTACAGCACTGCACAGACTAGGACACACTTTCACTTAAAAAAGTTAAAGTTACAAAAAAAAAAAAAAAAAGTGTAAAAAAAAAAAGATAGTTGGTTTTATTGTTCTCTCTCCATTGTTCTGCTCTTTTATTGTATTCTATACTGCAATGTTTTATTATGTTTTTATCATGTTTGCTTTATAGGTATGCAATTTTTTTATACTTTGTTTTTTTATTGTTAACCACTTTTTTGTTTTCAGGTATGCCATTTAGTTGCAGCGCGGATTTATTTATCTTGACAGCAACAGCGTTTGCTCCCACGATACATAAAGCCGTGACTCCAGCGCTGTCGGTGGTGATTTCACCACCACAGTTACATACTTCAGCATATATGCCGAAGCATGGGGGCAGCAGTGGGTGGAGGAGCGATTTGCTCCTGCCTTTTGCGGGAGGATGCCCCCATGCTTCGGCATATATAAACGGTGCATGTATGCCCATCATTCGAAGTGGGTGGATGAAGGGAGGTATTCTAATGATGGGCATACCCACCGATCAATATCTTTTTTTCGTTCAGCCCACAGGCTGCATGAAAAAAAAAAAAAAAAAAAAAAAAAAAAGAAGTTTACAATATATGCCCAACAAGGACCAGCAACGTACTGGCAAGTTGCTGGACATTGAGTGGTTATACCAGAATGATGCCTGCAGGTTTAGGTATCATCTTGGTATCATTCTTTTCTGCCAGTGGTGGGCTTTCATGTAAAAGCAATCCTAGCGGCTAATTAGCCTCTAGATTGCTTTTACAAGCAGTGGGAGGGAATGCCCCCCCCCCACCGTCTTCCATGTTTTTCTCTGGCTCTCCTGTCCCAACAGGGAACCTGAGAATGCAGCCAGTGATTCAGCCAGCTGACCATAGAGCTGATCGGAGACCAGAATGGCTCCCAACATCTCTATGGCCTAAGAAACCGGAAGCTACGAGCATTTCATGACTTAGATTTCGCCGGATGTAAACAGCGCCATTGGGAAATTGGGAAAGCATTTTATCACACCGATCTTGGTGTCGTTAGATGATTTGAGGGCAGAGGAGAGACCTAGGGTCTAATAGACCCCATTTTTTTTTTTTTTTGAAAAAATGAGTACCTGTCACTACCTATTGCGATCATATTTACATTCCCCGAGATAAGTGTCGGACTGGCGTCAAATGTAAACAGCAATTGCACCATGCATGTGAGGTATCACCGCGAAGGTCAGATCGAGAGCAGTCATTTTAGCAGTAGACCTCCTCTGTAAATCTAAAGTGGTAACCTGTAAAGGCTTTTAAAAATGTATTTAGTTTGTCGCCACTGCACATTTGTGCGCAATTTTAAAGCATGTCATGTTTGGTATCCATGTACTCGGCCTAAGATCATCTTTTTTATTCCATCAAACATTTGGGCAATATAGTGTGTTTTAGTGCATTAAAATTTTAAAAAGTGTTTTTTTTCCCAAAAAAATGCGTGTGAAAAAAAAAAATTAAACACCTACCATTTTAATCTGTAGGGCATTTGCTTTAAAAAAAATATATAATGTTTGGGGGTTCAAAGTAATTTTCTTGCAAAAAAAAAATTTCTTCATGTAAACAAAAAAAGTGTCAGAAAGGGCTTTGTCTTCAAATGGTTAGAAGAGTGGGTGATGTGTGACATAAGCTTCTAAATGTTGTGCATAAAATGCTAGGACAGTTCAAAACCCCCCCAAATGACCCCATTTTGAAAAGTAGACACCCCAAGCTATTTGCCGAGAGGCATGTCGAGTCCATGGAATATTTTATATTATGACACAAATTGTGGGAAAAAAGACCATTTTTTTTTTTTTTTGCACAAAGTTGTCACTAAATGATATATTGCTCAAACATGCCATGGGAATATGTGAAATTACAGCCCAAAATACATTTTGTTGCTTCTCCTGAGTACGGGGATACCACGTGTGAGACTTTTTGGGAGCCTAGCCACGTACGGGACCCCGAAAACCAAGCACCGCCTTCAGGCTTTCTAAGGGCGTAAATTTTTGATTTCACTCTTGACTGCCTATCACAGTTTTGGAGGCCATGGAATGCCCAGATGGCACAAACACCCCCCCCCCCCCCAAATGACCCCATTTTGGAAAATAGACACCCCAAGCTATTTGCTGAGAGGTATAGTGAGTATTTTGCAGACCTCACTTTTTGTCACAAACTTTTGAAAATTGAAAAAAGAAAAAGAAAAAGAAAAACAAAAAAATTTTTTTCTTGCCTTTCATTTTCAAAAACAAATGAGCTGCAAAATACTCACCATGCCTCTCAGCAAATAGCTTGGGGTGTCTACTTTCCAAAATGGGGTCATTTTGGGGGGTTTTGTGCTATCTTGGCATTTTATGGCCTTCGAAACTGATAGGTAGTGAGGAGTGAAATAAAAAAATTTACGCCCTTAGAAATCCTGAAGGCGGTGATTGGATTTCGGGGCCCCGCATGAAGCTAGGCTCCCAAAAAGTCCCACACATGCGGTATCCCTGTACTCAGGAGAAGCAGTAGAATGTATTTTGGGGTGTAATTCCACATATGCCCATGGCATGTTTGAGCAATATATCATTTAGTGACAACTTTTTGTAAATTTTTATTTTTTTGTCATTATTCAAATCACTTGGGACAGAAAAAAAAATATTCAATGGGCTCAACATGCCTCAGCAATTTCCTTGGGGTGTCTACTTTCCAAAATGGGGTCATTTAGGGGGGTTTTGTGCTGCCCTGCCATTTTAGCACCTCAAGAAAGGCGAAAAGCAGTCATAAACTAAAAGCTGTGTAAATTCCAGAAAATGTACCCTAGTTTGTAGACGCTATAACTTTTGCACAAACCAATAAATATACGCTTGACATTTTTTTTTTTACCAAAGACATGTGGCCGAATACATTTTGGCCTAAATGTATGACTAAAATTGAGTTTATTGGATTTTTTTTATAACAAAAAGTACTAAAATATATTTTTTTTCAAAATTTTCGGTCTTTTTTCCGTTTATAGCGCAAAAAATAAAAACCGCAGAGGCAATCAAATAGCATCAAAAGAAAGCCCTATTTGTGGGAAGAAAAGGACGCAAATTTCGTTTGGGTACCATATTGCATGACCGCGCAATTAGCAGTTAAAGCGACGCAGTGCCAAATTGTAAAAAGTGCTCTGGTCAGGAAGGGGGTAAATCCTTCTGGGGCTGAAGTGGTTAACATCTGCTCCTCAGATAACAGGCAATGAGGCTTAACCTGGCTACAGGTTAAGGTAATGCACTGGGCCTTGTAGGAGCAAATCCTGTCTGAGAGGAAGCTGCCAAAATGGTTTGACCGCCATTTGCAGAATGGTGGAAAACCAAGCTCTTTTTGGCCAGAATGGAGTAATCAGGATTAACGACACCCTTTCTGTCTGTATTTTTCTCAATACTAATGGAATCAGCTGGAATGGAGGAAAGGTGTACCCCAGGTGAAAATTCCAAGAAGGCGTCTATCCCTTGAGAACCGTCCTCTCTGAAGGGAAAAGAATTGCGGGAGCTGTGCGTTTTGCCTTGATGCAAACAGGTCCACTTGTGGATGGTCCCAGGACCTGGTGATCAATGCAGAAACCTCTGGATTCAGGCTCCACTCTGCCTCCTGAATTTTCTGCCTGCTTAAAAATCGGCCACTTTGTGTAGTGTGCCTTTGAGATGGACTGCAGTCAAGGACAGTAAATGGTTTTCCGCCCACTCCAGAATCTCTGCTGACAGCAACTGAAGAGTTTTGCTTCACATGCCTCCCTGCTTGTTCAGGTAGGCTACGGTAGTGGCTTTGTCCGATAGAATCCTAGGGGGTTTGGAGAGAAGGCAGCCAAACGCTAAGGCGATTGCTTTTAGCTCCCTCCAATTTGATGATTTTTCTGCTTTGGTCTGGGACCATGCTCCATGTGCCAAATCCTGATTCAGGTGGGCCCCCCATCCCCACATACGGGCGTCTGTCATCACAATTTTTTCGATCGGGAAGGACCAGAGTAGGCCTTTTGCCAACAATGACTGATTTCTCCACCAAAGTGTTCGTTTGATGCTGGTGATCTTTAACCTTGTGTCTAGAGTCTCCGTCCAGTGGTTCCATACCTTTAGAAGGAACCTCTGAAATGTAGCCTTGTCCATTGGATGGCTGGCATAGTCGAGGTTAAAGTTCCCAAGGTTGACATAACCAGATTCGTTGGCAGCATAGTTACTACATTCTGGACCTTGATTTTTTTTTCTCTTCCGAATGAAAAATTCTGTTCTACTGAATTTATTTGGTACCCCAGAAATTGTACTGGCTGAGCCGGATTGAAGTTTGATTTCTGAATTTTCATTATCCAACCCAGGGATTCCAAATGACTGCGGGCCTTGCCCAGATCTTCTTGCAGTTTCTCCCTGGATAGGGCAAAGAAGAGAAGGTCGTCCAGATACGGGATTAATGCAATCCCCTGAAGGCAAAGAGGGGCGAGGGCTTCCGCCATAACCTTTGTAAAGACTCACGGAACAAATGAAAGGCCAAAAGGAAGGTCCTTGAATTGCAGGTGTAGCAACCCCTTCCCCATATTGACTGCCAACCTCAGGAATTTTTGGGACTGAGTGGCTATAGGAATATGTAGGCAAGCATCTCTCAAGTCAAACGATGACAAAGCATTCCTTGGTCAGCAGATTCCTGACCGTGAAGATCGAGTCCATACGAAACCTCTTGTAAAGGACTGACTCGTTCAATGGTTTCAAGTTGAGAATCAAATGGAAACTTCCGGATGGCTTTTTTTATCAGGAATATGAGAATAGAATCCCTGATAACGTTCCTCTGGAGATACACGAGTCACAACTCTTTCTGGAGGAAGATCCGAAAAACAGGATTTTTAAAACAGCTTACCTGTAAAATCCTTTTCTTTGAAGTACATCAGGGGACACAGAGCCATAGTAATTACTATGTGGGTTATAGGCCACCTTCAGGTGATGGACACTGGCACGCCCTAAATTAAAAAGTGCACTCCCTATATAACCCCTCCCACTACTGGGAGTATTCAGTTTTGTAGCCAAGCAATACACGTGTATACCAAGAAGGGAGGGACCTCTGTGTCCCCTGATGTACTTCAAAGAAAAGGATTTTACAGGTAAGCCGTTTTAAAAATCCTGTTTTCTTTTCATACATCAAGGGACACAGAGCCATAGTAATTACTATGTGGAATGTCCCATAGCAATGGCAACTGAAGGGAGGGAGACACAATAAAAAGGTAGGGCATTAAGAGGCCAGAGGATTTATACTACAGCCTGCAGTACACTATGCCCAAAGGCAATATCCTCATGACCTTTTACATCGATTTGATAGAATCTGGTAAATGTACGGACTGAAGACCAAGTTGCGGCCTTGCAGATCTGAGCCATAGAGGCCTGGTAACGCACCGCCCATGAGGCACTAACAGCCCTGGTGGAATGTGTTTTAACATGAAAAGGAGGAACCTTCTTCCTCAGACCCTAAGATTGAACAATCACTTGACTAATCCATTTGGAAATAGTAGATTGTAGCTTGTCCTCTTTTAGGACCTTCTGGCAGCACAAACATATCTGTTTTTGCGAATCTGAGCGTTTTCCTAACCGCTCTTACTACATCAAGGGAATGTAGTGTCTTGTGACTCTTGGAAAAAAGGCAGAATAATATCTTGGTTCAAATGAAAACCGGCCAACACTTTCGGTAGAAATTTAGGATGAGGCCGCAATACCACCTTATCCTTATGCATGATTAAAAATATGGCTCTTTACAAGACAGAGCCACCAATTACAATATTCTTCTTGGCAGAAGATATGACAACCAAAAAGACTATTTTTCTTTAAAAGAACTAACGGAATTTCCTGTATAGGTTTAAAAGGCTGATTCTTTAAAGCTGACAAGACTAAAATTCAAATTCCAAGGATATAAAAAGGTGCCCTGACAGGGGGATTAATTCTTGTTACCCCCCGAATAAAAGTACGCACCAGAGAGTGAGAAGCAAGAGGCTGTTGAAAAAAATATTGATAAGGCCGCGACCTGGCCCTTGATCGTACTCAGGGCCAGGTTCATTTCTAATCCCATATGCAGGAATTCAAGAATCCTACCTATGACATACTTCCTGGGGTGCCAACCCCTGGATTCATACCAGAAAATATGTGCCTTCCAGATTCTAAAGTAAATGAGTCTGGAGGCCGGCTTCCTAGCATTAAATCAAAGTAGAAGATAACCCACGGTCCTTTAGAATGTGGGTTTCAATAAAAAATAAAAAAAATCGCTAAATTTAGCGTTTGTAAGGTAGGATGGAATACCGGACCTTGAGCTAGAAGGTCTGGCCATAATGGCAGGGTTCAAGGGAGTTCTACTGCCATCTTTATGATCTCGGCAAACCAAGATCTCCTGGGCCACACTAGGACCACCAGAATCGCCTCTTCCCCTTCCTGCATGATTCTGCGGAGAAGGAAGTAGCAGAACTGGAGGAACGCATAGATCAGTGAAAAAAAACTGATCCTATTGGGAAGACCAAGGCATTTGTTCCGCACACTAGCGGATCCTTCGTCCTAGACACAAAGTTGTCGACTGTTGTTGAACCTGGACGCGAACAGATCTGTCCGGAATACCCCATTCTTGACATAGAGAAGATGCCGGGGTGAAGGGACCATTGTCTCGGAAACAATAGTTGGCGACTCAATAGTCCGCCTGCCAATTCTCTATCCCTGGAATGGACATTGCTGATAGACAAGGTATGCCGTTTTCTGCCCAAGCCAGAACATGATTTACTTCTTTTTGGACTGCACAACCTCTCGTGCCCCCTTGGTGATTGATGCAAGCCATAGCCGTGGCATTGTCGGATTGAATCCTGACAGGACAATACAGCAGCTTGAGCTTCTAGAACTCCAGGGCCAGATGTACTGCCCTAATTTCTAGAACATTGATGGACAGGGTCCTTTCTGGTCCTTGGACCATTTCCCCTGGACAGAAGCTTCTTCCTGGACTGTTTGCCAACCTAGAAGGTTGGCTTCCGTTGTTACCATTTTCCAAGATACTGGTAAAAAAAAGAATTTCCCCTTTTGGAGGTTGCGGATATTAACCTCCAACTGGGGCTCAGACACACCTGGGGGGATAAGAGCAGTGGAAAAAAACCAAAGCCTGAACCTTCTTGTTCCAGACCGACAGAATAGCGTTTGTAGCAGTCTTGAATGAAACTGCACATAAGGAACGGCCTCGAAGGAGGCCACCATTTTCCTTAACAATTTCATGCACATCTGAATGGAAGAATTCTCTTTGCTTTGACAAGTTGAATTAGTTGGAACCAATTCTTGCCTGGGGTAGGAATACCTTCTTTATATGGTATCTATGACTAACTCCAAGAACTGTAATTTCCTTGATGGTTTTAAAGGAGGATTTTTCTAGGTCGAGTATTCAACCTAGGCATTCCAGGTAGCTTACAGCAGCGATTAAACTTTGGTTTAGACCAGAGACTGATTTTTCTACCAAAAGAAGAGCATCTAAAATAGGCTAGGGCCGTTATGCCCTGGCCGATAACCTGACTAAGGGAGGTGTCAGGATTTTTGTGAATACCCATGATGCAGTGGCTAGACCAAATGGCAGAGCCAAAAACTGAAAATGGCGATTTTCTACTTCGAAGTGTAGAAATTTCTGATGAACGGGAAATTTCGGTACGTGGAGGTATGCATCTTTGATATCAATTGATGCCATAACTCTCCTCCTTGCAAAATGGAGACCACCAATCGGATTGACTCCTTGCGAAAGGACCAGATATTTAAGTACTGGTTCAGATCTTGGAGATCAAAAATGGGTCTTACCTCCCCGTTTGGTTTTGGAACCGTAAGAATAAAAAAAGGTTTGAATAAAACCCTGAACTCTGTTCCACTAAGGGAACCTCTGATATCACCTCTTGAAATAAAAGATGATCCAGAGCTAAAAAGAGACTTCTTTCCTCTGGATTTCTGTAAACATTTGACTTTAGAAAACGAGGAAATGGGAACTCTCTGAACTCTAGTTTGTAACTTAGAGAAACTGGAGGAAGCCCATCTGCCCTGACATTGTTCCTGCCAGATTTGAAAATTGCAAAAGCCTTCCCCCCCACCCGAGCGAGCAGGGGTGCTCCTTCAGCATTAGCATGTTGCTTTGTCAGGCTTTCTGCCCCAAGACCTCTTCTGGCCCTGTCCTTGAGGTCTACCTCTTGAGCTTGACGGTGAAGGCCGTCGAGTCTGCCTAGGGGCAGATGCCTCTGGTACTGAGTGGAAGCATGCTAAAAAGGAGAAATGCTTGAACTTCTTCTTTTACTGGCAAAAGAGAACTTTTCCCCATTAGAAATCCTTTGGATATATTTATCCAGATCGTCTCCAATAACCGTTCACAATGAAAAGGGAAACTGGCTAGGAGCTTATACATGGTGCTTCGGCTGACCAATTTTACCAGCCACAGGACTCTGTGTATATGTACTAGTCCCAGCATAAGCTGTGAGGCTTGAATGATACAATTTATCATCGCATCCACCGTAAAACAAACATAGTGCATCTGATACGCCAGCCCATTTCTGGGCCTGCTGATCAGGAAGATTCTTAAGTATCTCTACAAACTGATCCTTTATGGACTGAGATACCCCAATTGCCATAAGAATCGGCTGCGCTACTGAACCAGTCAGAGACATATTGTTCTTAAGCAGAAGTTTCAACTCCTTATAGAATTCTCCTCCATAGATGCACTTTTTTGAAGGAAAAAAAACAAAAAAAAAACAAACAACAGCTTATCCAGGTGTTCCGAGGTGATTGCAGCCTTAATTGCTGCAACCTCCCATCTGAATATATCAGCTTTTTTAGCCATGAATAAATAGGAAAAGTGTCCCCAGACGGGGAAGATTAGTGATCCCAACCAGAGGTGGGCTCATCACTAAACTGCACTACAGGCAGCAAAAACCAATCTAGTGAGGGAGTGTACCAGAAATGTGAAATTACTCCCTCCATACTAGGATCCTCAGAAGAGGATATATTAGTATTTTCCAGGTCTCTTTGGAAGACCTTCCTGATCCCCTGCCCCTTGTACCTCAAAATGAGGGTCCTGGGCACTGGATGGGGATCTGCTATGATTGAACCCACTAAGGAAATGGATCATGGCATCAAATCTTCTTTTCAACTAGAAATGGTAGAAGAAAAAAATATACATACATACACACACATACATACATATACATACATATATATACATAAACATACATATATATACATATACACACACATACACACAGGGGCTAAAGTGTTCAGCGCTGCTGCAACACCAGTCTCCCCTGCCGGCTCATTCTGACCGACCGCATCACTCAAAGGAGGAAGACTCTTTTGGTCATGGATTTAGGTTGTTGTAAAACACTCGAACCTTTAGAACCCTTTGTGGATTTCCTGGTCCCTCTTCCACTCATAGCCTTAATGTACAAAAAACAGAGGCGCTACCAAAAGGAATGCATACACTGCTAGGTTACCATCCAACCATATAATGCTGCTATTAATGCCCAGCCTGAAGCAATAATAATGTGTCAAGAGAAATGCCTGTGTCACCAAACCTGAAACAATGCCACCTCTTTGCTCTTGTGTCCCTCCACAGCCAGCAGCAGCACACCGTGTGCTTTTAAACACTTCCTCTACGTGTTCCTGGCATCTGAGAATGCAGACGCTGTTAGCCCTGCCCCCCCCCACCCGCGTTGTCTATGGCTCTGCCCTCCTTTCAAAAAAAAAAGGACGGGATTTCCGGCGCAAGCGGCGGACTACAGGTACCTTCGGACCTAAAGCCAGACCGGCAGGGGGGGGGGGGGGGTAAAAAAAAGCAGCCAGGCGGCCGCAGCGGCTGTTTTTTTTTTTTTTAAAAGTATCCGGGCTTAAAACCGCCCTGAGGAGGGAATCCCAGCATAGGGACAACTAACGGGAGACAATTCACCCCTTTCTTACCGGAGGATCTGCTGTTTTGGCGGGAGGAGAAGGAGGAAGTGTTCGGCTCCTGACACAGTGACTGTTTCCAGCATGAGGCGGTGAGTGCTTAACACAGCCCCCAGTGGTGACACAGACATGACAACATTATTCAGTTAAAGGAGACTTCACATGAAAAAATTTCAGAAAAAAAAAAATCTCCACTTACCTTTTCCCCGCCGCAGGGTTATCTGTGGTAAAACCATCAGACCCAATCTTCACCCTTCACGGTGGGCTCCGTAAAACCTTCAGGAACAGGGGAACCTTGAGGTATCCCACAATCCTGGACCTGCAACAGCACCCTGCCAGTAAAACTTTATTGGCCTTACTACCAAAAGTACTGGATCCCAGGGTCCAGCTCTCTAGAAAGAGAAGCATTTGCAAGCAAAAAACCTAGTTTCTTCGGATACGAGGCCCGGGTACCATCCAACCTGGTCTAAAAGGCACTCTGAATGAACCTGTCAGCATGGCTAGCCCCAGCAAGGATTGTTCCAGTGGAGCTCAGCACAGCACATCTCTACTCGTGACCAACACCTTAGACATTGGCGAAAAAACTGAATACTCCCAGTAGTGGGAGGGGTTGTATAGGGAGTGCATTTTTTAATTTAGGGCGTGCCAGTGTCCATCACCTGAAGGTGGCCTATAACCCACATAGTAATTACTATGGCTCTATGTCCCCTGATGTATGAAAAGAAACTATTTTGTAACCTTGGGACAGCATGCTTAGAATATATTGATTTTCTGTCACACTGGCCCAAATGAGGGAGGAAATTCTGAAGCCTTCCTCCCACTGGCAGCAAAGAGTCATTGTGTTTTGCTGATTGACGCAGGAGGATGGAAAAGGAGGTTTCCCTTGCCCTTTCCCTTCTGCGATGACCAATTTCTTCTCTTCTCCTGGGGTTTGGTACTTTGTTCCTGAGCCCTTTGAAATCGAAAAAGCCGCTTAACCGGTTGCTTTTTCTTGACAGAAAATGACTTATTTTGATCTGCTGTCCTATCTAGGGCCAAATCTAAATCAGGCCCGAATAGTAAATCTTCCAAGAATGAAACCCCACAAAGTTTGTTTTTGGATGCCGCATGCCCCAGCCGCATCTTCAACCACAGTACCCTCTTGGCCAAGTTGGTTAGGACTGTAGATCTTGCTGTCATTCTTATAGACTCTGCCGATACGTCTGAAATAAAAGCTACAGCTGCAGACAGAGTCAAGAATTTCTTGCTTGGGCGAGTCTGCTATAATATGGGCTTTAGGCTGATTCACCCAATATTCCATATCTCTGGAGACACAAGTAGTCACCATGGCTGGTTTAAGATTGCCCATGATGGATTGCCAAGCTCTTTTAAAGTTGTTGATCCATCCTTTTGTCCATGGGATCTCTTAACACACCTATATCCTCGAATGCCAGGTCAGTTGATCTTGAAACCTGGGAAAAAGCTGCGTCAAGTTTTGGAACTTTATTCCAAAGTGCCGCTGGGTCTTCATCAAATGGAAAACGCCTTTTATAGGCTTTAAAAAGGCTTTCTTTCTGGTTCTGCCCATTCCTTATTAATGGCCTCAGAAATTACTGAGTGGGTCAGAGCTCTTGGCCTGCCGTGACAAAAAAAGAACACAAAACAAAAACCATCCTAGTGAGGAGAGAGACAGAGACCACATAGTAAAATAGGGCAGTATCACATCTGCCCCTTACCTGGTGCCTGTCCCACTTGCTGCCGCCATCGAATCCATCACGGTACGCTGTCTGTGGCTAGGATGCCGGTTCCGGACTCCAATAACGCCTCTGCATATATGCACCAGTTCTGTTACTCCCTTCTACCCCTTGTGCTTCGGGCGGAAATGACGCCGCGTGCCTGCTCCGTGGATGCCCTTCCTTCCGGGTGCAGTCCCAAGATAGTGGCGGCGTCTCAGAGAGGTGGGCGGATTTTGCAAAAAAGGAGGAAAAATAATGTCCATCCCACCTCGCTGCCGCTCAGGATTGGCGTCCGAAGCAGTGCCGGCTCTACTCGAACACCTAAAAGAGGGAGAAGGAGCCCATCCAGCAACGCTCTGTGGAATGGGAGGAACGAGCTCTGGAGGTAAGAAAAAAGGGGGAAAAAAAAAAACCTGGAGCAGGAAGCCTGGACTTTCAGGACAGCACCTAAGAGTTCCTGACTCCCCACTAGATGTTCCCTGCGGGAGGAAACACAAAACTGGCAACATGTGGGAAGGAGCCTCCTTTTAAAGTTTGGTGGAAGGTGCATTTCCTGTTGTCAAGTGGGAGGAGCCACTCTCTCAGGTGCGGTCCTGAAAGACATTTAGGGAAACCTTCATTTTGTTTGCAAATATTAAAGATAACTACCAGCAAAAATAATTCCTAGATTGTAAGCTCTAACGAGCCTGTATTGAATTGTATTGTACTTGTACTGTCAACCCTAATGTTGTAAAGCGCTGCGTAAACTGTTGGCGCTATATAAATCCTGTATAATAATAATAATAAATAATCCTTACACTTACACCTGTCGTCATTTCAGATCCATTACGGCAGCGCCTGTTAGCGGGCAGCCACTCAACTGCTGCCACCACGCCCCTCACCTTGTGTCACCGCTGCATCACCAGCCATCCCATTAAACTGAATGGCGTCAACAGCGGGTCAGAGGAGGAGCCGCTGCGGGACAGAGATGACAGTTGCTCTTTAAAAAACGACTTGATTCAAATCAAATCCACCCTGCCTTACTGTAATTGAATGTTATTAAAAATGAACTTCCTTTTCAATCTGCAATACTGTAATTTTCTGTAAAATGCAATATAACAAACTGATATTTTATTTCCTTCTGGAGTGATAGGCTCACTGATTTTCACAGAAGTCTGCACGAAGATACAAATCAGATTTTAGGTATTCGCTGCAACAACATTTTTTTTGGCAAGATTCTCCCATTCTCCTAAAGGGATGCAGAAACAGGAATGCTCATCATCAGAAGACTGCAAGTGCACCAGCTGATTAATAATGACAAAGTCGCTCCCATGCAAAAGAGACAAAGTGGAACAAACCGCCTTTTTTTTCCAGACCAGAAATAGGAATCTGCTACAAAGTTTATTACAATCCTTGCAGTGATCACCCAGAGGGGACAGTTTCCCCCTCTTCCCCCAAGATAAGTTGAGTTACCTCATAAGGCATGCAAATCACTACTTCAGGAGACTAAAGCTGGCCATAGATGGATCAAAATGTGGCTGGTTCAGCAGGGACTGGACGAATTTTGATCCATCAATGGTTGTTCCCATTTAAGAGGTGTCGATCTTGGTAAATGTGTCGGTTGGCTGTCACGCTGATCAGTGTATTCTGACAGCGGAGGAGACCAGCTGTCACAATAACCGTAGCGCATAGGAAAAGATTCCCCTATCCACCTCGCTTGTTTGGAAGGGGGAAATCTGTCCAGTTTTTTTTCCCCCCAACCAGCCTTCCAAAAAAAAAAAAAAAATTTAGAGTCATCTATGGCCAGCTTAAGCTTGTAGCAGTAAAAAAGTAAACATTCATATAGACTTGCTACACCATGTTCTGTCATGAGGGTTGTATTAAAGATGTGTATGGACTTTAAAATACAGTGCCATACACACTAACTCAGGTATAAGGGTCAGAGAGACACCGAGTTAGAATACCCTACAATACATTGGCAGGATTGTGGTAAGTATCATGCATATAACCTGTCAGCTTTTGCAGCAACCTGGCCTGTTAACCCAATTTCACAGTCAGTCTTGCAAGATTTATACTTCTGTATAAAACAGAGTATTGTGACTACAGAACCATATGCAAAGGGCCTAGTGTGGTAATCAATATGGCTTTAGGTATTGTGCTATAAACATGTAGAAGACCTATGCTGAAGGAAGAGCTACATAAATACAACATGTGTGGGGAGAAACTCTTAGTTACTTCACAAGTTCTAATGTTTACTAAGAAACGTCATATTTTAGCATTCCTCCAATGGTAGATAGAAACATACAAGATTACGCCCAAGGTCACTGAAGCATACTGTAACAGGTACTGTAGTATGTCAAAAAGAGGCTTGTCAGCCTTATAAAACGTCTGTATATAAAGCATCTATAGACAATAAAGTTTAGGGTGGTAACAGGCCATAACGATTGTCCTAACATAAGAGGCCAGGGTCTGGCTTAAGTAGTAATTATGCCTAGGAGCACTAGGTTTTATAGAGAGGACAGCATATTTAAAATATATACCACACACAATATCCATATAATTATATATATATATTTTTATTATATTATATATATATATATATATATATACATCTATCTCTAGTCTCTGGGTACCAATTCATTGTATATCCAGTGGAAGAAATCTGAACTCCCAGGTGATAGAAATATAAGGTTAAGCATATCAACTAGGATGTATAGTAGAACCCATAATAGGCAGAGCTTCCAACCCTTGACCTTAATATAACCAAAGGTTTTAGTTGAAATAAAACCAGAAACAAGTCGCCTTAATACTACAATAGGTAACTGATGCATATATACAGCAATGTCCCCAATCAATACTGTGCAGTACATATAGATAGCGTTATCTAGCCCACAATCAGGTAGAAGACAGTCAAAGCCTAGCAGATTGTAAGGCCTTACCGAGTCCAGTCATAGTGGCAAATTAAATCTGCTGACATCCATAGAAGAGGTGGCAAACATATTAGCCTGGAATTGTAACCAGAGCAATCAAATGTCCAACACCTGACAGCAGTCATCTCACCTTGCTGTAGTATACAGTGTAATCACCCTTAAAAATGGAGCAAATAGCACACCCACTCCCCCCCAGGTACCCCTGCACTTCAACAAGCGAGACGAAGTGTAGGAAAGGAGGTAATTAGGTTGGAACTTCTGCTTACCCTATGCTCTGCAGCTTGAGAGGTGTTAGTACTGCGGAACACAGTGAACGTTCAAATGCCTGTGCTTGAGAGATAAGCCAACACCCCTAACCATAGCAACCAACAGCCAAAAAAATTTAAGTTAGACTTACCGGTAACTTGTTTTCCAGAAGTCTTCCAGGACAGCACCTGAGAGATAGTGACTCCTCCCACCTGACAACAGGAAACACCTTCTTCCTCCAGATCTTTAAAGGGAGGCACCTCCCTACCATTATCAGTTGTAGAAGAGAACCTCCGGCCCTGGCTGGAACACATAAGCACATACATTAGCCACAGCATAGTACATAAAACTAATAAGGCAGGTTGTTGCTGTCCTGCAAGACTTCTGGAAAACAAGTTACTGGTAAGTCTAACTGGAATTCGCCCAAGGCATCTTTCAGGACAGCACCTGGGACGATAACAGAGACTTACCCCCTTAGGGCGGGACAACAGCCTGCAGGACCTTCCTGCCAAATGCCTGTTTGCTGGCAGATGTGAGGTACAGCCTATAGTGTCGCACAAAGGTGTGGAAACTTGACCATGTTGCCGCCTTGCAAGTTTGTTCAGGGGTGGCACCAGCTCTCTCTGCCCAAGTGCCCGCAAGCGCTCTGGTTGAGTGTGCACAAACCTGCATATGATTAAGCCAGCCGAATGGACAATTTCAGCCATCTGGCTAAGGAACCTTTTGAAGCCTGGCAACCTCTTTTTTTTTTTTTTTTTTTTTTTTCGGGCAAAGAGTCTGTTCGCCTAAAGTCCTTTGTTATTTCTAGGTAACATAACAAAACCTTTTTGACGTCCAACATATGAAAACAGGTCTCTCTTTTCCCCGATGGGTTAGCAAAGAAGGTTGGGAGAACAATGTCCCGAGAACGAGAAATGGACTCCTTGTTAGGGATTGTAGGACTACCGATAGGTCCCATTTAGGAAAACTCTTGGCTGGTACTGGTTTGGATCTTGTAACCTTCCAGACCTTTTTATAGATGGCTCGTTACCCTTTTTCTGCTTGATAGTAACGTAACTAAACGGTCAGAAAATCCTTTGCTTTTTAGGAGCCGCTCTTCAGATACCAGGCTGGCCACTTCTGGATAATTTACTGGACCTTGGATTAGCAGATCCTGTCAGAGGTAGATGCCAGCAAGGCTTGGTCACCATTCCCAGAACAGTTGAGAACCAGGCCCTTCTTGGCCTAAATGGCGTGATTAGGATGACTGGTACCTTCTCGTTGAATCTTCCTTAATACTAGAGGGATTAATTGAAACAGGGGGAAAGCATAGCAAAGATGAAATCTCCATGGATGCGCTAGAGCATCTGTGCCCAGTCACCCGTCGAGATTGTTTTATTTTTTTGCTTAGAGAAACCTGTGCATTCTCTTTTGAGGCAAACAGGTCTACCTCCGGTGGTCCCCTCATGCTGGAAATTGATGCGAAGATTTCCGGATTTAGAGACCACTCTGCTTCCTGAATGGGGTGCCTGCTCAAAATCCGCTACTTTGTTCAGGGTGCCCTTTAGGTGACAGGAACTGCAAGCGCCTTTCTGCCCACAGCAGGATTTCTGTTGCCAGAGCCTGTAAAAACCTGCTCCTTGTGCCCCCTTGTCCGTTTAAATAAGCCACAGCCGTGGCGTTGTCCATCAAAACTTGAACGTGGTGAAACTGGAGATCTTATGCAAACATCAGTAGAGATAAGGCAATTGCCTTTAGCTCTCTCCAATTTGAGAACCTTGTCACCTCCCTCTTGGACCAACTTCCCTGAGTGAAGTTTCCCTCTAGGTGTGCCCCCCAACCCCAAAAGCTGGCGTCTGTAGTCAGTCTTTTATTCGACTGGAAAGGTCCAATCTAGGCCCTTTGATAGGATCTCCTGACTCCTCCACCACAAAAGTCACTGAAGATTCACCTCTTCACTCGAGCTGGAATCTTCACCTGTGTGTTCAGAGATCTTACCCACTTGCCGACCAGCCACCGCAGTTTTACTGCGGCAGAATGGCACGGCTGGGCGAAATGATGTTATGTAACATCGCTTCCCCCTGTAGCCACTAGGGGCGCGTGCACTACTGTTTGCCACCAGGCTCCCGCGATCGCTCGTGACACACCGAGAACCAGGATCTGTGTGTGTAAAACACACAGATCCCGGTTCTGAGGGGAGAAGAGACTGATCGTCTGTTCATACAAAGTATGAACAGCAATCTGTCATCTCCCCTAGACAGTCCCCTCCCCCCTTTAGTTAGAACACAAAGAGGGAACACATTTAACCCCTTGATCGCCCCCTAGTGTTAACCCCTTCCCTGCCAGTGACATTTTTACAGTAATCAGTGCATTTTATAGCACTGATCGCTGTATTAATGCCAATGGTCCCAAAAATGTTTCAAAAAGTGTCCGATATAATGTCGCAGTCACGAAAAAAAAAAATTATTATTATTATTAATAATAATGCTAGAAATCTATCCCCTATTTTGTAGACGCTAAAAATTTTGCGCAAGTCAATATTACGCCTTTTGCTATTTTTATTACCAAAAACATGTAGAAGAATACATATTGGCCTAAACTGAGAAAAAAAAAAAAAAAAAAAAAAGAAGATTAGCTTTTACAAAAAATAAATAAAATAAAAATAAAATATGGGGATATTTTATTATATCAAAAAGTACAAAACATTGTGTTTTTTTTTTAAATTGTGACTTTTTGTTTATAGCGCAGAAAAAAAAAAAAAAAAAAAACGCAAAG
Organism: Lithobates clamitans; assembly: GCA_037952925.1. Lineage (NCBI taxonomy): Eukaryota > Metazoa > Chordata > Amphibia > Anura > Ranidae > Lithobates > Lithobates clamitans. Next base: position 6,529,769 of record JBBGZY010000765.1, read on the forward strand.
ATGATCAAATACCAAAGGAAAGCTCTATTTGTGGGGGAAAAAAATAAATAAATAAAAGGATGTCAATTTTGTTTGAGTGCAGCGTTACACAACCGCCAGTTAAAGCGACGCATTGCCGAATCGCAAAAATAGAGTTAGGTACCTGGTAACTCCTCCTAAGAAGTCTTCCAGGGCAGCATCTGAGAGATAGGCTCTTCCTCCCTGAAACAGGAAACACATTAGTCCACCATTATAAATTTCACAGTCTAAACTGCGTGCCTCAGTTGTACTAAAGCACCGAAGGAAATCTCAGTAAATCTTAAAAGCTCCCCCGTTGTACCTGGTATTTGTCTTTTCAAGGGTGGGAACTAGTGCTGCCCTGGAAGACTTCTTAGGGAAAAAAAAAAAAAAAGTTACCAGGTACCTATTTTCTCGAATCGTCTTCCAGGGCAGCATCTGAGAGGATGTATCAAGCAATAATTACTAGGGTGGGGATAGAGACTGGAGCGCCTTGCAACCAAGTGCCTGGTCTTAGACAGCTGGTCTTGGTCAAACAGCTGGTCTATGCGGTAGTGCCTTGCGAAGGCACTGAAGCTCGACTATGTCGCTGCCCTGCAGATCTGCTCCGGAATTGCCCCTGCTTTCTCTGCGACGAGGTAGCCCAGGCTCTGGTTGTGTGTGCACTGATCCCGCTTGGCAGAGTGAGGTTTTGTGCCTCATAGGTCGTCTGCATGGCCATTCTTATCCATCTGCTGATGGTATTCTTGGAAGCCTGTTTCCCTTTGACGACTCCTGCATAAAAGGACAAAAAAGGAGGTCGTTCTTCGCCAATCCTTTGTTCTTTCGAAGTATGTTTTCCACGTCGAGTTTGTTGTGTCTCTTTTTTTCGCTATCCATAGTTTTTGGAAGCAAAGTTATGATGATATTTTGGGTTTTATGGAATGTTGAGGGGACCTTGGGTAGAAAGGCCGGGTCTGGAGAGAGAATTATTTTGTCTCAATGTATTAGGCAGTATGGTTCCATTATAGACAGTGCTTGGATTTCGCTCACTCTTCTGGCTGATCCTAGGGCCACAAGAAGTACAGTCTTTAAGGTGAGGTTTTTGTCTGAGCTATCTTCCATCAATTCAAATGGAGGGGAAAGAAATCCTCTAAATACTGTGGGCATGTCCAAAGTTGGAGTTCTATTCATTTTGGCTGGTCTAGCTCTTCTGAGTGACATCAGGAATCGCTTTATCAGCGGGTCCTCTGCTACTCTTGTGTCCATGATCGATGAGAGTGCTGCAACATGTACCTTCAGCGTACTTGGGGAAATATTTTTGTCTGCTCCATCTTGTAGAAAATCCAGGCTTGTTGGGATTATTCCTCTTTTGGAATACGGTTTGTTTCTGTTCCAGGAGACAAACTTTTTCCTCACTTTCTCATAGATCGCCCTAGTTACCGGCTTCCTGCTGTTTAGGATGGTATTGATCCCATTGTCTGACAATCCTTTGTTCTGAAGTCTCACCCCTTCAGTACCCAGGCTGAAAGCTTTAGGATTCTGTGGTTCGGGTGGTTAACTGGGCCCTGTGAGAGGAGATCTGGCCGGTCCGTCAGTGTCAGCTGAGGCTGGATGCTGAGGTTTTTCAAGTGGCTGAACCATGCCCTTTGTGGCCAGTGCAGTGCTATTAGTATCACCATTGCGCTCTCTGCCATTATTTTTTGAATCACCCTTGTTATTGTGGCAGTTGGAGGGAATGCATAGCATAGTTACCATCCCCAGCTCTGGTTGAAGGCGTCTACTCCGCTGTTGCCATCTGTGGGGTCCAGAGAGAAGAATATTGGTGATTTTGCATTCGCTTTGGGAGGCGAATAGATCTACCCTCGGGTACTCCGCACTTGAGTGATTTGTGCGAAGATTGCTTGGTTCAGAGACCACTCCGTCTGTTTTATGGTCTTCCAGCTCAGGAAGTTTGCCAGCGCATTGTCTGTTCCTTTCAGATAGATACCTGATATTGACTTTGTTTGATTCTGCCCATAGTAGGATTTTCTCCGTCAGCTTCATTAAGCTTCGGGACTTAGTCTCACGTTGCCTGTTTAGGTATACCACAGTCGTGACATTGTCCGATTGTAACTTTATGTTTCTCCCCTGTATTGCTGGTTTGAACGCTTTTAATGCTTCCTCCACAGCTTTTAGCTCTCTAATGCTTGAGGAGGCTTGGGACCATTTGGAGGTCCATTTTCCCTGTGAGCAGAAGCCCTCCAAGTGTGCCCCCCAGCTTAGGGCATTGGCATCGGTGGTGATCCCCATTGGCTCGGATTGGGCCCATTTGCGTCCTTCGATGTACCGAAGTAGATTGAGCCACCATTGTAGTGTTAGTTTGACTGTGGTTGGAACAGGAATGTACATGTCTAGGGATGAGTGGCTGTCATCCCACTGGGACAGAATGTAGTTCTGTAGAGGTCTCATGTGAATCTGTGCCCAGGTGATAGCTGGAATAGAAGACGTCATCCGTCCTAGTACGGCCATACCTTGTCTGATTGTTATGGCGTTGGTCCTTATTAGGAAGGTTACTGCCTGTGTGATTTTTTCATTCTTTTCTTCTGTTAGGAAGGTTTTCGTTAGTCTGGAGTCTAGTATATAGCCCAGATATACCACTCACTGGCTTGGGGTCATCTATGACTTTTCTGCATTTATTATCCATCCCCGGTTTTGCAGATAGGACATACTTGTGCACAGGTTGTCCTCTAGGGCCTCTGCTGAGTCCGCAAGGAACAGTAAATCATCTAAATATGGTATTATGCCAATACCTTGTTGTCTTAGACCTTTTAACGCTTCTGTCATTATCTTGGAGAATATTTTTGGTGCAGAGGAGATGCCAAAAAGGAGAGTTGTGTATTGTGGGTGCAGCGTAGTTGCTGGCCCTTGTACTGCGAACCTCAGGAATTTGATGACCCTCCTTTATGAAGACATGTAGCTAGGCATCCTGTAGGTCTATTGTCGCCATAAATGTCTCCCATGGAAGGATGTTTTCTAGGTGTGTCACTCTCCAGAAGTTCTTGAAGCTGGGTTAGCCAGATTGATAAAGTCCGGGCTGTGCAGGTGGAAGCTATTGCCGGATTTCCATGGGGTCACTTAAGGTACCCGCGTCGTCAAAGGCCAAGTCAAATTTATTTGTGACTTTTGCCAGAGAAGCATCCACTTTGGGGCATTTAGCCCAGGTTTTGGTGTCTGTCTCTGCAAACGGGTCTGCGTTTGACTGTGGCTGGCATGAAGTTTTTTCTCTGGGTCTTCCTACTCTTTTATTAAAGATATCTTTAAGAGTTTGGTGTACAGGGAATGTTCTAGGCTTCCTGGGTTGTAACTCTTTATACATTTTGTCATTTATTGTGAGTTCTGAGGATTTATATTCATTAATGCCTAGCGTGTCCGCTATGGCTTTTAGAAGGCTATTCGTATCCTCTGATAGAAATAAAGTTGCCCTCTGAAACCGCATCTTCCTCGTCGGAGTCTGAGCAAAGTTCATTCTCCGATTCGGATTCATCCGAATCCTCCTCTTGTTCTGTGTGTTCCCTGTTACCTGAAGGAATGCATATCTGGTGGTAGACGGGGTATTGGTCTGACTGACACTAGATGGCGCTTCTAACTTTTTAATCGCCATGGTGCTCTGTATTACTTTCTTGAAAGAGCTGAGCAGATCTTTCAGATACCCTTGCGATTCTGTGGCCACTATTTTGTCTATACATTTTCGATATAGGGGTTCTTTCCCCATTCTGGGGAAAACCGGTGGCTGCACGAAGCACATGTTTCGTTGCTTTCCACTTCCCTTTCCTCAGGGGTCTTTGCCTGAAATCAAGCGCAAAAAAGGTCCCTGAGAGGTAGGCGGGTAAAGGCTGCCTGTAAGTAGGCAGTTTTACAGCTAAGGTTATGACAAAAGGTGACTCTGGAGTATTCTGGCTTACCTTGGAGCTGTCCTGACTTGCAGGAACTGGAGAAGCGTCAGACATGGTCAGCCACCAGGATCCTCTGCTTAGAGGGGCCTTTTTAACTGCTTCCTGCTTAAGCTCCGGCCCCGCCCCCAGCTGACCCCATGCAGGTTAGTCGATATACCTGCACATGCCGCTGCAATTGGTATCCTCCCTTCTGGGTCCAATAGGGAGGGGGACTCTGCTGCAGTATATATTTGCCATTATTAAAAATCCCTTTTTTTTAAATTTTACAATTCCTGCCCCTGGACGTGATGTAACCGTAGCCCATTCTGTATCCCTGGAAGCAGGCTCCAGGAAAATAGCCTCTAACCCGGAAGTGTCTCCGGCGCCATCTTGGTACACCCCACCGAGCCTCCATAAGGAGAGGCTTGTTCTGCGATGTGTAGAGGACGCTGATCGGGGCAAAAACACCAGCAATCAAGCGGGCGGCGGGTGCGGACATCACAGGGGTAGGAGAGGAAAAAAAAAAAGCCGTGAGGCACCTACCCGTCCGGCGTGGTAGCAGCTGTAATCAGGGGGTAAGGCATCCATGCACCCACACCACTGTACGCTCTTCATGTCTGGGAGTATGTTGCCAGAGTTTGCACATGGAGTTCCCTGGTGAAAAAACTGCGGCAGGTCCCTTGAGCAGCGGCATGGGGGAAATGTCAGTGCATTATTGCAGCTTGGGGGGATGATTGCAGACCCCTCTGCAGGGGTGAAATCTCAGGCAGAGCAATACTGCTCAAATATGCTGCCCCTGCTCGCCCTCCCAAGGCCCGCAGGGCTGGATGGGATGCTGGCAGGGGGGTCTCCTGCAACTAGCAGAGACTGAAGTAAAATAACAAACGTTTCTTTTGCAGCTCCTGTGGGTCCGGAGGAAACACAAACAACTGAGGCACACAGGTAAGACTGTGAAATTTATAATGGTGGACTAATGTGTTTCCTGTTTCAGGGAGGAGGAGCCCATCTCTCAGATGCTGCCCTGGAAGACGATTCGAGAAAAATGGCCTGGTCATTCAGCAGCCAAATCTTCCGGGGCTGAAGGGTTTAAGCTGTGATCCCATGCCCTCAGGAGAAATGTTTGTAGATAACTGAAGTGTAGCCTTGCCCACTAAATAGCCAGCATTGTTGAGGCGAGTACCCTCAATCCTGACATTACTTGCCTTATTGTAAATCGGCTGGTTGGTCTGCAGCATCAACACCGTGCACTGAATCTTGTCCTTTTTTCCTTGAGGGAGAAAAATTCTTTGTTTCACAGAATCGATCAGGTAGCCCAGAAAACGAAACTCCTGTGACGGGATTAGAGAGGATTTCTGGAGGTTTAGAATCCATCCTAGGGATTCCAGATGGCTGTGTGCTTTGGTCAAATTGTCCAGCAACCTTTATTTTGAGGGGGCGAAGAATAGCAGGTCATCCAGATAAGGAATCACTACGATTCCTTGAAGACGAAGCAGAGCCAGAGCTTCCGCCATCACCTTGGTAAAAATCTGAAGTGAGGATGACAGCCCGAATGGCAAGGCCCTGAATTGATGATGAATTACGCCTTCCATCTTCACCGCCAACCTGAGGTACCTTTGGGAGTGAAGCGAGACTGGGATATGCAGGTATGCAGCCCTTAAATCTATTGACGCCATGAAACAATTTGGGGTCAGCAGATTTCTGACAGAAAAAAAAAAAAAAAAAAAAAAAGGAAGGAGTCCATCTTGAACCTTCTGTACATGACAGATTTGTTTAGAGGTTTTAGATTGAGGATCAATCAGAATTTTCCCGAAGGCTTTTTTACCAAGAAAACGTGAGAATAAAACACCTGTTGCTGCTCTTCTGGGGGCACTTGAATCACTACGCCCTGCTGTATCAGTTCCCCTAATGAGGACTTCGTGGCCAAGGCTTTTACCGGATCTTTTGGGATATTCCTCACAAGAAATCTTCTTTGGGGGAGTTCCGTAAACTATCGCATAGCCTTGAGCAAGAGTGGTCAGTATAAACTGGTTTGATGTGATGGCTGACCACTGCAGAAGAAAAATTTTCAGTCTTCCGCTCTTGCTTTTAGCTTTCTGTGCGGACTAATTCTTCCTTTTCCTCTTGGACTTATTGTCCTGCTCCTGAGTTCTTTGAGGGAGAAAAAAGGGTTTAGGGGTTGCTTCTTTTTTTTTTACCAGGAAGGACTTCTTCCTATCGGCAGTCCTGTCCAGAATGGTATCCAGATCAGGGCCAAAGAGAAAGTCCCCTGAAAACGGAATTCCACAGAGCTTGCTCTTTGATGCCGCATTACCTGGCCAAGTCTTCAGCCATAATGCTCTTCTTGCTGAATTTGTTAAGGCTGCAGATCTAGCCGACATCTTAATTGCTTCAGCTGAAGCATCCGCTATGTAGACTACTGCAGAGGACAAGGAATCTAAAATTTCCTGTTTTGGCATATCTGCTACTATAGGAGCTTTTAACTGGTTGACCCAGTACTCCAAATTTCTGGCTACACATGTCGTAGCTATAACCAGTTTTAAATTGCTCATGACCAACTGCCAAGCTCTCTTGAGCAAGAGATCCATATGCTTATCCATTGGGTCTCTTACCACCCCCATGTCTTCAAAGGCCAGGTCGGTAGAACTAGAAACTTGGGAGAAGGCCGCATCCAGCCTAGAAACTTTGTTCCATACAGCCGATGGATCTTCCTCAAACGGAAAACGTCTCTTGTAGGCTCTTGAGAAAACAGTTTCTCTGGTTCCTGCCATTCCTTCTTTATTGAGTCTGAAATGACAGAATGAACCGGTCAAGTCTGAACTTTAGGTTCACCACGACCCACATACATGCGGTCGTGTAGTGTTATTTCTTTCTTTTCTTCACTTAGGCCTAAGAACACATGTATGGCTCTAAGTAAACCATCAACTTCTTCCAGGGACAATTTAGATGGGGCTACCGCCCCCTTATTCTCCTCCTCTTCTGATCTTTCACTGGAAGGAACGGGAGATTGCCTGGTAGAAGGGCCTTCCGAAAGGTTCTCTGGTGTGGAGAGAGACACCTGGGAAGACTCGGATGTGGAGGGCTGACTAGCCGCCGGATTAGCCAGTGAATCACAGAATGACTGAATCGTGGCATACAGCTTCTTTTTGCCTGAAGCAACTAGGTCAGTGTTGGCAAACCTGTGGCACGTCGAGCCCTCTCTGTGAGCACGCAGCGCGCCGCCAGGATAGGGGAGGGAATCCCTGAGCAAGGCAGTCACTTGCACTGGCCGTGCAGGCACAGAGGAGCCGTGTCCCTTCCTATCATGAGTGCGATCGTGCAGTGGGGCGGCAGATGTGAATACAGCCCTCCCTGCATGCACTGAGGGCAGCCCAGTGGAACAGACACAGAGTGTCTGCTTGTAAACAGCGCGTGAAGCCTCTGGATACCGAGGAAGAGAAGAGTGGCTCCTCCCTTCCTGCATCCATCTCTAATCCCTGTATTCTGAGCACATGCATCCATCTCTGATCCCTGTATTCTGAGTGTAACGCATCCCTCATCCCTGTATTCTGAGTGTAACGCATCCCTGATCCCAGTATTCTGAGTGTAACGCATCCCTGATCCCAGTATTCTGAGCGTAACAAACTCCTTTGAAAAAAGCACAAAGGTTTTTTTCTGGGCAGAATCGTACGTTTTTGGTCCCTTGGGGCTCATTCAGATGGATGATGAGTCCCATGCTCTGTACAGAGCCGCTAGTAGGTTTAATTCCATGTTGGCACTTTGAAATAAATAAGTTGGTTTTGTGTCGCTGTTTGGGCACTCGGGCACAAAAAGGTTCGCCATCACTGAACTAGGTCATCACAAACTGAAGCCGATTCCTCTTTAACTAAGGAAGTAACGCAGGTGCTGCATAAGACTTTCTTCCAATTCTCTCCCATTTTGGCCTTGCATGAGGGGCATTTTCTTTTCCCTGAATCAGAGCTTTTGGCCTAAGAGAAAAAAAAAAAAAAAAAAAAAAAAACAACAACAAAAAAAAAAAAAAAAACACAAACACACACACACACACACACACACGGCCTTTGCTGAGACCTAGTCTCCGCTTGTGGACCAACCCAAGGTGCACTTTAAAGTAAGAAATGTATACCAAAAGTGGCCAGATAGGCCCCGCTGCCACCAGGGGGGGGTGGAAGGGGGAGGACCGGAATCCCAAGTAAAGGAATGGGCAGATTTAAGCTGCCCCCTACCTGGGCCTTGCTGGCGTCTATGCCTGTCCTCACCGCTGTAGAGCCCGCTGAGTCTTCCATCACTTCACTCGTGGCTTAACGCTCCATTTCCGGACTCTCATAGTGTCACTACACCGGACCAGAAATAGATGCCAGCACCAACTCTGCCTCCTCCCCCAGCGCCCGACCTTAAGTGAAATCACTTCCAGCATGGCCAAGACACAAAAACATAGCAGCGCTGCATGCACAGCCATTGCTTTGCCAGAACGGGTCGAACTGATCCACTGCGGCTCTCCCCGAGCACAAAAGGGGAAGAGGAGAAGAAGAAGGAAACACCTGAGAGATCATGGCTCTCCCCCACAGATGTTCCCTCCGGGCCGGAGGAAACAAAAACTGATGATGGTAGGGAGGTGCCTCCCTTTAAAGGTCTGGAGGAAGAATGCGTTTCCTGTTGTCCAGTGGGAGGAGTCACTATCTCTAGTGCTGTCCTGAAAGACGCCTTGGGAAAGTGGACAGCCTCCCAAATGTACTCCCAAACTGTACACTGCAACTTTCCACAATATGGGTATAGTAGGAAGAAGAGCTATAAGAAAAACCCAAACCTACCTTGGAGCAGTTGGTGCCCACATCTGCCAGACTCTTAGCAGCTGGTATGACAGAATCCAACTGAATGGTGTAGCACTGCTGTCCAAAGGAAATCTACTGTAATACTCCTGGGAAGGTCCAGGCCTACTGCTCCATCCCTCAGCTTACTTGCTCCCCCCCGGTGCCTGTGGATGTCAGTAAAAAAGAGTCGGGGTTGCCAACTGTAAGTAAATTTACAAATAGTTTGTAGAATCTGTAATTTTTGCATCTGCCCATGAATGTCTATTACTGACATGAAATCAGCATGCCCGTAATGGACATTCATGAACAGATGCAAACATTACAGATTTTACAAACTGTGAATTTACTGACTGTTGGCAAGCCTGATACCCATGCACCCACAGTACTGCTGTCTGTTCAGGGACACACACGGTGCAGTAGGTGGCATTCTGTCCTGGCCCACTCACTTGAAGTACATAATTTGGCTCTGTAGGCGTGCGTTGTACAGTTTTAGTTATAATTTTATGAACATGCTGAAGTAGCAAAACTGGTTTCAGGTATTAATACTTTTGTCCTTAACCACTTCAATACTGGGCACTTCCCCCCCCCCCCTTCCTGCCCAGGACAATATCCAGCGCTGTCGCACTTTGAATGACAATTGTGCGGTCATACAACACTGTACCCAAACTAAATTTGTATAATTTTCTTCCCACAAATAAAGCTTTCTTTTGGTGGTATTTGATCACCACTGGGGTTTTTATTTTTTGGTAAAACTAAAAAAAGACCGACATTTTCGTTCAAAAGTTTTTGTTAAAAAAATGTTGTTTTCTCCTTGACTGATGGGCACTGATATGCAACACTGATGAGGGGGTACTGACAGGCATTATTGATTGGGCACATTTATGGGCACTGACAGGAGTTACTGATGGAGCACAGACTGGCAGCTGATGTGCCGATTATCAGTGCAGACCCCCCCTCTGACAGGGAGAGCCGCCGATCAGCTCTCCCTGTCAGCGAGAACCGGAAGAAAGCAGTTTACCGGCACTTCCTGGTTCATGTTGTGATTGGTCACAGCTGATCTTGTGGTAAGGTACCTCCGTCAGAGGCTCCTTACCACGATCGGAAATGCAATGTGTCAGAGTGACACGCTGAGCACCCCGCATGTGAAGTGTGAAGTGCATGCCGGCATGTTATCCTGACAGACGTCATATGACGGGCAGTCAGGATAACAGAACCACCGTCCGGCCGTTATTCTGCTATAGGCCAGGCGGGAAGTGGTTGTAAGTAAGGAGTGTACCACCAAAACCTGAGGCTTGCTGTAGAAATAGAAGTGCCTGTCAGATCAGTCAGAGATACAATGTAGTTAAACAACACCTATGTATTCCAAGCCTGGTGTGTTGGGCAAGGGGTATTTGTTTCCTTGGTTTTGTTTTAGGTCCTTCTTAGTGGCAGGAGACCTATTCAAAGTACTCCCAGTTATCAGGACACATTTGTTGCTCTCTGCAAGGGATGTGTTGGGCCAATGACCTTACCCTACTCTCCATCCATGGACACACAAGAAGACAGTGCGTGAAGCCTAATCTTTAGGTTGTTTACAATATATGGAAACTTGCTACCAAGGGGGTACACACATGAAAAATGGTTAGTAACCCCTGCTTTAAAGCAAACCTGTTGTCTGTTGAGCAAAAAATAAAATACTTGGTACTTCTAGTTGCATGCAAATCACCCCTCTACATCACATAACAGTAGCTGAATGAAATGGTGGTAAAGTGATGTCACCTCTCGTTCTATCATGAGACAACAGTGGATGCTAGGGGTTTCAATGCTGGCTGTGATGGAGGAAGGAACATCAGGGTAAAACTAACAAATTATCTGGGAACAGACCCTTTGCAAATATAATTGGGGAGATTTACTAAAACTGGTGCACACAGATTCTGGTTCAGCTGTGTATAGTAACCAGTCAGCTTCTAACTTCAGCTTGTAAAATTAAGCTTTAACAATAAAATCTAGAAACGGATCACAAAACACAGCTGCCCAGATTCTGTGTGCACCAGTTTTAGTAAAGCTCTCCCACTATCACTTAGCTCTGAATAGGCAGGGCGTTAGGGTCTATTGCTTTGCTCTGAATGTGCAACTGAATTTGCTTATTTATTTCAGGTAAATATGTAGCATTATATACATACACACACACAGTACATTCATATCAACTAATGTTTTTAGATGCAGTTACCTGTCACTGTACACAGATCGTTCAAAATATTGTACAGGGTGTTCAGCTTCTTGTAATTTATGAGAAACTGGTTTAAGTTGGGCTCTAACACGGCTCAGGCAGGCATAAGTTTGAAATGTATAAGCCCATCTTGTTGGTTTGTCATATAGCATTTGAAGCAGGTTTCCTCCATTTTTCTGTGATGTTGACAGTTCCTGCCAAAAAAACAAAATCCATTTTAATCTGGCAATGTTACCTTACAATGAAGTTTGCTTTTACATGCATATTTAAAATAGTTTACAGAACCACACAAACCCTAAAATTACCTCATGTTCATCTTCAGTAGTTTGAACATTACACCATTTAGCAATTGGCTCTGGGACAACTTCCCACTCATCACTTGCTTGTTCAAGAAGTTTAACAAATGTTGACTTGCCTGCAGCTGTATAAATTAAATAAGTTAATTTGATTATTCTCAGGCAAAAACTACAAATCTAAATACCGGTACTTTCAAAGCACAATCTATTTGAGCGCACGTTTTTAACAATCCACATGGCGGCGCCCTTTGACAGTTACGAATAGGATTAATATAAAAATTACTAATAGGAGCCTCTTTCAAATATAGTAGGTTTAATTGCGGGACTTTATCTTTCTTCTTTGTTTTTCTCTTAACTTCAGTAAAAAAAAAAAAAAAATTGCTTTTGGAGAAAGGAAAAAACAAAAACAACAAATGACATTATACAAGACTGAGAACAGATGGGCAAGTAGTTTGGTAACATGTCTCAGCTCATTCTAAAAAAAAAAAACCCTCGCTTCTTTCTACTAAATAAACCGCTTTTGAGGTGAAAAAAGGTGGTTGGGCTCATACAAAATCAACGTGCCTTATCAGGTCCTCTGTAAATCCTGAGCACTCTAGATTCAAACATTTTTTTTTTGTTGGCGCCAAACTCTACTATATTATTTTAGGTTGAAACATTCTGAGATCATTACTTTTGTAAAAATTACAATTGGTTAAGACCGTCTGCGTAGATAAGATACACACTCCGCGGCTTATTTCACATCCATTATGCACAATATATGCCACAAGCGCGCGACCTCAGAAATCAACACATGTAAGACATGTATAACATTAACTTACCAATATTCCCTTCAACTGAGATCTTCTTCAACCTTTTGTGAAAACTATCGTCAAACAGAGGACTGTAGCAAATTCTTTTTGGCGGTGTAGCCATGCTTCACACTTGCACAAGAAGCAGTTACAAAAAAAATAAAAAACACAACTCCGCGCCTTCAGTAAGGATTTACACGCAGTCAACAGGATCGCGCCTTCTGACTTACCAATCAGAGACGATCCATATTACTCTGTCCAATAAGAGTACTGCTGTTAAAGCGCGAATGTCTAAGCGGTTTGTGAGATTTAGAAGGAGTGCAAAGAATCATATATTTTTTTTAATACATGTAAGTAGCCTAGCAACAACTAGATAAGTAATGGCTGTTTATAGAAGAGTAACGCCTAATCAGAACAGGGATACTAGCGTGCGTATTACTCTCTGGACCACAATCTTCTTTTTCTTAGAAATATAGCTAGGCGTAAAATGATACTAAACAGCGTGCAACAATTCATGATCTGCAGCAGTGGTACTAAATAACTCAAAGCAGTATATAACATTAATAGCCTCTCATTACTGCTTTCTATTAAATTAATACCTGCACGTGCAATGAGATTGCAGAACTAAGGTAATCACTTTAACAAGTTTCACTTTTTTAACGTTATTTTAATATATTTATATTTTGCCTTTCCTGTTTCTGCCCACCCCAGAATAAACATGCGAATTCAGTTTTACAGGGTGCCATGGGGGTGTATAATCAGGGAGCTGGGTATCAAGGAATGCAGTGTATGAGTTTCAGGGTGACATAGAAGTGTCAGGTGAGGAAGCTGGGTAATATGGAGTACAAGAATTAAAGGATGGGTGACATGAGGGTTCTAGTTGACAGGCTTGGGGGGCGCTGGATGATATATGTGATATAGTGGTGCTGGATGACAGGCACAGTGTGAGGATTACTGGTCGAATTAGGAGGACTGGGTGAGAATGTTTGGTAACAGGTGCAGTGTAAGGCTTACAGAGTGACATGGGGGTGCAGTGTTAGAAATACAGGGTGACATGGGGGTGTCAGGTTAGGAAGGGGGGGGGTGGTAAGATGCAGTGTCATGACTGCATGATAGGAGAGCTGGATGAGGGACCTAGGTGACATCTATATGTGTGAGTCAGGGAGCTGGGTGTTAGGGTTGCAAAGGGGTGAGATGCGGATGCATGGTGAGGAAGCTAAGTGACAGGATGCACTGCAGTGTTAGGGTTACAGGGTAACTGAGTGGGATAACAGGGAAAGCAGTGTAAGGGTTACAGGTTGACATGAGGATGCTGGGTGAGGGAGCTGAGCTCTAGTTACAGGGGGGCCCGATATAGGTTTACTGGGTGACAAGGGGTGCAGTAATAGAGATACAGAATTTCATGGAGGTGCTGGTTGAGGTGAAAGTGATAGGGGTACAGGGTGATGTGAGGTGGCAGGGGTGCAGCAACAAAGTGTTGTAGTGATGCTAGTTAACCACCTCAGCCCTGGAAGATTTTACCCCCTTCATGACCAGAGCACTTTTTGTGACTCTTAGCGATTTGGCACTGCGTCTCTTTAACTGACGTGCGACGTTGCACCCAAAAAAAATTGACTTCCTTTTTTCCCACAAATAGAGCTTGGTGGTATTTGATCACCTCTGCGGTTTTTATTTTTTGCGCTATAAACAAAAAAAGGGACAATTTTGAAAAAAACGCATTATTTTTTACTTTTTGCTATAATAAATATCCAGACACATACGTCGGACAATTTTGACACATTTTTGGGACCATTGGCATTAATACAGCGATCAGTGCTATAAAAATGCATTGATTACTGTAAAAATGTCACTGGCAGTGAAGGGGTTAATACTAGGGGGTGATCAAGGGGTTAATTGTGTTCCCTAGTGTGTGTTCTAACTGAAGGGGGGAGGGGACTGACTAGGGGAGATGACAGATCGCTGTTCATACTTTGTATGAACAGACGATCTGTCACTTCTCCCCTCAGAGAACCGGGATCTCTGTGTTTACACACAGAGATCCCGGTTCTCGCCGTGTTACGAACGATCGCTGGAGCCCGGCGGTCTCGCATCAGCTCTGGGGGCCACCAGAGGGAGCGAGGTAACATAACGGCGAAGCTTTTCTCCCACATGTGGGCTCGGGGGGGGGGGGGGGCACATCTGCTAGTTTTCTCAGAGGTTGGAAGTGAAGGATGTGCGTAGCAGACACGTGTATATGTGAGACATTGTGCCTTCAGGTGCAAACTGGAATTCCATTTATTTCCACTCAGGCTCCTGGCCTCTCCTTCAGGTCTGGTAGACATTTATCTGGCTATTCAGGAACTTTTGTCTTAGTTATACAGTAAGTGTTGGAATTCTATTTCCCCCCACAGAAGAGTGCAGAGATTCTATTCTAAGCTTAGGGGGCATTTGTCTCATTTTGGACCTAAAGATGTCAACACTTTTATTCCTCCTGAAAGATCTAAAATGGACTCTATTTCCTCTCTGATAAACTCTTTCCATATACATCTGGAATGTATTCCTGTACATTCCCATCTTACTAAGGCCCAAAGTGTTTTTTTCCCCCACGTTTTACTGTGCAGGATAGTCTTTACCAGTTTATGGCAATTCAGTCTGCTGTCAGCACCTAAAGTATTCCCCAATGTGGTAATGGTAAGGTGATGGCTCTTCTGTAGCTAAGGGGCATTCCAGTCATAGTTTACCTCAGTGCTCTCCACCTGAGGCAGTGGTCCTTTTTGGACCTACCAAACATCAACAACCCTTTTTAGAAACTGGAAGAGTTTGGTTGGTTGCTGAACATCTAGAAATCTGTGCTGACTCCTGCTCATCACCTGGAATACTTGGGTCTTCTCCTGACACCACCCTAGCTAAGGTAGTCCTACCCTAGGAACAACTGATGAGACTTTAGTTTCAGGTTCATCAACCCCAGTCCCAATATCAGTCTACCCTTCAAAGTTGCATTTCCCCAATTTCACAGAGAAACAATCTGTCTCTGCAGGACAAATTGCCTCTGTCCTTGGGCAAGGTGTTCCAGTTGGGTCCTTGTGCCTAGTCACCCCTGAAGTGGTGGCTAGTCTCTCTGGTCCTGACAGCGGGCAAGTTCTTTTCTACCCTCCAGTGGAAATAGGTCACAAGTTGTAGTGGTAGTGGAGTACTGGGCTTGTTTTTATTTACTGGTCAGGGTTGTTGGTCACTGAAGAAAGCTAAGATTCTGATTAACATTTTGGAAAATTGAGTGATCTGTGTGTCCCTCCTTTGCTGGACTTTGACACAAGCTGGCCATCTGGTTTGGATCTAGTCAGACCACAACAAGTTCTTGGCTTACAGCTGTAACCAGGAAGATGGAACGTATCCCAACCTTTACAGAGTCCAGGCATCTCTGTCAGCAATTCACATCCATGGTGTGGAAAAGTGGCAAGCAGACAATGTTTGGATCCTGAAGAATTGTCCCTGCATTTGGAGGCTAGGGAAGAGTAACTAGGGGTGACCCCTATAGAACCCCCAGTAGGAAGAGTAATAGACTATTTCGGTACCCAATTATTGAGCAAAAAAATTAAAAATATATACATTTTATTTGTACAAAATTGTTAAAAAGACATAAATGCACAATGTGTGATAAAACAGCAATTCATGATAACCTCAACAGACAGTAAGTTATACAAACATGTCTAACTGGTCACATAGTAGCCTCAGACGAATGCTGAAGGCATATGATTCGCAATGTACTAAAAATCCTCTACATATTTCACGGTAGAGGCCGCTTTTTCAGGAGGTGTTATAGAGTATATACTGTAGTATTATTCAATAGAGAGACTAGAGCCCGGGTGGCAGTCAAGGTAGGGACACCACAGGTTCTCCCTCATGGCAGACACCGGGGCAAAACTTGTAAGTATGTCAATGTACCAATAATTGCTGAAATTAACCAAGCTAAAAGGAAATCTCTAGGGAGAGCAAGGGATTGAATTAAAATCACCTGAGACTTTCTTTAGATGGAATAACCACCAGGACTCATGCTGCAGGTACAGCTAGCAGGTGAAATGGTATGAGATCTAGGCATACATAGCAATGTATCTCAAAGCATCACTTTAGAGGACAACATCGCTCAAGGTCTCAGGCATGATAAAGATAGGCTCCCCAGGCGATGCTGTCCTTTAAAGCGATGCTTTGAGATACATTGCTATGTATGCCTAGATCTCATACCATTTCACCTGCTAGCTGTACCTACAGCATGGGTCCTGGTGGTTATTCCATCTAAAGAAAGTCTCAGGTGGTTTTGATTCAATCCTTTACTCTCCCTAGAGATTTCCTTTTAGCTTGGTTAATTTCAGCAATTATTGGTACATTGACATACTTACAAGTTTTGCCCCGGGGTCTGCCATGAGGGAGACCAATGTATCTCAAAGCATCGCTTTAAAGGACACCATCGCCTGGGGAGCCTATCTTTATCATGCCTGAGACCTTGAGCGATGTTGTCCTCTAAAGTGATGCTTTGAGATACATTGCTATGTATGCCTAGATCTCATACCATTTCACCTGCTAGGTGTCCCTGCAGCATGTGTTCTGGAGGTTATTCCATCTAAAGAAAGTCTCAAGTGATTTTGATTCAATCCCTTGCTCCTCCAGGACATTTTCTTTTAGCTTGGTTAATTTCAAAATTTATTGTTACATTGACATACAAGTTTTATTTTTTATACACTGCTCAAAAAAATTAGAGGAACACTTTTTAATCAGAGTATAGCACCAAGTCATTTAAACTCATGGGATATTGATCTGGTCAGTTAAGTATCAGAAGGGGTTGTTAATCAGTTTCAGCTGCTTTGGTGTTAATGAAATTAACAGGTGTACTAGATAGGCAACAATAAGACAACCTCCAAAACAGGAATTGTTTTACAGGTGGAGGCCACTGATATTTTTTTCCCCTACTCGTCTTTTCTGACTGTTTTGCATTTGGCTAGGGTCAGTGTCACTACTGGTAGCATGAGGCGATACCTGGACCCTATAGAGCAGTGGTTCTCAACCCTTCTAGTGGCGTGACCCCTTGATAAAATTTCCCAAGTTGTGGGGACCCTTAAAAGTAAACTTATTTTTGTAGCATGGGTTGTCAGCAGGCAAGGCAAGTAATTTGCGCCCCTAACCCACAGATATTTAGTGCTCCCTGAGTCCCTTCCACTCCACATTTTAGGATGTACCACTCTTTCTTTCTCTTTGTTCTCCTTTTTTTCCCTTTTACCCCTCTCTATCCTAATTTCTTGTTTTTTTCCCCATCCCTCTCTTTTAAGCCATCTTTCTTGTTCTTTCTCTCCCGTTTTCTTTGTTACTCCCCCTCTTTTCCTCTCTCTTCAATGTATTCTCTCTTTTTATTCCTTGGGGTGGGGGAAATGGAATGAGTAGCAGTGCTGGTGGGGGTGGGATGAGTGGCAGTGCTGGGGGCAGTTCTGATCAGCCAACTTGATCAACTTGAGGTGCTCTTGATCAAGATCATCTGCTGATCCAAGAACTGTAGTGGGGACTTTTAATGGCAGCTATAATCACAGGCAGTGTTACTCACTTTGTGGTGTCTCGCAGCAGTGCCTAAATCAGGAGATAAGGGCCCCTCCAACCTCACCACTGACCTCTAGTCTCCACCCCCCAGCCATACCATGAACTGAGTGGGCAGCGAGGTCCAGGGACAGCCTTGCTGGGCTGCCGCAAAAAGGCTGGGAGAGCATTGGCGTTGGGAAAGGCGTTGAGAACCACTGCTATAGGAGTTGCACAGGCAGTCCAACTCCTCCAGGATGGCAGATCAATACGTGCCATTTCCATTGTGTCTCCCAGCACAGTCTCAAGAACATGGAGGAGATTCCAGGAGACAGGCAGGTAATCTAGGAAAGCTGGACAGGGCCGTATAAGGTCCTTGGCATCAGCAGGACTGGTATCTGCTCCTTTGCGCAAGGAGGAACAGGATGAGTGTCACGCTGTGTCTGGGATTCAATGGTGTTTTTGGGACTGTTCCCTACTACCTGAGCCGCTGGGGAACTTGTTAATCCCTACTCCTTGTTTAGGGATTCGGGCTCCACCCAGTGACCAGCTGTAGGCAGTCACCTGATCTAGTGACCTATAAATTATCACTTCCCCTTCTTGTCCTTGGCCTAGTATAGGTTCTGTTTTCTGCTTGTTGTTGTTTAACATATTGTATTTCTAGTTGCTGACTTATGCTTGTTCCTGACTTCGCCTCTTGGACTACTCCTTTGGATTATGCTGATGGTTGTTGCCGACTCTGCCTGTTCCCGAACACTGCCTCTTGGTATACCACATGGATTGCTGGCTTGGTTTGCTGACTGGGACTGTTTTTCGATTGCCCTTCCTTCTGCCTGGCTCCTGACTTCACCCACTACTAACTGTGAGTTGCTTGTTTGTTTTTCCGTGATATAGCCTGTTTGCACTTTCTGTTGTGGTCCCATATTTCTGGCTGCAGGATCTCAAGCGTCCTTCCACCTGATACTGGGATAAGAAGACTACCGGTCAGGAAACCAGAGGGACGGTTAGTCTCCTGGCAGACCTGACAATGAGCACTGCCAGAGCCCTACAAAATGACCTCTAGCAGGCCATTGGTGTGAATGTCTCTGACCAAACAATCAGAAACAGACTTTATGAGGGTGGCCCGAGGGCCTGACTTCCTCTAGTGGGCCCTGTGCTCATTGCCCTGCACCGTGGAGCTCAATTGGCATTTGCTGTTGAACACCAGAATTGGCAGGTCCGCCACTGGCGCCCTGTGCTTTTCACAGATGAGAGCAGGTTCACCCTGAGCACATGTGACAGAGGTGAAAGGGTTTGAAGAAGCCGTAGAGAATGTTATGCTGCCTGTAACATTGTTCAGCATGACCAATTTGGTGGTGGGTCAGTGATGGTCTGGGGAGGCATATTTATGGAGGGACACACAGACTTTGACAGGCTAGACCAGGGGTCTTCAAACTATGGCCCTCCAGTTGTTCAGGAACTACAATTCCCATCATGCCTAGTCATGTCTTTGAATGTCAGAGTTTTGCAATGCCTCATGGGATGTGTAGTTCTGCAACAGCTGGAGGGCCGTAGTTTGAGGATCCGTGGGCTAGACAATGGCACGCTGACTGCCATTAGGTATCTGGATGAAATCCTTGGACCCATTGTCAGACCTTACGCTGGTGCAGTGGGTCCTGGGTTCCTCCTGGTGCACAACAATGCCCGGCCTCATGTGGCGAGAGTATGCAGCCAGTTCCTGGAGGATAAAGGAATTGATACCATTGAATGGCCCCCCCAACGCTCGCCTGACCTAAATCCAATAGAATGCCTCTGGGACATTATGTTTTGGTCCATCCAACGCCGCCAGGTTGCACCTCAGTCTGTTCAGGAGCTCAGTGATGGTCTGGTCCAAATCTGGAAGGAAAGACCCCAGAACACCATCCGTTTTAATTAGGAGCATGCCCCGACATTTTCAAGCATGCATACAAGCACATAGTATGCGCATTTTGAGTTGCTGCAATGAAATTTCAGCACAATAGACTAGCCTGCTGCATAATTTTTTCACTTTGATTTTCAGGATGTCGTTATATTCAGTCCTCTGTAGGTTGACCATTTTTCAATATCCATCAAACAATGTGGCATCCTTTCATTCCTAACACATTACCCAGTCCGCATCAGTATAGGTACCCAGCATGATATTTTTCCCCATTGAGATCTGATGTGTTTTTAAAGTGTTCCTTTAATTTTTTTGAGCAGTATATTTATATATTTCTTTATATTCATTTGAGCACATGATATAGTTTCCATACAAATAGGTGTTGTGTTTGTTTTGTTTTTTTGGTGTGTGATAAAATTGGTAATCACTAGTGCCCCCTACATCTTATATCACTATTTTCAATGTTTTTTACACTTCATGAGTGGAAGCAAAGTATTTTTTTTTTTAATTACTATTTATTTATTATTTTGGACTCATTTGAATGAATTGGTCGCTTTTGATTTCAGAATTGTTGCATCATGGCGCACAGGTTAACAAACAATAGAGGATCAACTCTAGGATCAACTGGCAGACAACCACCAGAGGCAGGTTGGACAGCAGACAGCTGGCCACCAGAGGCAGGTTTCGCAGTGCTTAGCTGATCACCAGAGTCAGGCATTGAGACAGACTGAACCCCATTGGCAGGCAGCATGGAAATGGGCTGAACCCCATTGGCAGGTGGCATGGAGACAGGCTATATACACATCATTTATGAATTGATGATGTATATATTTATGAAGTGAATTTTATATAAGTATTTCTTTGTATTAATTTGAGCACACACATATATATATATATATATATATATATATATATATATATATATATATATATATATATATATATATATATATATATATATATATATATATATATATAGTTTCCATACAGATATTTAGTTTGTTTTGGTGTGATAAAATTGGTAATCACTAGCACCACCTACATCTTATATCACTATTTTCAGTGTTTTTTACACTTCATGGGTGGCAGCAAGGTTTTATTTGGTAGCTGACCACTAGGGATGAGCCGAACACCCCCCGGTTCGGTTCGCACCAGAACCTGCGAACGGACCGAAAATTTGCACGAACGTTAGAACCCCATTGACGTCTATGGGACTTGAACGTTCAAAATCAAATGTGCTAATTTTAAAGGCTAATTTGCATGGTATTGTCCTAAAAAGGGTTTGGGGACTCGGGTCCTGCCCCAGGGGACATGTATCAATGCAAAAAAAACTTTTAAAAACGGCCGTTTTTTTGGGAGCAGTGATTTTAATGATGCTTAAAGTTAAAAAAAAAAAAAAGTGAAATATTCCTTTAAATCTCGTACCTGGGGGTGTCTATAGTATGCCTGTAAAGTGGCGCGTGTTTCCCGTGCTTAGAACAGTCCCTGCACAAAATGTCATTTTTAACCACTTCAGTACCCGGCCATAGTAATATGACAACCACAGATGGGATCTCCCATCCTGGGTGGACGTCATATGACGGCCTGGGATTCCCGGCCGTCTAGGGGGCACGCGCGCGCCGCGTTGCTCGGGACCCGGTGCGTGTGCCCGGCGGCCGTGATGTCCGCCGGGCACCCGCGATTGTCCGTTAACCGGGCCGGACCGTGGATCTGTGTGTGTAAACACACAGATCCAGGGGGGCGTGGCCTGAAGCTTCATGGAGTGAGGTGTGCGGTGTGAGAGCTCCGGCTACAAGTATCCTGAAAACCCATCCTGCGGGGCTAAATCACCCCTAAACTTGGCACCAGGTACCACAAACCACTCAGTAGCCTCCCGTGACCATGTCGCCTCCTAAACGCAACACCGGGACCCTCGGGAAGCTTGACAAGTACCGCCACGAGGAGCGGGAGCCGGCGACTGAAGATGGCGTCCCATCGAATTCGGGGGAAGAGGCCCAGACATCCGGTGATACCGCTCGGATCCTGGAGGCGGTTTCGGTTTGCCAAACAACCCTCACCTCCAAGATAGAAGAGGTCAAGGTGGATATCTCGCTTATCCGACAAGATATCCACAAGCTCAGGGAGAGAGTGTCTGAGACGGAGCGCAGGATCGGCCAGGTAGAGGATGAAATCCCGCCACTGCAGATCAGTGTGGAGAGATTACAATACCAGCTAAACACAGTCCTCAGTAAACAGGACGAGATGGAGAACAGACTGCGCCGTTGCAACCTCCGCTTTGTGGGACTTCCAGAAAAAGCGGAGGGCTCAAACCCCCCAACATTCCTGGAGAATCTCTTGGTAACTAATTTCGGCAGAGAGGCCTTCTCTTCCACCTTCGTTGTGGAGCGCGCGCACCGGCTGGCGGCGCGGCCACCTGCTCCTGGAGCCCCCCCGAGAACCTTCATAGCGAAATTATTAAACTTTCGCGACAGGGACACTATCCTGCGCCTTACCCGGGAAAAGGGTAATATTCCGTTTGGAGATACACATGTGGCAGTCTATCCCGACTTCTCCGCCGAGGTGCAGAAGAAGAGGGAACAGTTCTCAGAGGCCAAACGTCAGCTGCGCAACCGCAACCTGGCCTACGCCATGCTGTTTCCAGCGCGCCTCCGCGTGATCCGGGACGGAAAGGCTCACTTCTTCGAGGATCCCTCGGCGGTGATTTCCTGGCTGGAGGGCTAAGTCGCGATCGCTAATGACACCATGAGCTGAGCACCGAACCGCTGCTCCTTTGCCCCGCGGCATGCAGGATTCCTTTACTTCGGAGTCATACACCACACAAACAGTGAGTTACCCCTTCCCCCACATCAAGCCCGTACTCCCCTCCAGCCCGGTGGTTGCCTATGCCGCTTGACTACATACCTTTTTCATCCACCCCATGTATCCGGTTTAAAGCCATTCACCTCAGTCACCCCGCAATATCATTTTTAGCCCCCCTTTTGCTGAAATATATGCCCAGCCGGGCTCCAGTACTTTGAAGCACCCCCCTCAGACGTTTGGATGCTGATCTGTTTAGCACCGCCATGTTCTTCAGATAACTTTTGTTCGCCCTCAGCGGATTGCGGGGAGGCTTCTGCCCTAATCACAACCATGCATTTAAGCATCCTGCTTGGATCACTACCTGATTGGGGTGCTACCCTGCAACTGCACCAAGTAATGTTTCCCTGGCTAGCAGCAGCCCCCACGGATGCGGAGGGTTGCCACAAGTTTGATAAGCCACGCTGGTCCAGAGTTGGCACGGTTTTTGTTTTTGTTCTTGTTATTTTATTAGTTAAAGGTATCGATTTTCTTTCATATGAGCAATGTCTTACATTACATGCCACAAAACTCATAGCTGATCTGTGTATGTCTGTATCCATCGTCCTACTCACATGCGGGGCTTTCCGCAGATTGGCAGGACCCACTCTAGGGGTCTGTTCAGCCGGCCTGTGGAACCACCCCGATGGGACTTGTGCGATTGCAACAGTTTATTGTTTTATTGAGGTACCCTGCACGGGACTGATTTTGTTGGATGGGGTGGGGGGTCTTCTCCTGCTGGTCCGATCAGCCACCACATTCCACTCACATAACTGATGGCCTCCTTAAAAATAGTGACATGGAATGTGAGGGGGCTATGCGATAAGTCCAAACGTCTTGCTGTGCTGTCTCATCTCAAGCACATGCGTGCGGATGTATCTGTATTAGTGGAGACCCACATAACAGGGCAGCTTCAAATGGCTCTTAAAAAGCCATGGGTAGGCTGGATATATCAAGCTCCATTTACCAACAACTCTAGAGGCATAGCTGTCCTCATTGCCAAAACGGTTAATTTTCAACTGCATAATTTAAAGTCGGACCAGCAGGGGAGATTCCTATTCTTACATGTAACAGTGGGGGGACTTGAACTCCTCTTGCTAGCTTTCTATATACCCCCACCCTTTCAATTCACTGCCCTCAGAGAGGGACTGGCTTTCATGTCTGAGCATCCCACGACACCAGCGATCTGGATGGGGGATTTCAATATAGTGATTGACCCCACGCTCGACAGGCTCCACCCATCAGGCACACCACAGAGCAGGCCGACTCTCACAAGGTTCGGCAGATTCCTTTCGGAGTTTGCCCTATCCGACAGCTGGAGACTCAAATATCCCAACATACCGGCATACTCCTGCTTCACGCCCGCACAAAACGCAAAATGTCTCGCTTGGACATGATTTTGCTCACCCCCACTCTCATTACGAACCTCCTTGCAGCGGGGTTGGGCTTGAGAGTTCTCTCAGACCACTCTCCCTATTGGATCACTCTGAGGCTACCGTCCTCTGCGCCATCTCGCCTCTGGAGGCTGAATCCATTTTGGCTAACAATCCTCAATGACATTGAGAGCATACAGCGTGAGTGGTCTTATTATTTCCAGATCAACCAGGGGTCGGCCTCGCCCGGAGTGGTGTGGGAGGCCTTCAAGGCCCATGCCCGCCTGATCCTATCTACACACATTAACAGGCACAAGGCCTCCACAAACAACATTCTGTTACAGGCTGAGGAGTACTTAGGCTCCCTCGAACAGGCTTTCCTGTCAAACCCAACACCCTCCAATTCTGCCCAACTACGCTTGCAATCTAGACTCACGGATAGCTTACACTTCGAGAAAGCAAAGAAAGGAATCTTCTTTAGAAAACAAAGGATCTTTGAGCATGGTGAGAGGGCTGGGAAACTCTTGGCCTACATGGCTCACCTGGACCACGCGCCCCCGGTGGTGGTCTGGCTCTGCTCACATGATGGTACCATGCTCACGGACCCTGAACAAGTAGCCCACGAATTCAGAAGATTCTATGCTGATCTCTACACCTCCAGGGCTAATCAATCCACGGACGAACTGCACCTTCTTCTAGATAGTGTAGATTTTCCCTCCCTCTCAGACACCCAGGTGGAACTTTTGGAGGCCCCTATAACTGAAGAATGCATTAAAGAGGCGATGGCGAATCTCCCTTCGTCTAAGGCCCCGGGCTCGGATGGCCTCCCCCTGGGGTTCTATTCCCAATTCCAAGAGGTCCTCATCCCCAGACTAGAGGCTCTATACACACACATACATACGTCCGGGACACTCCCACGCACCATGAGTGAGGCACTGATTGTCCTCATTCCCAAACCAGGCAAGGTCCCCCTCCAGCCCGAGTCCTACCGCCCGATCTCTCTCCTCCAATTGGATGTGAAAATTCTTGCCAAAATTCTCGCCATGAGACTCAACAAGGTCATCCTCAGCCTTATCCACCCTGACCAAACAGGCTTTATGCCCAATAAGAATACAGCGTTTAACTTAAGAAGGCTATTTACAAATTTACAAGCTACACATGATGAGACTGGGTCCAGAGTGGTGGTCAGCTTGGACGCCGCCAAGGCGTTCGATTCTGTGGAGTGGAGCTACTTGTGGGAGTGCCTTCACAGATTCGGCTTTGGCCCCAGGTTCATCAGGTGGCTCCAACTTCTCTATCAGGCTCCTACTGCTAGGATCCAGGTCAACGGCAAATTATCCACCCCATTCTCACTGTCCAGGGGAACACGTCAGGGCTGCCCAATATCTCCCATGTTGTATGCCTTAGCGGTCGAGCCATTGGCCATAGCTATTAGAGCACACCCGGGCATCAGGGGCCTCCGCCGGGGGCAGCTGACTGAGGTGCTCAGCTTATATGCTGATGACATGCTACTTTACTTGTCGGACGCCGGCCCCTCGCTGGCCTCGGCTCTGCAGCTTATCCAGCAACATGGGACCTTCTCAGGGCTACAAATTAATTGGTCTAAGTCCCAAATACCCCCCATTGATGTCTCTGTTCCAACGCACACTCAGGTGTCCCTCCCACTGATAAGGACTAGCCAGCTCAAATACCTAGGCATTCAATGCTCGCGTTCCTTAACCGACTACATACTCCTGAACATCGAACCAATGTTCGCGTATCTGAAAAACAAAACACAAATTTGGTCCAGACTCCCGCTGGGGGTGATGGGTCGTAACAGCTTGGTGAAGATGATTCTTCTTCCCAAGCTGCTATACCTATTCTGGCATGCTCCACTATATGTCCCAGCTCACATCTTTAGGTCCCTCGAGTCTATACTTGACACGTTTATATGGGGCACATCCAGACATAAGCTTTCATGGCAGACCCTTAAATGCCCTACCCACCTGGGGGGCACCGCCCCTCCCGACCTCGCATTCTACTACTTAGCTTCACAGCTGTCCCATCTTTACTATCTCAATAGGCATGACAGACTCCACTACACCACCCTGGTATGCACACATGCCTCTGACGTGGTGGCACACCCCTTCCAGATACTCTTCTGCAAACATAGGGGCAATTCTGGCCCTATGGGAGGTAACCGGCTGATACAGCATCATAGTAGAATCTGGCATCGCACTTACTATCATAGGAGCCCCTCCTTTCCATGCTCATACCCCACTATGGGATAATCCTCAGCTCCCTGAACTACTGACCATCCCTGACTATAAGCTATGGATCATCTTTAAAGTCATATACCTCTACCAGGTCATAGCGGGAGGGGGGGGTCAGGTCCTTCCAGGCTCTAAAAGATGAATTTGCCCTTCCCAATCACATGTTTTTCAGATATCTCCAGATTCGTCATGCCCTTCAATCCCAATTCAACAATAATATCCGCGCTTTAGAAGTGGTGACTGTCACTGACCTTCTCTTAGGCGATGACCCGAAAAAGATGATCTCCACCCTATATAATATCCTTCTGTTACCCGCTGCCACCAACCACACTCAAAACCTAAGGGTTCAATGGCAGGCTGACGTCGGGACCTTGGATGACGACCAGTGGGGGGACATACTAGGGACTAGCGCAAAAGTATCCCCGAAACTATCAGATCGCCTCACCCACTTATACATTCTCCACAGATCTTATCTCACCCCTGCACGCATCCTCAAGTACAAGCCGGACGCCACTTCGGCCTGTCCCCGTTGCGGTGACACCTCAAGCACCTTCTATCACCTAATGTGGTCTTGTCCAATCGTCCAAAATTACTGGCTGCAAATAGTCAAATTTCTCCATGATCAAATGGGCTCTCCTCTGACGCTGTGCCCTCGCCAATGTCTACTTGGCCTGCTCACAGTATCGGAGGAGGAGAAATATTTATCAATATTCATGCAGGAGACCCTCTTCATAGCCAGATTGCAGATTGCCCAACTGTGGCTTCGGCCTAACCCCCCAACAGTGCAGCAGTGGAAGAGGGCGGTGAACATCACCCTACCTTACAAAAAAGTTTTGTATTCCCATCGTGGATGTCCTGCCAAATACCATAAAATATGGGACAGATGGATAAATGAAGCCTCTACATGTACAGACTAGCAATCTACAATACTAACATGTACGGTGGCATAATGCCACTTACCTTTATGTATGATCAAATTTTTAGCAACTCAATTAAGATGTGCACCCCGATACTGGCTTGTAATGACATGTCAAAATTTTCAATGTAAAGGTCGGTGCCTTTGATTCCAGTAAATGCTGTGTATTGTTAATCACCACCTGTAAGATGTACTGACTATTATGCTCAATAAACTTTATTTCTGATTAAAAAAAAAAAAAAAACACACAGATCCACGTCCTGTCAGTTGTGAGGAGACCGATCTGTGTTCCCAGTACAGCGGAACACTGATCGGTCTCCTCCCCTTGTACGTCCCCGCCCCCTACAGTTAGAAACACTCCCTTAGGAAACATATTTAACCCCTTGTGTCCCCCTAGTGGTTAACCCCTTCACTGCCTGTCACATTTACACAGTAATCAATGCAATTTTATAGCATTGATCGCTGTATAAATGTGAATGGTCCCAAAAATGTGTCAAAAGTGTCCGATGTGTCCGCCATAATGTCGCAGTCACTAAAAAAAATCGCGATCGCCGCTATTTTTAGTAAAAAAAAAAAAATAAATATTTTTTTTTTAAAAATGCCATAAATCTATCCCGTATTTTGTAGACGCTATAACATTTTTGCGCAAACCAATCAATCGCTTATTGCGATTTTTTTTTTTTTTCTTTTTTTTTTTACCAAAAATATGTAGAAGAATACGTATCGACCAAAACTGAGGAAAAAATTAGTTTAAAAAAAAAAAAAAAATTGGGATATTTATTATAGCAAAAAGTAAAAAATATTGTGTTTTTTTCAAAATTGTCGCTCTTCTTTGGGCACAACGTCGCACGACAGCGCAATTGTCGTTTAAAGTGCGACAGCGCTGAAAACTAAAAATTGGTCTGGGAATGAAGGAGGTGAAAATGCCCTGTATTGAACCGGTTAAAGGAAAAAAAGTAATTTAAAACTGCTTGCGGCTTTAATGTAATGTCGGGTACTGGCAATATGGATGAAAATCAGTGAGACAAACGGCATGGGTACCCCCCAGTACATTACCAGGCCCTTTGGGTCTTGTATGGATATTAAGGGGAACCTCGCACCCAAATTAAAAAAGGAAACCGCAGTATACAGGCTCTGTACTCTGAACAGCAGTATACAGGCGGTGCAAACAAGACAGGGACTGTAGGTTTGTTGTTAAGTAGAATCTGTTTGTAATTTTGAACTGGTACATTTTTAACGTGTTTAGCTCCAGCCAAAAAATCTATTTTAAGCTTTTTGGAAAACATAGGGAAGGGTTATCAGCCATGTGACATTTGTTTTGCTGTCTGTGCTCCTCTTCAGAAGATTTCCCCTCACTTTTTGTCCCAATGACAAATGTTTTTTGAAAATTTGTGTTTTTTGTGAAACAAGTATTTGTGATAAAGCATCAATGGAAAGGAGAAATGTTTTTCCCATATTAACTCTTACAGGAGAGAATTTCCCTTCCTAGGGGTAGATTTCATCTCACTTTCTGTTGTCTCCTTCCGTTTGCAAGTAGGAGTAGTTTGTAAGTTGGATGTTTGAAAGTAGGGGCCTGCCCTATATACTCAGCAGAAATTTGGGCCTTAGGTGTTGTTGTGGCCACAACACTGTAAGCCCTCTCAGGGCCCTGCTGTGAAATATTAGATCAAAAATTGTAATTACACGCCCCTGTTGAACAGGGGCAGAAAAATTGGGCCTTAGGCACTGGTGCTGGTGCCACAACACTGCAACCCCTTTACAGATACTCTAGTTGGAACACAGGAACGAGCCCTGCTGCAAAGGATTGCATCAAAAATTGTAATTACACGCCCCTGTTAAACAGGGGCTGAAAAATTGGGCCTTAGGCACTGGTGGCGGCGCCCAGAACCAAAAATGTTCTTACAAGCTATCAGCGTGATCATTGAGGAGGAAGAGGATAATTACTCAGGATAGTCACTCAGCATCAGCATAGGCAGTGTTTAAAGGGATCTGAGATTTCAAAAAAAATTATTCGGTTACATCAGCATCAGGTGCTTAGTAGCTTGTGGTGATCCAAGACTGATTCATTTTTATGAAGGTCAGTCGATCGACCGAGTCGGTGGACAGACGCACCCTGTGATCGGTTACAAAGCCTCCAGCAGCACTGAATGTGCGTTCCGAAAGAACGCTGGATGCAGGACAGGCCAGTAGCTCAATTGCATACTGTGCAAGCTCTGGCCAGTGATCCATCTTCGAGACCCAGTAACCCAGAGGATTTTCAGTGGGAAAGGTGTCCAAGTCAGATCTTGCCCCTAGGTATTCCTACACCATGTAAAACAGACGCTGGCGATGGTTGCTGGAACCGATCATACCTTGGGGCTGCGGACTAAAAAATTGTCTGAACGCATCGGTCAGACTGCCACCTTCTCCACCGCTCCTTCTTTGACTGACCGAAGCCTCAGCAACACGTTGTCCAGAAACAGGAGTTTGTAACCTCCCAGTCTCTGGGAACGCATTGCACAGACCTTTCTGCAAGGCCTCCCGAAGATGTTTCATCCTCTGCTCCCTCTGCGATGGCAAGATAAGGTCCGCAACCTTACCCTTGTAACGTGGATCAAGGAGGATTGCCAGCCAGTATTGGTCCTTCTCCTTGAGACTGTAATGGAAATTTGTAAGTTCTGTATATAATTGTATTCTATTTTGTATGTATTGCACACTGCCCTCACTGTACACACGGCACTAATAATGTTTTCAGTACATGTTTACATTCTTTAGAGTCCTGATTAGAATTAGCCTGCCTATGTAACGCCCCTTGTTACCATAAACGTGCGATTGTAATATTAATATGATACCTACGTAATCATGTGCATAAAAACCTTCAATTGCGTCATAATAAAGCAGAACAGTTATTTGGAAAGATGCTGAGCGTATCTTTTGTGTCTGTTCCCTACTGCAGTAGTTATTATTAATTTGGAACCACTAATCAATATGAGTATAGGAGTTGCCTATCATCAATTTAACCAAGTCAGCATGGCGAGCCAGCCAGGAGGGGATTCCAGGTGACCCTGAGTATCTGAAACGAGGAGCTTGAGATGATCCGGGAATTTCTGATAATCAGCCGGCTGAGGTAAGCCTTTTGCTTACATTTGAGTTATCAAACTTCCTTGATTGGTAAGGCATTTTTGGGACAAAGGATACCTATTTTACTCCCCTTAATTGAACTGTATTGATTGGTGGTTATATGTTATGTTGTCACTGTCTATTGTCCATCGGAGTGTTATAGATAAGAAAGGGAAGAATAGTGCTGTTCACAGGTATATGTAGTACATCTGCTAGATAGTTTAGAGGCAAGAGGGTATAGGCACACGTAGAGAAGAGAGAAGACTGGCCAGTCATTACAGGCATTAAATTAAGTAAGGGAATGAAGGGTAAGAGACCCTTTAAAAATGCCCAGCGCAAGAAGAGCGCTATATATGAACCGAAGGTGCGGTTCCGCCTATACTGAGCCCCTAGATTAATGGTTAAAGTGGACAGGGATCCATAATGGGTAACTGGGTTACCAAGGTCCACAGGGACTAGGAATCATGCAGAGTAAACAGCTAGAGAAACAGTTATCTATGTGAGCAGGATGAATCAAGGGTGACATTAACACTAGACAGGGACATTTTCATGGTACGTTGTGGGATGAATTTGGGGTTAGGCACTACAACTATTAGAGTCAGAAACAGAGAGATGAGAGGTAAAACAGAATACTTTATATGTTGTCAGAGAGGGAAGATGGGATGAGCACTGTGGCTGCCCGTCTGCTCATAGAAGCTAGATATAAAAGATATCTGAACAAAATAAGGAAAGCAGAATTTAAGCAGGGAAATATTAATGAGAGTTAAAAGAAAGTGAGAGAATGATATGCATGTGTTGTGTACAAATGGGAACAATGTAAGCGATTTTAGAGAGATATTCGTGTATGTGTGTGCGAATGCTGGGACCTTAAGTTCTATTGCTTGTGTGTGTGTCATGTATACAGATGTGACCCCCTCCTTTGTGCTCTCATGTAAGAATGTGGCTGAGATGAGAGGTCAGTGATAAGCTGAAAGAACACCATGCCAATTCCAGTTTTTTAGACAAAACATTTATAACAAAATGTGCCGGGTTAACGAATCTAATGGTAAACAATGTGATCACAATTATTTTGAATCCATTTTCCAAACATAGTAAAATGAAGGTTACATTTAAGCGTGTATTACACAAATTGAAAATCTTTTGAGAGTGGAAACCGTGCATTTAAAAAAGTGGAAATTAAGTAAAATTAAGTAATAATGAGTATTCATTTCTAATATGAGTTTAACAATTTTATTAATAATATAGATATATTGAAACTGGTTTAGACAACCTTTGGTTGGAAATGAAATCCAGGTTATTGGGGAAATTTGTAAAAATGCTATTAGTTTAGATTAGATTAAGATAACAATTTTTGTAATTTTACATTTATTCAATAAGCCCTTATTGAGAGAATCCAGCCACCTTTTTGCCTCTATTGGAGGAGGCTGGAGACAAAGGAAGACACGTGTGTTAACCACTTCAGCCCCGGAAGGATTTACCCCCTTCCTGACCAGAGCACTTTTTACAATTTGGCACTGCGTCACTTTAACTGCTAATTGCGCGGTCATGCAATATGGTACCCAAACAAAATTTGCGTCCTTTTCTTCCCACAAATAGAGCTTTCTTTTGATGCTATTTGATCGCCTCTGCGGTTTTTATTTTTTGCGCTATAAATGGAAAAAGACCGAAAGTTTTGAAAAAAAATGTTATTTTCTACTTTTTGTTATAAAAAAAATCCAATAAACTCAATTTTAGTCATACATTTAGGCCAAAATGTATTCAGCCACATGTCTTTGGTAAAAAAAATGTCAATAAGCGTATATTTATTGGTTTGCGCAAAAGTTATAGCGTCTACAAACTAGGGTACATTTTCTGGAATTTACACAGCTTTTAGTTTATGACTGCCTATGTCATTTCTTGAGGTGCTAAAATTGCAGGGCAGTACAACCCCCCCCCCCCCCCAAATGACACCATTTTGGAAAGTAGACACCCCAAGGAAATTGCTGAGAGGCATGTTGAGCCCATTGAATATTATTTTTTTTTGTCCCAAGTGATTGAATAATAAAAAAAAAACAAAAATTACAAAAAGTTGTCACTAAATGATATATTGCTCACACAGGCAATGGGCATATGTGGAATTGTACCCCAAAATACATTTAGCTGCTTCTCCTGAGTATGGGGATACCACGTGTGGGACTTTTTGGGAGCCTAGCCGCGTACGGGGCCCCGAAAACCAAGCACCGCCTTCAGGATTCCTAAGGGCGTAAATTTTTGATTTTACTCCTCACTACCTATCACAGTTTTGAAGGCCATAAAATGCCAAGATGGCAGAAACCCCCCCCAAATGACCCCATTTTGGAAAGTAGACACCCCAAGCTATTTGCTGAGAGGCATGTTGAGTCCATGGAATATTTTATATTTTGACACAAGTTGCTGGAAAATTACAAACTTTTTTTTTTTTTTTGCACAAAGTTGTCACTAAATGATATATTGCTCAAACATGCCATGGGCATATGTGGAGTTACACCCCAAAATACATTCTGCTGCTTCTCCTGAGTACGGGGATACCACATGTGTGGGACTTTTTGGGAGCCTAGCCGCGTACGGGGCCCCGAAACCAAGCACCGCCTTCAGGATTTCTAAGGGCGTACATTTTTGATTTCACTCTTCACTACCTATCACAGTTTTGAAGGCCATAAAATGCCAAGATGGCACAAACCCCCCCAAATGACCCCATTTTGGAGTAGACGCCCCAAGCTATTTGCTGAGAGGTATAGTGAGTATTTTGCAGACCTCACTTTTTGTCACAAACTTTTGAAAATTGAAAAAAGAAAGCACCTGAAGGTGGTGCTTGGTTTTCGGGGTCCCGTACGCGGCTAGGCTCCCAAAAAGTCTCACACATGTGGTATCCCCATACTCAGGAGAAGCAACAGAATGTATTTTGGGGTGTAATTTCACATTTTCCCATGGCATGTTTGAGCAATATATCATTTAGTGACAACTTAAAAAAAAAATTGTCTTTTTTCCGCAACTTGTGTCACAATATAAAATATTCCATGGACTCGACATGCCCCTCAGCAAATAGCTTGGGGTGTCTACTATCCAAAATGGGGTCATTTGGGGGGGGGGTTTAACTGTCCTGGCATTTTATGCACAACATTTAGAAGCTTATGTCACACATCACCCACTCTTTTAACCACTTGAAGACAAAGCCCTTTCTGACACTTTTTGTTTACATGAAAAAAATTATTTTTTTTTTTGCAAGAAAATTACTTTGAACCCCCAAACATTATATATTTTTTTTAAAGCAAATGCCCTACAGATTAAAATGGTGGGTGTTTAAATTTTTTTTTTCACACAGTATTTGCGCAGCAATTTTTCAAACGCATTTTCTTGGAAAAAAACACACTTTTTTACAATTTTCTTTTCTTTTATTGGTAATTTCACATACAACTGTTACATTAAGCTCAATACATAGTACCATACGAATAGTTGACAGTGTATATAAAAATAAGGTAAAAGAACATGAGCATAAAGAAAACTGAATAATATAACAGCGGGTACATTCTTAATCAAGTAACATTCTGGATCAGTGTAACTAGATACATGAATAGCTAAAGGGAGCTACGTTCCCAATTTTACTACAGTAAAGTGTTGGCCATTCCCCAAAAACAGTGGTGGGGAGGCCACCGAAACTATCACATGTAACAGAGTACATTACCAGTATTTAACTTTGGAGGGTAGGTTAGGGTAGAAGAATGAAAGAAGGAAAAGTAGTAGTAAAGGGGGAATCTAAGAGAAGGAGATGTGGATAAAAGAAGCAGAGGGGAGAGAGGTACCGGTCGATCCACGCGGGCACAAGAACCATTTCAGAGTCTGAAGGTGGTACTGCGACCCACCTAAAGTAGCAAAAGGCTTTCGTCAATATCTGCGGGCAAAAAATGTTCAACCCAGGGTTGCCAGGTTCTGGAGTGTTGAGGGACTTTATCAAGAATTCTCGCTTCAATTTTGCTATGTATCATTGCTTGGGGGATCCTATTCTTCATTTCGACTATGTTAAGAGTGGGCGTTTTCCAAGCCTTAGCAATCGTCTGTTTGGCTGCGGTAAATAGGTGAAGGAGGAGACGGAGTTGTGATCTAGTGTAATCTTGCGGGAAATGATTAAGGAGGGCCATTGTTGGGCTAGGAGGTAAGGTAACTTGGTGGAGGGTGGATGCCATCCGGAATACTGTTGCCCAGAAGCACTGCACCAGGGGGCATGTCCACCAGATATGTAGATGTGTGCCCCTGTCTCCACACCCTCTGAAACAGCTTGGAGAGGACTCAGGTAGAAATTTAGCGATTCTAGCTGGGACAAGATACCAGCGCATTAACACTTTATAGTTTGCTTCTGAAGCAACAACGTTTTGGGATGAGTTTTTTGTGTTAGACCATATGGTCATCCAGTCATCCATTTCAAGGCTAATATCTAAGTCCCTTAACCATCGCTGTGCATAGGTGGGGAGACCCGGGGGTGGTAATGTAAGGTGGGGGTATAGACGGGAGATAATACCTGGGGCATGTGGGTCCGAGTCGCACATATGCTCAAATTCAGTTAGAGTATCTAGCCCAGAGTTAGATTTTATGATTGTTTGAGCAAAGTGTTTAATTTGAAGGTAGCGGAAGCATTCTCTGTAGGGGAGCTGTGCTTGCACCTGGATGTTTGGAAATGATTTTACAGAGTCTCCACTAATTAGATCGCAAATGCGAGTCAGACCCGCCTGGACCCAGGCATGGAATGAAGCTGGCTCTGTGCGAGCTGGGTAAAATTGGGGGTGGCCTAAATAGGATAGAAGTGGGGCGTGTGGAGAGATTAACTTAAAGCGGGTTTTCAGTCTGTCCCATAGCTTAAGCATGTGTTGTGTTAATGGATTAGTTATGGGTCCTCGCGCTGATGTAGGGAGCCATAGTAAATTAGTTACATTATTCGGGTGTAAGTCAATGGCCTCGAGGGCAACCCAAAGTGGTATCTCAGCTTTAGCGTGGTATAATATTGACTGGGCTAGACGGGCTTGCATGATAGTAATGCGAAAAGTTGGGAATGCCTAGGCCGCCACAGAGCTTGTTACGGAGAAGAACCGGTCTCGCCACTCTGACCCTAATAGGGCCCCAAATGTATTTGAAAACTTTGTTTTGTATGATCCTATGGTAAAAGGGTGGGACTGTAATAGGGAGCACTCTGTATAAGTACAGAAGCTTTGGCAATAGGGACATTTTCACAGCTGCGATACGTCCCAACCATGAGACACATAGAGGTAGCCAAGAATTAAGTAGAGAAGATAGCTGGGTGAGCATTGGGAGATAGATTGGAACAGGTTGGATGGGTCTTTAGTTAGCTTGTCCCCTAAATAGGGAATAGATGAGGAGGACCAGTGGAAGGGAAAATTTTTACGCAATATTTCGAGATCAGCTTGTGGCAGAGACACATGGAGGGCCTTGGATTTGGATTGGTTGACTTCAAGTCCAGATATGCAAGAGAATTTATCTAAGGTGCTCATAAGGTTTGGTAATGTAGTGTGGGGTGATGTAATAAACATTAGTGCGTCGTCAGCAAAGAGACACAATTTATGAGAGACTGACGCTACTTCCAAGCCTCGAATATCAGGGTTAGATCTAATCAGGGCTGCTAGAGGTTCAATTGTGAGTGCGAACAACAGGGGGGATAAGGGGCAGCCCAGTCTAGTTCCCCGTGCAATAGGGAAAGGATCCGACCAAACTCCGGAATAGTGCACATATGCTTGTGGGTGGTTGTAAAGGGCATTGATCCAACTTAAAAAATTTGGGCCGGAGCCCCAGCGCTGAAGGATATAAAATAGATAAGGCCAGGAGACTGTGTCAAAAAGCCTTCCGTATGTCTAGGGAGTGGAGATGCATAGGGATCTTACGGGAGCGGGCCAGGTGTTGTAGGAGAATTACACGTCTGATGTTGTCACTCGCTTGTCGTTTGGGTATAAAACTAACCTGGTCTTTATGTATCAATCCTTCAATGATGGAATTGAGGCGTAGGGCTAGGATTTTGGCTAAGATCTTGATGTCCACGTTGAGAAGTGAAATTGGCCTATAGTTGGACCATAATGTACTGTCAGTGTTTGGTTTGGGGATCATTGAGATAAGGGCTGTCAATGTGTCTCTGCCAAAAGAGTGTTGCTTTAGTATGGTATTAAAAGTATTGGAAAGAAGGGGAGATAATTCTGCAGCAAATTTCTTATAATAGAGACTGGGGAGGCCATCAGGACACGGGCGCTTATGAGGTTTGAGCGTTTTGATGGCTGCTAAAACTTCATCTGTCGTGATCGTACTTTCCATGAGCTCGCGACTGGCTTCAGACAGGGTTGGGATTGGCAAATTATGAAACAGCTTCTCCGCTTTGCGCAATGGAAACGCTGTTTTAGAATCATAAAGATTTGCTAGCTGTTTACGGAACTCCGAGAGAACCTTAACAGGATTGCTAGTGATTATGTCTTTAGCCAGTCTGAGTCTAATGTGATTACGAGTACGGTCTGGTCTGCGTAGACGTAAAGCCAGGTAGGTGTCTGGTTTATTTGCTTTGGTGTAGATCGTGTGATTAGTCCTACGGATAGCCTTATCAGCCGTCTCAGCCAGAAGTAAGTCTAATTCTAGTTTAATTTTTTCTAACGTTAATTTGTGTGTTCTGGTTGGGTTGGCTTGGAATAAAAGGAAACTATCGTGGTAATCTGATTCAAGTTGGCGCAATTTGAGTTTCTTATCTCTATTGAGATGCGATGCCACTGAGATGCATGTGCCTCGTATCACGGGTTTATGTGCTTCCCAGAGCAGAATGGGGGAGATGTCAGGGGTGGCGTTGTGTGTAAGATAGTCCTTAAGAGCTACCTGGATATCCAGACAGTATGATTGATTGGTTAGTAGAGAATCATTCATGCACCATGATCTGTTGGTAGCTTGTGGAATTAAGGATGACACTGTGGTGATAACAGCACAGTGATCTGTCCATGTGATTGGTTGGATGTGTGAGTGGAGGAGGAGTGGAGCAGATGCTATGGAAATAAATATATGGTCGATCTTGGAAAAAGATTTATGTGGGTGCAAGTAAAATGTATAGTTTTTCTTAGTGGGTTGAATTCTCTCCATGTGTCTAGGAGGGAGGCCATCTGTATTAATTTACGAAATTGTGTAGAAGGAGTGTAGTGTTCTGGGGCATAGGGCGATTTATCTATGTGTGGCTTTAATACTGAATTGGAATCACCGCACAGGAACAAGGTTCCTCTGCAGTGTGTTTTCACAACCTGTAATAAATGCGAAAAAAAAGGGTTCGGGTTTGTGTTGGGGGCGTAATAGGAGACGAAGGTTGTGGTTGTCCTGCAATAGTCCTACGAGATTTAGGTAGCGACCTTCAGGGTCTTTTATCTCAGTCAGGGGATAAATGGCATGGTGTGGTGGAAAGCTACCAAAACTCCTCTATGTTTTGTGTTTGCTGAAGCAGTAAATACCTGTGGGTATTTAGAGCTAAAAAAAGCTCGGGGTTTGGCGTGTGGAGAAATGGGTTTCTTGGAGGGCTACTACTTTAGCTTTTAGTGATGCAAATGTTTGAAACGCTTTCACTCGCTTATGTGGTGAGTTAAGTCCCTTAACGTTTAGGGTAAGGATTTCAAGTGGGGCCATTGTAGGGTGTATGGGGAGCCAATAGCAGAGAGTACAGGGCCCGCGCAAGCCGACCGGCTAAAAGAAGGTGAGAGAGTAAAGGTATAGAATAGAAGAGGGGGAAGGAAGAGGGAGGGGAGAGGGTGTCGGGCAAAGTACTGAGTGATCCCCCTGATAAGGAGGCAATAGGTCAGTAGTGCCCGACCAATGTGTGCACCGGCTCTGCGACTGAAAGTCCAGTCAGAGAGTGGGCGCACCGTAGAGAGGGTGAGCATTGACTGCTCCCCGCTGCAAACGGGGATAATAAAGACAATTTAAAGTAAAAAAGAAACAAAAAAGAAAAAATGTAAGTTATTCCCCATTGCCCCCTAGCAATGTATATAACAGTAAAGTATCAAAATAAAAATGGGGGGGGGGATGTAAGAACGCAAGGTACAATACACTCCAGTAACTGATAAGCACGTGTTTGAGTTTTCAGTTAATGTCATTCCCGTGAGGGATAAATATATTGGGATTACAGGAGAGGATGAGAAGGAAGGGGAGGGGAGAGGGGGGAAGGACATAAGGAAAGAGGGGGAGGGGAGAGATATAGACAGGAGGGAAGGGGGAGAAGGGGGGGGAGGGGGGGAAAGGGGGGAGGAGGGAGGAGGAGGGAGGGGGGAGTGGGGGGGAAAGGTGAGGAAAAGGAGGGGGAAAGGGGGAGGAGCGAGGGGAGGAGCAGGGGGAGGAGGGAAGTAGGGAAGGGTGAAATGGAGAGACATGGGATGCATATTAAAAAGGCATACTTGACAATAGTAACATATTAACCAAAGTGCAAAAGTTATATAACTGTTTCATTACCATTACTTGAACATGGAAGTGGCAAAATAACGGGGTTAACCTGGCTCACCATGAGCGGGCCAGGTCAAGCGCCCGCTAGGTATGTTCATTGCGCAATTGCGTTTTTGAGATCAGCATGGCAATAGTATCAAACAAAAACTTTAAAACGGTGAAAAAAAATAGAACAAAACAACTGAACCTGAACAGGCCTTAAGTGGCCTGTGAGCCCTGAAGAGGAGACATTTTCAGAGCGCAGAGTCTCCGTACTCGACGGAGGTCTTCCAGCAGGTCTCGGTCGCAGGGAGGGTCTCTTGAAACGTTGTGAAGTCAATCACTGCAAGTGCAACCGAGTACCCGTATGCTCAAAAAAGAGGGGGAGATAAGAAAAAAAAGTCAGTTTCCTTGTCTTCAGCGTGGGGCTCGGGATTTAGGGCTGAGATAAGAATATTCAGATGATCTGGCTGGGGTTCCTTTCCGGATGGATGGTGGTCCAGAGTTATTCCGTTTAGGGGTCATGGTGTATGGTTGAGAAGCAGATCTGGCTGGCGTACGAGGAAGAGATGTATCCGAATGGTCGGTCTGGGGAGACAGGTGGAGCGATTCCAGCAGTCTTTGAAGCGATTCTGGGGTGGTGCAGGTGTGCTGCTGTCCTTGAAAGGAGAATTGTAATGCGAATGGGAACCGCCACATGTACTTAAGCTGGTGCTGTATAAGTACCTGCAATTGAGGTTTCATAGCACGGCGTTTAGCAATCGTGAGGGGTGCTAAATCAGAGAACAATTGGTACGTGTGGCTCTGGAATTGAAGGGAGTTGTTATTACGGGCGGCTGCCAAGAGCTGTTCTTTCGTGCGAAAAAAATGCAGCTTGATGATAATGTCCCTTGGTGGTCCATCCGTCTGGCGCCTGGTGAGTGCCCTGTGGATTCTGTCGAACTCAAGGCGCTCAATAGGTATGGAGGGCGCCAGTTCTTGGAATAATGCTTAGTGAAAGATTGTAAGTCATCAATTGTCTCCGGAATACCTCTGAGGCGTAGGTTAGATCTGCGGGAGCAGTTTTCCGCGTCCTCGAGGCGGGATAAAAGCATGGAGTTCTCCTCTCGGAGGGCAATTTGCTCCTGTGCCTGCTCTTGAAGGGTTAATTCCATGTCATCAACCCTGGTTTCAAGGTCTGCTGTGCGTTGGCCTATCTCGCGGATTTCACGTGTCAGGCTATTGGTAATCTGGTCTGATGTTACTTTAAGGGCCTTGTGAAGCATGGTTTCCATAAGTTTCATAAAGGCAGTTTGTGACATACTTGTGTATGGAATGGAAGGGGAACCGCCAAGGTTCTCCTGTATGTCAGTCTCTTCTTCACTGTCAGGCACATCAGAGCGAGCAGGAGAGGATGCTGAGAGTTCAGCCAGGGCCCGGGCCTTCGCCGCCATCTTGGAGGAAGCGCGGGCCAGCGCTTCTTTGATGGGTTTCTGCTTGGATTTACCGCGATGTCCCGTTAGCACCATACCAGAAGGGCCACTGATGTGGGGAGATGCAATCCCTGTAATAGCGGCTCCGAAATGCCGGTTCAGTAAGGCGCAAGAGTCCCGAGTATGCGGCGGGGAGTGCGGAGCTTTACAGAGAAGCGTCTGCCATGTAAAGCCTCGCGCATGCGCCCCCCCCCCCCCACTTTTTACAATTTTTTTTTTTTCCAAATAACAATTTTTATTATAGATTTTAGTAATACAAAATATAGGAACATAGAAAATCACATACATTGTTCAAGTTATCCATAAGTGATAATATACATGTAATCTATATGACTTAGTGGTGCTAGTTCCTATGATAAACAGGAAAGCGAATGTGAACGTTCATTTAAATACTAAATTGTGTTCCAGTCTTCGTGACTGGGAAAAAATTAAAACATATATTTGTAAAGGAGAGCAAAGTTGAATAAATCTGTGCTGTATTGGGATTAGGAATAGGATAGGAGGGAGGAAAAGAAAGGAGGGGAAAGAGAAGAAGGGCCTTCTAGTCGGTTTTATTACCTGATCATGGTGGGTCCTCCCGGAGGTGCCACAGCTCCCAAACCCTGTTATGTGCCTCCAGTCTATCTTGAATTCTAGCTGTCATTTTCTCCATCAGTTCTACATCCTTGATTCTAGCGTATAGATCTTCAGCAGAGGGTGGAGAAATGCGTTTCCAGTGTAGGGCTATTAGACAGCACGCTGCCGTGAGTATGTGTCGTACTAATTTTTTGTATGGTCTACAGATTTTTAGTGGTGACAGGCCTAATAGGAAGAATTTTGGAGTCGCCTGGATTTGGGTCTCCAAGAGGCGGGCGAGAAGATGACTAACTGTCTCCCAGTACCTCGCCAATAGCGGGCAGGTCCAATATACGTGTATGAGAGTGCCTTTAGCTTTTTGGCAACACCAGCATTTATCTGAGCCATTAGGGAAGATAGTGTGTAGCACATCTGGAGTCATGTACCAGAAGTAGAGGATTTTGTATGAGTTTTCTTTGTATAGCGTACACATTGAACTCTTCGCTGCCTGGTTCCATATTGTCTGCCACTGTGCTAATGTAAATTCCTCCCCTAGAATCTTCTCCCACTTGAGCATGTAATGATGTTTACCTTGCTCCTCTAGGGAGATGGTTGTCAGGATCTTATAGATTCCCGATATAAGTCCCTTCTGCGAATTACCTGCTAGAATGATAGTTTCAAACGGGGATGGAGGTGAAAATTGTAGGTTTGGGGCTATTGATAGTGCATAATGTCTTATTTGTAAATATCCATAAAATGCTTGTCTTGGTAGGTTATGTTTGGCCTGCAAGTCTGAAAAAGATAGGAGCTTGCGGGTTCTAGGATCTACTATACTCCCAAAATGAAACAGATTCCTAGAGGACCAGGGATATGACATCTGATGTGTGAGACTATCTGGCACCTTGGGGTTACACACAAAAGATGTCAGAGTCGATTTCTCTGAGCTTAGCTTATTAGATTGAGCCAATGTGCGCCAAGTCCTCTTTAACATGGACATGGGGCCCAGGAGACGCTCCGGAGCTACGTCCGCATCCGTATTCCACAGTAGGTTGTTTGGGTGTATTGGGGCTAGCCATAATTTTTCGATCTCTGTCCACTTATTGTATGATTTTTGTGTGAACCATGATGCCACAGCTCTCAGCTGTGTTGCTTGATAATATTTGACTATATTCGGAAAAGCGAGACCCGCCTCACTGCGCAACGCCATCAACACCGTTTTGGAGATCCTATGTCTTTTGTAGTTCCATACAAAGTGAAGTAGATCTGTCTGAAGTTTTTTCAGATGTTTGAGTGGTATGGGTATGGGGAGTGTTTGGAAAAGATATAGAAGCTTCGGGAGAATGGTCATTTTTATTGATGCGATTCGTCCTAGTAGGGAGATATAATGTTTTTTCCATTGAGTTAAAAGGGATCTAATATTGCTGAAGAGGGGGGGGAAATTCTCTTGGTACAGAGTGTTATATTTTGGGGTGATATGTATCCCCAGATATTTCAGGGATGTTGTTTGCCAATTGTAATTAGATTTTAAAAGTGCCAACTCGGCTTCAGGGATGTTATAATAGGTAGAGCTTCTGACTTTGAGGCATTAATTTTGTATCCTGAGAAGGCGCGGAATCGGTCTAACTCAGCGTGTAGGTTCGGGAGGGAAATGTGGGGTTGAGTCAGGGTGAGTATTATGTCATCAGCAAAGAGGGAGATCTTAAACTCCCTGTCTCTGACCGTTATTCCCTGTATGTTTAAGTTGTTCCTAATGGATGCTGCTAGAGGTTCTACGCATAATGCGAACAACAGGGGTGACAAAGGGCATCCCTGTCTTGTGCCGTTTGATACTGTGAATGATGTTGAAAGTGCAAAAGGAGTCCTGACCTGTGAAGAAGGGCTAGAATATAGGTGTTTTATTGCCTGCAAGAAGGGGCCCCGGAAGCCCATATGGGTCAGTGTGGCAAACAGGAACGGCCACCCCAGACGATCAAAAGCTTTCTCAGCGTCTAGACTTAGTAGCATAGAGGGGGCGCCATCCCTGTTCGCCACCTCCACCAGGTCTATCACCCTTCTAGTATTGTCACCCGCTTGCCGTAATGGTACAAATCCTACCTGGTCTTTATGGATTAGTGATGGTAAAATCGTATTCAGGCGATTGGATAAGAGTTTAGTGAAAATTTTTAAGTCAGAATTTAACAATGCAATGGGTCTGTAGTTTGCGCATATGGAGGGATCTTTATCCGGTTTGGGAATCAAGGTGATAAAAGATTTCTGCATTTCCAGGGGAATTTGGGTGTCTTGAAGAAAAGCATTGAACAGTCTGCGGAGATAGGGGAGCAATAGGGGGAGGAATGCTTTATAGTATTCATACGGGAAACCATCCGGGCCCGGGGCTTTATGGGACGGCAGGTTTTTAATAGTAAGCTCTATTTCCTCATCTGTGATCTGAGCATTAAGTGCTAACAGATCAGTTGGATGGAGATGGGGGATTCCACTTTGTTCTAGATATTGTTTCATCGTATGGGTCAAGTCAGTGGAGGGGGGATTACTGGGTATGTCCGGATTGTTGTAGAGTGTTTTGTAGAAGTCCGCGAATGTGCGTGCAATGTCTTCTGGGTGTGATAGCAACTGTCCCTCTTTATTTTTAATTTGGTTCGGGGATTGCATATGGGATTTCTCCCGTAATTTGTTAGCTAAGAGAGAGTGTGCCTTATTCCCTTTGTCGTAGAACCTTTGTTTTAGCCTAGTGAGCGCTTTCTCTACCTGTCCCATAGCTAGATCACGAAGAGTTGTGCGGAGACCAACTATTTTCCTTAGGTTAGATAGTGTAGGGTTTGTCTGTAGCTGTTTTTCGAGTATTCTGAGTTCCCGTTCCGCTTTTACTTTGGCCGCTATAGTGTCTCTTTTTAATGCTGATGAGGTCGCTATACATTTACCTCTAAGGACTGCCTTGTGGGCCTCCCATAGCAAAGGGAGCGAGACTTCCTGATTGGAGTTTTCAAGGAAATAGTGCCTAAGCGTAGAGGTTAAGTCTGCTAAGGTTGGTTGATGTTGGAGGAGGAAAGTGTTTAATCTCCAGTTATTTCTAGCCCAGCGGGTTATATTTGTATTTACTGGGATACTATACCTAGCATGTTAGCAGTTTGATTACCATTGTTTTTTGCCTCTTCCGCTCATGCGGTTTTATATCCTAGATTTGTGTGTATCTTGTTACTTAATAAACTTTTGTTATACAACTTTTAAACCTCAACTGTGTATTTCACGCATGCACCATTCATTCATTGCCCGTTGACACACTGCCCATAGTATCCCCCTTGGGTCACATCTCTTTTCCTGGTCTCCTTTCCGTATTTGGGATGTGGCAGTGATCTCCGGGCTAGCCCAAACATTGGTTCCTTTCCGAATTGTTATTTTCAATCTCCAGTTATAGGACCTACGGACAGGGGTGCCTAGGTCTAATGTGATTAAGATGGGTGCATGGTCTGACCATGAGATGGGGCATATGTGCGCCTCTCGTGTCAATTTTAAAGTATAATTATTGACGAAAAAATAATCAATGCGTGTGTGCGTGCAGTGGGGAGCCGAGTAGAACGTATACTGTCGGCCTAGTGGGCACAAAGCCCTCCATGCATTAAAGAGTGCATACCGTCTAGTAATTTGCCTGAATAATCTCGAGTCTCTGTGGACCCTAGGTGATGAGGCATGGGGGGTTATTGTCTGGCGATCCGCAGTGATCGACTGGATGAGGTTAAAGTCACCTCCCAAAATAAGGACCTTGGGAGTGGATCTAAAAATTCGCGAAAGAACCTTGGATATGAAGCTATGTTGTTTAACATTGGGGGCATATAGTGCACATAGCGTTATTTCTTGTGTTTGCCAGAGACCTTTCAGGATAATGAAGTGGCCGTTAGGGTCACAGTATTGGGTCACGCAGGTGAAGGGAGCCCCTCGCTTAAAAAGTATGGCCACTCCAGCTTTTTTACTACTACCCGATGCGATATATATTTGGGAGTAATATCTGGATGCGAATGCAAACGAGCCTTCCTTATTATAATGGGTCTCCTGGACCATTACCACATCAGCTCCTGATTGTCTAAACTCCCTCAGCGCCAGATGTCTTTTCCTATTGGAGTTCAATCCGTGTACATTTAAGGATAGTATTTTGGTCATGGTGGTTGTGTATAGGTGTGTGGGAGTGATCGCTTACCCAGTAGCGGATGGT
The DNA here is from genome assembly GCA_037952925.1 of Lithobates clamitans. Lineage (NCBI taxonomy): Eukaryota > Metazoa > Chordata > Amphibia > Anura > Ranidae > Lithobates > Lithobates clamitans. The sequence goes on from JBBGZY010000765.1 coordinate 6,574,346, forward strand.
CAGCTGTCGAGGCCCCAGGGTCAGGGTAGGCACTCTCCGGGAGGAGACCAGGAATCTTCATGCACATATCCATGCGCAAGATGAGATGGCTAGAAAGAAAAAGAGAGAGAGGGAAAGAAAGAGGCGGTTGGGGAAAAGAGGGGGGTACAGTTAATGCACAGAGAAAACACAAAATCAACCCTGCACTCCATCCATAAACGGCCAACAGGCCTAGACTAGAACGAATTTCTGCGTCAACCCCCACCCCCACCCCAAATAGGGCGGACGTAGAGGCGTACCCAGGAGCCCGTGTTCTGTCAATGGTGATTTCTTAAAATGTACACAGCTTAAGGCTGTGCACTAGTATCCAACCAACGTGGGTTAGAAACACACAAAAAGAAAAGGGGGGAGAGAGAGGTGGGTGATGGACAATGGCTTCAATGCCTTTCCACTCGGGCTCAACTAAAACCAGCCCTTAATAGCAAACTGTAGTTGGGCATAGGGGTATAGTCCAGTAGGATATTCTAGGGGTCAATTAAACTATATGCTAACTAAACCTTTCAAGTTTCTGAGTCTGGGTACTCGAGTCTCTGGGTTATATGCTGTTGTAGAAAGCGCAGTTCAGCGGTCTTTATGCTTGACGGGTTTGCGTTGAGTATCCGAGTTCCTAGGCCGGTTGGATGCAGGCACCTTTTGCCAGGTAGTCGGTGGTGGTGGAGGTGTAGCAACTATGTCCCATTCTGGTAATGGTGGAGCCACTATTTCAAGAATATCACAGAATGTGCGAAGATCTTCCGGGTATCGCAGCACAGCAGGTTTTCCTTGGCGTTTTGCTGTGAGACTAAATGGAAAGCCCCATCTGTAGATAATGGCTTCTTTCTGCAATAGTTGTAGTAGCGGTTGAAGGAGCCTGCGTTTCTGCAGGGTAATCCACGAGAGATCTGGGTACAGTTGTATCTGTGTGTCCGCATAGATTACTTTGCGTGCCAGGCGCACTTGCCTCATAATTTCCTCTTTAAGAGGGTAGGAGTTAATTCTACAAATAACGTCTCTTGGTTTGGAGGTACCGCCTTTAGGCCTAAGTGCTCGGTGGGCTCTGTCCATCTCTATGTGTTTGGAGGGGGGTCCCCAGTGAGATTATTGAAGATAGACTGCAAAATTGTTTGTAGATCCTCTGTGCTTTCTGATTCCGGGATGCCTCTCACCCGTATATTATTACGGCGCCCCCTGTTGTCCAGGTCCTCTACGTGTCTCTGCATATCTCTTAGCATTGCTCTATGGTCCGCGCCTTGAAGTTGTGTTCTATGGACTGCTAGTTTTGTTTCTTGTATTTCCTCTTCGGCCATTTCCACCCTATCCGCCAGATGTTTGAGGCCTGTTTGAAGTACTTGAATTTCCGTGCGACATGTGGTTTTCACGTCTTCGATTAGTTGTCTAAAGTCTTCCTTAGTAGGCATGGCTTGCAGATAAGTTTGCCATTGTTGAGGTATATGTGGGGACATGTGTGGTTCCTGTGCTGTATTGTAGGAGTGAGGAGAGGGGGGTGCTACACGTGGTGAAGAGTGTGGTGATAAATCACCTGCTTCTTGATTGAACTGTACTCCAGTTGCTGGGGGGTCCCATGAGTCCACCCATACCCCGATTTGTTGCTGCTGTGGAAGGTGTTTGGTGTTATAGTCCTCTGCTGAGGGGGAGAATGAGGCCCTGGCTTTTTGTGCATAAGATGGCATTAAGGTAGTGTGCTGCCTTGATGAGCTGGGATCCCTGGAGCGGGACAGTCTCTGCGCTTTGGGAGGGGGGGAGGCAGTAACCCCCGCCCAGGCTCCTTCATTCAGGCCATCACGGGATCTGCCAGTTCCAGCTTGTGGACCTGTAGGGCTCGGCAGGGGGGGGAAGTCCCGGGATAGATCTGAGGAGTCTGTGGACTCATGCTCCATGTGTTGTGAGAGCGGCTCTGGAGCCGTTCTCAGAAGCTTCGGGAAAGCCACTGAGCACTGAGTGTAGTGCGTGGGAGAGGCGGGCGGGATGGCGGGCTGGGACCCATGTGTCTCCTCCGTGTGGCTATCTGGGTGTTGGTGGGGACTCACCCTTCCCATGCCGGGGTCTGTATCTCGGGGGATCACCGTTCCCCGCTGCGATCCCTCTGGGAGCCGTCTTTCACTGTGCACTGGCTGTGGAGGCTGGGCGGGACTCCTCTGCACACATGCTGGAGTGTCCGGCGCCATGTTGGCCTCTTCGTCCTGGGACATTCCGGGCTGGGAAAAGTAGGAACGGAGGTCCGTAGCTGCCCCTGGAGGGGGTAAGGATGATCCTCTAGACCTGGAGGATCGGGTGGTCTTTGATTTACCCATGTGGGTGCAGTAGAAATACCCTTGAGAACGCCGTTTAAGCTGCGGGCTTAGAGAGCTAAGGGCTTAGGCTGCCATCAAGCTCGGCTTCCGGTCATGCCCCCCTTTTTACAATTTTAATTCACTAAAACACACTATATTGCCCAAATGTTTGATGAAATAAAAAAGATGATCTTAGGCCGAGTACATGGATACCAAACATGACATGCTTTAAAATTGCGCACAAACGTGCAGTGGCGACAAACTAAATACATTTTTAAAAGCCTTTAAAAGCCTTTACAGGTTACCACTTTAGATTTACGGAGGAGGTCTACTGCTAAAATTACTGCCCTCATTCTGACCTTCGCGGTGATACCTCACATGCATGGTGCAATTGCTGTTTACATTTGACGCCAGACCGACGCTTGCGTTCGCCTTTGCGCGAGAGCAGGGGGGGACAGGGGTGCTTTTTTTTTTTTTAAACTGTTCCTTTCATTTTTATTTTTTTTAATCATCTTTATTGTTATCTCAGGGAATACAAATATCTCCTATGATAGCAATAGGTAGTGACAGGTACTCTTTTTTTTGAAAAAATTGGGGTCTATTAGACCCTAGATTTCTCCTCTGCCCTCAAAGCATCTGACCACACCAAGATCGGTGTGATAAAATGCTTTCCCAATTTCCCAATGGCGCTTTTTACATCCGGCGAAATCTAAGTCATGAAATGCTCGTAGCTTCCGGTTTCTTAGGCCATAGAGATGTTTGGAGCCATTCTGGTCTCTGATCAGCTCTATGGTCAGCTGGCTGAATCACCGGCTGCATTTTCAGGTTCCCTGTTGGGACAGGAGAGCCATAGAAAAACATGGAAGACGGTTGGGGGCATTCCCTCCCACTGCTTGTAAAAGCAGTCTAGAGGCTAATTAGCCGCTAGGATTGCTTTTACATGAAAGCCGACCGCTGACTGAAAAGAATGATACCAAGATGATACCTAAACCTGCAGGCATCATTCTGGTATAACCACTCAAAGTCCAGCAACATACCAGTTTGTTGCTGGTCCTTGTTGGGCATATATTGTAAACTTTTTTTTCATGCAGCCTGTGGGCTGAACAAAAAAAAGTTATTGATCGGTGGGGATGCCCACCATTAGAATACCTCCCTTCATCCACCCACTTCTAATGATGGGCATACATGCACCGTTTATATATGCCGAAGCATGGGGGCATCCTCCCGCAAAAGGCAGGAGCAAATCGCTCCTCCACCCACTGCTGCCCCCACGCTTCGGCATATATGCTGAAGTATGTAACTATGGTGGTAAAATCACCTCAGACAGCGCTGGAGTCACGGCTTTATGTATCGTGGGAGCAAACGCTGTTGCTGTCAAGATAAATAAATCCGCGCTGCAACTGAATGGCATACCTGCTAAGCAAATGATGGTTAACAAAAAAACAAAGTAACATTACAGTATAACAGTAATACTTACCATACCTGCAAAGCAAATAAAAAAAAAACCCAGTAAAAAATAAAACATTTAACGCAACCTGTGCCTACCTAAAATATATATATGCCGAAGCATGGGGGCATCCTCCCACAAAAGGCAGGAGCAAATCGCTCCTCCACCCACTGCTGCCCCCACGCTTCGGCATATATGCTGAAGTATGTAACTGTGGTGGTGAAATCACCCCCGACAGCGCTGGAGTCACGGCTTTATGTATCGTGGGAGCAAACGCTGTTGCTGTCAGGATAAATAAATCCGCTCTGCAGCTGAATGGCGTACCTGAAAACAAATAAGTGGTTAACAATAAAAAAATAAAGTATAAAAAAATTGCATACCTATAAACCAAACATGATAAAAACATAACAATAAAACATTGCAGTATAGAATACAATAAAAAAGAGCAGAACAATAGAGAGAGAACAATAAAACAACAACTATTTTTGGTTTTTTTCTTTTATATATTTTTTTTGTTTTTTTTTGTTTTTTTTACATTTTTTTTTTTGTTTTTATTTTTTTACACTTTTTTTTGTAACTTTAACTTTTTTAACTGGTACCAGGTTTGGGTCTCTCAAAATGCGATGGCATCTTGGGAGACCCTTTGAAAGTGTGTCCTGGTCTGTGCAGTGCTGTACCCTACGCTAATACTCAACTAGTGTATGGTAGCGTTCAAAACATTCACCAATGCAAAGACCAGGATTGTCAGGACAGAAGGGACAATAATACCGGGTGTCACGCCTAAATCCGCTCTTGCTGCAGACACAACATCTTTTTTGGGGGGCTAGTTGGGTAGGGGTACTCGGGAGGATATATAGAAAATGCCTCTCATGCAGCCGGCTTACTGCATTTGGTTGGGGATGGTGAGGTGGAGCACTGTCTGGAAACAGAAGGGCTCTGACGATCTCTTCCTGGAATTTAAGGAAGGATCCAGTCCGTCCTGAAGCTCTGTGTAGCACATAAGCGTTCAGCAAAGCCAATTGAAATAAATAAACAGACACTCCACAAACAGGTTTCTCCACAACACCAGTCGCCGTAGTAATTTGTACCGTCGTGTCTGCATGAAGGGAGGTAAGAACGAAAACATTCTTATTGTCCCTCCACTTCATAGCGAGCAAGTTATTACACTGCAAGCAGGCTCTCTCCCCCAGGCTAAGACGGGAATCTACAAGCCGCTGGGGAAAGCCCCGGCGATTAGATCGCACGGTGCCACATGCTCCAATCTGATGATCAAAAAGGTGGCTAAAAAGTGGCGCTTATGTAATAATTGTCCACGTACAAGTGGTACCCCTTTCCAAATAAGGGTGACACCAAGTCCCACACTATCTTGCCAGCGCTTCCTATGTAGTCAGGGCAGTTTGTCGGCTCTACGTGACTATCTTTGCCCTCGTAAACCATAAAACTACATGTATAGCCTGTGACCCTGTCACAGAGCTTATACATCTTGACCCCATATCTGGCACGCTTGCTGGGAAGGTACTGTTTGAATTAAAAGCGGCCAGAAAATTTATTCAGGGACTCATCAACGCAGACAACTTGATGGGGAGTAAACAAGTCTGCAAAACGTTAGTTGAAGTGGTTTATGAGGGGCCAAATTTTGTAGAGCCGATCATATTCAGGGTCTCCACAAGGACGACAGAGTTCATTGTCGTTGAAGTGCATGAACCGCAAAATCTGCTTGTATCGTGCCCTGGCCATGGATGCAGAGAACACGGGCATATGGTAAATTGGGTCAGTGGACCAATATGATCGCAACTCACTCTTTTTATTTATGCCCATGTTGAGGGAAAGGCCCAGAAAGATCTTAAATTCGGAAACCGTAATTGGTTTCCAATCTCTGGCAAGGGAGGACTGGGGAATAGTGGCGATGTGTTGACCAGCGTACAAATTGCTTTGGTCCACAATAGATCTATAGAGATCTTCGGTGAAAAACAGCGAATAAAAATCCAGTGACATAAAATCAACTGTTTCCACCTGAATGCTGGGTTGGCCAGTGAATGGGGGAAGTACGGGTGCTGCAGAAGTGGTAGGTTCCCAATTCGGATTGGCGAATGCAGCAGGAAGGGCACTATGGGCACGACGGGCCTGTGTTCGTCTTCTTGGTGGCAGCGGGACACTACTAGTGCTTGCCACCTCGCCAGCTTGAACTGCACTTATGGGACTCGCCACGTCACCAAGTGTTACTGCAGTGCTGGATGTACGACCAGGGTGTACTAGGCCGCTGGTGCTTGCCAGTTCACCAGAAGGAATAGCGGCACTAGTACTTCTCTGCTCCATATGACCTGCGGTTCTTGCAATTCAAGGACAGAAGAAGAAGATTGGGGTTTGGTACGCCTGACCTTGGCAGGGACCACAACTACAGTCAGGTCCATAAATATTGGGACATCGACACAATTCTAATCTTTTTGGCTCTATACACTACCACAATGGATTTGAAATAAGTGGGAAAAAAGTGGGAGGCACATATACAAACTGTTGTAATTCCTATACCGTTCACCTGATTTGGATGTAAATACCCTCAAATTAAAGCTGAAAGTCTTCAGTTAAAGCACATCTTGTTCGTTTCATTTCAAATCCATTGTGGTGGTGTATAGAGCCAAAAAAGATTAGAATTGTGTCGATGTCCTAATATTTATGAACCTGACTGTATCTGTCATGGAGCCGCTGTCCTCTACAGGATCGTATTCTGAGCCTGAATCTGACAGATGAGTGACTTCCTCTTCACTATCTGTCATGCTCAGAAACGTGTAGGCCTCTTCACTGGTGTACCTTCGATTTGCCATTTTGGGCTCTAAATTTAGGGGTACACTAGTGAGACTCACAGGCAAAAAAGCTCCTGACTTTTAGCGACTGTATCAAAACGCTTCCAAAAAAACTGTTAGCGATCGCAGGGATCAGGCCTGACTCTGCGAACGCTGCAGTTATGTGTGCTTAGTGTTTTGTAAGTGACAGTTATCGATCGATACTGCACTTGGGTGGGCTGGGCTGGGCTGGGCCGAGGGGCAAAACACAGGTGCTAGAAGGTATCTGGGCTGATCCCGCTAACACTGCATTTTTGGGAACCCTAAACTGCTGGGAACGCTAGTATAGATTTGATCGGATCAGATATTGACCTGTTCAGATACTATAGCACTAAGGGAGGTGTATGCTGCGTGCGTGGGTGTTAGCGGTACTGGCGATAACCTGACGCTGCCTGGGGCGACGCAGATTTTATCTGACCCTAAAAACGTAACTTATATCACCGCCGGGCAATTAGGGGGTTAAACCTTTATAAGGTAATAAACGGCGGGTGCCCTGAAACTATAAAAAAACTATAAAAAACAAAGTAACTAACCAGCGTCACCTGTAACAGTTATACGGTGATCGCTGGTGAAAGGGTTAACTAGGGGGCAATCAGGGGGTTAAAACCTTTATTAGCTAGTATATGGGGATCCCTGTCGCTATAAAACACTGACGGCGAACTTATATACTTACCTCCCTAACTAGCGTCACCTGTGTCACTAATACAGCGATCAGAAAAACGATCACTTAGTGACACTGGCGACGGGGGGTGATCAAGGGGTTAAAACTTTATTAACCCTAGGGGGGTACCCTAGACCTAAAGGGGGCTAATACTAACTGCCCTACCACTTATAACTGTCACAAACGGACACCAATGCAAAAAAAAAAAAAACTGCTATTGGTGTCACTGTGACGGGGGGGGGGGGGGTGATTGGGGGGTGATGGGGGGTGAAAAGTGTGCCTAGTGTGTTCTACTGTAAGTGTAGTGTTGGTGCACTTACTTGGATGTCTTCTCTCCTCGGCGCCGGAACGAAAAGACCGACACAAGGAGAGGTGACATCACTTCCTCTGCCGCTGTTTACATTACAGCGGCAGAGGAAGAATTTCATTCGTAGGGAGCGATCCCGAGGGGGGAGCCACGAATGAATGGCCTCCCCCTCTGCCTGTATCGCTTCCCCAACGAAGCCGACCGCCTCGGGCACCTGGGGGGGGGGGGGGCGCTATGCGCCCCCAGCCCGCGGAAGGCAGATCATGTACCAGGTACGTGATTTTGCCTGTCCGTGCCATTCTGCCGCAGTATATCTGCGTTAGGCGGTCGGCAAGTGGTTTAATTGATGGTGTAGGAAGCAGCTGCTGTGAGCCCAGTGCAGGACACACTCCCTGAAGACCCAGATATTAATTTTTTTGTAGATTTGAGTATGCAGTTTATCACCCAGAAGGATACTCTGTATTCAAAGTCATTGGATCCTTTTTTTCCCAGCTCAAGAAGCAGAGCTCCATGTTTTAGCAAAGCCTGTGAGCTATAAAAAGAATGTATATTTATATAGATAGTCGAGATATCGAGAGCTTTTGGTTCCATTTGAAGGGCCAGAAGTTTGTTTTTACTTCGGCAGGTAAACCAACCAAACATACCAAGTTAATTTGATGGGCTGTTTTCATCCTTCCAGGTTCATGCTGAGGTTGCCATACTAACATTAAAACTCAGACCAGGCAACTAAGGATGCTGCATATTCAGCCCCGGACACTTGATGGATCTGTGCAACTCACAGATTCCACCCTAGTTCTGGCCCAGTATAGCTGGGATTAATAATTCAACTTTAAGGACCCCAGAACAAGAAGAACAAGTGGTCCACAGGGGGCAACTTCTTATGAAACAGGACTTTGGAAAAGGTGATCATTTATGTCTGCCAGTCACTCTTTTCCCTCCAGCTTGACACATGGACCATGTCATCATTCACAAGCAGTTATGGCTGCCTTAGTAAATGAGCATGGGATAGAGCCAGGGTTCTCCACAGTTGTTTTTATGACATACCACTTCTTGTTTTACCTGTTACCAAAGGTGTTACCAAAAGCTGAGCATCCCTTCCAGAGATTACAAAAACATATATCCAGATGCCCAAGTCAGGATCTTACGAGTATGCATTTTGTCTGTATGGACATGTTTTCTGGATGTCCAGTGGCAAATGCTACTGCAAAGGCCACAGTAAAAAGTGTTATCAGAAGTAGTTTGTATATATAGAGTGCAGAATCTACAGAGAGTAACAGAGGAAATCATTTTTATAGGAGAGTCCTTACTAGAAGTTTTGAGGTTTTTTTTTTTACACCCCCTACTGTCTACAATGTAGCGGACAAAGTAGTGTAAGAAACTAGAAAACTTTTGCCTGAATGTTTTCTTATATTTTATGAAGCCTCTAAGGGGGATGTTGGACTCTCTCCCTATGGGATTTGGTTTGGGAGTGTGTTACTCACTTGCTTATATTTTGTCTCAGCAGCTGAAGTCCTCCATTCGGTTCTCACAGAGAATGTTGCTGATCTTTTAAGGTTTTTGACAAACTCATTTATGTGTTTTCTCCCCAATTCCAGATCCTAAAAGTTTGGAAGGATCTAAAACTAAAGCCAGGTGACTTGTGGATTGTTAAGAGACATTTATATATAAGGAAATGTTTGGAGACTCAATACAGCATCTATTTCATGTACAGTTTTTGCAAAACATGAAGGAAAAGTCACCTGGATCCACACCAGACACTGCAAAAATGACTAAATTAAAGAAATCTCTGTGTTTGATTTGTTTCCCTCTTGCGATCACAGTCTAGGGTACTTTTTGATTCAATTACTTTAATTGTAAGGGATATATATATTTGAAAAGTAGTTTAGCCATGTTGAAGTCATATTTTGTCTTTTGTACGTCTTCCATTTTATGTAGAATTGTCTGTGTTTACATATGTTGATAAGTCAGCATGCCAACAATTCAGCTAGAAGGCCATTCTGGCCACAGGAGTGTACAGCCAGTACTCTCTAAATATGTCTTATCAATCATTTGTTTTTCACAATGAAAAATCATTTTGTAATGAAAAAGTTGCTCAGCTATTATTTTCTCCACAATGGAGTTTTTTGCCTCTGGCCAGGACTACCTCCACCTAAGCGTGTGGAGGTTCCAGGTTAAAGGTGATAGCAGGTATGGTTAGTGATCAACATATTGATCAAAAGAGGGGAGACTGTAATGGAAATTTGTAAGTTCTGTATATAGTTGTATTCTATTTTGTATGTATTGCACACTGCCCTCACTGTACACACGGCACTAATAATGTTTTCAGTACATGTTTACATTCTTTCGAGTCCTGATTAGAATTAGCCTGCCTATGTAACGCCCCTTGTTACCATAAACATGCAGTTGTAATATTAATATGATACCTACGCATAAAAACCTTCAATTGCGTCATAATAAAGCAGAACAGTTATTTGGAAAGATGCTGAGAGTATCTTTTGTGCCTGTTCCCTACTGCAGTAGTTATTATTAATTTGGAACCACTAATCAATATGAGGATAGGAGTTGCCTATCATCAATTTAACCAAGTCAATACCACGAATACGAGGATCCTTACGCAGGCTTTGCAGGATCAGGGAGGCCATGCATCGTAGGTTTGCTGAGGCATTCAGTCCGGAGTCCTCTGGGTCACTAAGGACGACATGGTCTACAGCCACCTTCTCCCAGCCACTTACAAGTCCATGTGTTTCTTGGGACTGATCCCTTAAAGACTGCTGCTGATGCTGAGTGCCAGGCTCCACCTCCATAGTGACACAATCCTCCTCCTCCTCCTCGTCCTCTTCCTGTGTGATCGGCGGGCACGCAGGAACACTGTCTGGATAAAGGGGGCCTTGAGAGCTAAGGAAATCCTCCTCTTCCTGCCTCTGTTCTGCCTCAAGTGCCCTGTCTATTATTCCACGCAGCGTGTGCTCCAACAGGTGGACAAGGGGGACAGTGTCACTGATGCATGCACTGTCACTGCTCACCATCCTCGTAGCCTCCTCAAATGGTGACAGGACAGTGCATGCATCCCTGATCATGGCCCACTGGCGTGGGGAAAAAAAAAAACTCCCCTGACCCTGTCCTGGTGCCATAGTCGCACAGGTACTCATTGATGGCCCTCTGCTGCGTGTGCAGCCACTGCAGCATGGCCAACGTTGAGTTCCACCTGGTGGGCATGTCAAAGATTAGGCGGTTCTTGGGCAGGTTAAACTCCTTTTGGAGGTCTGCCAGCCGAGCACTGGTATTATATGACCGGCGGAAATGCACACAGACTTTCCTGGCCTGCCTCAGGACATCCTGTAAGCCCGGGTACCTGCCCAAGAACTGCTGCACTACCAAGTTAAGGACGTGAGCCAAACAGGGCACATGGGTCATTTGTCCCTGTTGGAGGGCAGAGAGGAGGTTGGTGCCATTATTGCAAACCACCATTCCTGGCTTCAGTTGGCATGGCGTCAACCACCTCTGAACCTGCCCCTGCAGAGCTGACAGAACCTCTGCCCCAGTGTGGCTCCTGTCCCCCAAGCACACCAGCTCAAGCACCGCATGGCATCTTTTGGCCTGCATACTTGCGTAGCCCCTTGAACGGCTACGGAGCACCGCTGGTTCCGAGGACCAAGCACAGGAAGAGGCCATGGAGGAAGAAGAAGAGGAGGGGGTGGAGGAGAGAGGTGTGTCACAATCATTAGTAGTGGCATTTTGGAGGCGTGGTGGCGGAACAACCTCCAACACTACTGCACCTTGTCCTGCATCCTTCCCAGCTGCCAGCAGAGTCACCCAATGCGCAGTGAAACTTAGGTAACGTCCCTATCCATGCCTGCTGGACCATGAGTCAGCGGTAATATGCACCTTACCGCTGACCGCCCTGTCCAGCGAGGCATTGACATTGCCTTCCACATGCCGGTAGAGAGCCGGAATCGCCTTCCATGAGAAAAAGTGGCGTTTGGGTACCTGCCACTGAGGAACTGCACATTCCACAAACTCACGGAAGGGGGCAGAGTCTACCAAGTGAAAAGGCAGCAGTTGAAGTGCTAGCAATTTTGCCAAGCTAGCATTCAAACGCTGGGCATGTGGATGGCTGGGAGCGAACTTCTTTCGGCGGTGCAGCAGCTGGGGCAGGGAAATTTGCCTGGTACAATCTGACGTCGGTGTACCGAAAGCAGATTGCCCACAAGTACTTGGCTGTGACACACCTAATTCTACACCTTCATTCCTCTCAGTGGGGTTGGAGATCTCAGCTGATGAGGAGCAAGGAGAGGTCCTCTTTGTTCTTTGGTGTGGTTCTTTTAGATACGCTTGCCAACGAACTGCATGGCAGGTCAACATATGTCTGGTCAAGCATATGCCCAAGCGGAAGATGTTTTGGCCACGCGAGATACGCTTGAGACATATGTTGCAAATAGCAGCGGTGCAATCTGATGCACTCGTCTGCAAAAGGGCCACACCAAAGAACTTTTGGAATAACGCTCAGAGACAGCAGCGCCCTGCACATGTGGAGCTTTGGGGTGTGATGCAGTCAGTGTGCTGCCCTTAGGCTGGCCCCTGGAGGGCATCCTGCCTTGTTGGTGATGTGCCTCCTCCTCCTCTCTCCTATCAGGCACCCACATTGAGTCAGTGACCTCATCATCCCCTCCCTCCTCATCACTGGAGCAAACCTGGCAGTATGCTGCAGCAGGGGGAGCATGACTGCCAGATTGCTGTCCTTCTTGGGCACCCCCTCTGTCTGTGCTCACGTTACTGCCTTCATCTAGCTCAGTATCATCATCAGGGCCTTCTAAACGCTGGGCATCCTCCTGGAGCATGTACCCAACACTGTGGTCAAACAGTTCGAGGGACTCCTCAGGAGGACATTGTGGGGCTAGGGAAGGAGTCACTGATGCCATTGAGCCGAGGAAAGAGGCCGCGTTGGCAGCTGCTTTGCCAGACAAAGTACCCTGAGCATGGGTGAGAGAGGATGAGGAGGATGAGGACGGCTTGGTCATCCACTCAACCAAGTCTTCCGCATGTTGCGGCTCAACACGGCCAGCTGCCGAAAAAAAGGCCAAGTGTGTCCCGTGGCCACCTGCCAATGAGGATGCACCGTCTCCACGACCAGCACTGTTGCCTCTAGACACAGAGCCTGCTTGCCCTCTTTTATTGGCTTGTGACTGTCTGCCTCACCTTGTTGGCCTTCCAGACATACTAATGGCCTTTAGCTGCACTAAGCTGGGATATATATATAGATATATATATATATCTAGATAGATAGATAGATAGATAGATATACTGATACTGCAGCTAGCAAAATCAACTGCCTGCCTGTAGTATGAGAACACCACCAACCTTCTACAGGTAGCTTTAGCTGAACACTGTGCAGAGCTCGCAAAAAAACTAACTTGTAGCTTATTTAGCTGCCTGCGGTAGTGATAGGATCAGGAAAACACCACCAACCTTCTATAGGTAGCTTTAGCTGAACACTGTGCAGAGCTCGCAAAAAAACTAACTTGTAGCTTATTTAGCTGCCTGCGGTAGTGATAGGATCAGGAAAACACCACCAACCTTCTACAGGTAGCTTTAGGTGAACACTGTGCAGAGCTCGCAAAAAACTAACTTGTAGCTTATTTAGCTGCCTGCGGTAGTGATAGGATCAGGAAAACACCACCAGCCTTCTACAGGTAGCTTTAGGTGAACACTGTGCAGAGCTCGCAAAAAACTATCTTGTAGCTTATTTAGCTGCCTGCGGTAGTGATAGGATCAGGAAAACACCACCAACCTTCTACAGGTAGCTTTAGCTGAACACTGTGCAGAGCTCGCACTACACTAACTTGTAGTTTTAGCTGAACACTGTCCAGAGCTCGCAAAAAACTAACTTGTAGCTTATTTAGCTGCCTGCGGTAGTGATAGGATCAGGAAAACACCACCAACCTTCTACAGGTAGCTTTAGGTGAACACTGTGCAGAGCTCACAAAAAAATAACTTGTAGCTTATTTAGCTGCCTGCGGTAGTGATAGGATCAGGAAAACACCACCAACCTTCTACAGGTAGCTTTAGCTGAACACTGTGCAGAGGTCACACTACACTAACTTGTAGCTTATTTAGCTGCCTGCGGTAGTGATAGCATCAGGAAAACACCACCAACCTTCTACAGGTAGCTTTAGCTGAACACTGTGCAGAGGTCACACTACACTAACTTGTAGCTTTAGCTGAACACTGTTCAGAGGACGCACTACACTAACTTGTAGCTTTAGCTGAACACTGTGCAGAGGTCGCACTACACTAACTTGTAGTTTTAGCTGAACACTGTGAGCAGGACGTACTACACTAACTTGTAGATTTAGCTGAACACTGTGGAGAGGTCGCACTACACTAACTTGTAATTTTAGCTGAATACTGTGAGGAGGACGCACTACACTAACTTGTAGCTTTAGCTGAACACTGTGAGGAGAACGCACTACCCTAACTTGTAGCTTTAGCTGAACACTGTGCACTACACTAACTTGTAGTTTTAGCTGAACACTGTGAGGAGGACGCACTACACTAACTTGTAGCGTTAGCTGAACACTGTGAGGAGGACGCACTACCCTAACTTGTAGTTTTAGCTGAACACTGTGCAGAGGTCACACTAAACTAACTTGTAGCTTTAACTGAACACTGTGAGGAGGACGCACTACACTAATGCCCCGTACACACGGTCGGACATTGATCGGACATTCCGACAACAAAATCCTAGGATTTTTTCCGACGGATGTTGGCTCAAACTTGTCTTGCATACACACGGTCACACAAAGTTGTCGGAAAATCCGATCATTCTGAACGCGGTGACGTAAAACACGTACGTCGGGACTATAAACGGGGCAGTAGCCAATAGCTTTTATCTCTTTATTTATTCTGAGCATGCGTGGCACTTTGTGCGTCGGATTTGTGTACACACGATCGGAAATTCCGACAACGGATTTTGTTGTCGGAAAATGTTATAGCCTGCTCTCAAACTTTGTGTTGTCGGAAAATCCGATGGAAAATGTGTGATGGAGCCTACACACGGTCGGAATTTCCGACAACAAGGTCCTATCACACATTTTCCGTCGGAAAATCCGACCGTGTGTACGGGGCATTACTGTAAATAGTCTAGCTGCCTGACTGTGGTACTAATAGGATCAAAAGAACACCAGCAATTTTCTTCAGGTAGCTGTAAATACTGTAACAAGACAAGCCTGCCTGTCAGTAGGAAGATAACGGGAACGGATCTAGCTAAACTGAATACAGTGTGTATATATATATATATATATATATATATATATATATATATATACACAACACCTGGGATGCATATATATACACAATACACTGTAAGTGCAGCTAACTCACTGACTGTCCTGCCTAATCTATCTAACTTAAATCAAATGACACTGTCTCTGTCTATCTCTTTCAACGCCGGAACACACACTACACAGGGCCGCCGTGCAGGCGGCCTTATATAGTGTGGGGCGTGTACTAAATCCCCTGGGCCATAATTGCCCAAAGCCTCCTTGGCTTTGGCCAATTACGGCTCTCTGTTCAGACGGCGCTGTGATTGGCCAAGTCATAGTGCATGCTTGGCCAATCATCAGCCAGCAATGCACTGCGATGCCGCAGTGAATTATGGGCCGTGACGCGCTACACGAATTTGACGCGAACGGCCCATATCGTCCCATAACAGACGATGTTCAAGTCGAACATGGGTTCGACTCGAACGCGAAGCTAATCCCTACTGACCACCAGAGGCAGGCATTGAGACAGACTGAACCCCATTGGCAGGCAACATGGAGGCGGGCTCAACCCCATCGGCAGGCGTGGATTCTAGACCTGGCTGATGAATAATGGTTGACGCAGCAGGGGATAGTGGCAGAGTTGTATGAATAGGAAAAAAACTTGTTTCTTTTTTGGTTTACTGAAACTGGAGACCACCCCCAATGGCAAATGGTGCAGGCATCATCTTGGTATAGTTTTCTTCTGCCGGCGGTTGTCTTTCATGTAAAAGTAATCCTAGTGGCTGAGCATAGAGCAGATCAGAGACCGGAATGGCTCCAATCATCTTCATAGTCTAAGAAACCGGAAGCTAAGAATTAGTGATGCCACTCAGTGCTGCCTTTCAGTGTCTGTAAAGGCTTTTAAAAATATATGTAGTTTGTCGCTGCACACTTGTGCGCAATTTTAAAGCATGTCATGTTTGGTATTTATCTACTCAGCATAAGATCATCCTTTATATTTTACCAAACATTTAGGCAATATAGTGTGTTTTAGAGCATTAAAATTCAAAAGTGTTCTTTTTCCCAAAAATTGCGTTTGAAAAATCGCTGCGCAAATGCTGTGTGAAAAAAAAATTGCAACACCCACCATTTTAATCTGTAGGGCCTTTGCTTTAATAATTTAATATAATGTTTGGGAGTAAATTTTTAGCAAAAAAAAAAAATGTTCATGTAAAAAAAAAGCGTCAGGAAAGGCGTTGTCTTCAAGTGGTTAGAAGAGTGGGTGATGTGTGGCATAAGTTTCTAATGTTGTACATAAAATACCAGGACAGTTCAAAAACCCCCAAATGACCCCATTTTGGAAAGTAGTCACCCCAAGCTATTTGCTGAGAGGCATGTCGAGTCCATGGAAAATTTTATATTTTGCCACCAGTTTTCGTGAGAAGCTCTCATTTGTTTTTGAAAAGGAAAATGTATTTTCCTGACAGAATCCATGGCAGCAACATGTGGGTTTAGTCCCGCCTCCACTACTACCCTATAGGACACTTCTCCCATAAATCATTGCTCCCAACCAGTGGCTGTGTTCTTTTTTTTTGTCCTCCTCCGAAGGACCTAGTTGATGGTCTTCTTACCCAAAGATTCCTCTCCCACGATCAGGATTGGCAAAACTGCGACCCTGGGAAAGAAGAGTCGCATTACTCCGTTAAGCCCTAGCTACTAGCAGGGTATGGAGTGGGCACTGGAAGAGGCGCTGGAAGAAGTTAAAGACCTAGTCACTGGCAGGCAGGCTGCGCA
Organism: Lithobates clamitans; assembly: GCA_037952925.1. Classification (NCBI taxonomy): domain Eukaryota; kingdom Metazoa; phylum Chordata; class Amphibia; order Anura; family Ranidae; genus Lithobates; species Lithobates clamitans. The sequence continues at coordinate 6,590,945 of JBBGZY010000765.1, forward strand.
TTGGTCAGATAGCCCAGCTACTAGCGGGTGGCCTTATTGCCCTCAAGAGTCTGTTTTTCCTTCATCTTACCTTCAGCCTAGGAACGATCGTGGCGGGAGTGGTAAGGCCTTTCCTGTTTGTTGTGGCAGCAGTTTTTGTTCCTTTGATTGTTCCCCTTTTTTTTTCTGTGTGTTTCCCCTTCATGTTTTTCCAGGTGTTGCGTGGCTAACAAGCATGGCGGCTGTTCCTTCTGCGTTCCAGCCATCATTTACTTCCTGCTTTGTCCCCGCGGCCATTCTGCGCATGCGCAAGTGTGGTACTGGAACGAGGCTTGGTTCGCGCATTTGCGTCAAACTGACGATAATCGCACATGCGCACTGGGGCCGCGGCCGGCCCAGCGGTGACGTCACCGCCTGCAAGCGTTGGGAATGCTTGCGGGCTTCTAGCAGTGACTTCTCCTAGCCCCTGTCCCTTTGTACCTGGTAAGTGGCTCTCAGGGGACAAGTAGGCAGCTTGTACTTTGTCGCTGGCACTGATGCAACTGTTTCTTACAGCTCTGAAGGAGGCTTCCGGGAACATTGATTCTCCACCGCCTGCCTGTGGCCAGCCCTCTCGCAGCAGGTACTTAGAGGTGTTTTCCCCTCTGGGTGTAACCAGCTGGGGGGGGGGGGGTTTCTATAGGTCATCATGACCACTGTTTCCCCTAACACTGGTGTTTCTCTGTATTTTTTTGGTCAGCCCTTCTAGGTCCGAACAACGGCGCAGCTCTCACAGAGGAAGTGACTCTTCGAAATCTCATCGCCGGCATTCCTCTTCTAGATCTAAACACTACAGTTCACCCTCAAGATCGGGGCACCATAGCAAGGATGTGTCTCACCCTTCCTCGGCTCACTCCAGCTGCTCGGCTAATTGTGTCTGCTGGGGGTGTAGATCCCAAGTACCTGTGGGAAAATCCCTGTGTGAACTCTGTTACGCCAAAGCAGCTGGCGAAAGATGTGGTACGGACTGGCAGTAGCTAAAATCCCTGGTCGAAAGGGTTGTGAAGGTGTCCCTGAGAGGCATTGAGACCAGCCAGACCCACGATTCTCCTGCAGAGCCGCTACGCTCACCAGTGAGGGAGACACAAGTTCAGCACACATGGGAGTCCTCTTTGCCAAGCCATCCATCGGCTGTTCCCTCGGATAGTGACACAGAAGGGGAGGATACCTGTGTGGGCTTTGATTTTGCTCTGCTCTCTCCCTTGGTTAAAGCCATCAGAGAAGGAGGCATGTCCAAGATGGTGGAGTGAACCGACATGCATTCCAGAGCTCTGCTACACGGATCCTGTATTTCTCCTAACTGGGTCTTTTAACGCTCTGTGCCAGGCCAAGTGACGGTGAATGCCTTCTCGACTGCCCGGTCAAGGTAAAGGGGGAAAAAAACTTAAATTCCCCCTGGAAATACCGCCTGTGATTAGCCGGAATCTCGGAGGGCCAGCGAGCAGGTGCCTCGTGCTAATGTGGCGTCTCAAATGGACGTACAGGAAGGACCAGCTACATCTGCTCCAGGCATCCCGGTGGTCATGGCGGCAATTGCCACTTGCCAGACGGCCAAAGCCTCTTGCCAAGCGGCTCTCACATCTAAAATCGAAGAGGTGCAGATGAACGTAGGACTTATTCGGCAGGATCTGGATAAAGTCCGCTCCAGGCTGACCGCGGCTGAAGCACGGGTAGGACATGTGGAAGACGCGGTGGAGGACAATGCCAGCGAGATCCGCTCGCTCAAATCCAGAGTGAAGATGCTGGAACACAAAGCCAAGGACTCTGAGAACAGATGCCGCCGAAACAATATCCGGATCGTGGGTCTTGCAGGAGGCGTGGAGGGTAAGAACCCCACAGTGACGGGATGGGACGGGACAGGCTGCAATTCACTATCAGAGGCTTGCGAGCTCGCTGCTCGTCGGATTTAATGACTGTTTTTAAATCTTAAATGTGATTTTTTGAATAAAAAGAAGCATTTTTTACCAAACGAGATTACACTATTGGGTCTCTTCCTGCTTTATCATCCTTTACATCCCCCCGCACTCCAACTGAGGGAACCCCAATCTGGGATCTAGATCGGTGAGGGACGCACTGGAGCCCCTAGGTGAATGACGCCAAAGCTCTTCTGGTTACATGCTTTTGCCCTATTACCTTAAGGTAAGGGGCCATTACCCTCATGAGTGTCTGCACACGAAGAAGCACCTGATGTGATTCACTATTTCACTTTAATTGCAACGTGTGCATGCTAGGACGTTGCTTTCACAAATTTACACTTAAAAGGACTTTTTTTGCTTTGAGATAGGTTTTTATTGTTTTTTAGCTATATAAATGTATTTTTTGGACACTGATCGCATTTAATTTTGTTGATGTTTTGTACCGTATGCACCCTAAGCACCTTATGCAAACTTTAGCATATCACTACTTCACCATTTAGAGGTTTCACATTTGCACTACTGTTTGCATTGTACCCACTGTCACCTTTTGAATTGTGGATGCGCACAGCATCAACCACTCAGCACTTTACCTTAGGATTGTGTCTTAGATACCTATTGTGAACCAGCTATTTATACGGTCATGTAATACCTTTTAACATGTGATTTCCTTTTTTATAATCTTATGTCACGGCCTATATTATTTTATTCAGATCTGTAGCACGCATCACTTTCTATTAGTCACCCAACCAGTTATAAAAATACTAATATTACTTCTATTATATATATTTTTTTTGGTGACACAAGCCTTTAGCATCACCTAAATCACACTGGTCTCCCACTTAGGACTAGCGCAGCACCACTCATCTACACAAGAACCTCACAGTGTTTGCAGAGGAGTTGCTCCGCTTCCTACTCCTGGCGGCTCACCTGTCCCCTTACTTCTCGGTGGAGAGAGCCCACCGACTACCACCACAACCCGGCCCGCAAGGCTCCCCTCCCCACACTTTTATCATGCGTCTCCTAAACTTCAGGGACCGGGTTGAGCTGCTTAGAGCCGCTAGAGCAGCAGGGGAACTGACCTTCAGCAATAAACGACTGATGATGTTCCCGGACTTCTCCATTGAAACCCAAAAGCTCCGACACTCATTTGATGCAGTCAAGGCAGGCCTCCGCTCTAAAGGGATTAAATATAGTGTACTTTTCCCTGCCAAGCTACGGGTGATTGATGGCGAAACAGTCAGCTTTTTTGCCTCCCCGAGGGAAGCTGCAAACTGACTGGAGACTGTGCCCCCCTGGGGTGAGGCCCTACGGGACTGTTGTTTGACTTGCTCATTCCACTGGACGGCCATGTTCATTAGTTTGAACTGACTACATCTACACTCAGTGCACAGCAGACCAGCATTCTTTTGCCGCCTTGTGGGTCGGCCAACCCATCCCTACTGCTGGTGTGCATTATTGATGGCTGTGCGATAGCAGCTTGCCAATAGTGACATGTACTATAACACCTCTCCCGCTGGACTATACTATACCTCCTATTCACTAATTGGATGTGTTCCCCTAGCGTGAAGCTGCCTGACTCTAGACATGTATTCGGTAAAGTAGACCTGAACCCTGCTGCTACCCTGGAGTCAGTTGCTCCCTCCTTCCAGTTGGCAAGGGCTGTTTCCATATCATGCACTGGCAGTTAGACTACCAAAAGGATGACAGTTCTATATTTTTCTAGTTGGAATATTAACCTGTAAGTACTGCGCCCTTGGCCCAGTCCAGGTTATTTCCATGAACCCGGTTAAGATGTCATAGCAGCATCTCTCAAGTCTTATGTCTGCTCTCTCAGCTAACCACAATTTTAGTTTATCAACCCCTTTTCTTTTATCTCCGTTTTAGTTGCTGGAGATTAGGCGATGCAGAACCGCTGACTCTTGGTATATACACGCACGCCTCCCAGACGTTGGTTGCCTCCGGGCAGGTTAATTGGGTAACATGCAGACTTACCTTGGGTGGGATCTGTAGGGTGGGGGAGGGGGGCGCAGCCGTTGCTGGCCAAGTTTTGTTTGCATTGTTGGGAATGTTTTATAGATGTAAGTTAACAATCTTATATGTTTTGTATGTTCCTTTTATGGCATGATCTTCTTTCTGTTATATCTGACTACAGTGCGGGGAGGACTGGAAAGACGGGTGATGGCTGGCTGCCTCCTTGGAGGGATGGAGTACTTTCACCTAAAGACCCTCATAGTTGTCATGTTAGCACACTCACACCAACTCTGCTCACAAAAGGTCAATGGTCTTCAATTTCATTAGGAAATATTCCCCTCACATCTGCGTGTTACAGAAAACTCACCTACTAGGTTCCCAGATCCTGAGCCTTAAAAAAGCCTGGGTGAGTTCCCACTATCATACAACATACCCCACCTACTCTAGGGGAGTCAGCATCCTGATACACAAGCAGCTGCCTTTTCAGCTCTTGGATATCAGGACTGACCCAGGAGGCAGATATAGTCCTCCACGCACTGATTGCTAATAGTCCTTGTGTACTGGTAGGATTATACCTCTTTCCTCCTGCTGACCCTGCCCTGCTATATACAGTTATGCGGGTAGCGATTGACCTATGGGGTGGAGGATATTTTGGTGATGGGAGATTTCAATCTGACCCCTGCTTCAGATATAGACAGACTCCACTCTGTATCCCGCTGGATATCAGGTTTGGCCGATTGGGCCAGCACCTTCGCTCTGATGGACGCCTGGCACCACTCTAACCCCTTTACCAGACAGTTCACCTGCCACTCCACCACTTTTAAGACCCTATCCCGTATTGCTATAATCTATGCCTCCCACACTATACTTAAGAAGGTCGCAGACATTGGTATCTTACCCAGGGGAATTTCTGGTCATGCCCCCTTACTCCTCAAACTTTCACTTGGGCCCCCTGGGAAGAGGTTATGGATGCTGTCTAGATACTGGATTGAGGATGAAGAGATCCAGGAGGTTATGCAGGAGGGGATATGTAGCTACTGGCTGGATAACATTGACACTACTACTCCTCTGGTAACATGGGATGCTTTTAAGGCCTGGACCAGAGGAGAGTACATAGCTCATATATCTGCAGCACGTGAGAGATCAACTCACTCTCTGAAGGATTTGGAGGAGGAAGCCAGGCAAAAGGAAGAAGCGTATGTAGCACATCCTGATCAGGTAAGTTATGGGGCCTGGCAGTTTGCTCTGAGACAGGTGTCCCTGTGTAGAGTGGAGGGGACGCAGTAGTCTAAACACGGCCCAAAAAAAATTTGAATACGGTAACAGGAGTGGTCGCCTGATGGCATGGTTGGCTAAGGGACAGTTTGCTGTCACCCACATTAGCGGAGTTAGAGATTCGGAAGGGGTAGTGCTGAAATCACCTAGTGACATAAACCACAGATTTGCGCAATATTACCAGCACTTGTACTCCTCTAGGGTGGATTATACTCCCCAAGAATAGGTTGTTTGCGGTTCTAAAGGAAGTAGTCCACGCTGATCAAACTAGGTTTATGCCAGGGAAGGGCACCAATATAAACCTCCACCGCCTCTTTCTCAACATGTCAGTATCCCATGAAAATAGTGGTATGCAGGTCATCGTCTCCTTAGACACTGAGAAGGCGTTTGACTCGGTGGAGTGGGTCTTTCTGTGGGAGTTGTTACGTGTTTCGGATTTGGACCTAAGTTTCTCTAGTGGCTGCGTATGCTATACCGGGCACCCTCAGCTCGTATCCGAACCAATGACAGACTGTTTGCACCCTTTCTGCTGCAGAGAGGTACACGTCAGGGGTGTCCCTTATCCCTGGACCTTTTTGCTCTTGCCCTCGAGCCCCTGGCAATTTTAATCAGGAATTCAGGCAGGGTGCAGGGACTGAAGGTGGGCTCCCTGGAAGAGTAAATCTTCCTATGTGCAGATGATGCATTATTGTATCTACAGGACGCAGGCGGGTCATTGAAAGCGGCACTAGAGATATTTGATGAATTTGGTCGGTTCTCCGGAATCCATATAAATTGGTCTAAATCAATTATTTTTCCTCTGGAACCCGTGGAATTCGTGACCCCAGTATAGAAGCCCCACTACTCTGGGTAGATAAATTTAAGTACTTGGGTATCCAGGTTCGGCGGAAGCTGACAAGCTTCACGGATCTCAACCTGCTCCCAGCTTCGGACCAGGTGCACCTCCTGGGCCTCCCTACCTCTGACCCTAATGGGCCACATAAAACTCCTTAAGATGCTATTCCTCCCTAAGTTCCTGTACGTGTTTCGCAACAGCCCAACCTGGATACCCAACTCCTTTTTTTGCAGAGGTGGACAGATGCGTTGGTTCCTTTTATCTGCGGGGAGCTGCTCCCAGATTGGCTAGATCAACCCTGGCACTCCCTGTCCACTGCAGGGGCCTAGCACTGTCAAATTACCGAAACCATTATTGGGCTGCTGTGCTAGTCACAGTTAGATGATGGTATGTGCTTTCCAAGCGCAATGCTGCGGTATGCCTAGAGGCGGCTGTTCTGGGATCACTTTGGAAACTGGGGAATTTGGATTACAGGGGACACCGGGCCTATGATAATCTTCTACGGCCCACTAGAACAACCCTCAAGGTCTGGACAGTGGCCAGACGGAGGTTCCTCAGTCCCCAAAGCTGGTCCCCCTTCTGTCCCCTTTGGGTTACCTAGCCTCCCGCAATTTAGAACCCTCCCGGATCCGCAGATTTGGGCTAGACATGGCATCAAAGTACTTGGAGAAATTCTCTTGGCGGGTGTCCTGCTGCCATTTGTGACTCTCCAAACTAAACACCGCTTACCCGGGTGGATGTACTTTAGGTACCTCCAGATACGCCACGCTACTCAGGCCCAATTCCTGACACCCACTAGGTTGAGCATGGAGCCCATTGAGGAATTGTTGGCTCAGGAACAGTTGTTGAAACCCCTCTCCGCTCTATACTTGGACCTACTAAAATCTGACTCCACCAAGGTAGACAGACTCTGGGACCAGTGGAAGGCAGACATACCGAGTCTAGATAAAGAGGATTCAAAGGATTGCTTAGCGGATAGCACTAGTTAATTAATCTCTTCAAAAGAAAAGTTGATACAGGTTAAAGTCCTACACAGGGTTTATTACACCCCCCAGAGACTTCACAAGGTATACCCACAACGGTCGCAGGACTGTCCCAGGTGCCAAAACAGCGTAGGAACATATTTTCACATGTTCTGGAGCTGTCCGAAGATTGCCAGATATTGGGGGGAGGTAGTAGACTCTGTTAATGGCCGCCACCAACTGACTCTTCCTGTCTCCCCGGAACTGGTGCTTCTGGGTATCCAGGATGATGATCAGAGACCTCGCTGCACCAAACTGTTACTAACCTACCTTTACTTTTACGCAAAGAGGGAAATTGTACTGCATTGGAATGCCCCCCCGGTAGGATCTTGGGAAAAGTCAGTAAATGCTGTTCTTGCACTTTACAAATTGACATACATTAATATGAACTGCCCTAAGAAATTTAATAAAATATGGCAGCCATGGACGGCATAGGTAGGAGTAATTTTGGTATATAGGGCTGCAGTACTAGCTGTGGCTCTAGCTAAAGTAGAATTAAGACAGAACCCAACTGTATAGATGTGAATTGTCGCATAGTTGATGTACACATTATTCCCTGTCTTAAAAACTCACCTGTACTATGTCTTTTGATTTAGTCCATGTTGGACAAATTTTGTATCATGCCTTGGCCTTTTTGTATCAATAAAGGAACATTCTGTTCGTTAAAAAAAAAAAAAAAAGCCATCAGAGAAGCTTTAAATTGGGAAGAACCAGTGGCCACCCCTTCCAAGCAAAGGAAGCACTTCAAACAATTGAAGGAACGTGTCAACTTTCTGTTTCTTACTGAACTAGGTGAAGTCATCACAGACGAGTGGAGCAAGGTGGAGAAAAAGAACGCCATGCTGTCTAAATTTCTCAGGCTTTATCCCTTCAAAGAGGGAAAAAGTCAAGCATTTGGAGTCGGCTCTGCTGGTGAATGCAGCTGTGATGAGGCTGGTAAAACATGTGACCCTTCCCTTGGAAGATACAGTCTCCTTTAAGGACGCCTTGGACAGACGGATCAACTCTGATCTGAAAAGGGTTTACCTGACAGCAGGTATGGCCTGCAAGCCAGCTTTAGCTCTAGTTGCAATGTCAAAAGCCATGGAGGTCTGGACGGATAATGTGGATGAGTCACTCAGGAACATCTTGGAAGATTTGGCTAGGAGTTCACCCATCCAGGAGCTAAAACTAGCATCTGCCTTTCTGGGGGAAGCCTCTATTGATATCATCCATCTGGTGGCCCGGGTTATGCTTTCAGCCGTCACTGCCAAGTGTGCCCTGTGGCTCCGCCCATGGCTGGCTGACCCAGCATCTAAACAGGTATGGTGCCAAATTTCTTTTGAAGGGTCTTCCCTTTTTGGCAACAAATTGGATACCGCCATAACGACTGGTGGTAAGTTGGGGTTCCTTCCTCAGGACCGGTGTTTGCAAGGCCAGAGAAGAACCTTTCCAAGGAAACTACCAGAAATGTGCCAGGGAAGCTCATAGCTACAGGCCGGGCCGTGAATTCTCCAAATCCTGGAAGTCAAGGCAGTCATCTTTCAAAAAAAACGGCAAGAGCGGTTCGACGGGGGAGAGAGAACCGACCAAGTCCTTTTGAGATTAGGCCCGCTCAGATAGGCCAAGTGGGGACTTGTCTTCTCCACTTTTGGCACGTCTGGGCGGCCTTAATTCAGGACTTCTGGACCTTCAAAATGGTCTCTTCAGGCCATGCCCGAGCCTTCAGCAGCGCTCCCAGACTCAGGTGTGTTCCCACCTCTCTTCCAGCCTCAGAAGAAAAAGGCTGATTCTGTTAGCCTACGTAGAATCTTTATTTGATCAAGGCGCTGCTATCCCTGTCCCAGACAACCAGCGAGGCATGGGAATTTACTCTCCTCTCTTTATGGTCCAAAAGAAGAACGGTGCATGGAGGCTCATCATAGATCTGACCCATCTGAACCGTTTTATCAAAAAAGAAAGGTTCAAGATGGAGACACTGTCCACAATCCAGCAGTCGGTCCAATCAGGAGACTGGATGGTCTCCATAGATCTCAAGGATGCTTATTTTCATGTTCCTGTGGCAGAGGATTTCCAACAGTTTCTCCGCTTCTCCGTAGGCAAGCTTCATTTACAGTTCATGTGCCTTCCCTTCGAGCTATCGACATCTCCACATGTCTTTTCAAAGGTCTTGTTGGCTGTTGTAGCTCTGTTGAGAACCAAAGGGATCCGTCTCCATCATTACCTGGACGATCTTCTACTGTTGGCTCAAGACAGAGATAGACTCCTAGAACACAGGGGTCAGGTCATCTCCACTCTCCAGGAATTTGGGTGGCTCCTGAATCTAGAGAAGAGTCAGTTGGAACCGTCTGTCTCTCAGTGTTCCTAGGAGCTCACTTCAACACAGTGAGAGGCACCATCTCTTTACCCGAGGAGAAGATTGTGATAGTTCGAGACAGGATTCGTCCGGCTTTCTGCTTCTCATCTCTATGCCCTCCAGTGTTTGAGGATCATCGGCACCATAGTGGCCACGATACCGATGGTGAAGTGGGCACAGTGCAAAAAGGCTTTCTTCGTCAATGGTCAGGCAACAAAGCCCAGCATATTCGCATTACTTTGGTCATGAGGAACTTGCTTCCGTGGTGGCTCCAGCGGAAAACCTATACAACTGTTGCTCCATCCTTCCCATCACATGGGTCACGATAACGACAGATGCCAGTAGCAGGGGCTGGGGCGCTCACTGCTTGGCTCAGGGGTCTTGGGACTTTCCTTCTCGAGGAACCGTGTCAAACATCTTAGAGCTACGGGCAGCATTCCAGGCACTTCTGGCATTTCGCCACCTGATAACAGGGGCATCTGTATTACTCTAGGCTATTACTAGACAACACGATGGTGGTAGCATACATAAGGAGACAAGGGGGTACTTGAAGTCTGTCCCTGTTGCAAGAGGTAGAACCAATTATGACCTGGGCTCAGAGTAACCTGGTCAACATAACAGCAACATATGTAACCGGGATCCAGAATGTCCCGGCAGACTTCCTCTCTCGAGTCCTCTTAGACAACAACGAGTGGTCTTTCCACGAGGAGGTATTCAGTTGGATCCTAACCTTGGGGCTCTCCCCAGAAGTCGACCTTTTTGCCTCCCCTTGCAACAAGAAACTGTCGAGGTACTATTCAAGGTTCCAGGACCCTCAGGCCTACGGGGTGGATGTCCTGACGAAGTGATGGTGGTTCCGCAGAGCCTATGCCTTTCCAGCAACCCCCATAATCCTCCAGTTCCTACGGAGACTCAAGTCGGAAGTAGCGAAGGTGATAGCCATTATTCCTTACTGGCCCAACAGGCCTTGGTTTCCCCTCCTTAAGCTTCTCAGTGTCCGGGAACCGGCCCCCTTGCCACTCAGACCAGATCTTCTGTCTCAGGGCACCCCTTCCCGGCTCACCTGCGCCTAAGGGCGTGGTTTTTGAAAGGGGAAGGCTGGAAGTACTAGGATGCCCCAAAGAGGTCATTCCCACACTCCTCAGTGCTAGAAAAAGAAGTATTAACCGGGTATACGAAAGGATATGGGCTAAATTCACAAGCCACATGTCCTCCAGATCCAACTCATGTAGTGCTCCGGCAGTTCAGGACATCTTAAGCTTCCTGCAATCGGGACTGGATATCTCCTTGTCTGTTACTTCACTCCGTGTACAGGTGTCAGCGATATCAGCCTTCTCTGGGGTGTCATGGGCCAAGCACCCTCTGGTCCAGCAGTTCTTCAAGGGAGCAGTTAGGCTCAGGCCGCAGAGGAAACCTGGGTTCTCCAAATGGGACCTTCCACTAGTCCTTGATTTCTTCGCACAACTCTACAAGCCACTCTCGATCAGAGAACTTACTCTTAAGACTTTCCTGGTAGCGATACCTTTGGCGAAGAGGATTTCTGAAATCCAGTCTTTAGGGTCATCTGGTCCCAGTGACTTATTTATGTTAAGTTTTTTTTTTTAAGTCTATTTCTGATTCTGTCTTCTGTTAGCCATGAGGGTGCTTTCTGTGACGTGTTATTAAAATTAACATTACCGTCTTGGTTATTGTATCCCCCCCATTTCCTTTGTGAAGCCTGAGGAGAGGAATTTAGTCAAAACCTCTGCCTACTCTCTTTCCTTTGTAACCAAATTTCCTTCATATTTCCTTTGCTATGTGCCTTTCGTGTTCTATCTTAGCCGCCCTGATTGCACTCTTATATTTCTTATTGCATTCTTTGTAAAGTTGGAATGCTGACAATGACCCCTCAGCCTTGTGTTTTTTGAAGGCCTTTTTTCTTTTGCTTTTTATATGTAAAAACATTGGAGTTTAGCCACCCAGGATTTATTTTAGCTCTTTTAAACTTATTTCCCGTTAGAATGCACTGGCTAATATCTTTATTTAGTATGCTTTTAAAGCACTCCCATTTTTCCTCCGTGTTTTTTGTTCCTAGGATTTTATCATCTAGCAGAGAGCACAGTTTAGGGAAGTTGGGTCTTAGCGTCCTTGTATTACCCTTGTGTTTGACATATCTGTGATTTACAGTGAAACTAATTGACCTGTGGTCGCTGTTTCCTAAATTGCCCTGTATTTTTACATCCGCGACCAGGTCTGTATTGTTAGTAATTAGTAGGTCTAGTAACTAGGGCTGGGGAAAAAATCGATTAAAATCTTGAATCGAGTTGAGAGGTCAAATCGATTCAAAATTTAAGCAAATCGATTTTTTTTTTAGATTTTTTTTTTTTTTCACCGTGCCGGTCCTGAGGAGCTGCGGGCAGGAGTTTTTAGGCGAGGTCGCAGCTTCAGCCTAGTCCGAGAGGCCGGACGCAGATTCTCAGGACCGGCGCGGTGTCCAAAAAAAAAAAACTTGATTTGAATCCTGAATCAAGTGTTTTTTTTGTTTTTTTTTTAAGAAAATCTCCCAGCCCTACTAGTAACACATTGTTTCTTGCTGGTGAATTCACCATCTGACCCATGAAATTGTCCTCCAAGACATTTAGGAAATGGCAAGCCTTAGACGAATGCGTGGTTCCTTCTGGACAGTTAAAATCCTCCATTATGACATTTCCCATCCTTGCCACCATTCCAAGCTGTGATGGGAGGTCCGCCTCCCCCTCCTCCCTCTGGTTAGGGGGCTTATAGCATACACCAAGTATTACTTTCCCCTTAGTTTCCTCCCTTTGGAGCTTTATCCACAAGGATCCCTTGCTCCGTTAGTAATGTCGTCCCTCACATTCTCTTGATATACAGGCATACCCCTCCCCCTTTTTTACCCTCCCTATCTCTGCGACATAGGGAATACCCCTCAATGGTTGCCAGCCAATCATGAGAGCTGTCAAACCAAGTCTCTGAAATGCCACAAAATCAAAATCTTCCTCGTATATTAGCAGCTGAATGTTCTTCCATCTTGTTAGCCAGGTTTTTAGCATTGGTGTACAAGCCTCGTAATTTTGTCTGGTCGCATACTATCTCCTTGTTGAAAACAAAAAGGGGTTCAGACTTTAAATGAAGCAGCCACTTGGAAAGCAATGTGTATACATACAGTGAAAGGCACAGTGGTTCATAGTCACTTGCAGCATACCAATTTCTTAAATCCATATTGAGATAGTATATGGTACATAATTGATAAAGATGTAAAATCAAACCTGTAAAAATGAGTAGATAAGAATCTGAATTGTAAACACACAATTGTAGTGCCTAAAATCTCGACGTGTTTTGTGGCAGACTGCCACTCATCAGGAGCAGATACGAATGGGATGTCTAAAAAATATGTAAGTGAACAATAAGTCAGACAGAACAAAGAGAGGGGAAGGGGGAGTGAAAACATATCCACCCATACTTACAGGCTAACTATGGATAAGAGGTGTGGCAGCGAGTACTGAGATAACTGAAGGCATCATCTGGCACGGGAGCTGAGGCGGAAAAACAATGCCATGGCACAGCAGTGGAAAGTCATGAGAGGGGAGATGTGACTGGGAAGGTAGTCCCCACCAGACAATCAATGGTGATACATTCTTCATCACCAAAACTATCTGTAAATAAATATAGAATTATGTGTATTAATTTTTATAGGAGGATAGTAATAGATTAGTGGTGAGGGGTTAGCCCTGTGCTTGTCCTATAGAGTGATAAGTGGTGTGGAAAAGTAGAGGCGGTATGATGGTGGATAAACCAAACCCAGGATAGAGAGCAAAGTAAGTATGCCCCAACAATAAGGGGACTAAGGTGAGTAAGTAGAGAAAAACTGAACACCAAAGAAAGTGTAAAAGAGAAACTGCTATAGACATTACCTTATATTGCTATGTGAAAGAGTACCCGTTCCTAAAAAGAGGGGAGTGTGTAAACTCTGCTGTAGCCACTGTTGGCTGCCAACTTCACGTAGGCAAATAAATAAGAGGGAAGGCACCATCACCTGAGCGGGGCCCGCCCAGTAATTGGCGACGGAAGGCACTCCCTCGCGTAAGACGCCTGATGGTAATGCACAAAGCGCCGGCGCCATGACGCCGACATGGTCAACCACCTATGTCGGGCGTTGGGGGCGTGGTGTTGATGTGCGGTGGGACGCTCTCCTGAAACCCCCAGCCTTTGCATTTGCAAAGAGGGAAGAGGAGGACCCCCACGTGCGCATCGCAGCTCCCGGGACCAGAAAAGCCACAGCAACACCATACAGCTCACAAAGCCTACACATCAAATGGCAACGTAATTTAAATGAAAGAAATGCATGTGAACGTGTGAGATAATATATAGCATAAAAAAAGAGTACTGGAAATAATCTCCTATGTCTTAACCCACATTGTTGCCAGGAAAAAGGAAGGGAAAAAAATATGTTGGATTTGCCAACTTATCTTGGTTTTTGGTATTCTAGTCACCCTACTACTAATGCCCCCAATATTACCCACTGAACCTTTTTCCATGCTGGCTATCTCTACATCTGGACCCCCCCCCCCAATCACCTAGTTTTAAAGCCCCTCTAACTTTTCGGTCATCTTCTCTCCCAGCAGAGCTGCACCCTCCCCAGTCTGTCCCTGAGTCAGTAATCGATTGAGAAGTCAGCCTAGTTCTCCAGGAACCCAAACCCCTCCTTTCTACACCAGCTCCTCAGCCACTTGTTAACTTCCATAATCTCCCACTGTCTCTCTGGTGTGGCTCGACGTACCAGTAGTATTTCTGAGAATACTACCTTGGAGGTCCTATGCCTCAATTTTAGCTCCATTAAATTGTTTTTTAGGACTCTCCATCTTCCTCTGACTTTGTCATTGGTGCCAATGTGCACCAAGACAGCTGGGTCCTCCCCAGCCCCACCCAATAATCTGTCCGTTAGATCCGCGATGTGCCAAACCCGAGCACCCGGTAACCAACTTACTGTTCGGTGCTTACGGTCTTTTTGACAGATAGCCCTCTCTGTCCTTCTAATGATTGAATCCCCCACCACCAGAATCTGTCTTTCCTTACCCTTCGCCTCGCTGCCACCCTCACTGGAGGAGTTTTCCCCCTGGCAGCTAGGGGTGCCAATCTGCTCCAGCAATGCTGGTCCTTGACTGGTTTCTCCAATATTATGCAACCGGGCGTACTTTTTGGGATATTACAGCCCAGGATCAGCCTCCTTAACACTTTCCCCTCTACCCTTTCTAACTGTCACCCAACTACTCTGCTCTGGCGCCTGCACCTCTGTATCTCTACCCGCCTCTGTGCTGGCCCCTGCCATCAGCTGTCGGGTACGTTCCCAGCTCTCTTAAAGGATGGAGAATCTTCTCAGTGCTGCCAGCTGCTTCCTTAGATTCAGAACCTGGGCTTCCAAGAAAGCGCTCACATTTTGTGCAGCAGTATTTGCCCTAGATTGGATGCTCGAGGAACGCGTACTTGCCACAAGATGTGCACAGAATCGCATTGGATATCGTATCCACTAATTAAATGGGGATACTCCTAGAGGATTAGGACTTTTACTCTGTCTGATTAACTTTTAAACTCACTTCTTGACTCTATTTTTATCCTATTTCTAATTTACACGTCCCTCGGTGTTCTCACTTTCTGATCCACTCTCTCATGGCTCGCGCCGTCCTTGTACTCCCAGTTACCTTCAGTGAACCTCACAGTACTCCGTTACAAATCCTCATCAATTTCTCACAACTCACCAGTTACTCACAGTACTCACCAGTTGCTCACAATACTCTCTAGTTACTCAAAATACTCTACAATACTCCCAGTACTCATCAGATAATCCCAATATTCCCAGTACTCACAATACTCACAAGTTACTCACCCTGCCCGGTCCTGCCGGTTTTGTGTCTGCATACTCCATTGTCAATCTACATTGGATAGAGATGGTACGAGTATTTTATCTATATGACGCTGCAAATCTTTAAACTATCAAATCTACACCCATCTGGAGATATGCCTGTTGACTTCCCCAATGCTCCTTTATTGAATAATCCATGTTTACGAGAGTACTTTTAAAGGAAGGTCGAGACATGGAGTGAAATTGGTTTCCCACCTGTTCTTCGCAAATACCTTCTGCTCCTTCGCTGAATTTCATGGAGCTTTCCACCTACCTCTCAGTCTTTAGAAGAGGGAAGGTCTGGACAGCTGCACTCCAATAAAAACACCTTTATTGCGCAAAATAACAAGTACAAACCACAGCAGGGTACAGGATAAAAAAGCTGACGCGTTTCACACTCTCAACAGTGTTTAGTCATAGCTATACAACCGCAAAACTTTACTACAAATATATATTAAACATGATCAATTGTGTAATTAATTGAAGCTAATCAATTACTTAAATGAAATTTGGTTAATAACAAACATGTGTGGTTGAGTATATAAGGGCACATATGTGTATCCAGGTGAATTAACTTAAAGTGAACCTGAAAAATGAAATAGTTCATTTTATATAACTATAAGTGCTGGATAAATGTGCATGTATAGTGCTATCAAAAAAATAGTGATTATTATTGTATAGTGTGTGACAGTAGGAGATGCTGTCAAGGTAAAATTGATAGTTTGGGGGACACAGGGTATGCACATTTGCTTGGTGCAAGGCTACAGAGCATAAATGTGGACTGGAGAAAACTGCTTTTGCAGCTTTCTCCAGGTTTTGGTATTCGGTCATGGGGCTCTGTAGTTTGGAGATTCCATAGTGTCTTGGGTGGGACGGGATCTCCAACCCTGTGTCCAGACTTTGTAGATTACCAGCAGGGTGTGTGCTCAGGTGAGCACAGCACTTATAATGAGGGTATGGGAAGACCTCATGGCTCCCAGTTGGAGACTGCTCCACACCCAGAGAGACAGGAGGTCTTCAGGAGTCAGAGGGGCTGCAGGAGGCAGCCAGAACATGTGACTGCAAGAGGCAGGGGAATGGCCTGAGGACTAAGGCCAAAGCGGAGCTGTGGGCGTTAAAGTGAAGCCATCCACATTGAGGAATCCTGTGGTCTGTGTGACCAGGATAAAGAGCAGAGGTACTGCTAAAGAGAGCCAGGTGGGCTGGCATTTTCTATTGTGTTTATTTGCTGAAGATGAACCCCTGTGTGGGAACCCTTTATGTTACGGACTTTTATTTGCCTTTTAAAAAAAAAATGGGCTACCATGCCCTTAAATATAGTTCCTGACTGGCTTGAATCACTGTCAAACGCATCTGCCACAAGAGCTAATGGTCCCTGATATTACAAGTGTTACTTATTCATATACATAAAATAAATACATTATTAAAGACATATACATATATAAAGTGCATTTGTGTAGAAAGGAAACATATGTGTCTGTATCTATATAATAAGTGTACAATGAAACACTAAATGCCTAGAATGCTACCTATATGTATATAGGTGTAAATATGAGAATTAAAAAACGATTTGTATACGCATATGAAAAAAATAGTAAGTAATACATATGTGATATAAAAACATAAATTAAAATGTATATATCAAATACAAATACATATCAAATACATGCACAATATTCATTATGTGCATTCATACCTATTCATTTGATAGCACAAGGAGATATAAAATCTGATATGAAATAAATTCAATGGTTTAAATGTTTTGATAATAATGTAATCATTCATATGGGATGGGCAAAAAAGAATGAATGGGTATGGAAAATATAGTAGAAGCCTCAAGATAAGAAGGAAGAACCACGTGAAAACTGGATGGACACTGTATATCAGAAAAAGCCGTTCTATAAATGAGAATAATCTCTGTATTAAATGTATATATAGATTGACATATAGAACAAATTGAGTGGGACACAATTTGTGTCTAAATGATAAAAAACCATGCTGGCATGTACCCAAGTCTGTCTATCCTCAAAAGGGGGGAAAAAAAAGGGAGGAAGGAGGAGGGGGGAAAGAAAAATGAAAAATAAAAAGTAAAGAGTAAAAACCTGAATAAATAAACATAGGGGAACAGACCGTTTGAAAAAATGTGTGTATATCTCAGAATACATGTTTTTGACCAATGATATATGACAGTCATGCCGGGACAGCACGTGTCAATACAAATGACTATGACTCATGTCCTATAAAAAAAGAATCATTAAATCATAAAAAAAGATGTGTGTGTGTGTGTGTGTATATGTATATATATATATATATATATATATATATATATATATATATATATATATATATATATATATATATATATATATATATATATATATATATATATATATATATATATATATATATATACACACACACACACACACACACACACACACACACACACACACACACACACACACACACACACATCTTTTTTTATGATTTAATGATTCTTTTTTTATAGGACATGAGTCATAGTCATTTGTGTGTGTGTGTGTGTGTGTGTGTGTGTGTGTGTGTATATATATGTATATATATATATATATATATATATATATATATATATACTGTATGTATATATATATATATATATATATATATATATATATATATATATATATATACTGTGTATATATATATATATATACTGTGTATATATATATATATATATATATATATATATATATATATATATATACTGTATATATATATATGATAAAACATGATAATGGATCAGTGCATGGGCTCGGCTGGGTCTAGCATATATAATGACAAGTAACCAGAACTATATCTTATATGTTATATGAAACGTTAAGTTGATAAATTGAGTTAAAGAACACAAACCCCAAAAGAATTTATCGATCAAACTTCTCAATTTATTGGTTTATATAAGACATAGATTTGGGTTACTTGTCATTATATATGCTAGACCGAGCCGAGCCAATGCACTGATCCATTGTCCTGTTCTCTCTATATACAGTATGTATCTATTTTTTTTTTTTGATAGACTGATTCAATTACTTTATTTAATAGGACATGGGTTATAGTCATTTGTATTGACACATGCTGGACCGGCATGAATGTTATATATCATTGGTCAACAGCATGTAGTCTGAGACGTAAGTACATTTTTTCAAATGGTTTGTTTCCCTATGTTCATTTATTCAGTTTTTTCCTTTCATTTTTTTCCTTTCATTTTCCTCTCCCCCCCCCCCCCCCCACCTTATACTTTTACTTTACCCTTTTTTCCCCCTTTGAGGATTGATAGATATGGGCACATGCCAGCATTGTTTTCTATCATTTAAGATACAAATTGATTTTATCATTTGAATCATAACATTGTTTCTAAACACATCGATCGACTTTAGTGACCGATTTAATTTAACGTTTTTCATAAGCTACACATTTTGGTCATTTGTTGCAATACATGCTAGGACGATGCCGAGTTCATTAATTGATTCATTTTATTGTTTCTGAACATATCGATCGATCACATTAACCGATTCATTTTAGGTTTTTCATAGGATACATATCTAGATTACCCATCATAGTGTATGCTAGTTTGGGGCAATAACTACATAGTAGTGGCTAAGTAGTCTAACTCAATTAATCAACTTAACGTTTCATATAACATATAAGATATAGTTCTGGTTACTTGTCATTATATATGCTAGACCCAGCCGAGCCCATGCACTGATCCATTGTCCTGTTCTCTCTATATATTTACCGATCTTTTTGATCGACTGATTTAATGACTCTTTTTTTTTTTTTTTTTTTTATAGGACATGAGTCAACAACATGTATTCTGAGATATACACACATTTTTTCAAACGGCTTAGATATCCGAGCTTTCAAATGGTGGCTAGACAAGGGCCTCTACAGAATTGGTCAATTCTTTAACTCTAATGGTCCCCTCACTTTACCATACTGTACTTCTAAACTTGAAATGCCCTCAGCCGAAAAATTTAGGTTCTTTCAACTTTCACATTTCTTGAACCGGTTATGGACACTAGAGGAGGTATCTCTCTCATTTATTCATCCCTAGCGGAACCCACAGAGAAAGCGGCCTACGTGATGAGCTGGGAGTGGGACCTTGACTTCAGCTGGGATCTGGATGCATGGCACTCTAACTTTGCCCGTTCCTTCAAAGGTATTGTGAACACTTCTATAAATGAAGCAGGGCTGAAAATTCTTACACGCTGGTATCTGGTACCTTCCCGACTGGCCAAATTCTACCCGCAAACATCACCTCTTTGTTTCAGAGGTTGCAATCATATGGGCACTCTTTTGCACATACTATGGGAATGCCCTAAAATCAGAATGTTTTGGAACAAGATCTTTTCCCTTATCCGCAGAACATGTGGTTGTACACTGAAGCAGGATCCAACTATTGCTTTGCTTAATGGCCCCATCCCTAAAATATCCAAATATACCCAGAAGCTGATCCAGTTTATTCTGGTGGGTGGCAAAATGACAATCACCCGGTCCTGGAAGTCACCGAAAGTGTCCATTCGGTTAGCTAAACAAAAAATTTTTTTGGATTATGTTGCAAGAAAAGATATCCAATACTATCCTAGATACCCTAGACCAGTGGTTCTCAACTCCAGTCCTCAGGACCCACCAACAGGCCAGGTTTGCAAGATAGCTGAAATACATCACAGGTGATATCACTTGCTGCTCAGTGATTGCAGTATTCTAGTCTGCATCTCCCCAAGGTAATACTTAAAATCTGGCCTGTTGGTGGGTCCCGAGGACTGGAGTTGAGAACCACTGCCCTAGACAAATTCAAGATTGTTTGGGAACCTTGGGCAACCTTCATTGGGCATCCCCTTTATGTGTAATCGATAGCTCATGATGACGGTTCCTCCTTGGAGGGCCTCCGGTCTCCCTCTCCTGGTGGTCTCCTTTGCACTTCCTTCACCTTATCCTTTACGGTCAGCTATTCCCTTTGCCCCTCCCCTACCTCTTCTGTCCCTCTTCCCTTCTTTCTTTCCTTTTCTCTCCCTACAGCTTTTTCTACTTCCAATACTGTCTCCTCAGGCTCTCGGTATTCTCTATTATTTAGGTTATTAGCCTCAGGGCGGTTCTCGGGGCAGACTCTCAGACATTGTTTTCTCCTGACCTTTAAGCATAGTATGTTTCAGTCTTGACCAACTGACTAAGGTTCAATCTGCCTTGATAGTTTGACCCACCAGATCGCCCCTTTGTCTAATTATTGTTTGTTTAAGTATGTTATTAACGTAGTATTCAAATGTCATATAGATACAAATCGCTTTTTTTTTCTTTTTTCTTTTTCTTTTGGTTAGTCTCTCTACTCTAAGCATATTACCACATTGGGTAGCTAGGTGGGCTTGGAGATTCCCAGTTCACCAGAGCAGATAGTTCCCAGAAGGGCTCTGGTGACGAGAATTTCTGAGTCCATGGCGACTGGTTCTTTTATGTTTTAAGATTAAGGCAGATGAAAATTTGATGTAATCATTCTTGATAACCGCTGTACTACTACTACACCATGTATACGATGAGCGTTTTGCTCCTTTTTCTTTCTCCTGTTTGATGTATTTCCTCAATATTTCAATAAACTTTATTTTAAACGGAAAAATAAATAAATAAATAAATAAATAAATAAAAACATTTCCTGGCCGGAATCCCGCTTTAATCACACATGTTTTTTATTAACCAAATTTCATTTAAATAATTGATTAGCTTTAATTAATTACACAATTGATCACATGTTTAATATGCACTAGTATATATTTGTAGTAAAGTTTTGTGCTTGTATAGCTATGACTAAGCACTGTTGAGAGTGTGAAATGCGTCAGATTTTTTATCCTGTACCCTGCTGTGGTTTGTATTTTTGTTATTTTGCGCAATAAAGACGTTTTTATTGGAGTGCGGCTGTCCAGATCTTCCCTCTTCTAATTACTATGCAAGCAGCTTTATAATTTGGAGCCTAAAATAAGGGGGATTTAGGTATGTTCCCTCCCCTCAAAGGCATTGCTTTAGGACATCCCAGATAGTCATTACTATGGTGCTCTGTGTCCCGTGATGTACGATAAAGAAAAACGGATTTTTAAAACAGCTTACCTGTAAAATCCTTTTCTTGGAGTACATCACGGGACACAGAGGTCCCTCCCCTCTTTTTCTGGGATCTTCATTGCTTGCTAAAAAACTAAGGTACTTCGTGTATGGGAGGGGTTATATGGGAGGAACCTTCTTACTATTGGTTGCCAGCGTCCAATCGCCTAAAGGTAGCATATAAACCCAGATAGTCATTACTATGGTGCTCTGTGTCCCGTGATATACTCCAAGAAAAGGATTTTACAGGTAAACTGTTTTAAAAATCCGTTTATTTCTTATAGGGATGAAGTTATTCAAACCAAATTTTTATACAAGGCTTACTATACTCCATGTCTCCTTTTTCGACTAAATAGGATACCCTCTGTTACTTGTTCAGCAGTGGATGGCACATTTTTATCATATCGTTTGGGAATGCCCGCTGATTAGAGCGTTTTGGTCAGAGGTCACTGCTTTTTTTAGGTCAATTTCTTTTTTACCCAACATTTGTAACTCTTTACAATGCCTTCTGGGCTAAATTGATGATGAGTCCCCCTCTAAAAACTCTCAACTCTTTTTACACCTAGTTTTATTTTATGCCATAAAATCGATAACTATGCATTGGAAATCCTCAGATCCCCAACTATAGCCTTTTGGCTTACTCTTGTGAATCAGGCTCTCCCGCTATCAGGGCAGCCATCAAAAATTTTTGGGCCCCTTACACAGCTTTAGGCCTTTAAACGGGTGACCCCGCCCCCCTCTGACACCATAGGGAAGCCATGGGAAAGTCCCTGTGGCGTCAGAGGGGGCGGGGTCACCCGGGTACGTCACCGGGTGGCCCCACCCTCAGTTATATAAGAACTGTCAAAGGTGATGAAGCGTCACACAGCGGGATCCTCCCATGGAGGAGGATCGGTGATAATTTTTTTTTTTTCTTTTTCGGTCCGTCGGCGGAGCAATATAAGAAGATGAATAGACATCGTGGGACATTTTTATTGTTTTAATAAAGGACTTTTCCCAAGCTGTGTCTTTTTTTTTTTTTTGTTTTTTTTTAACATTTTGACACTTTTTTTGGGAAATGGTAGGGGTACATTTCTACCCTATTACAATTTCACACAGGGGGAGGCCAGGATCTGGGGGTCCCCTTGTTAAAGGGTGCTTCCAGATTCCGATAAGCCCCCCGCCCGCAGACCCCCACAACCACCGGGCAAGGGTTGTGGGGATGAGGCCCTTGTCCCCATCAACATGGGGACAGGGTGCTTTGGGGGGCTACCCCAAAGCACCCTCCCCAGGTTGAGGGCATGTGGCCTGGTACAGTTCAGGAAAGGGGGGGCGCTTTCTCATCCCCCCTCTTTTCCTGCGGCCTGCCAGGTTGCGTGCTCAGATAAGGGTCTGGTATGGATTTTGGGGGGACCCCTACACCATTTTTAGAAAAAAATTGGCGCAGGGTTCCCCTTAATTTCCATATCAGACCCGAAGGGCCTGGTATGGATTTTAGGAGGACCCTCACGCATTTTTTTTTTTTTTTTAAATTTTGGTTCGGGGTTCCCCTTAATATTCATACCAGACCCAAAGGGCCTGGTAATGGACTGGGGGGGTTGAAATCCCATACTCTTTTTTTTTCAATGATTTTTTTCTATATTGCCGAGACCCGACAATTCATTACAGCCGCGATCAGTTTTAAATGACATTTTTTCCTTCAGAAATGTCATTTTGCTGTGGTACTGTTCTAAACATGGGAAAAATGCGCCACTTTACAGGCATACTATAGACACCCTCTCAGGCACAATATTTAAAGGAATATTTCGTTTTTATTGTTTCACTTTAACCATTAAAAAAATCACTGCTCCCGAAAAAACGTCTGTTTTTAAAAAAAAAATGTTGCATTGATACATGTCTCCTGGGGCAGGACCCAGGTCCCCAAACACTTTTTATGGCAATAACGTGCATATAAGCCTTTAAAATTAGCACTTTTGATGTATGGTGATATATGAGCACTGTTTGCTTGTTTTTTCCTTTGTGACAGTTTATATACAATCTTTTTGTATGTACAATAAAAATGTACCTTAAAAAAAAAAAAAAAAAAAACCTCTCTCACATCTCATCCATCAGTACCAAAACTCAGGAATCCTGCTATAAGTTCCTCTTTCGGTGGTACCGAATGCCAAACCGCTTGGCAAACATTTTTCCCCAGGGCAGACTCTTAAGCCCTGTACACACGAGCGGACTTTTCGACCGGACTGGCCTGACGGACTGAATCCAGCGGACAATCCAAAGGTGTGTGGGCTTCATCGGATCTTCAGCGGACTGTTTACAAATAAATATCTGAAAAGTGTGGCATGCTTTTGTATTCAGCCCCCTGGGTCAATACTTTGTAGAACCACCTGTCACTGCAATTACAGCTGCAATTTTTTTTGGGTATGTATCTACCAGCTTTGCACATCTAGAGTGAAATTTTTGCTCATTTATCTTTGCAAAATGGCTCAAACTTTGGATGGAGAGCATCTGTGAACAGCAATTACAGATTCTCAATTGGATTTAGGTCTGGACTTTGACTGGGCGATTCTAACACAAGAATATGCTTTGATCTAAAAGATTCCATTGTAGCTCTGGCTGTATTTTTAGGGTTGTTGTCCTGCTAGAAGGTGAACCTCCGCCCCAGTCTCAAGTCTTTTGCAGACTCCTAACAGGTTTTGTTCTAAGATTGCCCTGTATTTGACTCCATGCATCCTCCCATTAACTCTGCTTCCCTGTCCCTGCTGAAGAAAAGCATTCCCACAACATGATGCTGCCACCACTATTTTTAATGGTGGCGATGGCGTGTTCAGGGTGATGTGCAGTTTTAGTTTTCTGCCACACATAGTGTTTTTTGTTTTTAGGCCAAAAAGTTCAATTTTGGTCTCATCTGACCAGAGCACCTTCTTCTACATGTAGCACCCTGATGTTCAGGCAGGGTTGCTATCAAATTTAGTTGCCAGGCGATAGTTGCCTTGGCCAATTGTTAGGAGATCAATTAAATCTGGACTTGTTGCACCCTTTCTCTTCTGTCACTAGGTGGCACTATGCTAGTGACATTAGATAAGACAGGGGCTTTGCAAGCTCAGACATGAATGGATGGGGTGTCTCAGCCAATGGGCAGGGACACTTTGGTCCCTTGGCCTGCTAGGAAAGCCTATTTATTTGGGTGGAGTAAGGTGATCGGGGTTCAGCGCCACCTGGATGGCTGTCTGGGTGGACGTGTGTTGTGCTGCCCCGGGCTGCTAGGCCAGAAGCCTGAGGCCTATCCCGGGGACATTTGGCTGCTAGGCTGCCTGAGGGCCTTTCCAGAAGCGGGAGAGCAGCGTAGAGTTGCGATTGCTGGCTTGCAGTCCAACCAGAAGTAGTGGTTCAGCCAGACGGGGAACCAGCTGTGGTCGGAGGTAGAAGGGGAAGCTGTCGCCAATATTTTTGGACTATATATTTATATTTTTATTTCTATTTTATTATTAATTTTTAATTATTGGTTCACAGGATGTGTGTGTGGGTGGTTGCTTAACCCTGGGAGGGCGCGCAGTGACGTCCTCCCAGAATCCTGCTTTCGGGCGCCCCCGAGAACATCCGTGACCCGGCGCATCATGGTAAACGGCCGCATATCGCGGCCGTTTACCAGGTGATCGCTCCGTCAAATGATGGAGCGATTACATGTAAACAAACCGACGTGATTTACGTTTCCTCCCTCCCCTCTCCGTCCAGTGTGAGGGGAGAGATCGGTGGCAGCAGTGCTGTGGGCTGGATGTGTAGTGCCCACAGCGCTGCTCAGTGACAGATCCATCCATTCTCAGCCATGCATACCCATCCATACTCTGCATACCCAGCCATGCATACCTATCCATAGCCATGCATACCCATCCATGCTTGGCATACCCATCCATGCTCGGCATACCCATCCATACTCGGCATACCCATCCATACTCGGCATACCCATCCATACTCGGCATACTCATCCATACTCGGCATACTCATCCATACTTGGCATACTCATCCATGCTCGGCATACCCACCCATACTCGGCATACCCATCCATACTCGGCATACCCATCCATGCTCAGCATACCCATCCATGCTCAGCATACCCATCCATTCTCAGCATACCCATCCATACTCCGCACACTCTGCATACTCATCCACCCATCCATGCTCTGCATACCCATCCATACTCGGCATACTCATCCATACTCGGCATTCTCATCATACCCATCAATACTCGGCATATCCATCAATACTTGGCATATCCATCCATACTCGGCATACTCATCCATCCATCCATGCTCTGCATACCCATCCATCCATCCATGCTCACCCATCCATGCTCTGCATACCCATCTATATTCTGCATACTCATCCATCCATCCATGCTCAGCATACCCATCCATGCTCAGCATACCCATCCATACTCTGCATACCTATCCATACTCTGCATACCCATCCATACTCTGCATGCTCACCCATCAATACTCTGCATGCTCACCCATCCATGCTCGGAATACCCATCCATGCTCGGCATACCCATCCATGCTCTGCATACCCATCCATCCATACTCACTCATCCATACTCACCCATCGATACTCAGCATACTCATCCATCCATCCATCCTCACCCATCCATACACAGCATACTCATCCTTCAATGCTCACCCATCCATACTCAGCATACTCATCCATCTATCCATACTCGGCATACTCAGCCATCCATCCTCATCCATACTCAGCATACTCATCCATCCATCCATGCTCAGCCATCCATCCTCAGCAATACTCATCCATCCATGCTCAGTCATCCCAGCCATAATTAGCCGTACCCAGCCATACTCGGCATACCCATCCATACTTGGCATACCCATCCATACTCGGCATACCCATCCATACTCGGCATACTCATCCATACTCGGCATACTCATCCATACTCGGCATACTCATCCATACTCGGCATACTCATCCATGCTTAGCATACCCACCCATACTCGGCATACCCATCCATACTCGGCATACCCATCCATGCTCAGCATACCCATCCATACTCCGCACGCTCTGCATACTCATCTATCCATCCATGCTCAGCATACTCATCCATACTCTGCATACTCATCCATCCATCCATGCTCTGCATACCCACCCATACTCGGTATACCCATCCAAACTCGGCATTCTCATCATACCCATCCATACTCGGCATATCCATCCATACATGGCATATCCATCCATACTCGGCATACTCATCCATCCATCCATGCTCTGCATACCCATCCATCCATCCATGCTCATCCATCCATGCTCTGCATACCCATCCATGCTCAGCATACCCATCCATGCTCAGCATACCCATCCATGCTCACCCATCCATACTCATCCTTCAATGCTCACCCATCCATACTCAGCATACTCATCCATCCATCCATACTCAGCATACTCAGCCATTCATCCTCATCCATACTCAGCAATACTCATCCATCCATGCTCAGCCATCCCAGCCATAATTAGCCATACCCATCCATACTCAGCTGTACCCAGCCATACTCAGCCGTACCCAGCCATACTCAGCCGTACCCAGCCATACTCAGCCGTACCCAGCCATACTCAGCCATACTCAGCCTTCCCCAGTCATACCCAGTCATACTCAGTCATACTTAGTCGAACTCAGACGTACCCAGCCATCCCATCTATACGCAGCCATACTCAGCCATACCCAGCCGTACCCGGCCATACTCATTCAAGCTCAACCATCCCCATCCACGGCTCATCCATCCCCATTCATGCTCATCCATGCAACATCAGTTGTCGATGCCACATCCATGCCACTACAGTGCCTCACAAAAGTGTAAGAGGTAGTCAAATTAGATTTGAAACTTATGTCCTTAGAACACCTGATGATGCTCCCTGTATGTTGGTCCTCTGTATGTGGCCATGCTGTGGAAAAGTCTCTCACATGTGGTATCGCCGTACTCAGGAGTAGGAGAATCTCATCTGGGGTGTAATTTTTGGTATGTACATGCTATGTGTTAGAAATACTGTGTAAATGGACAACGTTGTGTAAAAAAAAAAAAATGCATTTTCATTTTCTTTACACATTTTCCAATAACTTGTAGAAAAAAATGACATGTTCAAAAGACTCGATATGCCTCATAGATTATACATTGGGTTGTTTTCTTTCCAAAATGGGGTCATTTTTGGAGCGTTTCCATTGTCCTGGTTCTCCAGGGCCTTCAAAAGTGTAAGAGGTAGTCAAGAAATTATATGTGTAATTTATGCTCAAAGAACGCCTGATGGTGCTCCCTGCATGTTGGACCTCTGTATGTGGCCACACTGTAAAAGTCTCACATGTGGAATCGCCGTACTCAGGAGGAGTAGTAGAATGTGTTTTGGGGTGTAATTTGAGGTATGCATGTGCTGTGTGTGAAAAATAACCTGCTAATATAACAATTTTGTGAAAAAAAAATCTTGATTTTTCAAAAGAATTGTGGGAAAAAATTACAACTTCAAAAAACTCACCATGCCTTTTACTAAACACCTTGGAATGTCTGCTTTACAAAAAGGGTCATTTTGGGGGGTATTTGTACTTTTCTGGCTTGTTAGGGTCTCAAGAAATTAGATAGGCCGTCAGTACTTCAGGTGTGATCAATTTTCAGAGATTGGCACCATAACTTGTGGACTCTATACCTTTCACAAAGACTAAATAATATACACAGATTTGGGTTATTTTTACCAAAGATATGTAGCGGTATAAATTTTAGCCAAAATATATGAAGAAAAATTACTAATTCGCAAAATTGTATAACAGAAACAAAGAAAAATGCATTTTTTACTGAATTTTCGGTGTTCTTTCTTTTATAGCGCAAAAAATAAAGAACCCAGCGTTGATTAAATACCACCAAAAGAAAGCTCTATTTGTGTGAAAAAAAGGAAAAAAATTTCATATAGGTACAGTGTTGCATGACTGATTAATTGTCATTCAAAATGTGAGAGCACTAAAAGCTGAAAATTGGTCTGGTTGTTAAGGGGGTTTAAGTGCCCAGTATTGACAGAAAAACACAGAATTGTTGACATTTTTGCAGATTTATTAAAAAAGAAAAACTGAAATATCACATGGTCCTAAGTATTCAGACCCTTTGCTCAGTATTTAGTAGAAGCACCCTTTTGATCTAATACAGCCATGAGTCTTTTTGGAAAAGATGCAACAAGTTTTTCACACCTGGATTTGGGGATCCTCTGCCATTCCACCTTGCAGATCCTCTCCAGTTCTGTCAGGTTGGATGGTAAACGTTGGTGGACATCCATTTTTAGGTCTCTCCAGAGATGCTCAATTGGGTTTAAGTCAGGGCTCTGGCAGGGCCATTCAAGAACAGTCACAGAGTTGTTGTGAAGCCACTCCTTCATTATTTTAGCTGCGTCCTTAGGGTCATTGTCTTGTTGGAAGGTAAACCTTCGGCCCAGTCTGAGGTCCTGAGCACTCTGGAGAAGGTTTTCGTCCAGGATATCCCTGTACTTGGCCGCATTCATCTTTCCCTCGATTGCAACCAGTCTTTTTTTGAAACCGCGTGTCGGCGTTACTGGCCGCCGCCATCTTGGTAGAGTACAGACTCGACCGGTCGGAAGTGAGGTATCCGACGAGGGGAAGGCACTAGGAAAGGCGCATCATTTCCGATCGGAAGTGGCGCAGAGGAAGAAGGGAGGAGCGGTCCTGGTGCCTATATTCCGGTTCCTGTCGGACACAACGGCGTTTTTTGACTCCGGAACCTACGTTCGTAAGAGCCACCGATCGGAGCAGCACCACTATGGATTCTGTGGCAGCTGCATGTGGGACAGGCACAAGCACCAGCAAGGCCCAGGTAAGAGGGTATAGAGAACTATACTGGTTACTTTGGTGCCCCTCTCACAAATGTTTTTTCCCCCTTGGTGGCTGGGGCCTCTCTGGGCACATGGGGTTATCTGCTGTTCCACCTGTGCACCTGTGGTGAGTCCGTTAGGAGAAAGCTTTGGCTTAATTGAATGCTGGTGTTTTTTCTCTTTTTTGTAATTTTTTTCTGGCAGGCTAAGAGCTCTGAACCAGCTATTAAAAAGAGATGCCCCTCATGTAAAACAAAGTTACTGGAGGGTTGGAAGAAGACTTTATGCCAAATTTGCATTGACTCCTTAGTCAAGGAAGAGGCTTCTTCTGCATGCAGCGACATAATCGCATCAGTTAAGAAAGAGCTAGATGCTACTATACAGGCTTTTCGCTCTTCTCTTGTAACACCAGCATTAAGTCAGGCAACTACCTTGGACCCCTCTCAGGACTCACACTTAACCCCAACGGTAGAGGCTGAGGCTGGCCCGACTGCCCAAAGGGGGCATTCCCCCTCATACTCTGGAGAAGAGGAGGAGGAAGAGGCAAATGCACCTTCCAGATACAAACTGTCCTTGGAACAAGTAGACAGTCTGTTGAAAGCAATTTATGCAACATTGGGAATGGAGGAAGAAAAAAGAGTTATAGCTGCACGATAGAATGTATGAAGGGCTTAGTGAAGCAACAGGTCGCACTTTCCCTGTACATTCGGTAATCTCGGAGACCATTAAGAAAGAATGGGCTGACCCAGAGAGAAAACCCTTTTTCCCAAGAGCTCACAAGAGGCGTTTTCCCATTTAATGATAATCCTGGGTCACTTTGGAATAAAGTCCCAAAGTTGGATGCAGCTTTTTCCCAAGTATCCAGATCAACAGATCTGGCATTTGAGGACATGGGTACTTTGAAGGATCCTATGGATAAGAAGGCGGACCAACAGCTTAAAAAAGCCTGGCAGTCCATTATAGGGAATCTTAAGGCTGCTATGGCTATGACCTGTGTCTCCAGAAATATGGAGTTCTGGCTGAATCAGCTAAAAGCACATATTATAGCTGATTCACCCAAACAGGAGATTCTAGATTCCTTCCCAACCCTTACAGCAGCTGTAGCATATATTTCTGACGCCTCTGCAGATTCAATAAGAATGTCAGCTAGATCAGGGGCCCTGACCATTGCAGCTAGGGGAGTGTTATGGCTGAAGACATGGCCTGGGGACGCAGCTTCCAAAAATAAGTTATGTGGAGTTCCATTTTTGGGAGATCAGCTATTTGGTCCCGAACTAGAGTCTATTTTGGATAGAACAGCTGATAAGAAGAAATCCTTTCCTGTCTAAAAGAAAAAGCAGCCAGTTAGGCGGTTTTTTCTACCTCAAAAAAAATCAGGAAAAGAGTAACAGGCCCCAAGAAAAAAGAAAGAATTGGGCGGCGCAGAGAGGAAAAGGCAAAGGAAATGTCCTTTTCAATCCTCCTACACAGGCCAATAAAACACAATGGCTTGGTGGTGCCTGTGGGAGGAAGGCTTCAAAAATTCCTTCCTCTTTGGGCAAACATAACAAAAAACCCTTTTATTTTGGATTTAATAGCCCAGGGATACAAGATAGAGCTGTTGAACCTTCCTCCAGAGAGGTACTCTGTAACAAGTCTGCCAAAAGACACAACAAAAGCCCTAGCCATGAAGAACCTGTTAGGGGATCTGATAAAACAGGGTGTTGTGGTTCAGGTGCCTCCGGAGGAAGATTGCCAGGGGTTCTATTCCCATATCTTTCTGATATAGAAACCATCAGGAAGCTTTGGGCTCATCCTCAATTTAAAACCGTTAAACAGGTCAGTCCAATACAGGCGATTCCGCATGGACTCCATCTTTTCGGTAAGAGATCTCTTAAGGGATGCATACCTGCATGTACCTATAGCTGCTCAGTCCCAGAGATACCTAAGGCTGGCAGTAAATATGGGGAGGGAGGTTCTGCACCTTCAATTCAGGGCCCTCCCGTTTGGTCTATCTTCCGCCCCTCGAATATTTACCAAAATTATGGCGGAAGCCCTAGCTTCCCTCCGGCTACAAGGGATTGCGGTCATCCCTTACCTGGATGACCTCCTTTTCTTTGCCCCTTCCAGGGAAAGGTTACAGGAGGATTTGATCAAGGCTCGCAGTCATCTGGAGGCCTTAGGTTGGATTATAAACATCCAAAAATCAAATTTCAATCCAGCACAAAGAGTCCAATTTCTAGGGTATCTGATAGACTCAGTGGATCAAAAGATCTTTCTTACAGAAGAGAAGAAAGTGAAGGTATTGCATGCAGTATCCAGCCTTCAGACGAACCTGGACGTATCTGTCAGAAGGATTATGTCAGTACTGGGAACCTTGACCTCAACTATGCCGGCCATTCAATGGGCCAGACTCCATTTCAGACCCCTTCAGAGTTTTCTCTTAAAGATCTGGGATCACAGTCCAGAAGCTTTAGACTTAAAGGTAAAGCTTCCCACCAGGGTAAAAAGGACCCTTTGGTGGTGGAGAAATCAGGCAGTGCTGTCAAGGGGTTTACTCTGGTCCTTCCCAACAGAGAGAAGGATAACGACAGATGCCAGCAGTTGGGGATGGGGAGCACACTGGGGTCAAGACATAGCTCAGGGAGTTTGGTCCCCAGTGGAAGCAGGAAGGTCATCAAATTGGATGTAGTTAAAGGCAGTCGCTCTCTAGCCTTGGTTGCCTTCTCTCCAAACCTTCAGGGGTCCCATGTGCAGATATTGTCAGACAACGCCACCACAGTGGCATACCTGAACAAACAAGGGGGCACAAGGAGCGGGACTCTTCTATTGCTATCTTCAGAGATCCTAGAATGGGCAGAGAGTCATCTACTTTCCCTGTCAGCAGTACATCTCAAGGGCACGCTAAATGGAGTAGCAGACTTCTTGAGCAGACAAAAGATTCAGGAGGCAGAGTGGAGTCTGAATCCAGAAATATTCACTCTAATAACCCAGAAGTGGGGATGCCCGCAGGTGGATCTATTCGCATCAAGAGAAAATGCTCAGCTCCCTCAGTTCTTCTCTCTGCACCAAGACAACGGATCGATAGGGATAGATGCCCTGGCACATCCTTGGAATTTTCAGCTGGGTTATGCCTTCCCCCCTTTTCAGCTAATTCCTTTAGTATTGAGGAAGATACAGAAGGAGAAGGTGTCGGTAATCTTGATCACGCCTTACTGGCCAAAAAGGGCCTGGTTTTCCTCCATTCTACTAATGTCAGTCAAACCATTCTGGCAGCTTCCCCTCAGACAGGACTTACTACTTCAAGGTCCAGTGTATCATCCGGATATAGCAAGACTAGGTCTCACTGCTTGGTATCTGAGGAACAGCTGTTAAAAAACAAGGGTTTGTCAGAGCCTCTAGTATCCACTTTACTTGCTAGTAGAAAGAAGGTGACTAGAGATATCTACGCTAAAGTTTGGAAAGTCTACAACTCTTGGTGTCGCTCGGCAAACTGAAATTTAGAAGACATTGTTTCGGTTCTGGAATTTCTGCAGAAGGGGGTGGACAAAGGGCTGGCAATTAGCACTCTTATGCCCCGTACACACGGTCGGATTTTCCGATAGACAACGTCCGATCGGAGCGTGTTGTCGGAAATTCCGACCGTGTGTGGGCTCCATCGGACATTTTCCATCGGATTTTCTGACACACAAAGTTGGAGAGCAGGAGATAAAATTTTCCGACAACAAAATTCGTTGTCGGAAATTCCGATCGTGTGTACACAAAGAGATCAAAGCTATTGGCCACTGCCCCGTTTATAGTCCCGACGTACATGTTTTACGTCACCGCGTTTAGAACGATCGGATTTTCCGACAACTTTGTGTGACCGTGTGTATGCAAGACAAGTTTGAGCCAACATCCGTCGGAAAAAATCCTAGGATTTTGTTGTCGGAATGTCCGAACAAAGTCCGACCGTGTGTACGCCCTATTAAAGTACAAGTGGCTGCCCTAGGAGTATACCTGGATCAACCTATTTCCTCAGTTCCGTTGGTCACAAGATTCTTTAGGTCACTTACTAGATCCAGACCAGTTCCCACTAGACACTTTCCAAAATGGGACTTGACAGTGGTCTTACAAGTACTTACAAAAGATCCTTTTGAACCGTTACAGTCAATCTCTTTAAAGAATTTAACTCTGAAGACGGTATTTTTAGTTGCAGTTATGACTGCGAGAAGAATTGGAGAACTTCATGCTCTTTCAGTTAAAGAGCCCTTTATGTCGATTTACCCAGACAGGATTGTGCTTAGAACAGATCCTGCGTTTTTACCAAAGGTGGCATCAGTCCATAACATGTCGCAGGAAATCATCCTGCCAACTTTTTGTTCAGATCCTTCAGGAAGTAAGGAAGAATTATTTCATAAGTCAGATGTAAGAAGAACTTTATTACATTACTTAGAAAAAACAAGGGACTTCAGGTCTTCGGACTCTTTATTTGTTTTGTTTTCTGGCATCAGAAAAGGAAGGCAAGCTTCAAAGGGGTCAATTGTCAGATGGTTAAGATTGGCTATTTCAGAAGCTTATGTCCAGTCGGGTTTGTCTCCTCCTCAGGGAGTACGAGCACACTCTACTAGAGCTCTAGCCACTACATGGGCAGAAAAAGCTGGTGCCACCCCAGACCAAATTTGTAAGGCGGCTACGTGGTCAAGTTATCTTACGTTTGTCCGTCACTACAGATTGGATCTTCTGTCAGCTGGTGATCAGGTATTTGGCAGAAAGGTCCTGCAGGCTGTTGTCCCTCCCTAGTTGGTAAGTCTCGATTATCCTCTCATGTGCTGTCCTGAATGAAGATAAGGGAAAATTCAAGTTAGACTTACCGGTAACTTGTTTTCCAAGAGTCTTTCAGGACAGCAAACTACCCGCCCTTCATGTTTATATATACATATTTATACGTATATGGAAGTGTGTGTGTGTGTGTGTGTGTGTGTGTGTGTATATATATATATATATATATATATATATATGTGCTGTGAATTAACCGTATTGATTATGTGTTCCAGCTTGGGCCGGAGGTACTCTACTACAACTGACGAGCTGTGGAGAGGAGCCGCCTTTTAAAATGTGGTGGAGTTTGTGTTTCCTGTTTCCTAGTGGGTGGAGCCACTCTCTCATGTGCTGTCCTGAAAGACTCTTGGAAAACAAGTTACCAGTAAGTCTAACTTGAATTTTTTTTGTTTTCCTCAACAGTTTCCTTCCACGCCACAGGAATGGCAGACTGTGGCCTCCCACTTTGCCCAGCGGTGGGACTTTCCTAACTGCGGAGGGGCTATTGATGGGAAACACATCCACATCATCCCACCACCCAACTCGGGGTCGTACTATTATAATTATAAGGGGTTCAATAGTATTGTGATGTTGGCGGTGGTGTCGGCTAATTATGAGTTCCTGTATGTGGACGTGGGGAAGAATGGCCGGATGTCCGATGGTGGAGTCATCGCCCAGACGGAGTTTTACAGGCGTCTCCAGAATGGCAGCTTGGACTTGCCACCTCCAGAAGAGAATGTGGAAGGACTCGTCTTTGTTGCGGATTAAGCATTTTTGCTGGGGGACCATCTTATGCGGCCATTGCCGATGAGGACTCTCACCCCGGACCAGAGGGGTTTTAATTACCGGCTGGCCAGAGCCAGAAGAGTGGTGGAGAACACATTTGGAATCGTGGCCAGCCGGTTCCGCCTATTTCTGACACCCATACATATGGTGGAGTATAAACGGAATCATATTATCCTGGCGTGCTGTGTTCTACATAACTTTTTACGTCAACATTCTGCAAACTATGCTGGCTCAGTTGGGCCTGAGGCCGGAATGATAAATGAAACAACCCTGACGGCGCATGAAAGTGGCCGTCCTGGCTTGCCCTCCCTGAGTGCCCGTGATGTCCGGCTAAGATACCTTGAGTTCTTTGCAGGTAGGGGGGCAATCAATATGCCAGACAATGTGTGAAACCTTTATCAAATAAAAAAAAAATCAGCAAATCTTTGGTGACATTTACTGCTTGTGTTTTGTTTAGCTGACCCTGTCAGAAATGTGGTGAGTCGTGAAAATGGCATGATTGTGTAACCTTACAAAGCACTGTTGGGTGTTATTTACTAAAGGCAAAGACACTTTGCACTACAAGTGCACTTGAGTATTTTGCAGCTCTCATTTGTTTTTGAAAATGAAGAAAGACCAGAAAAATTTTTTTTTTTCTTTTTTAAATTTTCAAAACTTTGTGACAAAAAGGTGTGAGGTCTGCAAAATACTATACCTCTCAGCAAATAGCTTGGGGTGTCTACTTTCCAAAATGGGGTCATTTGGGGGGGTTTGTGCCACCTGGGCATTCCATGGCCTCCGAAACTGTGATAGGCAGTGAAGAGTGAAATCAAAAATTTACGCCCTTAGAAAGCCTGAAGGCAGTGCTTGGTTTTCGGGGTCCCGTACGCGGCTAGGCTCCCAAAAAGTCTCACACATGTGGTATCCCCGTACTCAGGAGAAGCAACAGAATGTATTTTGGGGTGTAATTTCACATATTCCCATGGCATGTTTGAGCAATATATCATTTAGTGACAACTTTGTGCAAAAAAAAAAAAAAATTGTCTCTTTCCCGCAACTTGTTTCACAATATAAAATATTACATGGACTTGACATGCCTCTCAGCAAATAGCTTAGGGGGTCTACTTTCCAAAATGGGGTCATTTGGGGGGGGGGGTTGAACTGTCCTGGCATTTTATTCACAACATTTAGAAGCTTATGTCACACATCACCTACTCTTCTAACCACTTGAAGACAAAGCCCTTTCTGCCACTTTTTGTTTACATGAAAAAAATATTTTTTTTTTGCAAGAAAATTACTTTGAACCCCCAAACATTATATATTTTTTTAAAGCAAATGCCCTACAGATTAAAATGGTGGGTGTTTCATTTTTTTTTTCACACAGTATTTGCGCAGCGATTTTTCGAATGCATTTTTTGGGGAAAAAACACACTTTTTAAAATTTTAATGCACTAAAACACACTATATTGCCCAAATGTTTGATGAAATAAAAAAGATGATCTTAGGCCGAGTACATGGATACCAAACATGACATGCTTTAAAATTGCGCACAAACGTGCAGTGGCAACAAAATAAATACATTTTTAAAAGCCTTTAAAAGCCTTTACAGGTTACCACTTTAGATTTACAGAGGAGGTCTACTGCTAAAATTACTGCCCTCGATCTGACCTTCACGGTGATACCTCACATGCTTGGTGCAATTGCTGTTTACATTTGACGCCAGACCGACGCTTGCGTTCTCCTTAGCGCGAGAGCAGGGGGGGACAGGGGTGCTTTTTTTTTTCTTTATTATTTTTTTTCTTTTTTATCTTATTTTTAAGTTGTTCCTTTCATTTTTTTAAAATTATTTTTATTGTTATCTCAGGGAATGTAAATATTCCCTATGATAGCAATAGGTAGTGACAGGTACTCTTTTTAAAAAAAAAATTGGGGTCCATTAGACCCTAGATCTCTCCTCCGCCCTCAAAGCATCTGACCACACCAAGATTGGTGTGATAAAATGCTTTCCCAATTTCCCAATGGCGCTGTTTACATCCGGCGAAATCTAAGTCATAAAATGCTCATAGCTTCCAGTTTCTTAAGCCATAGAGATATTTGGAGCCACTCTGGTCTCTGATCAGCTCTATGGTCAGCTGGCTGAATCACCGGCTGCATTCTCAGGTTCCCTGTTGAGACAGGAGAGCCAGAGAAAAACACAGAAGATGGTGGGGGGGGGGCATTCCCTCCCACTGCTTGTAAAAGCAGTCTAGAGGCTAATTAGCCACTAGTATTGCCTTTACATGAAAGCCGACCGTTGGCTGAAAAGAATGATACCAAGATGATGCATAAACCTGCAGGCATCATTCTGGTATAACCACTCAAAGTTGTGAATGGCGTACCTGAAGACAAAAAAATGGTTAACAATAAAACAAAATAAACAATAAAGTATAAAAAATTGCATACCTGAAAAGCAAACATGATAAAACATAATAACAATAAAACATTGCAGAATAGAATACAGTAAAAAAGAGCAGAACAATAGAGAGAGAATAGAGAGAGAGAGAGAACAATAAAACGACAACTATTTTTTTTTATTTTATATTTTTTTTGTTTTTTTTTTTACACTTTTTTTTTTGTAACTGTAACTTTTATAACTGTAACCGGTTCCAGGTTCGGGTCTCTCAAAATGCGATGGCATCTTGGGAGACCCTGTGAAAGTGTGTCCTAGTCTGTGCAATGCTGTACCCTACGCTAATACTCAACTAGTGAATGGTAGCGTTCAAAACATTCACCAATGCAAAGACCAAGTGTTACTGCAGTGCTGGTTTGACTACGACCGGGGTGTACTAGGCCGCTGGTGCTTGCCAGTTCCCCAAAACGCTACCAAAAAAACTGTTAGCGATCGCAGGGATCAGGCCTGACTCTGCGAACGCTGCAGTTATGTGTTTAGTGTTTTGTAAGTGACAGTGATCGATCGATACTGCACTTGGGTGAGCTGGGCTAGGCCAGGCGGAGGGGCAAAACGCAGGTGCTAGCAGGTATCTGGGCTGATCCCGCTAACACTGCGTTTTTGGGAACCCTAAACTGCTGGAGACACTAGTATAGATTTGATCGGATCACATATTGATCCGTTCAGATACTATACCACTAAGGGAGGTGTACGGCGCGTGCGTGGGTGTTAGCGCTACTGGCACTAACCTGACGCTGCCTGGGGCTGGTGCTTGCCAGTTCACCAAAACGCTACCAAAAAAAACTGTTAGCGATCACAGGGATCATGCCTGACTCTGCGAACGCTGCAGTTATGCGTTTAGTGTTTTGTAAGCGACAGTGATCGATCGATACTGCACTTGGGTGGGCTGGGCGGAGGGGCAAAACGCAGGTGCTAGCAGGTATCTGGGCTGATCCCGCTAACACTGCGTTTTTGGGAACCCTAAACTGCTGGGGACGCTAGTATAGATCTGATCGGATCAGATATTGATCCGTTCAGATACTATACCACTAAGGGAGGCGTATGCTGCGTGCGTGGGTGTTAGCGGTACTGGCGCTAATCTGACGCTGCCTGGGGCCACGCATATCACCGCTGGGCGATCAGGGGGCTAAACTTTTATTGGGTAATAAATGGCGGGTGCCCTGACACTATAAAAAATAAATGAACTAACCAGCGTCACCCGTAACAGTTATACGGTGATCAGTGGTGAAAGGGTTAACTAGGGGGCAATCAAGGGGTTAAAATCTTTATTCAGTAGTATATGAGGGTCCCTGACGCTATAAAACGCTGATGGCGAACCTAAATATTTACCTCCCTAACTAGCGTCACCAGCGACACTAATACAGCGATCAGAAAAATGATCGCTTAGCGACACCGGCGATGGGGGGTGATCAAGGGGTTAAAACTTTATTAGGGGGGGTTAGGGGGGTACCCTAGACCTAAAGGGGGCTAACACTAACTGCCCTACCACACTAACTGTCACAAACTGACACCATGCAGTATTCAGAAAAAAAATAAAAAAATAAAAAAAACTACTTGGTGTCAGTGTGACCGGGGGGGGGAGGGGTGATTAGGGGGTGATCGGGGGGGATCGGGGGGTAAAGGGGGGTGTGCTTGGCATGTTCTACTGTGATGTGTTGTGTTGGTGCACTCACATTGCAGTCTTCTCTCCTTGGCGCCGGAACGGAAAATGCCGAGCCGAGGAGAGATGACATCACAGAGGCAGGGGAAGAATCTCATTGGCTGGGAGCGATCGCGAGGGGGGGCTACCCCCTCATCTCTAAACGCTCCCAGACCAAAGCCGACCGTGATTTTGCCTGCCCGTGCCATTCTGCCGCAGTATATCTGCGTTAGGCGGTCGGCAAGTGGTTAAAACCAACAAGGAAGACACAAATCTTGAACTTACAAAGTTCACATTTGGTAGAACTTGAAGGCAATATCAGACATGAGTATTTAGGAACTGTGTTTGATATTGCATTCAGATGGGGTGAAGTCACCCCTGGAAAAGCCAAATTTTGAAGATGCACACCAATTTACGAATGTCAACATGTGCTAGCTGCCATCACGGGGGATCAAGGGATGTGTTTTGGGGGAGCAACCCCTTCCTCTCAGCTACTTTATTATTGAGGAAGGGGTTGCACCCCCAAAACATGTCCATTGATCTCCCGTGATGGCAGATAGCACATGTTGACACACTGTGTGCATCTTCAAAATTTGGCTTTTCTACAATTTGCAAAACAATTTTAAAAGTGTAGTACACCATAAAAGAAAGGGCTTTGTAGGGGTTTTAAACTCTCCCCAAAACATCAATGATGTTCTTATTTTTTTGAAGAACATCATTGATGTTTCTTGTGATGTTTTCCAATGCAACATTACACCCCATGATCTCCCCAATCAGGATCTGTGCACTTTCCGAGGTGAAAGGATCAGGATCCACAACATCACGATCACCTAAAAAGAGAGGAACCCAAAAAAAAACATGTATTATAAATATGCCGGCATTCATCTCTTACCTGAGCCTGTGGTCGCAGACACTCACCTGTTGTGGTGACTAGTTCCACCACGTCTTCCTCCTCCTGCTCTTCTGGTGTTTGGGGGATTTCCCCTTCTTCCAGAGGTGGGGGGGGTCTCTGGACTCCTCGGATGAGGGGTGTCCTCCTAGTCTTTTCTCCCCTATGTGAAAAAAAAAAGTATACTTAGCACACAGATATTTGATGGCAGAACTATAAATATGAAACATTGCTTGGAAGTGGGATACAATTGTCTATTTTGGCTGAGTTCCAAGATGTAGAATTTTTAGTGTCCTTTGTCAAGCTTCAATACTTTACCTGTTTTCTACAAGCTTCACAGATGGAGACACCCCTATAGTATACACTGGAGCACCTGTGTGGGCCCCCCTAATAAAAAGGGTGTTCTTGTGTCCCACACTAGTGCTCCAACGTCCAGATGTGTAATCTGCTGCTGAGTGTCCTCTCCTTACACAGAATCTAAATTGCTATTTATTCTAGTAACAAACCCATCTACACAACCAAATTAGTTTCATACAAGTAGGCCCTAAAAAATGTGGTCCAATGCATATGGCAAAAAAAATGGTGTTTTATAGGCCGAAAGAAAAATGTTTGATACGAACGAATAATGTGCCCATGAACATTAAAGTTGCCATTTTAAACTGTACAACAGTTCCTAAAAGCACATGGAGCAGCACGAACGTAATAAACACAAAAAGAATAGGAACACAGCACAACTAATTACTTTTTTGCAGCACTCTCCGGATCTTTCTGTACTGCTCGTGTTCTCTTAATTTGAGGTCCGACCACCGCTTCCCGAGCTGATCTTTCGATCGTCGTACCCCGAAATTCCGGTGCAGACTCTTGACCACTTTCACCATGATCTTGGCCTTTCTGACATTGGGGTTTGGGTAAGGTCCATACTTTCCATCATAGTCGGCCCTCTTCAGGATGTCGACCATCTCCAACATCTCCCCAAAGGACATATTTGAGGCCTTAAATCTTCTTCTTGATCCAGACGTTTCAGGCTCCGGGCTTTCCTCCCCCTCCTCCTCGTTGCTATAATTAGCACGCACCTGCTGTGTCTCCGCCATGTGCTCTTCCCCCACTACGCCGAACGAAAAGGGGCTGGGAATAGACTAGAAAGAACGTCAGGGGCGGGCGGAACTACACGCATGTGCAGTGTGTATAAAGCGTAACACGCGTGCGTAGTACGTACGATCTGTGAGCGGAGGAAGGAGTATCGGAGGCGCCGATCGTGATAACGAAGGTAAGAGCCAAACTTGGGCCTATACTGCTTCTAGATTGAGGCCTATATTGTATCAAGATTAGGAGAGTTTTGCCTGACATTAGGCTTTGTCTTGTGTTGTGTCTTGCAGTGAAAATGGATATCTTGAAAGATGACGACTTTATGGCAATCTTCATTGACATGTTTAGGGAGCTGCCTTGTCTGTGGCAGATAAACCACCCACATTATAAGAACCAAACAAAGAAGAAGGCAGCACTGGATCAATTGCTGGAATTTGTGAAGACGGTGATCCCCACGGCAGACATCACCTTTGAAGATCCTAATTGGTGGCCTGAGGAGCACTTATCTAAGGGAGCACAAGAAGGTCCAGGATTCCCAGAGATCCGGAGCAGCAGATGACATCTATGTCCCAAGGATGTGGTACTATGACAGGCTGCATTTTCTGGCAGGTCAGACTGAACCCAGGTCATCACTCTCCAGTCTTCCTTCCACCCCAGCTGAGGCTTCTGACGCCCAACCTGGGCCTTCCAGGCAGCAACATGTGGAGGAGCCCAGCTTGAGCCAGGTATAGCATTTCTCTAAATATTTCTGGTTGTCCAATCAATGATGTTAACTAGATGTTAGTTTGGAGTACTAATTTCTGATTGTGATTGATGATGCAAAAACTAAAACCATGTCCCTTTTTCATACACAGAGAAGTCTCAGCCAGGAGGAGGCCGGGCCAAGCAGGCTGCCTGATATGCAGGTCCCTCCCCTACACCCGCAAAAACAAAGTGGCAGGAAGAGGAGTACCCTGGAGGAGGCTGCCATAGGCCTCTTTTGGAAGGCTACAGAGGCCCTGAGAAGCCCACACACTGTGGAGGAGGACTTTGCTTGCATAACTGCCTGCAAAATGAGGCAGATGGAGGAGGGACAACAACTCCTGTGTGAGTCCTTAATGTTGGAAGCTCTCAATAAGGGGTTGAGGGGCCAAATAACATCTGCTACCCACATTTGTGACCTCACACATGGTCCTCCTCCTCCTCCAGGTCCTACTACTCCTCCTCCTCCTCCAGGTCCTACTAGTCCTCCTCCTCCTCCAGGTCCTACTCCTCCTCCTGCCACATCTCCAACACCTGAGCCACGGCCAGGAAGGAACCGTGGAAAGAAGACCAGAAAGTGATGACCCTGGGTCCAGTCTGGTCTGGCAAAAGATGCAGCCTCTTGTGGTACCACAGCCTGGGGACACAGATGTCATCTGCTGCTTTCCGGATCTCTGGGACTTCTGGACCAGACTGCACTCCCTTAGATAAGGACTCCTCAGGCCACCAATTTTGATGTTAAAGAATTGATGTCTGCCCTGGGGGTCAAAGGCTTCACTAATTTCAGCTGTTTCTCCAGTGTTACCTCCCTCTTTGTTTGGTTCTGAGCCCTTAATAAAGGATTTTTTGTTTCAATTATACCCTCCTATGTGTGTTTTCCTTCAAAGGACAGTTTGTTTGTGAGGATTCAGGTACATTTCTAAAGTACAATGTGAAATTAACAAGGGACACCAACACCAAACAATCTCCTTGAGATTAAATAATATAAGATATCAATGGTGTTGTGGTAACTAAACACACAAAACACACACAAAAATATTATGGAGTAAAACTAAAAATAAAATAGAACAAAGATCAGCCTTGAAAAAAATACAAACCTAAAAAAAAAAAAAAAAACAGCCTTTAAAAAAAAAAAACAACCCAAAATTAATTTTGTCTGATGTGACAAATCCAAATATATTGAGGGAGTCCCGATAAATAATAAAGAAAGAAGTTTGTGAGAAGTCTGTGTGAATATGAGCAGCAAAACTACTTAATTCTTCTCACATTATAAAGAAGAAGAGAGTGCGCTGTATTAAACTATTTTTGACATTGCAGCGTGACGAAAGTGCTGTATCCATGCCGAAACGCTAATTTTACCCGACCGAGCTGTTCCGTCTCGGAATTTCTTCTGAGCATGCGTGGCACTTTGTACGTCGGAACAGGCCACACACAGTCGGAATTGACGCGATCGGATTTTGTTATCGGAAAATTTTATAGCCTGCTCTCAAACTTTGTGTGTCGGAAAATCCAATGGAAAATGTCCGATGGAGCCCACACACGGTCGGAATGTCCGACAACACGCTCCGATCGGACATTTTCCATCGGAAACTCCGTGTGTACGGGGCATAAGACTTAGGGAAAGGGGATATCAGCAGTGGCTCAATAATAGAGCCTTTGCGATAGCCTCTAAGAAAGAAAGATCACAACTGTTAAACGGGGAATAAGTATAGGAAGAAAAAGGATAGATTGATATCCGGTGCTGGAGTGATACTGGAGAATGATACGTCGGAACAGGCCACACACGGTCGGAATTGACGCGATCGGATTTTGTTATCGGAAAATTTTATAGCCTGCTCTCAAACTTTGTGTGTCGGAAAATCCAATGGAAAATGTCCGATGGAGCCCACACACGGTCGGAATGTCCGACAACACGCTCCGATCGGACATTTTCCATCGGAAACTCCGTGTGTACGGGGCATAAGACTTAGGGAAAGGGGATATCAGCAGTGGCTCAATAATAGAGCCTTTGCGATAGCCTCTAAGAAAGAAAGATCACAACTGTTAAACGGGGAATAAGTATAGGAAGAAAAAGGATAGATTGATATCCGGTGCTGGAGTGATACTGGAGAATGATATCTCTCATTGTACCCAAAATCCTGTGACTTTCGTCACGTTTTCATGGGAATTTAATTAAAAAGGATTGTCCCTAATTATCCACCAGTCCTTACTTGCTGATACTGGTTTGGCTCCCGTCCTGTCTACAGGATGTAGATTCTCTAGCCAATGCTCCCAAACTCTGGGTAACATTTTGTCCCCTAGCCTCTTTTCACACTCGAAATAGGACATGGTTACATGTCCAGTGCTCATATTGTCAGGGCTTGGCTCAGCCCTTCCTTCTCAAAGCTGGCCGCTCAGCTGTCGGCTAATTGCCAGCTCCTGTCCCTCCATATTGACTCACATGTTGATGATAATCCTGCTTGTCAGTCCTGCCTACTTAAGCCGTCCAGTCCAGATGATCTCTGCCTTCGCCTTGGTCACATCTCTGCTTGCTGTTCTATTACGCTCCTCTCTGGCTCCCTGACGTTTTGGCTTGTCTGACTATCCGTTCCGGTTCCTGAACTCTGGCTATGTTTTGACTACGTTTACTCTCTTTACCTTTTTTTATTATTATTATTAAACAAGTGTGATTTAACTGTACTTTGTCTCAGTCTGATTCATGATTCCTGACAGTAGACGAATGCCATGAATTCGGAAGATGCAGTCAATCCACTTGTTGGTAATATTTTTTTACAGATTGGATGAGTAGGATCACCACATGGATCAGTTTGCCATAGCGTTGCAAATGCTCCTGAGTCGCATGGCTCACCTGGAGTCTCCCACTG
The DNA here is from genome assembly GCA_037952925.1 of Lithobates clamitans. NCBI lineage: Eukaryota > Metazoa > Chordata > Amphibia > Anura > Ranidae > Lithobates > Lithobates clamitans. The sequence continues at coordinate 6,635,384 of JBBGZY010000765.1, forward strand.
TGGCTGCTCCGGTACAACCTGTGTTGCAGGCGGTCTCTGCTAGTGCTGCAGTTGCTGTGCACGCACCACCTTGAGTATTACCTCTATAAGAGGTATGTCTGCTTTCGCTCCGCTTCCCCAGCGATTTGGGGGCGATCCAGTCCAATGCAGAGGGTTTCTCAACCAGGTTGAGATCTACTTTGAGATGCTGCCCCAGGCGTTTCCCATGGACAGAAGCAAAATAGGTTTTGTGATATCTTTGCTTTTTGAGAGAGCCTTGGCCTGGGTAAACCCTCTATTCGAGATGCAAAAACACGTTGTTCTGGTTTACCCAGAGTTTGTGGCCTACTTTAAAGTGGTATTTGACGTTCCCGTGCACTCCACTTCTGCTGCCAAAAGCCTCATGTCCATCAAACAGGGTACGAGAACTGTTCCTGATTATGCCATTGACTTCCGTACTCTGGAAGCAGAGATTGCATGGAACAATGAGGCCCTCGTGGCTGCTTTTTCTCATGGTCTCTCAGATAACACCAAATGAGATAGCAGTCAGAGACATACCCACTGAGCTGGAGAGGTTGATCTCATTTGCCATTCTTATTGACTCTAGACTCCGAGAGAGACCTTCCTTTAAGGAGTGCTTGCGGAAGCCTCCTGTACCTTTTTGGCTCCGAGCTTTGCAGTCCCTCCCTCACCTCCCATGCCTCCTGGTACCGAGTCGGTCAGTGAAGGTGAACCCATCACTTGGACTTCACACGTCTCTCTGCGGATGAGAGAGCCCTTAGGAGGAGGGAAAGATTGTGCTTTTATTGTGACCAGGCAAGTCACTTGTTGAAGTCTTGTCCTACCTGTCCTGGGAACGCCCAAACATTGAGGTCCTGTCATGGCAGACCTTAGGTGGCGTTGTTTCATCCCCAATTATCCAGAAGGATAAGCCCATGGTTCTGGTTACCCTTTCTTGGGCTGAGTCTTCTGTCGAGATACAGGCTCTAATCGACTCTGGGGCTGCAGGCTTGTTCATTGATGCCTTTGTATCTAAGCACTCGATTATGCTGCAGCTGCATGCCACTCCACTTGTCATTGAGGCTCTTGACGGGAGACCTCTACAGCCTTCCCATGTAACTCATGAGACTGCTCCATTGTCCATGGCCGTAGGGGTTCTTCACCATGAGATAATTCAATTCCAAGTTATTTCCTAACCTAAATTTCCGCTGGTTATTGGTTATCCTAGGTTACAGAGGCACAACCCCGCTTTCGATTGGCTTCATGTTGAGGTTCTCCCCTGGTTGCCACAATGCAGTAAGACATGCTTTTAGAAGGTGGCTAAGGTCCTGTGCACCTCTTCACTCTCCTCCTTGCCGGAGGAGTACCGCGATTTTAGCAATGTCTTTGACAAAGGTCAAGCCGGTAGTTTGCCTCCACACCGGTCGTATGATTGCACAATTGACCTTCAACCTGGTGCCATACCCCCTCGTGGCCGGGCTTACCCTTTGTCGGTCTTGGAAGATGAGGCCATGGAGGAGTATGTTACAGACACACTTTCTAGAGGTTTCATCCGCAAATCTTCGTTTTCCTGCTGGTGCTGGTTTCTTCTTTGTGAAGAAGAGTGGTGAACTTATTATTATTATTATACGAGATTTATATAGCGCCAACAGTTTACTCAGCGCTTTACAATGTATAAGGGAGACAACACAATTACAGTACAATACAAAAGGTACAGGAGGGCCCTGCTCGTAGAGCTTACAATGTAAAGGGAGGGGGTGGTGGTACAAAAGGTAATAGCTGCAAAGAATGATTTGATGGGGGTGGCTCAGGGACAGATATGTGGGTGTGGGATAGGCTTCCCTGAATAAATGAGTTTTCAGGGATCTCCTAAAGGTGGACAGGGTAGGGGCTGATAGGACATACTGGGGCAGAGAATTCCAGAGGATGGGAGAGGCTCTGGAGAAGTCCTGAAGGCGAGCATGGGAGGAGGTAACAAGGGAGCTAGAGAGCAGGAGGTCCTGGGAGGAGCGGAGGGGGCGATTTGGGCGATATCTGCAGATGAGGTTGGCGATGTAGATGGGGGCGATGTTGTGAATGGCCTTGTATGTTATGGTTAGCATTTTGAATTTTACACGGTGGGGTAGGGGAAGCCAGTGAAGGGATTGGCAGAGAGGAGCAGCAGTCACGGATCGATTAGTGAGGTGTATTAGTCTAGCAGCAGCATTCATAATAGACTGAAGGGGGGATAGCCTGCTTAAGGGTAGGCCATTAAGGAGAGAGTTGCAGTAGTTGAGGCGGGAAATATTCAAGGAGTGAATAAGTTGCTTTGTGGTGTAATTAGTCAGGAAGGGTCGAATTCTGGAGATGTTGCGGAGGTTAAGAAGGCAGGATTTAGCCAGTGATTGGATATGGGGGCTGAAGGAGAGGTCAGAGTCAAGGATTACACCCAGGACCCTGGCATGTGTGGAGGGACCAATGGTTGTGTTGTTGATATTAATGGTGAAGTCACAGGAGGGGGATCGTGAAGGAGGAAATATAACAAGCTCAGTTTTAGAAAGATTAAGTTTGAGGAAGTGGTGTGACATCCATACCGATATGTCATTCAGCAAGTTTGAGATCCGTGAGGAGATAGTGGGGGTGAGTTGAGGAGTGGAGAGATAGATCTGTGTGTCATCGGCATAGAGGTGGTATTGGAAGCCATGGGAGGTTATCAACTGGCCCAGGGAAGAGGTATAGAGTGAAAAAAGGAGAGGCCCAAGGACGGAGCCTTGGGGTACCCCAACAGAAAGAGGAAGGGGAGCAGAGGAGATGGAGTTGTAAGTGACACTGAAAGTGCGCTGAGATAGGTAGGACGAGAACCAGGATAATGCAGAATCACGGAGGCCAAGGGAGTGTAATTTGCTGAGGAGCAGCAGGTGGTCAACTGTGTCAAAGGCAGCAGAGAGGTCTAAAAGTATGAGTATGGAGTAGTGGCCATTGGTTTTGGCAGTCATTGGTCATTGGTGATTTTTAGTAGGGCAGTTTCAGTAGAATGTTGTAGGCGGAAGCCAGACTGTAGGGGGTCGAGAAGGTTGTTGTCCGTGAGGTAGTGACTCATTTGGTCATGAACAAGGCGTTCGATGAGCTTGGAGGCAAACGGGAGAAGGGAGATAGGTCTAAAGTTATTCAAACAGGTGGGGTCTAGTGAGGGTTTTTTGAGTATGGGGGTAACCAGTGCATGTTTGAGCGGGGAAGGAAAGGTGCCGGAGGAAAGGGAGAGGTTGAAGATGTTGGTTAGGGAGTTGAGGATAGAGTGGGAAGGTGGTCGCAGTAATTGAGAGGGGACAGGGTCCAGGGGACATGTAGTGAGGTGGGCCATGGAGAGGAGTTTATCAACTTCTTCTGTGGTAACTGGGCAAAAGGAGGAGAGTATTGAGTGTGGTGTTGGACCTGATATGTTGGGTAGGGGAGGAATTTGAATGCTGGATATCTCCTTGCGAACTGTGTTGATTTTGCTATTGAAGTGGTTGGCAATATGTTGAGCGGTAAGCAAGTTGGTGGGTGGGGGCAGTGGGGGTGAAGTAAGGAATTAAGGGTAGAAAAGAGTTGACGAGGTTTGGATGAGAGGGTTTTGATGAGAGTGTTGTAATAGGTTTGTTTAGCAGTGTGGAGGCAGGAGTTGTATTTGAGAAGGACAGATTTGTAGAGGGTAAAATCTTGCAGGGATTTAGATTTACGCCATGCTCACTCAAGAGCACGGCTGCGTCTCTTGAGACTTCTGGTATCCTCTGTTTGCCAGGGTTGTGGCAGATGGAGCCTGGTTCTGCGTGTAGAAAGAGGAGCAAGTACGTCTAGGGAGGATGACAACGTGGTGTTGTAGATGGAAGTGGTTAGGTCTGGGCAGGACAGGGGTGCGATTTTGTCATAAAGGCCATCAGTAGCAGAGTGAAGAAGGGAAGGTTTGAGGTTGCAAAGGTTCCTGCGGAACCTTCGTTTTCCTGCTGGTGCTGGTTTCTTCTTTGTGAAGAAGAAGAGTGGTGAACTGAGACCTTGTATTGATTATAGGGGTCTCAATCATTTCACGATTAAGAATGTTTATCCTATTCCGTTGATTACGGAGTTATTTGACCGCCTCAAGGGAGCAACGGTTTTCATGAAACTTGATTTGAGAGGGGCATACAATCTCGTGAGGATTAAGGAGGGCGACGAATGGAAGACTGTTTAATACCAGGAAGAGGCCATTATGAGTATCTCGCAATGCCATTTGGCCTTTGTAACGCTCCATCAGTTTTCCAGGAATTTATTAACGATGTCCTCCAAAATTTGCTGCAGTTATGTGTGGTGGTTTATCTCGACGATATCCTCATATTTTCCAAGTCCCTAGAGAGCCACCACACAAATGTCTGTCGTGTGCTTCAGAAACTAAGAGAGAACAATCTCTATTGTAAATTGGAGAAGTGCGAGTTTCATCGTGAACAGGTTAAATTCCTGGGTTATGTCATTTTCACTGCTGGTTTTTCGATGGACCCAGAGAAACTTTCAGCAGTCCTACAGTGGCCCTGACCCGTGGGGTTACACCCTCTGCAACATTTTCTTGGCTTTGCCAATTATTATCGGAAGTTTATTCGTAACTTTTCGGTCTCTGGTCAGGCCTCTGACTGATATGACCAGAGAGGACGGTAACTCACAGAGTTGGTCTCCGGAGTCCATTAAGGCCTTTGAGAGTCTCAAGGCTGCCTTTGTTTCTGCTCCTGTGTTGGCACATCCTGATCCTACGTTACCCTTTAACCTTGAGGTTGATGCTTCTGAGACTGGACTTGGCGCCCTTCTGTCTTAACGTTCTACCTCTGAGAGCACTATGCATCCTTGTGGCTACTTTTCTAAGAAATTGTCAGCTGCGGAATGCAATTACGAGCTTGGGGACAGAGAGCTGTTAGTGATCATTTTAGCCCTGAAAGAATGGAGACATCTCCTCGAAGGTACTACTGTGTCGGTTCTCATTCTTACTGATCATAAGAATCTCGCATTCTTGTCTGAGGCTAAACGCCTCTCTCCCAAAAGGGCACGATGGGCTCTTTTCTTGTCAAGTTTCAATTACATTGTCTCATTCTTACCGGTACTAAGAATGTAAGGGCTGAACATTCGGTACTAAGAATGTAAGAGCTGACGCTTTGTCACGACAATTTTCCTCCATTTCCAAGATGGAGTCTGTTCTGGTTCCTGTGATTCTTCCTGATTGTATTCTGGCTACGGTTCGCACCAGTCTCACTTCTCTTTTGGGTGACAAAATTCTTGCAGCTCAGGTCCATGCTCCTCCTGAGAAACCTTGTGACTGCTGCTTCGTCCCTGAGAGTCTCTGTACTGACCGTGCTCCAGACTTGCCATTCTCCCAAGGCTGCTGGTCACCCTGGGAAGAATCAACTCTTTTGGGCCATTTCTCAACAATTCTGGTCGCCTAGTCTACGTGCTGATGTAGGCGGCTTCGTAGCTGCTCGTTCCATGTGTGCTCAGAGTAAGACTCCACGACACCTTCCAGTTGGTCTCCTACAACCCATACCCAATGGAGAGAGGCCTTGGACCCACCTGTCTATAGATTTAATTGTGAAGTTACCCAACTCCCAGGGCAACACAGTTATCTTGTGGTGGTTGACCGGTTCTCAAAAATGTCTCATTGTATTCCACTTAAGAAATTGCCCACATCTAAGGAACTGGCTTCCATTTTTGCTCAGGAGATCTTTCGCTTACATGGGCTACCCAAGGTGATCATCTCGGACAGGGGTAGTCAGTTTGTGTCCCGGTTCTGGCGAGACTTTTGTGCACAGTTGGGAATTCAGCTTGAATTGTCATTTCAAAGGCACTGAATTGTCCGACATACAATCCTTTGTTTACATCTTAGTGTGTGTGTGTGTGTGTGTGTGTGTGTGTGTGTATGTATGTATGTGTGTGTATGTATGTATATGTATGTATATGCATATATATATATATATATATATATATATATATATATACTGTATAACATCATGCATACCCTATTGGATTCTTCGTCTGGTATTACATTTTTAGACCCCTGCCATTAAGTCAACATCTCCTGTATCCCTCCCCTTGCCCGGACATGCGTTCTAATGTCCATCCAGGTGTGTCCCCGGATACCTTTTACATCTATAAGCTGCTCAGCTCAGCAATCTCATCTGTACTAGTTAATTTGGACTTATTCCTGGCGTATCAAGCCATGCATCCCATAGCCTATCAAATTTCCCAGGATTTTCCCTATGCTGATATATGTACTTTTCTATGATAAGAGTGTTTCCCATATGTTGAATCCATGTTGTAACCTTCGGTGGCACGGCCGATTTCCAGCTCATAAGAATTGTTTTCCTAGCTTGAAACAGTGGTCTGGCGAAAGCCATTCTTGTCACCTCCTCCGGGATTGCCCCCCCCCAGTATCCCCAAAAGACAGCTCAGTGGATCAAGAGGAACATTGGTCTGAAATACCTGGTTAAGTGTAGCCAGAACCCCCATCCAATATCTATGGAGTTTGGGGCAACGCCAGAGGAGGTGAATCGGGTCCCCAGGCACTGCTATGCACTTGCCACACATCGGGTCGGGAGCTTTGCCTATTTTGTGAAGCTTGACTGGGGCGTAATGCATTCTCAGTAGTATATATAATTGGGATATCTTTTGTGATACATTTATCGAGCAGGTTTTTAATTGCCTGCAGGGCCTCCTCCCACTGTTCCCAATCTGCTTCCCATTGTGTCGCTGCTTTCATGGGGTGTCCCTCCAGAAATGATGATAACAACATATGGTAACATTGAGATATTATACCTTTTGTGTCTGATGCGTCTTGCAATATATGAAAAACAGGTGTAGGGGACTGTACCCAGTCCACTGCGTCTCCCCTGGGGCGCCACCTTGGTCCCTGTTGGATTTTGTCCAATTCTATATATGTTTTGTTCCCCCAGAGTGGGCTGTAAGCTGTATACCCCGTTACGTGTTTTAATTGTTTAGCCTTGTTCCCCACCTTCTGAAGGAGTGTGTAAGTGGGCATTTGTTTGTTAGGCTGTTGAAACATCTGAGCGTCTAGGCCCTCTGGTACCTGTGCCAATCAGCATAAGTTTAGCTGACAAGCTTGCAGGAGCAGGAGCCATAGCTCCTATCAAGTGCTGCAACTGTGCAGCCATGTAATATATCCAAGGGTTGCGGAGCGCAAGACCCCCCCTTCTGGATACTGCAGCTGCTCTAAATTAATCCTGGGGGATTTAGTATGCCATAATAGCCTGAATAGGGAGTTGACCACGCTAAATATTTTCAGTGGAATAACCACCAGCATGCTGTGTAGCATGTATAAGAACTGGGGCATTAGGATCATCTTAACAAGATTTGTCTTTCCTGCCAGGGACATTTTAAGTTTGTTCCATGTATTTATTTTGTCTCTAAAGCGAGTCAATAGGGGATATATATTCAGTTTACAATACTCAGTCAGTTTGAGGTAGATATATTTCTTTCTCATACATCACGGGACACAGAGCCTCAGTAATTACTGATGGGTTATATAGGTATCACTAGGTGATTGGACACTGGCACACCCTAACCAGGAAGTTCAACCCCCTATATAATCCCTCCCCTTACAGGGATACCTCAGATGTCCTGTGCTAAGCTCCAAAGGGAATATCCTATATCCTATACTGGGCAAGCCAGGCGAACCGGATCCATTTCAAAGTGTCCTTTTTAGGCCGAATTGGATGGTACCTCGGGCCTCGTGTCCGAAGAAACGAGGTTTTACCTGTAATGCTTCCTCTTTTTAGAGAGCTGGACCCCGCATTTTCAGAAAATGGTTTTTCTAGCCATATTTCTGGCCGGGTGCTTTACAGACCCAGAACTGTGGATCCCCCTATCCGTAGGGGGCCCCAGTCTCTGAAGGTTTTTTCAAACGGAGCCCACCGTTAGAGGTGAAGATTGGGTCTGTATAACAGAACCCTGCGGCTGGATAAGGTAAGGGAGATTCCACAGAATTTTTTAATTCTAGTAGGTTTCTCCTTTAAGTAAATGCATGCTATGCCTATTGTCTCCACCGGGGGGCTGCCAAGAGCACATACCTTCTCATGCTGATCGTCTGTCTCAGTGTTCACGCTGCACAGCTCATCCAGCCAAGCTCCAGGTAGGATGGGATGGGGGGCTCTCCTCAGGGATATCCCCCCCCCAAAAGATAGGGGGCCGCAGGTGTCTGTGAGGCGGTGGTATACCGCACTATCACCGCCGCCGCCATTTGTCAGGTGCGGGCCCCATCACTGCCGGCCTCTCTCCTTCCTCCTCCACGCCCAGCCTTCCCCCATGCTATCCCAGGTGGAGAAGCGGAGGGTCGGCTCGCGTGGGAAGCGCTCGTTTGGTTGAAAGACGAGGGGGGGCGGTAGAGGGGGGGGCGGAGTGTCAGCGCAGCGTCCAGCGCGCTTAGACGCCCACATGGCTAGCTGCAAGGCTATAAGAGGCACACTTTATGGGTGCACACAGCCTTTGGAGGGACACAGAGCTGACAGGTCGCATGTAAGGTGGGACCCAGGCATTCCCCTAGGCAGCATTTACTAAGGAAACACTAAGACTGGGCATAGGTAGCAGGGCTGTGGCTAAGACTACATCGCTCAGCAGTCAGTGTTCATTTTTTTGATATCTCCACCTTGTTGCTTTGCACTATGGAGAGAAGAGGTTCAAATACCCCAAGAACCAGAGGCTCTAGGGGATCTCCTTCGGGTTCTGAGGGCCCCCTGTCTGCAGCATCTTCCCCCCCTGAGGGGCCAGGGACGGCTAGCCACGGAGAGCCGTTGGGGTCAGGGGCTACACCTGCTTCTGGCACTTCAGCCCCTGTATATATTATGCAGGAGGTTTTTTCCTCAACCATTAATGGTTTAGAGGAAAGATTAATGGCCGTGATCACATCTTCACTCAGTGGAAGAAAACACACTAGGCCTTCCTCTGCTACCCAGGACCCTCAGGCTGAGGAGCTCTGGGATAGAGGAGAAGAATCCCTTTCAGAGGATTGGGATGGGACGGATGATTCCTCTTCAGAGGAATCAGGTGGAGAAGGGCCCTCTGCAGCTTCTCAGGATGAGAAAGTCTTAGTGCAGATCCTTACTGGATTGGTCCGCTCCATATTTAAGTTGCCCGTATCTGAATCAGGTAAAGAACCTTTTTCTTCGTTGGGGTCACTGAAGCCTCCTCAAACAGCACATGCTTTTCCAGTTCAGAATTTACTTGAAAAGCTCCTTTATTCTGAGTGTGATCACCCAGATAAACATTTTTTTCCACCGAAAAAGTTTTCAACACTTTATCCTATGGAAGAAAAGTTTATTAAGATGTGGGGAATACCGGCCGTTGATGCCGCCATTTCCTCCGTAAATAAAAGCCTGACTTGTCCTGTAGACAATGTTCAGATTCTCAGGGATCCTGTGGATAAAAAGATGGAATCCCTGTTGAAAGATGTTTTCGCCTTAGCAGGCTCAGTGGCTCAACCTGCAATAGCAGCGATTGGAGTCTGTCAATACTTAAGAGACCATGTTAAGCAGGTCATCAAAGTTTTGCCTGAACAGCAGGCCCAGGGGTTGGCTAACCTTCCAGCGGCCTTATGTTTTACTGTTGACGCCATCAGGCATTCTATCATGCAAACCTCTCGTCTTTCGCTTGGGTTGATGCATATGCGTAGAATCTTATGGTTAAAGAATTGGTCAGCTGAAGCACCATGTAAAAAGCTCCTGGCTGGGTTCCCATTTCATGGTGCAAGGCTGTTTGGAGAAGACTTGGATAATTATATCCAAAGGATGTCTAGTGGGAAAAGCACTCTTTTACCTGTTAAGAGAAAGAGTAAGCATCCCTCTTTCAAACGGACTCTTTCCCCAGCGCCAGGGGCATCAGCCTCCAGGAAGTCGTGACGGCCTCCTCCGTCTGGGTCAAGAAACAAGAGTCAACCCCAGGGACAAAAGAAGTCCCGGGGGAAGAAGTCTACTAGACAAGACACTAAGACCTCTTTATGAAGGGGCGCCCCCGCTCGCTCGAGTGTTCGGAAGACTGCTACAGTTCTCAAGGCTCTGGCAGTAGGACTTCCAGGACAGATGGGTAATCTCCACAGTAACCTTAGGGTACAAGCTGGAGTTCCAGGAATTCCCCTCTCCTCGTTTCCTCAGATCAATTGTCCCCAGAGATCCAGAGAAGAAGCAGTCGCTCCTTCGAGGGTTAGAGTGACTTTTGTCGCAAGAGGTCATCATGGTGGTTCCCACGAAGGATCAAGGATTGGGCTTTTATTCCAACCTTTTTATGGTCCAAAAGCCAAATGGGGGTGTCAGACCTATTCTGGATCTAAGGGATCTGAATAGTTTCCTAAGGATTCGGTCCTTCCGCATGGAATCAATTCAGACAGTAGTCTCCATCCTGCAGGGAGGAGAATTTCTGGCATCGATAGACATCAGAGATGCATATCTGCATGTGCCCATTTTTCCTGCTCATCAGAAGTTTCTGCGCTTCGAGATAGGAGAGCGTCATTTCCAGTTTGTGGCTCTGCCTTTCGGGATAGCCACTGCACCTCGAGTGTTTACAAAGATCTTGGCTCCTCCTCTGGCCAGATTAAGGGCTCAAGGTATAACTGTCATAGCATACCTAGACGACCTGCTCTTGATAGAGCGGTCGGTAGCCTCTTTGAACGGGAACTTGAGGACCACAGTCAAGTATCTGGAACACCTAGGTTGGATTCTCAACCTAGAAAAAATCTTTTCCTAATCTTTCCTTTCCTTTCCAGTAAGAAGACTGGAGTATTTGGGTTTGATCATAGATACAAGCCAGGAGAAAGTATTTCTACCTCAGGCAAAGATCACTGCTTTAAAGGAGTTGATTCTGGTAGTCAGGACCAAGAAGGGTCCTTCTGTCCGCCTTTGTATGAGGCTGCTAGGAAAGATGGTGTCTTCATTCGAAGCAGTTCCCTATGCTCAGTTTCATTCAAGACTGTTGCAACACAGTATCCTGTCGGCCTGGAACAAAAAGGTTCAGGCATTAGACTTTCCGATGCACCTGTCTCATGTGGTGCGTCAGAGCCTCAATTGGTAGTTAATACCCTGAAAACCTACAGAAGGGGAAATCCTTTCTACCGGTGACCTGGACGGTGGTAACAACAGATGCCAGTCTGTCGGGTTGGGGAGCAGTTCTGGAACAAAAACGAGAGAGCCTTACCCATCAATGTTCTGGAGATCCGTGCGGTATATCTAGCCCTAAAGGTCTAGACTCTCAGGCTACAGGGTTGCCCGATCAGGATCCAGTCGGACAATGCCACAGCAGTGGCTTATATCAATCAGGGAGGCACCAGGAGCCGAGCTGCTCAAAGAGAGGTGAACCAGATCTTAGTCTGGGCAGAGAAGCAGGTGCCATGTATATCGGCAGTCTTCATTCCAGGGATAGAGAACTGGCAGGCGGACTATTTAAGTTGCCAGCAGTTACTCCCAGGGGAATGGTCTCTGCATCCCGATGTCTTTTGGGCCATATGCCAAAGATGGGGGGTTCCAGATGTAGACCTCTTTGCATCCCGATTCAACAAAAAGATAGACAGATTTGTGGCAAGCACAAAGGATCCTCTTGCATGCGGGACAGATGCGTTGGTTGTTCCGTGGCATCGGTTCTCACTGATTTATGCATTCCCGCCTATTCTGCTCCTGCCACGACTCCTTCGCAGGATCAGGCAGGAAAGGAAGTTGGTACTTCTGGTAGCCCACGCTTGGCCCAGGAGGGCCTGGTATGCAGAAATAGTAAGGATGACGGTGGGTTCCCCGTGGACCCTACCGTTACGCCAAGACCTGTTATCTCAAGGTCCAGTGTTCCATCCTGCCTTACAAACGCTAAATTTGACGGTTTGGCTATTGAAACCCACATTTTGAAAAATCATGGGCTTTCAGGTCCTGTGATTATCTACCTTGATCAATGCAAGGAAGCCGGCTTCCAGAGTAATTTATCATAGAGTCTGGAAAGCTTATGTATCCTGGTGTGAATCCAGGGGTTGGCATCCCAGAAAATATGTGATAGGTAGAATCCTTGATTTTCCACAATTGGGATTAGAGATGAAGTTGGCCTTGAGTACCATCAAGGGCCAGGTCTCGGCCTTATCAGTATTGTTTCAACGACCACTTGCTTCGCATTCTTTGGTCCGAAACTTCATGCAGGGGGTGACGCGTCTTAATCCTCCGGTTAAGGCACCCCTAAACCCCTGGGACTTGAACTTGGTTCTGTCTGTTTTACAGAAACAGCCTTTTGAACCGATACATCAAATTCCTTTGGTCCTCTTGAAAAAGTTAATTTTTCTGGTAGCCATCTCTTCTGCTAGAAGAGTATCAGAATTAGCAGCTCTTTCCTGTAAAGAGCCTTATTTGATTGTACACAAGGATAGAGTGGTACTGTGCCCTCATCCTAGTTTTTTACCGAAGGTGGTTCAGATTTTCATCTAAACCAAGACATTGTTCTGCCTTCCTTTTTTCCAGATCCCTGTTCTTCGGAAGAAAGGTCACTACATTCTTTGGATGTAGTAAGAGCAGTCAAGACCTATCTGGAAGCAACTGCTCAAATTCGCAAAACGGATGTTTTATTCGTGCTGCCAGAGGGTCCCAATAGAGGACAGGCAGCGTCAAAAGCTACCATTTCTAAATGGATTTGACAATTGATTATTCAAGCTTACGGTTTGAAACAGAAGATTCCTCTGTTTCAGATCAAGGCACATTCCACAAGGGCTATTGGTGCTTCTTGGGCAGTGCCTCTATGGCTCAAATCTGCAAGGCAGCAACCTGGTCTTCAGTCCATACATTCACCAGATTTTATCAGGTGGATGTGAGAAGACATGAGTATATCGCCTTTGGGCGTAGTGTGCTGCAGGCAGCGGTACAGGGTCCTCAGGTCTGATTGCACCCTACTTGGTTATGGTTCCCCTCCCCTCAGATAGCATTGCTCTGGGACATCCCATCAGTAATTACTGAGGCTCTGTGTCCCGTGATGTATGAGAAAGAAAATAGGATTTTTTATAACAGCTTACCTGTAAAGTCCTTTTCTTTCGATGTACATCACGAGACACAGAGATCCCGTCCCTCTTCTAATACACTTATATTGCTTTGCTACAAAACTGAGGTATCCCTGTAAGGGGAGGGATTACATAGGGGGTTGAACTTCCTGGTTAGGGTGTGCCAGTGTCCAATCACCTAGTGATACCTATATAACCCATCAGTAATTACTGAGGCTCTGTGTCCTGTGATGTACATCAAAAGAAAAGGATTTTACAGGTAAGCTGTTATAAAAAATCCTATTATGCCTAAGTATATAAAGGAAATCACTATGGGTACAGGACAAGAAAGCCCCACACCCAGCCCAGGGATCCCATTCAGAAACATCAATGCAGATTTGGACCAATTGATGGTAAGGCCTGAATAATGAACAAAATCCATAATAAGGGACATTACATGAGACAATGAATTATCCACGTCCTCTAAAAAGAGGAGCATATCGTTGGCGTAGAGCATTATTTTCTCATGCAATTCACCGTAGCGAAATCCCTTGATCTGTGGGCAATTCCTCACCTGTGCTGCAAGAGGCTCAATGGCCAGTACAAATAGCAGGGGAGACAGGGGGCATCCCTGCCTAGTCCCCCTGCCCAGTGCAAACGCATGTGACATTCTATCTGACATGCGTATGGCGGCTTGTGGCATATCATATAGTAGCCTCACCCATGCAATAAATCTGGACCCAAACCCAAATGTAGCTAGTACAGCCCATAGATACCGCCAGCTGACACTGTGCCCTATGGCCGACCGCATCTGATGGGGTCTGCATGTTCAGATAGTCTTGGTTGGTTGCAGTGGACTTTCGTGGCATGAAACCTGCCTGGTATAGGTGGATGATGGACAAAATAACCTTGTTAACCCTCATGGCCAGGACCTTGGCTAGTATTTTTACTTCACTTTGCAGTAACAAGATAGGCCTATAAGAGCTCGGATCTACTGGGTCATTTCCAGGTTTACGTAGTAGTATGAAGTTTGCCCTTGTCATAGTTATAGGTAGCTGCCCTGATTTAAAGGAGGAATAAAAAAATTCAAATAATTTAGGTAAAATCACCTCCCTGTATTGGGTGTAAACCTCCATAGGGATCCCATCATCCCCTGGCGCTTTACAGGTAGGAAAGGAGGCAGCGGCCTCTTTCAGCTCATCCAGCGTAAATGGAGCTTCCAGCTCCATGCGCGCTTGACGACTCAAAGCTGGCAGGGACACAGTGCCTAGGTAATTCTGCAGTGCTTCATCAGTGTAGTTATCACAAGGTTTGTATAAATCTGCATAGAAAGAGGCTAGTTCAGTGATTATTAGCTCAGTCGTTCACCAATCACCCCATGGAGCAGCGAATGGTTCCTATGGCTGGAGATGATTGTTAAGACCTGGCAATTCTAGCCAGCAATCTGCCAGTTTTCTCCCCCTCCTCATAAAATGCCTGTTTGGTAAAGAATCGTTTTCGCTCTGCGGCGGAGGGTCTCAAACGGCCCAGGGAATCCTGGCCAGAAACCCATGCCTCCCTCGCAGATTCGGACAGATCCGTGACATATGCAAGCTAAATCTGTCGCACCTGGTCTTCCACCCGCACCAGAAGGGTTGAAGAGTTGTGTTTTATGGCTGCTATTTCTGCTATGAATGTACCCCTAAGGCATGCCTTGAAGGCATCCCATTTCAGTGTAGCATCTGTATGCAAACAGTTATTGTGAAAGTATTGTTCTATTTGTTTCACCACTCGCTCGTGTGTTTTACAAGTTTTACGTTGCTATATTTCTGACCATCAGAACAACTGGTCAGACCTCTTACCTTGGGCAGAGTTTGCTCACAATAGTGCCTTGAATTTTGCTTCCCGATTGTCCCCGTTTATGGCGAACTATGGTTTCCAACCTTCCATGTTCCCTGACTCATTTGTTCCGCAGAGCATTCCTGCGTTAGAGGAGCATCTCAGTGGTCTTCGTTCAACTTGGGCATAAGTCCAGGAGGCTTCGCGACATGCCAATGACAGGTACAGACTCCATGTTGACCGCAGACGCCTGCCTGCGCCTTCCTACCAGGTTGGGGACAGGGTCTGGCTGTCATCTCGCAACCTCTGACTCCGTGTTCTCTCTATGAAGTTGGCATCTCAGGGTAATAGGGCCCTTCAGTATTCTCCGCAGGATTAACCCAGTGCTTACGCTTTAGACCTTCCTTCTAATATCCGTATCTCAAGTGTATTCCATGTCTCCTTATTAAAACCTTTGGGCTGCAACCACTTTACCACCTCGGTGCCACGTCCTCACCCTGTATAGGTTAAGAACCATGAGGAGTATTAAGTACAGTCCATTGTTGACTCCCGTAGGTTCCGTGGGCGCATACAGTACCTGGTGCATTGGAAAGGGTATGGTCCGGAGGAACGCTCTTGGGTCTCATCCTCGGACGTACATTCCCCTGTCCTCCTCCTTGATTTCCATAGACCTTTTCCCCTCAAGCCTGGTGGTCCTCTGTCAGGGCTGGGCACAGTCCTCCCTTCTCTGAGTTGGCCGCTCAGATGTCGGTTTATTGCCAGCTCCTATCTCTCCATATTGACTCACCTGTTGATGATATCCTGCTCGTCAGTCCAGCTTGCTTAAGCCGTCCAGCCCAGATCTTCTCTGCCTTCGTCTGGTCAACATCACAGAGGCTCTCTCCTGCGTGCCTGTTAAAGACTTGCTTGGCTGATGTCCCTTCTGGTTCCAGATTCTGCTTGCAGTTCCACTACGCTGATTCCTGGCTTCCCGACTTACTGGCTTGTCTGACTATCCATTCCATTTACCAAACTCAGGCTATGTTTTGTTCTGATTAATAATAATAATAATAAAAGTAAATAAGTGTGATTTAACTGTACTTCTGTCTCGGTCTGATTCATGGTTTCTACCATCCTCTACCACAGCTGCTGAAGGGAAACCTATGCAATTGTGTCTTGTCCGTTCTTCCCATACCCCTGAAGAGAAGCAATGTCGCCGGTAGGCCAATCTCTGCCTCTACTGTGGAGGGTTGGGACATTTCCTGCACAACTGCCCCTTGTGACCCAGTAAGTCTTATCAACAAAGCCCTATGAAATAGGGGGAGAACAGGTGCGGGACTTTGTACAAGGCACATGGGAGCAGAAGTATGGGTTGGAAAAAAAATGCGATTTATTATTTTAAAAAAATATACAAAAATTCATACAGTACATATTTAGGCACATAGCTCTGCATATGTTGGCACTTAGCTCTATGGTGTTAGAAATGTGATCAGAAATATTCCATCAATAATTGCAAATACAAACAATTGAAAACATATAGGTAGGAACGTTTTATGCATATAGGTTCATCTTGTGTACACCTAGCGGTAGATGTGAGCTCCACGTTGTTTCGGGGCCTTATAGCCACTCATCAGGAGCATGACCGTGGTGATACCTATGAGTTGGAAAGATAGCAGTATTGAATAGTGTGAGTATGCAAGTGGGTATATGTAAAACAAGAATATTACATAATTATTTGTAGCCCTGAACTCACAGTGATGTCTGCGCAGAGGCGGTGCGGCCCAGGATGCCACGCCAACCAAAGATGCCCTGGCCCGAAGCTGAGGGGGCATGATCCGGCAGGCGAGACCGGCACACCGAACCCCCCCGGCGGGGTCAAAGTGTGAGGACAGATCTGTGGGTTGAAAGGGTAGTTCCATGATCGGGGAGGAATTGCGCTGAGTGTCTATGTGGAAAAATATAAATAAATGCAAGGTGAATAAAAAGTAGTGAAAAAACTAAGACAAGGTGAGGTGTGAAGGGAGACTAAAGAAGTGAAGAGAAGAACAGAAAGAGGGGGGGGGGGAGGAGAGAGAGATAGATGAAGAAGGAAGAGGGAAAGAGAGAAAAAGGGGTACAGGGGAGAAAGAAAAACAGGAACGGAAGGTACCAAGGACAAAAAGGGGAAAGAAGAAAAGGGAACTGAGTGGAGGAGAGGGAGAACAAAGGGAGAAAATGTGAAGATAGATAGTAAGGGAAACGAAAAGGAAAGAGGGGTCAAGGGAGTGACTAGGAGAGAAAAGGGGAGTGACTGTGAAAGTGCAGAGAGAACATACCTGTGCAAGTGCAAATAAGGGCATGATTGCCGGCTGTGGAGTGGTGCAGGTAAATGGTGAGGACAAGAAAGCCAGAGGGGGGGACCCCGGAAGGAGGGACGATGCCGCGGGGAACGCCGCCAGAGAAAGGCCCCCAACGTCAGGCACCAGCAGCCCAGAGAATACGGGGGTGCGCCCCAGACCCCTGCGGCTGGACACGGAAACTGGCCAGCCGTGGGCGGCCCCCCGAACTCATCAAGCGCTGGAGAGTGGAATCCCAGGCACCAGCTATAAGGCGCCACGCAGGACGCCGAACAGCTGGTGCGGGAAGCGTGACGTCGACGTGCAGTGGGGGAGACCCCGCCCACCCCCGCCTATGGAGGGAGGGGAAAACCGCAGTGCGTGTCGCAGCTTCGGGGAAGGACAAACAAGGCCAGCAGGGGCAAATGGAGGATTCCACTCTCCAGCGCTTGATGAGTTCGGGGGGCCGCCCACGGCTGGCCAGTTTCTGTGTCCAGCCGCAAGGGTCTGGGGCGCTCCCCCGTTTTCTCTGGGCTGCTGGTGCCTGACGTTGGGGGCCTTTCTCTGGCGGCGTTCCCCGCGGCATCGTCCCTCCTTCCGAGGTCCCCCCCTCTGGCTTTCTTGTCCTCACCATTTACCCGCACCACTCCACAGCCGGCAATCATGCCCTTATTTGCACTTGCACAGGTATGTTCTCTCTGCACTTTCACAGTCACCCCCCTTTTCTCTCCTAGTCACTCCCTTGACCCCTCTTTTCTTTTCGTTTCCCTTACTATCTATCTTCACATTTTCTCCCTTTGTTCTCCCTCTCCTCCACTCAGTTCCCTTTTCTTCTTTCCCCTTTTTGTCCTCGGTACCTTCCGTTCCTGTTTTTCTTTCTCCCCTGTACCCCTTTTTCTCTCTTTCCCTCTTCCTTCTTCATCTATCTCTCTCTCCTCCCCCCCCTCCCTCTTTCTGTTCTTCTCTTCATGTCTTTAGTCTCCCTTCACACCTCACCTTGTCTTAGTTTTTTCACTACTTTTTATTCACCTTGCATTTATTTATATTTTTCCACATAGACACTCAGCGCAATTTCTCCCCCATCATAGGACTACCCTTTCAACCCACAGATCTATCCTCACACTTTGACCCCGCCGGGGGGGTTCGGTGTGCCGGTCTCGCCTGCCGGATCATGCCCCCTCAGCTTCGGGCCAGGGCATCTTTGGTTGGCGTGGCATCCTGGGCTGCACCGCCTCTGCGCAGACATCACTGTGAGTTCAGGGCTACAAATAATAATGTGATATTCTTGTTTTACATATACCCACTTGCATACTCACACTATTCAATACTGCTATCTTTCCAACTCATAGGTATCACCACGGTCATGCACCTGATGAATGGCTATAAGGCCCCGAAACGACGTAGAGCTCACATCTACCGCTAGGTGTACACATGATGAACCTATATGCATAAAACATTCCTACCTATATGTTTTCAATTGTTTGTATTTGCAATTATTGATGGAATATTTCTGATCACATTTCTAACACCATAGAGCTAAGTGCCAACATATGCAGAGCTATGTGCCTAAATATGTACTGTATGAATTTTTGTATATTTTTTTTTAAATAATAAATCACATTTTTTTTCCAACCCATACTTCTGCTCCCATGTGCTTTGTACAAAGTCCCGCACCTGTTCTCCCCCTATTTCACTACCAAATCGGGATGGAGGAGGGGTTTTGAACGGCCCCACTATCCTCATGCAAAGTCCCACCCTATTGCTCTAACTCTCAAAGCCCTATGAACTTTCAGTTCTCTGGATCTTCCCTTTCTCACCTTGTTCTTCAGGTCTCCCTATAGGTGGCGGAAGGGGAGGTCAGGATCCTGGCGATCATTGATTCAGGGGCCTGCAGCTGTTTCCTGGATTCTTCTTGGCCAAAATACTTTTTTTGAATTTTTTTTTATTTAAAGTTTAGTTTATTTATTTTCCATATATATTAGTTCTACAAATCAAAAAAGTATACATTTCACATTAATAAAACACATTCCCCTGTAAAAACATATGTTCTTTATTTATGCCTATTCCCCTCCCCTCTTCTCTCACCCCCCCATGGGCCATTCACTCCAGTATCTCCCCCCCCCCCTCTCCCCCGCCCCCACTCCACCTAGCTTTCCGTATATTCCTTAGTTTTCTTAAATTCCACCCATATTTTCCAAACCATAGCAAATCGTTCAACCCAATCTTTCTCCCTACTACTCAAATATTCCATTTTGTGTATATATATATTCTATTCGGGTAAACCAATCCCTAACTGTAGGCCTCTCGGGGTCTGGATTTAAGAAATATGATATAACTGAATTCTTGTATTGTTTTTTTGTAATGTTTACAATCTCGGTCCCCGTAATCTTCCCCCACATACTGTTGTATCTCATGCCAATATTCCCTTATCTTCGGGCACTCTCACCAAATGTGTGACATTATAATATCTTTTAATACCAGGTACAGCTAATCCCCCGTTTGCTTTACTTCTACTTAATATCGAGAACTGAATTCTGGGTTTCTTATTCTGCTAGATAAACTTTGGGATCATTGTTTTTAGTGTTTCAAAAAATGTCTGTGGTAGAGCGATTTGGCATCATTTGGAATTTGTACAGAATTTTAGGGATTATAGCAATTTTTACCATGTTTATTTGTCCCACCCATGATAGTGGTCATGTTGATATTTTTTTAAATTTCTATTTTAATTTCATTGAGTAATGGAATATAATTCACTTTATATAGATTCCCTATTGAAGGTGTTAGTTTTACCCCAAGATATGTTAACTCTTTTCCTCCCCATGTAAATGGGAACTCCTTTTTTAGGGCTATTATTTCTTTGTTTTTCATAGTTCTATTTGAGATTTCTGATTTAACAGGATTACTCTTCAAATTAGCGAGCTCTCCATATTTCTTTAACTCTTTTTTTTATTAAGTTTGGTAAAGTTATTCTAGGGTTAGATACATAAAATAAAACCTCGTCTGCAGTAACGGTTCCAATGACAAGACATATAGGAGGAGTGAGAGTGGACATCCTTGTCTTGTTCAGTTGAACATTTTAAACTTTTACTGTTGTCAGATGGTTATATAGGGTTTTAATCCGCAGAATTATTATTGGGCCTATCCCTACGTTTTCTGTTGTGTCCATCATAAAATCCCCAGTCTACTCTGTCAAAAAGCCTTTTCGGCATCTATCGACAAGAATAGAGCTGGGGACTTACCCCCTTTGTTCTATGTAATAGCAGTAACGTTCTTATCCCATTGTCTTTACCTTCTCTTCCAGGGATAAACCCAGTCTGATCTAGATGGATCTGATTGGGCATCAGTTTTTTCAATCTTATGGCAAGGCTCTTTGCAAACAATTTTGTATCAGCATTTAATAGTGCTATTGGTCTATAGCTAGAGCACAGGGTTGCATCTTTTCCCTCCTTTGGTATCACTATAATATATGCTAGGAGGGACTCCCTCCTCATCTCCTCCGCTTCTCCCATTCCATTCATATATGAGCACAATTTGGGTATTAGTTGATACCCAAATTTTTTTATAGTATTGAATCATGAATCCGTCTGGTCCTGCACTTTTCCCTGTCGCTGTACTTTTTATTGCTGCTCTTATCTCCTCGTACATCATAGGACACAGAGCCTTAAGTATTTACTTAATGGGTTATAGGCCACCTTCAGGTGTTGACACTGGTAAACCCTGATTAAGGAAGTTGACTCCCTATATAACCCCTCCTCCTTCCAGGAGCACATCAGTTTTTTCGCCAGTGTCTTAGGTGTTGGTCACGAGTGAAGATGTGAAGATGTGAAGATGTGCTGTGCTAAGCTCCGCTGGAATATTCCTTACCGGGGCAAGCTATGCAACAGGATCGATTCAAAGTGCTTTTTCTAGGTCGAAATTGAATGGTACCCGGGCCTCGTGTCCGAAGAAACTAGGTTCTGCCTGTAATGCTTCTCTTTTTAGAGAGCTGGACCCTGGTATCCAGTATTTGGTTTTTTCATCCATATCCCTGGCAGGGTGCTTTACAGGCCCAGAGCTAGGATCCCCCTTTTCAAAGGAGGCCCTAGTCCCTGAATGTTTCTCAAATGGAGCCCACTGTGAGAGGTGAAGATTGGGTCTGTTACCACAGAACCCTGCGGCTGAATAAGGTAAGGGAGATTCCTAAGGAATTTTTCTAATTTCTTATGGATTTTTTTTCCATTAAGTAAAATGTTGCTATGTCTAAAGTTGCCCCCGGGGGCTGTCAAGAGCACGTACCTGATTCCATGCTTGTCTCTCTCATCTTTGTGTTAAAGCTGCACGCTTCCTCTTAGTTCATGCTCCAGGTAGGATGTGGGAAAGGGGGGTTCTTTCTTCCCCCCCCACAGCTCCCTTCAGGCTAAGAAGCCTTAGGGCAGTTGGTCGCACCACCTCCCACCGCCGCTGCCATTAAGGTGGCTCTTCATCCACCAGCCCTCCTCTCTCCTCCACCCCAGCCTCCCCTCCATGTGCGATCTGATAGGATCGGAGCCCTCGGCTCGCGCGGGAAAAGCAGGTCTTGTTTAAAGACAGGGGGGTGGAAAGGGTGGCTGGAAGAGGGGGGGGCGGAGCATTACCGCAACGTCTGTGTGGTTTAAAATGCCCACAACACGGACTATACAAAGCTATAAGGTGCACTCTTTTTCAGGTGCACAGCTCAAGACAGAGCGGATGGATGGCATGCGAGTGTGGCTGACACAGGCATTCCCAGGTAACATTTACTTAGCACCAGACTGTGCCTTGATAGCAGCGGCAGTTGCTGGACTATCTGCTCAGCAGTGAGTGCATTTCTGGTAGTACCTCTGCTTTTGTGCTTGGCACTATGGGCAGAAGAGGTACAGGTACCCCGAGAATAAGGGCTCAAGGGTATCTCCCTCAGGCTCTGAGGACCCCCCCTCTGCAGCACCATCTCCTCCTGAGGAACCTAGAGAGGCTGGTCAGGATGAGCCGTTGGGGTCAGGGGCTACATCTGTTTCTGGCATTTCAGCCGCTGTATACATTACTCAAGAAGTTTTTCTCCTCAACCATAAACGGATTAGAGGAAAGACTGATGGCCTTGATCGCATCTTCACTAAGTGGAAGAAAGCGCATTAAGGTCCCCTTCTAACCAGGACCCTCAAACAGAAGAACTCTGGGAAAGGGGAAATGTCAGCTTCACAAGCTGAGAAATTGCTGGTGCAATCTCTTACTGAAAAGGTTTGCTGCACATTTAAGTTACCCGTAGCTGAGCCAGTTGAGAAACCCACATCTAGTTTGGGTTCACTGAAGCCTCCTCAAGCTGCGCATGCTTTCCTGCTTATTTCTTGCTGGAAAAGCTTATATATTCTGAGTGGGGTCGCCCGGATAAACATTTTTTTCCCTCCTAAAAAGTTTTCAACACTTTATCCTATGAAGGAAAAAATTCACAAAGATGTGGGGTATACAAGCATTTGACGCCGCTATCTCCTCTGTGAACTAAAAAAAAAAAAAAAATTGACTTGTCCTGTTGACAACGCTCAAATGCTTACGGATTCAACCGATAATAAAAGACTCTATCCACCAGGCGTTCCGCCTTGCACTTGTGCTAAAACACATGCTTAGGACCCTTGCAAAGGGCGTCTGACTAGTTAGTTTCACTTTTCATTGGGGAAGATTTGGTAAAATACATCCAAATGATTTCTGGCAGGAAAGCTCTTTTGTCCAAAAGAAGTGTAGCACTAACTCATGGTGGAGCTGCTGGTTTAAGCAGGTCTGTTACCTTCACTCTGCTTCCCTCTGTTTCACCGACACCGGGACTAGGGTTCCGTTGAGTTTACTCCTGGACAACACACGCACCAACACTAGAGTACGTTTTCAATGCTTTATTAAAACAAACGACTTGGGAAGTAGCAGGAAAGAGGTAGAAAGGAAACTTGCAGAAGAAACTCAAATATTCTCTGGTAGGGTTCTCTTGACAAAATGTCCTGGTAGAATTCAAATACTATTTGAAATGCGCTCCCCTCGTGGGACACACTTCTTGCTCGTCTGGATTGGCCTCTCTCACCGGTCTAGAAGCCAGCACGCAGCACGAATCAAAGTCTCTGCCACAGACTTGTTTGGGAACAAAATCCGTACGATCCTCTGCCACAGGATGTATAGGTTTTTCTGTAGTGAAAGTCAGTCACAGTGCTTGAACCTTTAAGCCGAGCCGGCAACACTATGCTGTATAGTTACTTTTGGATACGTCCTCCAACCGAGTCACCAGGCCCCTCTATAGACCAGCACGCTGCGTGATCTCTCCAAGACGGGTTCTCCCCTGGGATCTCCTCGGTTGTCCAGCTTCGTCACACAGGACCGACAGCTCAGGACCATTCCTCTGCCATGGTGATAGGCTCCAGACAAGCCTCTGGACCCACCCCTGCGCCGCTGTATCATGGGCCTCCCGAACGGAGGACCACGAGGCAGCTCCTTAATGCATACCTGTTGGCCAGGAGGGCCAGCAGGTGGCTGTAAAACGAACCCCAAAATATGGCATCTGTCCCATAAATACCCTCGCCCAGAATGCAACTCAGAGGATCATCTCCACCGAGCGTGCCCCTGGAACAGAGGAGCATCCATACGCTTCAACACGTTGCCTTTCCAACCCTGACCAGTGGCAACAGCGACACCCACCGGTCAGCACGGAAACACACACAACGTCAGCCAAGCTGGAACAGAGGCAAACTTTAGCCTTCCTAACGCACAATTTACTAAATTTACCTAACATGCGGTAGATTGCAAATCTACCAGCCGTTCAGAAGGTATAAACATCCTTTTATTTAAACATACTCCTTTCCCTGTGCAGGGGCAGTTGCCTCTAGGCAGCGGTGACGGCCTCCACCGTCAGACTCTAAGGCATGATTTCCAATGAGTACTGTTCATACCTAAGAGGAGAAAACATTCAGCCCCTGTATACATGATTGAAAATGCGTTTTTCCTCCACCCTGCAGGGCCTAGAAGTAAAAATAGTGACTTTAATTGCATCCGCTATCCAAGGATGGGAAAAGTGTTTGATCCCCCTCCCCCACCTTAGATCCCTTATTAAGGGAACAGTGGGTAGAGGATGAAGGGTTACCCTCAGGTAATCAGGAAGAAGGGCAAACCAAGTACTACTCTGCGGAGGAGACAACTAGGGTTAGAACCTTTTTTCAGCCTCGCAGTCTGAGAAATTGCTGGTACAAATCTCTTACAGAAATTATTTGTGCCTCTTTCAAGCTACCTCTAGTAGTCAGCTGATCTGTTTTTTCTTAGGTTCCTTAAAACCTTCACTGCCTTTTTTATGCATTTCCGGTACATGTACAAACCCATGCAGAAATTCAAAAGATCCATTCTAGATTTAAAGGAATCTAAATCAGTTCCTGAAGGTCCGCTCCTTTCTATGGAGTCGATCAGGTCAGTAGTTTCTATCCTACAAGGAGGAAAGCTTCTGGCGCCTATCGGCATCAGGGATGCAAATATGCATGTCCATATATTTCTCGCTCACCAAACGTTCTGCGGTTCAAAGTAGAACAGCAGCATTTCAGTTTAAAGCCTTGCTCTTTGGGCCAGCTACAGCACCCCGAGTGTTCACAAAAGTGCTAGCCCCACCTGTAGCCAGGTCAAGGGCACAGGGCTTAAACAGTCTTGACATACCTAGACCTTGATTGCTAATAGACCAATCGGTGTTCGGAGTAATGTGTATGCATTACAACCCGTTACCTGGAAAAGTCTGGGTTGCGTGCTCAACCTAGTGAAATCTCCCTTAAAATCGCTAAAAAAGCTGGAGTATTTGGGTCTGATCATAGATACAGCCCAGAAAAGGGGTCTTCTTGCCCAGGCAAAAAAAAAAAAACAACAACTCCATAAAAGAGGTAATGCAGATGGTCAGGTCAAAAGGAGATCCCTCCATTTGCCTTTGCATGAGGTTGTTAGAAAGGATGGTGGCTTCATTCGAAGCAGTTCCCTATGCCCAGTTCCATTCGAGACTGTTGCAAAACAGTATTCTATTTGCTTTGAACAAAACGATTCAAGCTTTGGACTTGCCAATGCGGCTGTCCCCAAGGGTGTCCCAAAGCCTCAATTGGTGGTTACTAAAGAATGTCCTAAAGGGTAAATCCTTCAGACCACTTATCTGGAAAGTGGTAACGACAGAGAAGACAACTGTCCAAGGACAGTGTTCAATAACCGAAAGAGCCTTGCACATCAACAACCTAGAGATTCGGGCAGTGCGTCTGGCTCTAAAAGCCTGGACTTCCAGGTTAAGGGGTTGTCCTGACAGGATCCAATCCATCAATGCCATGGCTGAGGCCTATATCAATAACCAAAAGGGGCACCAAGAATCTCTCAGTGCAGAGAGAGGTGAACATATTCTAACTTGGGCAGAAAAAAATATTCTTGCCTATCGGCAGTCTTCATTCCGGGAAGAGAATTGGCACGCGCACTACTTGTGCCACCAGCAGATTATTCCCAGGGGAATGGTCTATTCACCCCGACATGTTTCGGGTTGTTTGTCAAGGATGGGGGACTCCGGACGTAGATCTTCTAGCATCCAGTACAACATAAAGTCAGTCAACTTTGTGTCCACAACAAAGGATCCATTCGCATGCAGAACAGATGCGTTGGTGATACTGTGGGATCAGCTTTCACTGATCTATGCATTTTCCCCCTATTCAATTGCTGCCTCGACTTCTTTGCAGGATCAAGCTGGAAAGAAAACCGTTAATTCTGGCAGCACCAGCATGGCCCAGAAGGTCATGGTATGCAGAGATCATAAAGATGGCAGTGGAGGATCTGCCATCCTACTTTACGAACCCTAAATTTAACGGCTTGGCTATTGAAACCCACATTCTGAAGAAATGTGGGCTTTCCAGGTCAGTTATCTCAACTTTTAATTAATGCAAGGAAACCAGCTTCCAGAACTATATATTATAGCGTTTGGAAGACCTGTGTTTCCTGGTGTGAATCCAAGGGTTGGCAGCCTCAGAGATATATCATAGGCAGAATTCTGCCTTTCTACAATTGGGCGTAGAGATGAAGTTGGCCCTGAGTACTATTAAGGGCCAAGTCTCAGCCTTATCTGTTTTATTTCAAAAGACCGCTTGCTATGCATTCTTTAGTCCGGGGTTTGATGCAAGGAGTGATGCGGATTAATCCATCAGTTAAATCACCTTTAGGCTCTTGGGACTTGAATTTTGAAAAGTTTTGTCAGTGTTATAAAAACAACCATTTGAACCGATACAGCACAGTCCCTTAGTCTTTCTGACTAGGAAGCTGGTATTTTTGGTTGCTATATCCTCAGCAAGGAGGGTTTCAGAATTGGCTGCTCTTTCTTGTATAGAGTCATTTTTAACTATTCATGAGGACAGAATGGTGTTACGCCCTCGTCCAGGCTTTTTGCCAAAAGTGGTTTCAAGCTTTCATCTGAATGAAAAGATTGTCCTGCCATCGTTTTTTCCCAAAACTATGTTCCAGGGAAGAAAAGTCACTACATTATCTTGATGTGGTGAGAGCAGTGAAAATCTATTTAAAAGCAACTGCTCAGATCCGTAAGACTGATGTCTTATTTATTCTGCCCTAAGAAAGGGCAGGCAGTGCCAAAATCCACTGTTGCTAGGTGGATTCGGCAAGTTAGAATTCAAACTTATAATCTAAGGGGTAAGATTCCCCCTTTTTCAAGTTAAGGCGCACTCTACCAGAGCGGCGGTGCTTCTTGGGCAGTGCGTCACCAGGCCTCCATGGCTCAAATTTGCAAGGCCGCAACTTGGTCTTCAGTGCATACATTCACCAAATTTTATCAAGTGAATGTAAAATGGAATGAGGATATCGCCTTCGCGTGCAGTGTGCTGCAGGCAGGCAGCCGTAAAAGTCCTCAGGTCTGGGGTTGCCCTATGGGTTGTCTCCCTCCCCTCAAGTAGCATTGCTCTGGGACATCCCATTAAGAAAATACTTAAGGCTCTGTGTCCTATGATGTACGATAAAGAAAATAGGTTTTTATTAACAGCTTACCTGTAAAATCCTTTTCTTGGAGTACATCATAGGACACAGAGGTCCCGCCCCTCTGTTTATGGGGTATAAGTATATTGCTTGGCTACAAACCTGATGGAGCAAGGTTATCGCACTGATATCCAGGCAGTTAAGACAGATCTACAAGCAACTCAAGTTAAAACATCAGAGTTAGAGGGCTCTGTTACAACTTTGGCTGATGCTATCCATGTGCAGGACCAACGATTAGATATACATACATCTCAAATACAAACACTATATTGCCTTATAGAGGATCAAGATATTCGCAATCGGCGGAATAATATTCGGATTCGAGGGTTACCGGAAGCAATGGGGGTTGAGGATCTCCCAGAAACTGTAAAAGGCATTTTTGTCTCTGTATTGGGGACAATTGAGCCAGTCAATCTGGAACTCGATAGGGTTCACTGGGCTTTGGGGCCACGGAACCTCGACCCAACTAAACCAAGAGACATTATGTGCCGAATACACTACTTCCGTGTAAAAGAGGACATTGTGAGAAAGGCGCGAGCAAAAGGTCTAATCAAATATAAAGGGAATATGATACAATTGTTGTCAGATCTGTGCCATTTCACCCTAGAAAAGAGGAAGGCATTAAAACCTCTCCTGGCATTGTTGCAAGACCGAAATATTTCTTGCCGATGGAACTTTCCATTCCAGCTACAGATCCAGGAGGAGGGAAAGTGGTTAAGTATCCATGGTCCATCGGATATTCCGGCAGTGGTAACAGCCCTGGAGCTACCAGAGCTCCCACCCTTGGAGTGGCCACAGTCATATTCTTTGCTTCGGGGTGAAGGGCGTCGAGCCCCTGTATTGGGGGAATACCCGGTAGATCAGGAATCTCCTCCCCCCATAGTCTAATCAAGGGTTTTCAATAGCAATAACATTAATAGATTTTTTTCTACGATCTTTTTGTTGTTTGTTTCCTCCCCTTTTGTTTTTTTGGGGTTTTTTTTGTTTTTTTTTCTCTTCTCTTCTCTTTTATCAATCCCTGATTAAAATATGCCTTTGTATTATATACTATGTCAGAGATGAAATATTGATGTATGTATGCGTATATATATATATATGCATATTTGTATGGACTATATATTTATGTTATATGGCATATGATGATGATGATGATGATATTTGTCAGAGACTTTTCTATCAGGGATGCAGGTGATAGGTTCCTGATATTATTAAAAGCATTATTTTTTTTTATCCCTTCTCCTTTCTTCCTCCACTAGGGTGAGGAACGTCCCTTTTGAGGGGGTGGCAGCACCTGGGGGGAGAGGGGCAAGGGATTCTATTAAAGCTCTGGGTGTGAATATCCTAAAAAGATATATCAGCTCAATTATAGTCAGTATAAATTTACATATATAGCACTATTCTTTTTTTCTTTTGGCAATAGATGTACAAAATATGCTGCAGTATGACTATTTGTCGTGCAGGGTGAGATGGAATGGGTAATATGTGGATAGGTAGCATTTGTAGTGCATATACTAACATGTTTCTCTGACCAGGTCACCTGCGCACGACAAATAAATGTTTGTGGAATCTACCAGTGGTGATGGCTTCTGGGATTCCAGTTGAGTATACATGACCATGTGGATATGCAAGCCTGTAGCTGTAGGGTGTGCACTTCGTGAGAGCTCATATGCATATCGATATGGGGATCAAAGGGGGGGAGAGGCATATCTTATCTAATGTATTAGTGCCAACCTTTTTACCATCCCCTATAGGAACAGGTTGTGTTTTTTTTTCTTTCTTTTTTCTCTCTCCCTCTCCCCCCATGAGTGTGGACCCCCCTCCTGAGATGTGGCGGTACTTGGAGGAAGGAGAGAGACTTTAGATGTACGATATGCAGTTGCAGTATGAGTATTCGTAGGTGGGGGGAGGAGGGATAGGTACTAGGTAGACAATCGATGTACGTTGTGTATATATCAACCTGTTGCCCTGACTGTGTCACCACCTTATGACAAATAAATAGTGGCTTATAGGTGTAGGATACGCGTGGCGTGTGCACACCTATGTTTATGGATAAGGGAATTCAGGGGCGGAGAGGCACAACATATAAAAGGCATGAGTACCAAAAATTTTTTTTTTTTTCCCCTTTCTTCAGGGTACAGAAATAGTTTGAGTACATTTTCCTATACATTGTAGATTGCAATAAAAGCTGTTTTATCTCTCGGGTCCCACTATGAAACCTTCCTTGTGTGTATCCACTTCCCCCTCGTAGGTATACCAGCAGTCTGGTAGGGATTGGTTTGAGTTGTGTGTTTCTTTTGTGTGTTTTTTTTTTCTTTTGACCCTAATGGCCGGTATCTTTTTCTCAAATTTAGGCTGTGGAATAGAGTTTATACAATCGCCAATTTCTATATTCCTAATTACGATCAAATAATGGCAATTACACAATATCTTCATCTCTTGACAGAATTTGCAGAGGGCACAATCCTTGTAGGAGATTTTAATATGGCTCTAGAACCCCAACTGGACACCTCCTCTCAGCGATCAAATATCTCTTACAGTCAGTTGAGAGCTCTGAAAAGAGAATTGTTTGAACACCGATTGCTGGATTTATGGCGTATTTTAAATCCTAAAAAGCGACATTATGCATACTATTCCTCAATCCACCAATCCTATTGTAGGCTAGATTATTTTTTCACGGGAACACAGCTATTGGAATGGAACCCAATAATGGACATTGGGTCTTTCATCTGGTCTGATCACTCACCTCTTTTTTTGACAATACAACCTCTCCAGACCCCACGGTCCGATTGGTCATGGCGTTTAAATGAAACCCTTATGCTAGATCCATTATGTCATCAGGCAATTTTGGCAGCGATTAAGAATTTTATCACTGACTATGAACACGACGAGACCCCATTACCTATACAGTGGGAGGCCTTGAAAGCGGTAGTAAGAGGACTATTTATCCAACATGGAGCTCGTTTAAAAAAAGATAGATCAGCGACTATACAGGACGACTTGTCAAAGCTTCGGGCGTTGGAGATCTCACACAAAAAGACCCCAACCCTTATATTGGCTGATATATCTTTGGTACAGTCATCTTTGCTGCAGTCTTTGGAGGTTTCTCACTGTAAAAGTCAATATAGATATGCCCTGGGAAAGTACCGGTATGGAGACAAGGCTGGGAGACCACTTGCAAGGTCTTTGCATCCCCGATCCCCAGTGACTTTTATACCTAGCATTGCGTTACCATCTGGAGAAATTACTTCAGATCCATTCCTTCTTTAAAAGGCATTTTGTGATTATTTCACAGCTTTGTACAATCTTATTCCCCCATCATCTTGCGACCTAGATTCTCTTGGTCGTCGTATACAGGAATATGTGTCTGAAACTGCTATCCCAATATTAGATGAAGATAGTGGGAATTCTCTGGACTCCCCGTTTTTATTGGAGGAACTATTGGAAGTGATTATGAATACACCATCGGGTAAAAGTCCTGGTCCCGATGGTTTTACATTGAAATTTTATAAGATCTATAAGGATTCTATTACACCGTTTATGCTTTGAGCGTTTAATAGCATATCTGCTATTAATGGGTTTGTACCCCAGACACTAGAGGCGCACATCACATTACTTCCTAAACCTGATAAGGATTTAAACCTGTGTTCTAGCTATCGTCCTATATCTTTAATCCGGGTAGATATCAAGATATATGCCAAATTGATTGCCTCACATCTTCAATCTCATATTCCGAACCTGGTACATACAGATCAAGTTGGGTTTGTACAGGGGAGAGAAGCACGCGATAACACGCTTAAATTCCTTTTACTCATCGATCATACCCAGTCAGCAAAAATACCAGTTTGCCTTCTCTCTGTGGATGCTGAGAAGGCATTTTGATCGTGTTGGTTGGCCAAACTTTGATTCAAATAGGACTAGGACCAATTCTGTTAAGGAAAATTATGGCACTCTATACCAAGAATAAGGATCAATCAATTGTTATCTTCTAACTTTCCTATTCAAAATGGTACACGTCAGGGATGTCTGCTGTCTCCGCTCTTGTTCGTTTTAGTAATGGAACATCTTGTAACTGCTCTTAGACAAAATCCTTGTATCTCAGGCATACCATTAGACGGGCAGGAGGTGAAGCTAGCAGTATTTGCTGACAATCTGCTACTCTACATCACCAACCCACATGTCTCCATGCCATCTATTCTGTATGAATTTCAGCGTTTTGGAGCTCTGAGCAATTTTAAAGTAAATCTGTCCAAATCAGAAATTCTTAATGTTTCTTTGTCGCCACATCAAGTTCAAGCTCTCGGGAATAATTTCCCATTTAAGATCTGTACTTCGACACTTCAATACTTGGGCATAAAAATTCCACAAGATCCCACTAAGCTATTTATAGAAAATTATTACCCTCTTATGCAGCGTACAATACAGGACATTAAGAAGTTTGATGGAGCCCATTACTCATGGTTTGGGAGGATTCATATCTTAAAAATGGATATAATACCACACTTTCTCTACCTTTTCCAAACCATACCTATAGTGGTCCCCCATTCCCTTTTTTACCACTCTACAATCTACCTTTACAAGGTTTATCTGGGGATGTAATAGACCTAGATTGCAAAGGAGAATTTTATCTCTCCCTAAAGCAAAGGGAGGCGCAGGGGCACCCGACCTATACTACTACCACGTTGCAGCAGTGTTAACTAGACTAGTAAACTGGTTCCATCACTTCCATCTTAAACAATGGGTACACATAGAACAGTCAATTGCTCCCTTGGATCTCCAGGTCCTTCCCTGGCTAGATATCTCTGCCCGGGGCGCACCTTCTTCTTTGTCCTTTATTACAGCACATTTATTGCATACCTGGAATAAATTACAAACCCAATTAGGACTTTCGCCTAAAGTGGGATTAATAACACCCTTGTTTGGTAACCCAGGGTTCCTACCAGCAATGGCACGGAGACTTTTTTTGCTATGGAGTAGGGAGTCAAATCGTCGTATATACCAAATTATTTATCAGGGAGATCTCCCATTGCTTTCAGATTTGATCCCTACTCAGCAACAATCAATTAAACACTGGCTGGAATATCGGCAATTAACGTCTTTTCTTTCTTCCTTTCCTTCTATAGATGTGTTTAATAGAGAGCCAGATACCTTTGAGTCTCTTCTGTTACAACAAACTGTACCAGAACATATTCTGTCTGCAGTGTATAGAGTTCTTATTCTTAGACTCCATACATGTCTCCCGGAGTTCACAAATAAGTGGAATATGGACTTGAATGTCGAAATTAAACCAGAGGAATGGGAAAAAGCGTTTATCCTTACACATAGTATGTCGTTAGCAATCAAGGCTCACGAGACTAATTTTAAGCTTCTTTCTCGGTGGTATAGATGTCTGTTGTTGCTTCTCCGGATATATCCAAATGTCTCAGACCTGTGTTGGCGTTGTCATTCTGCCAAAGGTTCGTTATTACATATCTGGTGGGAATGTCCTTCTGTACATAATTTTTGGGACATGATACTCCAGCTTCATACTCGTGCAACTGGCGTGACTATTCCCAACACACCTCAAATTACTTTATTATCCATCCTACCTGGCTCATATGAAAGCATTAAAAAAGGCCTTTTAAGACACTTTTTGACAGCTGCAAGGACAGTAATACCGCGCCAGTGGTGGTCGGCATATGCTCCATCATTGATTGAGTGGATTTCAGAGATGGACCATATTGAAAGGATGGAGACTCTTCTGTCACAGGAGTTGGACACGTATGAACAATGTCGTCAAATTTGGCTTCCTTGGAAATTGCTAAGGGAATCTCCTGAACTACGGAATCTGTATGTGCTCTGGAGGTAGGATATGAAACCATTTCAGAGTCGGCTTGAGTGAGGCGATCCTGGTTTGAGTAGCTATTTCAGGTAGTGTATTTATTTTGAATATTATGAACCTTTCTTTTTTTTTTCTTTTTCTTTTTTCTTCATTTTTTTTTAATTTATTTATTTATTTATTTTTATGTTTTGTGTGTGTGTGTGTGTGTGTGTCTTGTGTGATATAGCTAACATTACTGTGGGAGTTGAAGAAAGGGAGTAGGAAATTATATATTTTATTTTATCTAAATGGATGAAGGAAATAAGGCAGGGATATTCTTATTAGGGTTTAAGGATGTATGGTCTTGGGCGGTGGTGGCGGACCTTGGTGCCATGGATGTTTTGGGACCATACCTCCCCTTAGTGCGGGGATGATAGGGGAGTGTGGCGGAGTGTTCCCTTAATTGTTTGTTTATTTATTTATTTTCTCTTTTTTTCAGAGACCCCTGCAGTATGTTGGTATATGTTTGTTTTATGTTTTATATATTATTATAATGTGGTATATTCTTTATTGGCACCCATAGGATGAGATTAATGTTTGTCTTTTCTTCTTTTTCTTTTTCTTGTTATGTAAATTTAAATTTCTCAATAAAAACAGAATTGAAAAAAAAAAAAACGAAAAAAAAACAAAAAAAACTGATGTGCTTCTGGAAGGAGGAGGGGTTATATAGGGAGTAAACTTCCTTAATCAGGGTTTACCAGTGTCAACACCTGAAGGTGGCCTATAACCCATTAAGTAAATACTTAAGGCTCTGTTTCCTATGATGTACTCCAAGAAAAGGATTTTACAGGAAAGCTGTTATAAAAATCCTATTTTTTTGTTTTCTTTTCAACTCTACTGCGGGGGGGGGGGGCTTTTTTACCCAATGAGTATAACGCACTATAATAACTATGGAAGACATTAGCAACTCCTGTTATAAAACAAAAAAAAAACATTTCCCCTTTACTATTTTTCATTTTTTCTATATAATTTATAGATTTTTTTTGTTTTTTAATAATCTTGTTAGTTATTTCTCTGGTTTGCTTCCCTATTGATATCTATCTTTAGCTGCTCTATTAACCACTTGCCGCCCGCCCACCATCATATGACAGCAGGGCGGTGCGGCTCTTGTGCTGGGCCACCGTCATATGACGGCGGCCCATTCAAACAGGTCATACGCGCAATCGCGGGCGCGCAGCCCTGCACTGTTGTGACGGCGTGTCCCTGAGACACAGTGCGTCACCAACAGGGGTGAACAGCCATTGGGCATGGCGGTTTACCATGTGATCGGCCACGATTACATCAGGGCCAATCACAAATGGTACTCCCTTCTTAAGACGGTGCATGCGGGCGATCATGTCGGTGGTGGCGTGTTCCCAGGAACACTGCTCGTCATCGACAAGGGTAAACAGCCAATGGCTGATGGCTGTTTACCACATGATCAGCTGTGATCCATTCACAGAGCGGTTACTACCTGTTACCGGCTCTTCTCTTTTCACACACTGTTTCCAGTGTGATGAGAGAAGAGCCAGGAGCAGTAAGTTACTGATCTGTGTAGTGTCAGTGTCTGCACCAACACCACACAAAAAATGAGAACCTGTCACATCGCCCCTCCCCCTCCCATTGCAGCTGTCACCCAACAGTTACCACATAAGTGCCCATCAGTGCTTATAAAATGCACCTGTCACCCATCAGTGCCCATAAAGTGCACCTGTCACCCATCAGTGCCCATAAAGTGCACTTGTCATCGTCGGAGACTTCCATCAGCTGTGCACCTGTCACCCATCATTGACCATTGCCTCGCATTTAGTCATCCGTCAGTGACCGTCATCATTGACCCATCCGTGACCCTCATCTGTCACAGCAGATGAGGGTCATCAGCATTTGAACTGATCAATAGTAGTGGATCGGCAAATGAATCAGAGGAAGAATGGATCCCTCCTAAAAGGGCATGGCGAAACCAGGCAGCCGCCAGCAATATACCCCAGGATCAAATTCCCAGGCCCAGTACCAGCGCTACCGCCAGCAATATACCCCAAAACCAAAGGCCCACTACCGGCACTGCCGCTAGGGAAAGACAACAAGAAATGCCCAGGCCCGATACCAGCGCTGCCCCAGCATCACGCCCGAATGCCAGCGCAGGAACTTCAAATCCCCCAACTACCAGCACTGAAGTACCACGTTCCCCAAGAGCCAGAGCCGCTACATATATTCCAGCTCAGGATCAGCAAGAATTCCCCCTTTCACCACACAGCCAGGTGTGCAGGCCAATACCCAAAATTTTACAGAAATCGATTGTTTTTATTTATTTTTGCCAGACACTTTGCTGCAATTCATCGCCGACCAGACCAATTTATATGCCCAACAGCATATTGCCAACAACCCCCAATCATCATACGCCCGTCCGTTTTGAGTGGAGAGATTAGACTCTAGAGGAGTTCAAATTGTTTATGGGCCTCACCATAAACATGGGGCTTACAAAAAAAATAAAGGCCATGCCTATTGGTCCACCAACCCCATCCACCCCATGCCCATTTTTTCTTCTGTAATATCCAGGTCCCGATACGAGATGATTATGCGCATCCTTCATTTCAGCGACAACGCCCAGTACCCTCCCCGCAATCATCCAAATTACGATAAGTTATATAAAATTCACCCACTCATAAACTTATTTTCCCAAGGATTTGCAGAACTCTCTCCCTGATCAGCATATATAGTGCCACTCAAGGCTATCGAAAGCCTTAGCCGCATCTAATGATAGGACAGCTCTATTCCCTCCATTCTCTATTGCAGCTGCATATTTAAATACACTCACCTTATATTCACACTCGTAAATCTATCCGGTATAAAACCGATTTGGTCTGGATGTATCATTTTAGAAATTATTCTATTCAGCCTTGTTGGCAAGGCTTTTGCCAAGATCTTCATGTCTGAGCACAGAATCGATATAGGCCTATATGAAGCCACATCAAGCAAATTTTTCCCCTCTTTTAGTAATACAATTATTGTGGCTTCTGTCATAGATATGGGCAATTTCCCTTCCTCTGCGGCCCCGTTAAACACCTCCAAGAGTTTAGGGAGCAATACGTCCCCATACCTCCTAAATATTTCTATAGGCAAGCCGTCAGGACCCGGTGCTTTCTGATTTGCCATATCTGCCATTACCCTTTGCAACTCTTCCAACGTCAACGGGGCTTCCAATTCTTCCCTGTCTTCTCTTGATAAAGGGGGTATCTTAAATTTTTCAAAAAAATCCCGCATATCCCCCTCTACATTTAATTGTGGTGTGCTGTACAGGTTTTTTAAATTCCTTTACTATTTCCGGGGTGGTTCTTATAATTTTTCCCTTCCTTGTCCCAAATTGCTGGTATAGTGGTTGGGGGGCTAGTTGCCTTGGCTATCAGAGACTGGGTTCTTCCCACTTGCTCTCCCAAAAAAACTCTGTCTCTGAAACATTTTTTTTTTCCGCTTTCTCCAAAACTAATTTCCTATATTCTTCTTGGCTCTCCACCCACTTACCATATCTGACTAGGGTCGGTTTCTCCACATACCGCACTTCGGCCCCGCTCACCCTCTCTCTTGCTTTGATTTCCTTAACCTGTGATTGTTTCTTAACACAGGAGATTTTCTGTATCAACACACCCCGAAGAAAAGCCTTCAGGGAATCCCAAATTATACCCAGTGGGGCTGATCCTGAGTTTGTTTATAAATTCCTCTAAGCTGGCTGCAATTAGTCCAGCATCTTCAATTAGTTTGAGCCAAAAGGGATTTACTTTCCAGTCACCTCCACTATAGCTTGTCCCTGTTCTTATTGAGAAAGCTACTGGTGAGGGGTCCGAGATCCCCCTTGGCTCATAATCTACCTCTTCCAGTAAGTTCAGAGCTTCCTCATTGCATCTCCTCCAGACATCCACCAACCCTATCTGCTCGCAACATTGGAGGAGCGGGCCACTAGGTGCCCCACCGAGAGCAACCCTGGAGGAGGGATATAAACATTGGCCAATACACATTCTCTACTTTCAATTGCACAAAAAAGAAAAATATACTGTCCATTCTCATCCACCTTACTCTGATGGAGAAAACCAAACCAGAATTTATCAATGTACTCACACCCCTTGAATAGGAGGTATGGGTAGAGTGATACTGCACCTGTTAGTTCCTATGCCTTAAGGCACTAATTGTTCCTTTATCAAGGTGTCTCTCCTGCAGGCAGAGTATTTTAAAGCCATAGAAAAAATTGCCTGTCTTTTAGACATATCCCTTACCCCCCACACATTCCATGAACATATCTTAACTTGCCTTACTAGATCTATCATTCTCCTGTCCTTATAACCTTTATCCTCTCAGGATACTTCTTATTCTTATCCCTAGTCCCTTTATGCCTAAAATTCTGTAATATTTTTACCTTAAATCCTGTGTTCATCCTTAGTGATTTTCCCTCATGTGCAAACCTAAAACATCTTATAACATACCACAACACATATCTTCCACCCTCATACTCCCATGCAACCATATACACACACCCATGCCCTACCCCTCCCTCCCCATCTCCCACCCCTCCTTAATCACCCCAACTCTCTCACCCTACGCCCCCTTCCTCCCCCTACCCAATTTCCCATTTCTCCCTTGCCCAACTTTGGGCCCATACTAAGGGCTTGTACTGTGACCGTGTCAACCCCCTGAAGTGATATATCTCTTTTATGCGTTACTACCCAAACCTAATACAAGATTACAATCTCTACATGGGGGGGTGGTGGATTTTTTTAACAACCAAATGCTTCAGCCCTATTTGCCAATAAGGAAGTCCCGTTTCTGGTACAAGAAAGTAGCAATCTATTTAATTTATTTGGCCATTTTATAATACCTACATAATTCACACCAAATCCACGGAAAGCCCTGCCCACTTCCTAAAATTCATAGAAGTTGTCACGTCCTTCATCTACCAACAAAGACCCCCCCCCAGAAAACCTTGCCTCTGATGCCATTAGCCAACTTCATGAGCGCCACTTCCCGGACAACATTCCACCATCTGAAGCAGGCCGAAGACGCCAAAAAAGATGTTGAGTATGCAGCAAAAGAGGATGTTTTTTGACTATGCCTCTGCCTACCACTTGGACTGCTTCCATGTGAACTGACCCTGACCTGTATTATCAACTTATCAACTACGCTTTTGCCTACTACTAGGACTGCTTCCATGTGAACTGAACCTGGCCTGTTTTATCAACTACGCTTCTGCCTACCACTTGGACTGCTTGCACGTGAACTGACCCTGGCCTGTTTTATGGACTATGCTTTTGCCTACCACTTGGACTTTCTTGAAACTATCTGTTTCCCTGCTACTGTAGTACACAGGGGTCTTGCATGTGAGGGGCTCCAGAAATGTTTTTCCGGATGGAGAAAACAATTTTTTTTGTTGTCTCCGGGTTTCATAATTTCTGGATTAGGGTCTGGATTCCGGAGGCTTCATAGAGATTTGGGTGGGCAAAGCCTCTACCCCTGTGCCCCTGTGCACAGGTCTTACTTGATTGCGGCCCTCAGCCTGCTGTTGACTTACTACCATCATGCCTCTGCCTGCCACATAAACTGACCACACCTCTGCCTGCTACCTGGAATATGGAAATAATTAGCTGTAGCAAGAGCCAGTATGTTTTCCGAAGGGCTGGAGAGCAGTACAATAAAGAGTGTCTGCAGGTAATGGTGTACCAGGACCAATAATATGGCTGTTCTGGCTGTCTCTGCCTGGACAATTTCTATGGACAAATGCTTTGGCTGTGCTGACGATATCCTTGTGCTGACTATAGACAATATTCCTGCCTGCTGCCTGGATAATTACTATTGCTGTAGCTAAGCACATCCCTGCCTGCTGCCTGAACTAATTCTCTCCTCTGTGGACACTACTAAAACCACAGGTAATATTTTTTTTTACCCTTTCCTCAATAGAATATATTTTGGAGTGTAATTCTTTGTATGTAAATGCTATGTGTTAGAAATATGAAGGGCCTTCAAAAATGATAGGTTATCAGGAAATTAGATGTGTAATTTATGCTCCTAGAATGCCTGAAGGTGCTCTTTGAATGTTGGGTCTCTGTATGTGGCCAGGCTTTGTAAAAGTCTCACACATGTGGTATTGCCATACTCAGGAGGAGTAGGAGAATCTATTTTGGTGTGCAATTTTTGCTATGTACATGCTATGTGTTAGAAATATCTTATGAATGGACAACTTTGTGTTCCAGGGCCTTCAAAAGTGTAATAGGTGGTTGAGAAATGAGATGTGTAATTTATGCTTGTAGAACGCCTGAAGGTGCTACTTCAATGGTGGGCCTCTGTATGTGGCCAGGCTTTGTAAAAGTCTCACACATGTGGTATCGCCATACTCAGGTGGAGTAGCAGAATGTATTTTAGGGTGTAATTTTTGCCATGTACATTCTATATGTTGGGAATATCTTATGAATGGATAACTTTGTGTAAAAAAAAAAAAACAAAAAACGTTTTTTCATTTCTTTTCCACATTTTCCAAAAACTTCTGGGAAAAAAATTAACCATTTTTAAAAGATTCATTATGCCTCATAGATTATACATTGGGGTGTCTTCTTTCCAAAATGAGGTAATTTTGTGGGCATTTTCATTGTCCTGGTGCTCCAGGGCCTTCAAAAGTGTGATAGGTCGTCATGAAATTATATGTGTAATTTAGGTCCTTAGAACACCTGACAGTGCTCAGGAGGAGTAGCAGAATGTGGTTTGGTGTGTAGTTGCAAGTATGCATTTGCTGTGTGAGAGAAATAACCTGTTAATATGACAATTTTATAAAAAAAAAAAAAAAAAAGAAAAAAAAAACACAAATCTTTAGTTTGCAAAGACTTGTGGGAAAAAATTACAACTTCAAAAAACTCACCATGGGACTTACTAAATACCTTGGGATGTCTACTTTTCAAAAAGGGGGTCATTTGGGGGGTATTTGTACTTTCCTGGCTTGTTAGTGTCTCAAGAAATGTGATAGGCCTTCAGTACATCAGGTGTGATCAATTTTCATTGATTGGCACCATAGCTTGTAGACTCTATAACTTTCACAAAGACCCAAAATATACACTAATATAGGGTTATTTTTACCAAAATTTATGAAGACAAATTACTAATTTGCTAAATTTGCTAAAAAGGCATTTTTTCACCAAATTTTCAGTCTTTTTTTTATTTATAGCACAAAAAAAAAAAAACACTAGTGATTAAATACCACCAAAATAAACCTCTATTTGTGTGAAAAAAGGATGCGGATTTCATTTGGGTACAGTGTTGCATGACTGAGTAATTGTCATTCAAAGTGTGAGAGCACTAAAAGCTGAAAATTGGTCTGGGCAAGAAGGGGGTGAAAAGTGCCCTGTAGGCAAGTTTTTAAATACCTGTCTAGTCTCTTGTTCCATTTTGTCTTTCAATTCATCTGTTTTTATAACTAATGCTTGCTGTATCTCTATATCTACCTTCGCTTTATGTATCTGTTCTAATTCATAGATTTCTTTTATAAGTCTTTCCATATGCCTCTTCCTCTCTTTTTTTTCCCCCTAGCTCCTATGGAGATCAGCACGCCTCTAATATAGGCCTTATGCGCTTCCCATATTGTAGCCTCAGATATCCCTGGAGTTCCATCAAGTAGGAAATATTCTTCCAGTTCTTTTTTTAATTTTTTCCCCTATTTCTGAATCTTGTATCAATTCCTCATTTAGCCTCCATGTACCTATCTTACTTGGAACACCTGTGTACTTTATTTTCATCATTACTGGTGCATGGCGCGATAGAGACATTATTTCTATTGATGAGTTTCCAACCAATTCTAACATTTTATGTTCTACCAAACAATAATCTAACCTAGATTATGTCGCGTGCACTGGGGAGTGGAACGAGTAATCTCTTTCTCAGGGGGGCTGGGCCCTCCATACTTTCACCAACTGGTTTTATATATTTTCTTCTTTACTTTCCGAAGTTGGACATTTCCAGTCCCCAGTGCCCACGATATAATATTCATCTGTGGATCCATACAGAAGTTCAGATTTCCTGCCAAGATTTCCAGACCTTTCTTAAATTCCATCAACACTACTAAGATTTATTTTAAGTATTCTTTAGTTTTTTTGTTAGGGCAATATATGTTTGCCAATGCATACTCCATTTCCTGTATCTGCCCCTTCAAAAACAAATACCATCCCTCAGGATCTACTTTCCTTTCTTCCAGGGTGAAGCTTACTTATTTTGCTATACATATTGCAATGCCCTTTCCTCTTTTAGGGGGGAGTTCCCATAATACCATGTTGGGTAGAACCTAGAATATAACTTTACATTTGAATCTAATTCAAGTTAAGTTAATGCAAGTTAAGTGCGTTTCCTGTAGGAATATTATACTGTTTCATTTCTTTTAATACTTTATCTTTTTTCCGGGGTGTTTAACCCCCTGACGTTATATGTTAAAAAGTTTAATGTTGTCATTTTTCCGCTTCTCTTCTCCTCTTCCCCTCCTCCTCTACCCCTCCCCACCATCGTACCAAGGCGACTGTGAGGTTCAGGGGGGTCCCCTGAGGCCAGGAGAAGGGGACCTGGGCCTAAGGCCAGAGAGAGACATGAGAGCTAAAAAAACTTTTAGGTCTCTGGATCTTCCCCTTCTCACCTTGTTCTTTACGTCTCCCCACAAGTTGAGGAAGAGGAGGTCAGGCTCCTGGCGATCATTGATTCAGGGGCCTGCAGCTGTTTCTTGGATTCTTCCTTGGCCAAAAGACTTTGTATACTTCTTCATAATAAGAAACAAAGACTTGAAGTACATTTGGCCGATGGTTCCCTACCCAGTTCTGGACTTGTTACCCAGGAAACCAAACCCATCCTGACGATTACAGATTCCGGCCACCAAGAACTCCTCTGTTTTGATGTGCTGTATTCACCCTTATTTCCTGTCATTTTGGGACTTCTTTGGCTACAGGCACCATAATCCCAAATCAATTGGGTCAAGAAAGAAATCTTGACCCAATTGTTTGTTTGTTTTGGACCGAACCAGAACTGTCCGGTACTTTGTTTCTGTCCCCCTGGCCAAATTAACCTTCAATGTAAAAGTGTGCACACTTTAAGTAAATTACTGAGACATACACGAGTTCAGTAGATTGATCAAACCAAATATTAAATAAGACAAGTGTATGCGGACCGCAAGATATACATATTCATTATTGTGACAAAGTATAAGCTTTTAGCTGGGTTATATCTATATAAGGGAATAGCAAACTATCATAGCTAAATAGGGTGTCTTGTTTCCAGTTCTTGAAAACAGGCGCAATCTTCTTTAACTTGTTCTTAACTCTTGCAGTTCTGTTCCACATGAAGGGATAGGGTAAGCTGGCAGACATCTAATTGAATATGTTTAAGGCTGATAGTAGAGAGAGAGAGATAAGCACTTATATCTATATGGTTATATTTGAAATAGGCATTTCATCATAACACTCATAGTCACATCCATTACACAGCATTGCTTCATCCCTGGTTCCAGTAGTTCTACTAACTGTTCAACCCATTCCCAGTGCACATCAGAACATTCCATCCGCCTATCAAGAATTCCTGGACTACATTTAGGATTAAACTTGAGCTAGAAGCTAAAGTATGTGTTTTGGGCTACGTCAATGAAAATTTAGGGAAAGCGAATATA
This sequence comes from Lithobates clamitans, assembly GCA_037952925.1. Lineage (NCBI taxonomy): Eukaryota > Metazoa > Chordata > Amphibia > Anura > Ranidae > Lithobates > Lithobates clamitans. The sequence goes on from JBBGZY010000765.1 coordinate 6,677,956, forward strand.
ATTATAGCGTCCGTGAGGTGCCTGTATCAAGCGAGGAAACTAATAGCACAATCCTGGCAATCAACAATGCCCCCTACTCCGGAAGAATGGATTAGGACTATAAATGCTTTAGTGTGGAAAGAAAAAACAATTTTCACTAGAAGGGTTAACTATGGTAAGTTTATTAAGATATGGAAGCCCTGGCTACAAGGGATGGCATGTCCCCTTTAACCACTAGCCCACCGCCCACCGTCATATGACGTCCTGGGCTTTGGGCGGGTATATCTGAATGATGCCTGTAGTTACAGACATCATTCAGATATTGCCGGTTTCAGTCGGCGAATCTCTACACCATAGGAACGATCATAGCGGCCGTTCCGCAGCTTGATCGTTCCTATGGGAGGCGAGAGGGGATGCCGCCGCCCTCCGGTGCTTTTACCGACTCACCTCAGCGATCGGTGAGTCGGATAGCAGATCCGCCGGCGCCGGATGTAGATCATAGAGATTTCCGGCGGACCAGATGGTCCTCGGAGTCTCTATGATCGTCGGAGGCTGGGCGTGATGTTATGACGTCACGCCCGGCCTCTCCATTCAAAAAAACGGCGCCGCTTTGGCTTGGAAGCGGCGATCGTTTTATTTTATTTTTTTATTTCAGGCTTCCCAGTCTAGTGGTGAGATATGGGGTCTTATTGACCCCATATCTCACTATTAAGAGCACCTGACATGTCATATCGCTATTACAAGGGATGTTTACATTCCTTGTAATAGGAATAAAAGTGATCAATTTTTTTTTTTTTTTTCAAAAAAGTTTTAAAATAAAAAAAATAAAAAATTTTTAAAGCGCCGCTCGCACGCAGAAGCGAACGCATACGTAAGTCCCGCCCACATATGAAAACGGTGTTCAAACCATACATGTGAGGTATCGCCGCGAACGTTGGAGCGAGAGCAATAATTTTGGCCCTAGACCTCCTCTGTAACTCAAAACATGTAACCAGTAAAAAAATTTAAAGCGTCGCCTATGGGGATTTTTAAGTACCGAACATTGGCGCCATTCCACGAGCGTGTGCAATTTTGAAGCGTGACATGTTAGGTATCTATTTACTCGGCGTAACTTCATCTTTTACAAAATGCAAAAACATTAGGCTAACTTTACTGTTTTGTTTTTTTCCCCCAAAAAACGTGTTCGAAAAATTCCTGCGCAAATACTGTGTGAGATAAAAAGTTGCAACAACCGCCATTGTATTCTCCAGGGTCTTTGCTAAAAAAAACATATATAATGTTTGGGGGTTCTATGTAATTTTCTAGCAAAAAAATTATGATTTTTACATGTAGGAGCAAAGTGTCAGAATTGGCCTGGTATTGAGGTGGTTAAATGTTGTACCGAGTCCCAAAGAAACGTTTAGATAAAAGCGGGAAATGTTAAGGAAAAAAAAAAATAGTTCCTAACAAACGTGGCAGGTAAGGAATGACATATATATATATATGGAGGATGGATACCCTAATGGGATAGGAGGTGGGAGGGTGGGGGGAGGGGTAATGGTCCTATGGTAATGTTGTTAAAGTAGGCATAAGGGACAACGGTTAAAGGATAGGTGTATTTAATTGTATAAGCGTATTCTCTCTGTCGTCGATGGTGGATAACAATTGAGGGGTAAAAAAATACTCAATGTTAAAAATAATAACTGTTAAAGGATATCTATTGATGGATTTTACTGTATAAATGCATGCCAATTTTTTTTGTTTTTTTTTATGGATGAAAACAATAAAAAAATATTTAATTTAAAAAAAAAAAAAAAAAAAAAAGCAAAAAAAAAAAAGAATTCCTGGACTTTTTTGACAAAACAAAATAAGGCTGACATTCTCCCACCTCATCGGCCTTAAGGTAATAGAGTTACTCCCCGGGGCTGAAATTCCTTTTGGACGAATATTCCCGTTATCAGATGTCGAGTTGGAGGCCCTTAATGTATATTAACGAGAATCTTGAAAAAGGGTTCATCCGTCCTTCTCCTGCTGGGGCTGGCATTTTTTGTTGAGAAAAAGGAATGGCTCACTGAGACCTTGTGTGGACTCTAGGGAACCTAATTAAGAAAAAACAATATCCGCTCCCCCTCATTCCTGAACTGTTCCAAAGATTCCGAACCGCTCAGATCTTCACCAAATTAGATCTGCGAGGAGCCTATAGCCTTGTTCGGATCCATGAGGGGGGACGAGTAGAACACGGCATTTAGAATTCGATCATGTACCACAATGACATCCTCATCTTTTCTGCCACCCTATGGACTTTATAGTAGAAATGCCTCCTTCTGAAATGTTTACCACCACCTTTCTAAAATTGCACACTTCCTACCTATGGTGGGCACACCCTCTGCTGTGGATACAGCAAACGTATTCATTAAAGAAATCATCAGGTTGCACGGACTATCAGACAATATTGTATCAGATAGAGGAGTACAAATCACTTCCAGGTTTTGGAAAGATCTCTGCAAATCCTTTTCAATTAAGGTATGCCTATCTTCAGCTTACCATCCTCAGAGCAACGGCCACACTGAGAAGACAATCCAGACCTTGGAACAATATCTGCAGTGTTTCCGTACTTGCTCTGAAGATGACTGAGTCTCTCCCCTTCCCTGTGCAGAATTTGCTTACAATAATTCCTTGCATGCTGCCACCAATTCATCTCTGTTCTGGGCCAATTATGGGTTTCATCAAGAGAACTACAAAAAGTTCCACGACAAAGGGAAGAGAGTAAACCCTGCTTTTAAAGTAGGAGACAAGGTATGGTTGTCTGCCGTAAAACCTGAAGCTCTTGTGTCCTTCTCGGAAGTTCATTGGCCCCTTTGAAGTAAGAAGGATGATAAACCCAGTAGCCTTTGAACTGGCATTACCAAACTCCTATAAAATCCACCCAGTATTCCACATTCTCTACTCAAGCCAGTGGTCCCAAGTCCCTTTCCCGGGAGAGAAGAATTGCCACCGCCTCAAGTTTCGGTGGAGGGCGAATCAGAATTTCAAGTGGAGGCCATCATGGATTGTAGGAAGAGAGGTAGACGAGTCCAGTACCTAATCAAATGGAAGGGGTACCCCCCAGAAGATTGTTCCTGGGAACCCTCTTATAATGTGCATGCCCCAAGACCGGTACAAAACTTCAACAACAGACACCCAGAAAAATTGTCCCTTGGGGGGGGGGGGGGGGGGCACTGTCAGGGAAGTGGCTGTGGAAGAACTGTCAATCTTGCCAGTAACACAGATGGGCGCAACAGGCGCATTATTGCAAATCGGCGTACACACATGCGCAATGGCGCGCAAGTAATGTGACAGATGAGATCTCTTACTGGCCTATAAAAGGCTGCTGCCGTCTCTCACAAATTGCTGTCAGCTTTCCTGTACTCCTAAACCTCTGTGTCTGTTTCTTGGATTTCCTGTTGTGACCCGGCTTGTTCCAGACCTGCATGACCTCTTCTCCTGGCATATCCCTTGGTTTGTTCTACTGAACTTATGCCTGCTTGATCACCTGTGCATGACCCCAGCTTGCTTCACAGACTTTGCTCCTGCTTACTACTTGATCACCTGTGTATGACCCCGGCTTACTTCACAGATTTTGCTCCTGCTTATGGCTTGATCACCTGTGTATGACCCCAGCTTGCTTCATAGACTGTGCTCCTGTTTACTGCTTGATCACCTGTGTATGACCCTCGGCCTGGCTTCTACTACTGCATCCTGAGTGCACCGATTGCCTTAAGCACAGTTGGAGTTCCTAGAGACATTCTTCTTACTACTTTCTCAGCGATCCTCCACAGTCTCCAGGTGGTCACTTGCCCAGCTCATCCAAACCCTGCCGGCAACCTGTGCTTCTTTGGGCACTATGTTTGAAATATATACTGGGGTATGGCGCTCCCTTTAGGATAATGGGATGGTGTGGTAGGGGGGGATGGGTGTATGGTTCCTAGCACCTAGAACCAATTTGTAACTCCAATTATACCCCTCTTGGTGGTACAGAGTACCATCAACCCTAAAAGTGCAGAAAACCTATTGTGCAGTAGTGCAATCTTCAGTGAGACATTTCATACCTCATACATGTGGTCACATTAGAAATATATAAAAAACCAAACTAAAACATAAATCACACATGTGACCACCCTTAGGTGAAAAAAAGGGGGTTAAAGTGCTAAACCCCTAATTATATGTTAGATCTTCACCACCAAGCCAGCGTATAGTGGCTTGTTCGCAAAAACCATATATACACATTAGAGTATGCCAGTGAACATAGTCCTAGATGTGCAAATCAATAATATTCCCTATGTCCCATAAACTCAGTCCAAATGTGTGCAAATCAATTAGTAATAAATAATAGAAAATTATGAGAGCACTTCAGTCACAGTTTTGGAAATTCTCAACATTGGATTTGAAGATTTTTTGATTACTATATGGGCTATAATTTTCTATTATTTATTACTAATTGATTTGCACACATTTGGACTGAGTTTATGGGACATAGAGAATATTATTGATTTGCACATCTAGGACTATGTTCACTGGCATACTCTAAGGTGTATGTATGGTTTTTGCGAACAAGCCACTATACGCTGGCTTGGTGGTGAAGATCTAACATATAATTAGGGGTTTAGCACTTTAACCCCCTTTTTTTCACCTAAGGGTGGTCACATGTGTGATTTATGTTTTAGTTTGGTTTTTATATATTTCTAATGTGACCACATGTATGAGGTATGAAATGTCTCACTAAAGATTGCACTACTGCACAATAGGTTTTCTGCACTTTTAGGGTTGATGGTACTCTGTACCACCAATAGGGGTATAATTGGAGTTACAAATTGGTTCTAGGTGCTAGGAACCATACACCCATCCCCCCCTACCACACCATCCCATTATCCTAAAGGGAGCGCAATACCCCAGTATATATTTCAAACATTTTGTGGAGTTTCCTTAGGGAGGCTTCCTTAGGGGGGCTGCATACCTTATATCTTGTCCTAAGCGCAGCGTTTTTTATATATTCAATTCTTTGGGCACTATACCTACTGTTCCACTTTCAGAGGTATACTGCACTTAGCCGCAAGGGGAGCCACTCTATGCATATTGGCCTTGGATCAGGTATGTGACACCGGCCGAGGAGTATGTCACAGACTTAGACATTGGAGTGCAGATACACAGTGGAATGATGCAGCTCTGTGACACCAGTTCTGCCTAGGCCTGTCAGAAAGCCTAAAGGATGAATTATCGTGGGTCGGAGTACCAAACACTTTGGAGTTCTTAATCACATTGGCTAATCAAGTCTCTCCTGTTGAAGGGTTTGTAAACCCTCAAACCCTCATTCTATGCATTAAGGTGAAAAACCTCCTGTGATGCAGCAGCCCCCCAGAGCCCCCCTTTTACTTACCTGAACCCGGTCTATCCAGCGTCAGGGACGAGCACACCAGCTCCAGACGGTGTCTCGGGTCCTGATTGGATAGATTGATAGCAGTGCAGCCATTGGCTCCTGCTGCTGTCAATTAAATCCAATGATTCGGGAGCCGGGGGCGGGGCCAAGTCCTGCTGACTGTCAATGGATGCAGCAGCAGGACACGGGAACGCACCCCTGCATGGGTGTTCCCTCGAGAATGGCTCTCCAACGGGGCACTTCAGAAGAGGAGGAGCCAGGAGCGCCATTGGGGGACCCCAGAAGAGGAGGATCAGAGCCACTCTGTGCAAAACCAACTGAACAGAGGAGGTAAGTATGACATGTTTGTTTTTTGTTTTGTTTTTTAAAACTAACCTTTACATATCCTTTAACTTATTACCATCATCTGCCAGTGCCACTCACTTAGCTCTCCAAATCTAAGAAGGGAAAATATCAGTCACCGCAACTATTGATTCGGGAGCCTGTAGTTGCTTTATTGATCTGACCTTTGCTGCACAATGACCCATTCCATTACAGCTCAAGGCACAAAAACTGTCTGTTTATTTGGCTGTTGGCTCATGCACTAAATCTGGACTCATAACACAAGAGACACTCCCTTTATCTGTCATTACCCCTACCAAGAATAAGGAGATCCTAAGCCTTGATACTATTTATTTTTCTCTGTTTCTGGTTATTCTGGGACTACCCTGGCTGCAGGCACATAACCCACAAATTGGGTTACAGGAAGAACCAACTTCCAATAAACATTTTGTAAAGAGCATTGCCTGCCAGAACCTTTGGTTGCCCCCACAACTCTAATATGCGAGAATGAGATATGACAGACCATGTCTGAACCCTACCATTACTATCTCGATGTCTTCAGTAAACAGGGGGCTAACATTCTCCCACCACATTGACCATACGATTGCCCGATCGAGTTACTCCCAGGAGCTGAGATTCCATTGGCTAATCAGAATCTTCTCTCTCTCCGAGCAAGAACAGGAGGCATTAAAAGAATGTCCATAAGAATTTGAAAAAGGACTTCATCCGGCCTTCTACTTCCCCAGCAGGGGCAGGAATATTCTTCGTAGAAATAAAAGACCACTCCCTGTGACAATATGTGGATTACCAGTAGCTTAATAAGATTCTGGTTAAGAACCAATATCCTCTTCCTCTTGTACCTGAACTATTCCAGAGACTGAAATCTGCAACGATCTTTACCTTTTAGATTTACGAGGGGTCTACAATTTGGTCTGAATGCGTGAAGGAGACGAATGGAAGACGGCCTTCTGCACCAGATTTGGCCACTTTGAATATTTGGTAATGCACTTAGTCAACGATGTGCTCAGAGATTTTCTAGACATTTTCATGATCGTTTACCTGGATGACTTTCTGATTTTCTCAATATCTCTTGATCTTACATTGGGGGCATGCCAGGAGTGTGCTGTGCCAACATGGACTTTACGCCAAGAGTGAAAAGTGAATTTGAACAGTATAGCACCCAATTCCTGGAATTAGCCATTTCAACTGAAGGAATTAAAATTGATTCTCAAAAGGTCTCTGCCATCCTGGACTGGCCTGCACCGACCAATAAAAAGGGGGTACAGTGCTTTGTGGGGTTTTTAAAATTTTACAGAAGGTTTATCAAGGGCTTTTCCACCATCATCACCCTTATCACGCAGCTGACCAAACAGAGTATTCATTTCCACTGGACCCCAGAAGCAAAGGTCATATTCGATGCTTTAAAGAGACTCTTTACCTCAGCACCTGTCCTGAGTCATCCAGACCCAGCATTGCCATATATCCTGGAAGTGCATGCATCGCAGTGTGAGCAGTTCTAATGCATCTCGTAACTTTTTGCTCTCGTAGACTTTCTCCATTAGAGAGAAATTATGTCAGGGATCGGGAACTACTCGCTATTAAGAAGAATGTAAAACCAGATGCACTTTCCCGCATGTTTGATTACCCAAAGGAACCACCTGTGCCAGATACTATCCTGTCTGAAGTTAAATTCTTGCTTTTTCAGAATGATCTTCTAACCTGTTCCTAGTTCTCCAGTGGTCATGTTGATGTTCTGGGAAGGATTACTATGGAAGGAAGACAAGGTATTTGTACCAGAAAGTATACATGTAACCATTTTGGGTCTGTGTCATAATCATCCTTTAGCAGGTCATTTTGGAGTCCACAAAACGCTCGATCTTCTGCAACGCATGTTCTGGTAGCCAGACCTAGAAGGAAGTTGTAAGAAGTAGGTGAGTTCATGTGCAATCTGTACCCGGAGTAAGAGTACGAAAAACCGACCACTACCAGTTCCTGACAGGCCCCATGGATGATAGCCATGGACTTTATAGTAGAACGCCCTCCATCTGAAGGATGCACAGCTATCTCCGTGCTAGTAGACCGCTTGTCCAAAATGGCTCCCTTTCTGCCTCTGAAGAACACGCCCTCGGCCATGGAGACGGCTCGGGTATTTGTCAGAGAAATTGTAAGACTTCATGGGGTCCCCACGAACATTGTCTCCAATCAGGTGGTCCAATTCACTTCCCGATTTTGGAAGACTATATGAAGTTTCCTTAAAATTGAAAGATCCATGTCATCTGCCTATCACACCCAAACCAACGGGAAAACAGAGATGTCCAATCAGACGCTCGAGCAGTACATATGTTTCACTACCTTCATCCAGGATGATTGGGTATCATTGCTGCCATTGGCAGAATTTGCCTACAATAATGCTAGCCACTCTGCTATAGGTCAGTCACCATTTTTTGAAAATTACGGTTTTCAACCATCCTTACCTGACTGTTCCAGAGGCCACTGTTCCTGCTGTCCAAAGCACGGTGGATTTCCTTAATTGCAACAATAAATTGCTTCAGGTAACAATTTCTAAGGCACAAGCTGCTAACAAGAAGGCCTTTGACAAGAAGAGAAGGGGAGAACTGATTCTTCAACCGGGAGATCAGGTATAGCTGTCTACAGCGAATATCAGGTTGGCATGTCCCTCAAAGAAGCTTGCACCTAAGTTTGTGGGGCCATTTCCAGTCAAGGAAAGACTTAATGAAGTTGCATATGAATTGTCTTTACCCGAGTCAGTTAAGATTCATCCTGTATTTCACGTCTCACTTTTGAAACCCGCAGTACCTGATTCCTTTCCGCATAGTGGATGCGGCCCGCCTGAACCTGTGACCATTACAAGAGATGGGGAATATGAGGTGAAAGCCTTTGTGGACTGTAGGAAAAGAAGAAATCCGGTACAATACCTAATTAAATGGAAGGGCTACAGTCCGGAGGAAAATTCCTGGGAATCTAAACAAGATTCATGCCAAGGAACTAATCAATGCTTTCTTCAGCAGTCACCCACAGAAGGAAAACCAATGAGTTATCCAGAGGCTGCCCGTAAGAAGGGAGCAATGGTAGGGATGTGCTGGCAATGACGCAAAGGCAGCCACAAATGCGCATGCGTGATCCCACAAGTGTCCAGCATGCCAGGCAAATAAATGTGCTCCAGGGCACCTGCACCAATAACTGGTGCCTAAATGCCATATATAAGGGCAGCAGGTTCACTAGTGCTTTGCTGTCTGAGCTGCAGCTTGTACCCGTATACCTGTCCCTGTGATCCGTGCTTGATTCCTGTGTTTGACCCGGTATACTCTGATTACGCTTGCTATCTATTATCCTGACCCCGGCTTGCCTTGTTGACCTTTCTTTACCTTTCCTCTGCTTGATATCCTGTTGTCAAACCTTATCTGCAGCCTGACCATTCTCTGCCTGCCGTTTATTCTGATGTCTGATCCTCTGTTGCTGACCTGGCTTGTCTGATTCCGCATCCAGTTATACATCTGCTCTGCTCCGCATAGTACCTGGTGTCACTGGCCCTCCATCTACTGTGTTCTCTCCATCTGCTGTTCCTGTACTCATCCGCTGCTTCAGCCATCCAGCACCGCTCTGGTTTGATTTGAGTTTCTTTAGTTCCTTTTTATTATTTTGGCAAAAAGAACAAGAAAAAAGGGTTCCAGCCACACATAGCTCAATACAGAAACAAAAACCTTCCCCACTAAAACACGCATCCTACCCCCATCAGGCACCATCCCAGGAAATCTGTGCATGGCATCAAATGCTGTGCGTCCCTCAGGAGTAAGGAAAAAACATGTTTACATAATATTAGTATAACCAGAGACATAATGCAGTTCCCACTATAGAGTCATAGGCAATCACAATTTGCCCCCTCAGGGGAGATTATCCCAGAGAGTGAGGCCCTAAGGATCAAATGAGGCCAAAAAAGGGGTACCATGCAACAGGTGTGATATAAACTCTAGCACAATTCTCCCCAGCAGCCACTATCCCATTTATTTAATCGTACCCCAATTGTTGTGCTCCTAGATGTCTTAAGTAACAGTTGTAGGGCTATCAAGCCAAATCTGCCAAACTTTCTCAAATCTCTTGGGACAACACCTGCTTAAAGTGGATGTAAACCCGAAAAAATTTTTTTAATTAAGGCTTGTACCTTGTACAGTATAGGATTTCATCTGTGCCCAGTCTTGCCACAAAGAGTTAATCCAGCTCTGAGCAGTCCTCTTATCTTTTTTTCAGTAAGATAAAAACTGACAGACAGAAAAATAGTAGTCAGTTCTTCCCCTGTGCTGTGAGAGACTGCTCCTTTCCTTATCTAATGCACAAGCTTGAGAGACACATTCTGTGTACTTCCCCTCCCCCTCCCCTCTCCTTTTTTTTTTTCTCCAGCTCTCTCAGCATTGGCTTCCTTTCCTAGGTTTTGACTGGATGTTTCTCATCATGGGGTGTGATCGACAGATCAGTGTGAGAGGAGGAAATGCATGTATAGTGCAGTGAACTCACAAGACGGCCAGCAGAACACACACAGACAACTGATCTGTTTTAGGGGAGATGTATCTAGTAGGGCTGGGAGATTTTCCAAAAAAAAAACTTGATTCACAATTCGAATCAAGTTTTTTTTTTTTGGACGGCTTCGGCCTAGTCCACGGCGTCCGGCCTCGCGGACTGGGCCGAAGCCGCGGCCTCGCCTAAAAACTCCTGCCCGCAGCGCCTCAGGACCGGCGCGGTGAAAAAAAAAATCTAAAAAAATCGATTTGCTTAAATTTTGAATTGATTTGATCTCTCAACTCGATTCAAGATTTAAATCGATTTTTTTCCCCAGCCCTAGTATCTAGTCAGAGCTGGGCAGAGGAGAAGCTCCAGTGATCGGATTATTGTTATGGTGCAGTGTGTGTGTCTGATGTCACCTGATCACAGTTGCAGCATTCATTTTGATCACCAGGATGTGTTATGTGGGGGCGGGGTGGATGTCTCACTTTTCATAGAATACACCCAGTAAGGCTGAATGAGCTCAAAGCTTACAGCCTACCATATTACCTGACTGCTCCCACCAAGTCCCTACTCGTGTCACCTGACTGCTCCCACCAAGTCCCTACCCATGTCACCTGACTGCTCCCACCAAGTCCCTACCCATGTCATCTGACTGCTCCCACAAAGTTCCTACCCATGTCACCTGACTGCTCCCACCAAGGCCCTACCCATGTCACCTGACTGCTCCCACCAAGTCCCTACACATGTTACCTGATTGCTCCCACCAAGTCCCTACCCGTGTCAACTGACTGCTCCCACCAAGTCCCTACCCGTGTCACCTGACTGCTCCCACCAAGTCCCTACCCGTGTCACCTGACTGCTCCCACCAAGTCCCTACCCGTGTCACCTGACTGCTCCCACCAAGTCCCTACCCGTGTCACCTGACTGCTCCCACCAAGTCCCTACCCGTGTCACCTGACTGCTCCCACCAAGTCCCTACCCGTGTCACCTGACTGCTCCCACCAAGTCCCTACCTGTGTCACCTGACTGCTCCCACCAAGTCCCTTTTTGTGTCACTTGACTGCTCCCACCAAGTCCCTACCCGTGTCACTTGACTGCTCCCACCAAGTCCCTACCCGTGTCACTTGACTGCTCCCACCAAGTCCCTACCTGTGTCACTTGACTGCTCTCACCAAGTCCCGACCCGTGTAACCTGACTGCTCCCACCAAGTCCCGACCCGTGTAACCTGACTGCTCCCACCAAGTCCCTACCCGTGTCACATAACTGCTCCCACCAAGTCCCTACCCGTGTCACCTGACAGCTCCCACCCAGTCCCTATCTGAGTCATATGACTGCTCCCACCAAGTCCCTACCCGTGTCACCTGACAGCAACCACCCAGTCTCTATCCGAGTCATGTGACTGCTCACACCAAGTCTATATTTTCTTGTACAAACATCACGCTGAATAAAGAAGTCATCCTCTCCAGCCTGCACCACAATGTCTCTTCCTATCCCCACCTTTTACCCAAATCATAGCTGTCTAATCATGACCCAAACATCTCTATCCTGTCATATCTCATATCCATCCATACAGGAGAGTGTGCGGACATGATACAGGAGTTGGTCAGAGAGTGTGCGAACATGTTACAGCCGCTGCCAAAATGTGGGCATGGCTTAAATTGTGTAGTGGTACCCCGGTAGAGGCTGCTGAGTATAATGGTCCATCTGTCACCCTGCCCAGCCAGGCACACACTTTTTCATTCCTCAGAGACAATATAGCAGTCCTTACATTTTGTTTTTGTTTGTTTTATTGAGCGGAACTTGGAGAGATATGGGGACTCATGAGATGTCAAGGTGATCAAACATTGGAACTTGGGACTCTATATACATTCTGTATATACAGTGGGGCAAAAAAGTATTTAGTCAGCCACCAATTGTGCAAGTTCTCCCACTTAAAAAAATGAGAGAGGCCTGTAATTGTCATCATAGGTATACCTCAACTATGAGAGACAAAATGTGGAAACAAATCCAGACAATCACATTGTCTGACTTGGAAAGAATTTATTTGCAAATTATGGTGGAAAATAAGTATTTGTCAATATCAAAAGTTCATCTCAATACTTTGTTATATATCCTTTGTTGGATAGAGGTCAAAGGTTTTCTGTAAGTCTTCACAAGGTTGTCACACACTATTGCTGGTATGTTGGCCCATTCTTCCGTGCAGATCCCCTCTAGAGCAATGATGTTTTGGGGCTGTCGCTGGGCAACATGGACTTTCAACTCCCTCCAAAGGTTTTCTTTGGGGTTGAGATCTGGAGACTGGCTAGGCCACTCCAGGACCTTGAAATGCTTCTTACGAAGCCACTCCTTCTTGCCCGGGCAGTGTGTTTGGGATCATTGTCATGCTGAAAGACCCAGCCACGTTTCATCTTCAATGCCCTTGCTGATGGGGGAAGGTTTGCACTCAAAATTTCACGATACATGGCCCCATTCATTCTTTCATGTACACAGATCAGTTGTCCCGTTCCCTTTGCAGAGAAACAGCCCCAAAGCATGATGTTGCCACCCCCATGCTTCACAGTAGGTATGGTGTTCTTTGGTTGCCACTCAGCATTCTCTCTCCAAACATGAGGCGTTGTGTTTCTACCAAACAGTTCTACTTTGGTTTCATCTGACCATATGACATTCTCCCAATCCTCTTCTGGATCATCCAAATGCTCTCTAGCAAACCTCAGACGAGCCCGGACATGTACTGGCTTAAGAATGGGGACACGTCTGGCGGCGTAGTGTGTTACTGATGGTAGCCTTTGTTACGTTGGTCCCAGCTCTCTGCAGGTCATTCCCTAGGTCCCCCCGTGTGGTTCTGGGATTTTTGCTCACCGTTCTTGTGGTAATTTTGACCCCATGGGGTGAAATCTTGCGTGGAGCCCCAGATCGAGAGAGATTATCAGTGGTCTTGTATGTCTTCCATTTTCTAATTATTGCTCCCACAGTTCATTTCTTCACACCAAGCTGCTTGCCTATTGCAGATTCAGTCTTCCCAGCCTTGTGCAGTTCTACAATTTTGTTTCTGGTGTCCTTCGACAGCTCTTTGGTCTTCACCATAGTGGAGTTTGGAGTGTGACTGTTTGAGGTTGTGGACAGGTGTCTTATACAAAAAATCTTGCTTGTTTGTAGGTGACCAAATACTTATTCTCCACCATAATTTGCAAATAAATTCTTTCAAAAATCAGACAATGTGATTGTCTGGATTTGTTTCCACATTTTGTCTCTGATAGTTGAGGTATACCAATGATGACGATTACAGGCCTCTCTCATCTTTTTAAGTGGGAGAACTTGCACAATTGGTGGCTGACTTTTTGCCCCACTGTACATCACTCCATTTCTCCTCCTGCACATCACTTCCTATCTTCTGAGTATTGCACCATACTCCTCCTGCACATCGCTTCCTATCTTCTGAGTATCTGTCATGTCACCTGAGTCCAGGTGACAGATGCACCCTGTGGGGGTCTGGAGTGCACCGCTAGGTAGTGGACCCTACGGCTGACTGCTGTGGATGGAGCCCTGGGTAGTTCAAAAAAGCAGGTACTCTAGAGCACCAACATGGATCACATTGGGAGCTAGAGCATGAGATTTCCCAGGACGCGGAATCTAAGAGCCAGCGGGTGTTCACCAGGGCCCCTGATGGTGGGGATGGACATCTCTGCAGTCTGGCTCCAGGTTGCAGCCCCCAGGGTCTCCCAGCTCATGCTCACAGTAGAGTACAGGATGGTAGAGGGGAAGCAGCAGACTGCGGCAACAAAGGATAGTCAGGAGATAAGACAAAAGGTCAGGGCAACAAGCAGATAGGGATAGTCAAAGAACATGCCAAAGGTCGGGATATGAAGCAGACGAGGACAGTCAAGAACAAGCAAAGGTCGGTAAACAGGATCAGTCGTAGGACACAGTGCAATGAGCACACAGAAGCCAAGACACACTATTGATCAGCAGAGCTGGCTAGCAGTGCACAGGTTAATATAGAGTTCCCTGATAGGGGCTGGGGTGGAGCCTTGCTTTAAAGAGAGATTACTTAAGCAGCCAGGTGAGAGTGACAGGCCTCTTAATCTGAACACATGGAGAGTTAAGCTGACAAACATTACTGCATAACCATGATCGTGTCGACCCATACTCCTCCTGTGCATCGATTCCTCTCTTCTGAGTATCGCTCCATACTCCTACACATTGCTTCCTATCTTATGAGTATCGCTCCATACTCCTCCTGTACATCACTTCTTCTCTTCTAAATATCCCTCCATACTACTCCTGTAAATTGCTTCCTATCTTCTGAGTATCACTCCATACTCCTCCTGCACAACGTTTGATATTGATGGAGCTTTTATGCATCAGAGTCATTTGGATTCAGTCTGTATCTCATGACATTCTTACCCGTTACTTAATAATAATATAGAGGGCAGCGACATTTCCATTCTCATCTTACTTATCCTCCTGCACAACGCTTCTTCTCTTTCGTTCTCCAGACTAGCTAGCACTGTAGGCCTGGCACTGACTTAGCAGGCAGGGACTGCAGGCTCCTAGCGTGTAGCAAAAAGAAAAGAGTAAATTCTGGTACTAGCTGTCCCACATGTGGCTACTGATCCCAGTCAGCCTTCTTCAGGCCCTGCCAGCCCTCCTGGCTGCAGCTACCCGGCTCCACTGCCCATGACACTACAGTCCTCTCCTCTGGTTCTGCACCAATCTCTGACTGCACTCTCCCAGTCTTTTCAGGTGTGCCTCCCCAGTCCTCCCAACTGTGCATGCCACTCACCAGCCCTCTTGGCTGCAACCAATGGTTCCTCTCCCTGGAGACTTGCCCGGCAGTACTCTCTCCTGCTGTCCTCTCTTGCTCCCCCTGTGCCTCCTGCCCAGGACACCTCCACATTTTCTTGGAGATCCCTGTCTGCACCCGAGCCCCGGCCCAAGGTCACCCCCCAGACTGGAGAGCTTCCTCCAAGGCTCCGACAGCCTCAGTACTCCATCTCAAACTCCTCCACCCGACAACTTCTCCCAAACTGTGCTGACCCTGGGTATTTGAGGAGGCCTGCCCCCTTCCAATTCCAAGTTGGGGATTGGTCAGGGCTCCTCAGAATACCCCAGGCAGCTCCACATCCCCTCTCCTCCTCCTTCCAGAACCTTCTAGAGAGCTCTGGAAAGAGGGAGGTCTTGATGATGCTGCCTGTGAGTCACCCAGCTTCTACCGTGAGCCACTCCCAGCCCAGATCAAACAACAACAAACAGACCTGGCTGCCAGCCAGGCCAGCCTAAATTTACCTACACTAACAACTCTCACTCTAGCACCTACACTACTAGAGGGTGCTACAATTTGCTTAAATTATTGGGCGTTGACTGAAAGGGGTGTGGTTTAATACAATCTGAGATGACTTACATAGTGCAGAATGTGGTAATGTTAAATAGGGAATGTACAGTGCAGAGTGGACGGCGGTGGGTAGTATGTGCAGGAGAGGAGTGCAGTGTGTATGGAGGTGGGTAGTATGTGCAGGAGAGGAGTGTATGGAGGTGGGTAGTATGTGCAGGTGAGGAATGCGGAGTGTAGGGCAGTGGACGGTGGCAGTGGGTTGGTGTCAGTAGGGCAGTGGTCGGTGTCAGAAGGGCACTGGACGATGTTAGTCGTTTTTTTTATTTTTATGTATTTTTTTTTTACAGTTACTGTTACTTTAGTTAATTTGTTCCTAATTTTTTTTTCTCAGCATTGAAGATGAATGGAGAGGAGACAGAGGCTCCTCTCCATTCAAAAACTGAAGCAGAGTAACACACAGGTTACTCTGCTCAGTTATCATAGGACACAAGGGCGATCGGTAACAGTCTCCATCCTGATAGATTCCCCCGCCCCCCCGCGCAGCCCGCAGAAGAGGAGAGGAGGGAACCTGGCTGCGGGGGACGATGGGGGGGAGGGTGAGGAGGACACGGAGGGAGACCAGATAAGAAGGGGGTGAGGAAGAACGCGGGTGCTAGATCAGGAGGAAGACAGGGGGGACAGTTGGGAATGATCGATGCAGCGGGGGATAGCTGTGAGCACCGATATCCCTGCATGGATTTTCATCAGCCGCTTCTCCTTCTCTCCCTCCCGTGGCTTTCAGCTGAAAAGCCATGCAGGGGGATCGGTGCTCACAGCTGTCCCCGACACTCCGATCATCCCGACTGTTACTGGACAGCCGTCTGTGCAGAAGTGATAGGGGGCCATGAGCGCGCTGTGCTTTTACCCAAAACACGCTCTGCCTCTCCTGTGTGCGCACTGGCCAAGGGGAGTGTAGAGGTGGGCGGGGAGTCTGCTGGCATCACGACTCCGCCCATCGAGCACCGGATAACAGACTTAAACCCCCCTTGTGACCAGACCAATTTTCAGCTTTCAGTGCTCTTACACTTTGAATGACAATTACTCAGTCATGCAATAATGTGTCCTTTTTTTCATACAAATAGAGCTTTCTTTTGGTGGTATTTGATCACCTCCTGGGTTTTTTATTTTTTGCGCTATAAATTCAAAAAGACTGAAAATTTTGAAAAAAAATGAATTTTTCTTAGTTTCTGTGATAAAATTTTGTAAATTATTAATTTTTCTTCATAAATTTTGTCCACAATTTATACTGCTTCATATCTTTGGTAAAATAACCCAAATTAGTGGATATTATTTGGTCTGTGTGAAAGTTATAGAGTCTACAAGTTGTGGTGCAAATCATAAAAAAATGATCACACCTGATGTACTGGTGGCCTATCTCATTTCTTGCGACCCAAACAAGCCAGGAAAGTACAAATACCCCCCAAATGACCCCTTTTTTGAAAGTAGACATTCCAAGGTATATAGTAAGATGCATGGTGAGGCATTTGATGCTGTCATTTTTTTCCCACAATTCTTTGCAAAATTAAGTTGTTTTTTTTCCCCACAAAATTGTCATTGTAATACTTTATTTCTCTCACATGGCAAGTGTATACCACAAATGACGCCCCTAAATACATTCTGCTACTCCTAAGTACGGCGATACCACATGTGTGGGACTTTTTCACAGCCTGGCCACATAGAGAGGCCCAAAATTCAGGGAGCACCATCAGGTGTTCTAGGAGCATAAATGACACATCTAATTTGTTGACTACCTATTACACTTTTGAAGCACCAGGACAATGGAAACACCCCCAAAATGACCCCATTTTGGAAAGCTAACACCCCAACGTATAATCTATGAGGCATGATGAGTCTTTTGAACGGTTCATTTTTTCCCAGAAGTTTTTGGAAAATGTGGAAAAAAAATGAAAACACATTTTTTTTACACAAAGTTGTCCATTTATAAGATATTTCCAACACATAGCATGTACATAGCAAAAAATTACACCCCAAAATACATTCTGCTACCTCTCCTGAGTACAGCGATACCACTTGTGTGAGACTTTTACACAGCCTGGCCACATAGAGAGGCCCAACATTGAAATAGCACCTTCAAGGGTTTTAGGAGCATAAATTACACATCTCATTTCTCAACCACCTATTACATTTTTGAAGGCCCTGGAGCACCAGGACAATGGAAACGCCCACAAAATTACCCCATTTTGGAGAGCCAACACCCCAACGTATAATCTGAGGAATAGTGAGTGTTTTGCACGGTTCATTTTTTCCAGAGGTTTTTAGAAAATGTGGGGAAAAAAAGAAAACACATTTTTTTTTTTTTTTACACAAAGTTGTCCATTTATAAGATATTTCCAACACATAGCATGTACATAGCAAAAATTACACCCCAAAATACATTCTGCTACTCCTCCTGAGTATGGCGATACCACATGTGTGAGACTTTTACACAGCCTGGCCACATACAAGGAACACCGTCAAGTGTTCTAGGGACACATAGCATGCACATACCAAGAATTACACCCCAAAATACATTCTGCTGAGCAAAAGGGTAAAAAAAATTACCTGTGGTTTTAGTAGCACAGTTGTCCACAGGAGGATAGCACTGGTCCAGGCAGCAGGCAGGGACTTGGTCAGCAAAAGTGAACGCAATTGTTCAGGCAACAGGCAGGAACACTGTCTATAGTCAGTACAGGCAGCAGGCAGGGATACTGTCCATATACAGTCCAGGGTCAGTGCAGGCAGAGATTGTCAGCAGTGCCAAAATATTGATCCTGGTAGTAGGCAGGAACATGGTCCATCCATGTGGTGTGGTCAGTTCATGCGACAGGCAGAGGCATGATGGCATAGGTCCTACAGGCAGCAGGCAGAAGTAGGGCCTCGTTCAGGACAGAATGGGGACAGGGGTAGAGGCTTCTCCCACCCAAATCTCTTTGAATTCTCCGAGTCTCCAGACCCTAATCTAGGAATGAGAAAACAAAAAAAAACGTTTTCTTCATCCAGAAAAACAATTCTGGAGCCCCTCACATATGTGAGACCCCTGTGTTATGAATCCCACTAGTGGCAGGGTACAAGATCAGTCCAAGAGGCAGGCAAAAAGGATGG
Organism: Lithobates clamitans; assembly: GCA_037952925.1. Lineage (NCBI taxonomy): Eukaryota > Metazoa > Chordata > Amphibia > Anura > Ranidae > Lithobates > Lithobates clamitans. The sequence goes on from JBBGZY010000765.1 coordinate 6,696,640, forward strand.
TCAAACAGTCCAGGGTCAGTTTCAGATCAGGCAGAGGTATGTTAAGAATCAGTAGGCAGAAGCGTGGTCGAATAACAAGTCAGGGTCAGTTACAGAGCAAGTAGAGGCATAAGGAGTGTGAAGGTAAATGGCAGGAAGTGAGGGTTATGTTTACCATACTTCACTAATAATGTAGTGAAGTATGGTAACGGCGGAAACAGTCAACTATGCAGAGGCCTGGTTGGGAAGGACATTGGGGACAATAAAAAGTGGTGTCTCTTCTCACTCCTCCTTTGGTGCACACCCGGCATTTTTTCTGCCGTTTTTGGCCTGTTGGTCTGGGAGGGATTTTTTCGGGAAAGTGGCGTTTGGAGAGTCTGCTAATCACATTGGATCGAATGGTTTCTGGTGGGCCGTTTGGGAATACAAGGGCAGTGGTGATTTCCTCCTGGTAGCCAAGGAAGGATTTTGGGCTTTCAGTGGATTTGTGATAAATAACGTAGCTGTTGTATATGGCCAAATTAAACAAATAAATGGAAACTTTTTTATACCACTGGTATGTTTGTCTTGTGGCAAGGTAGGGTTTGAGCATTTGGTCGTTGAAGTCGACACCCCCCATGAACATGTTGTATTCGTGGATACATGTTGGCTTTTGGATTTGGCCATTCCTCCAGGTGATCTCCACGAAGGTATTATTGTGGATCGATGAACGTATACATCCCTTCTGTCCCTCCACTTCACAGCCAGAATTTCCTCATTCCGTAAGCTCGCCGTCTCCCCTCTTCTTAGCTTCTTGTTGATGAGACTTTGAGGAAAGCCCTTCCGGTTCTTCCTTACGGTGCCACATGCCGGAGTGTTCTTTCTGTGAAGGTTGCGGAACAGGGGCAAACTAGTATAAAAATTGTCCACGTACAAATGGTAGCCTTTCTCCAGGAGTGGGTTTATGAGTTTATGACAAGGGACTCATCCACGCATATGTGTTGGTCTGGGGTAAACAACTGGGGGAAGATATCAGAAAAATAATTTAGTGGCCGAATTTTATAAAGCTTTACAAAAAATTTGGGTCATTTCGGGGAGGGCACGGAGGAAAAGATGGGCATGTGGTGGATGAGGAGGGTAGACCAACACGAATGTAAAACATTTTTTTTGGTTAGTCCCATACAGAATGTGGGGCCCAAAAAAATGTTAAACTCCTCCACTGTTAGGGCTCTCCACTCGTAGGGACGGGCATAATAGGACATTGGGTTACTTGCTATAAATTGTTGGGCATATAGGTTACACTGGGCCACAACTGATGCAAGCAGGTCCTCAGTAAAAATAAGGTTGAAAAAAATCGATTGGTAAAAAATTTTCTGTGTCCACCTTCACTCCTGGCTGGGCAGTGAATGCAGTGAAAACGGTCACAAAACCGTTGGCACTCACGCTGCAGCACAGATCCTTTCTCTCCTTACACGCTGTCTCTGTGTGAGGAGAGAGAGCCAGCAATGAGAGATGATCTCATATGTTTACACTTGAGATTGGAAGCTCCAATCGCGCTGTAAACGGCTGCTGTGATTTGCCATTTACATCGATCTGTGACTGGCTGTGTCCAAGGGACACGGCCAGCACAGAATTTCCCCGATGCGCGCCCGCGGGAGCACGCATCGCGGAAGTGAACAGGAGGACGTCCAGGGACGCCCTCCCGGCAATTGGAGTCCGCGCTGTAGCCGTCTTTCGGCTATAGCACGGACGCCTAGTGGTTGAGAATGTAACTCTATAACATTTTATTAACCAATCTTTCCCAGTAGGAAATAGAAGGTGTGGTCAGTTTTTTCCAATGTAAGATTAATGCCTTACGGGCATAATACAACAGCAAATTTAATAACGTATGTTGAGCCCTGGAAGATGCCAAGCTTTCCACCAACCCAGGCAAGCAGACCGCTACTGTCCTGGGGATAGGTAGAGTTGATTTCTGTTATACACTGAAGAATAGTGGTTCAATAATCCCTGACCACTGTGCAATGCCAAAACACATGACCAATGGTGGCCGGAATGAAGGAGCAGCGCCAGCACTCTGCCGATACCCCCGGGTAAATTCTGGCTAGTTTTGCTGGTGTGTAGTATATCCTATGTAGGAATTTAAAGTGGATTAGCCGATTCCTTGCTGAGACCAGATGAGTAAAGGGGAGACTCCACATATTATCTCAGTCCTCCCCATCCAGAACCTCTTCTACTCATTGCTTTCTACACTTAACCACTGAGGGAGGAGGTACAGGGAAAAGTTCTTTCTATAACTTAGAGTGTTTTTTTTTGTTTTTTTTTAGAGACTCATCTAGCAAAATGTTTCCTAAGCTTGATGGCCTAATTTCCACCTTAAGACCCCTTTCACACTGGAGCGGTTTTCAGGCGGTATTGCGCTAAAAATACCGCCTGAAAACCGCCCCTAAACAGCCTCCGCTGTTTGTTCAGTGTGAAAGCCCGAGGGCTTTCACACTGAAGCGGTGCGCAGGCAGGGCGGTGAAAAAAGTCCTGCAAACCGCTTTTTTGGAGCGGGGAAGGAGCGGTGTATTCACCGCTCCTTCCCCGCTCCTGCCCATTGAAATCAATGGGACAGCGTGGCTATACCGCGGCAATACCGCGGCTATAGCCGCGCTGTACGAGGGATTTTAACCCTTTTTCGGGGGTAAAACCGCACCGCTAGCGGCCGAATACCGCTTCAAGAACGACGGTACAGCAGCGCTAAAAATAGCGCTGTTGTACCGCCGACGCCCCCACCGCCCCAGAGTGAAAGGGGCCTAACCGAGCCGAATTGGCAGGTAAAAGCATGACGTAATTGCAGGTATCTAAAAAAGGTAGGGATTAGGTAAATTAAATCTCAACTTGAGGTCTTCAAAGGACAAAAGTTCACCCCTTCTGGTGATATCCTCCAACGTCTTTATCCCTTTAGCTGCCCATATAATGGGTCTGGAATGGTAAGAAATTGAGAGAGACGGGGGTTCATCCACAATGGGAAGGCCATCGAGAAGGATTCAGAGGCAGGCTGCAGCAGGTCCTGAACACAGTCCCATGCTTTAAGTGTAGCTCTCATCGTTATCGTCAAGGGAAACTGGGCCTCAGATCCTCTATGCAATAGAAGGCGTAGGCTTTCATAGGAGCCCAACACTGCTACCTCTAACACCGTGACAGACTGCCCTGCTTTGGTTACTTACCAGCCACACACCACAGCTACCAATGGAAGATCTTGCAGGCTGTCACAACCCGCAAACTACCTGTACCAACCGCAGGGGTCCTCACACTCGCAGCATGTCAGTCTCTTGTTGGTATCCTGTGGCACCCCTATATGAGTATAGTGAGGCCTCTAGCACATGTCTGACGGCATCCTCCTATCAGGATGGCAGCACCAAAGTTCTTCCTGTTATAGACAGCAATTGCATCATTTCCACCACACCCTCAGGAGGTAATTTCCTGTTTAATCCCTATAAAGCTGAGAGGTTCCAGAGAGAGAGTGCTCAGTTGTTTTAGAGCTACTCATAGTGTGTACCTGTTCCTTTCCGTGTGATATTGCTACATGACATTTGCTACGTTTATTGACTCTGATCCTTTGCTGCCTGCCCTGACCTTCTGCTACGTTTGGCTTTTTATTGGACTTTTCATTTTGCACCACGTTTTTGGAAACTGTGCTGGATTCACCTCCTGAGTATCCTTATCCAAGGTGTGTACCCCTGCTATTGGGCTCCCCATACCCAAACGCTGACACATGCACTCCTACCTCATTGCGCTCTCATGGCCACTGTCACAACTCCAGTGGCCCTTCAACCAGGGCTGTATGAGAGGTCTCCTTCTACATGTCAGGCTCTGCCACAGGTACGTGACAGAAGCACAGTGCGCACTGCTTATGTTTTCTTTATATAACTGAAAAAAATTCTATAAAAATTGTTATTGAAAAAAAAAAACCTCCAGACCCATCTGGTCTAGATCGCCCCATGAGGTCTCAAATATGCCATACTCGTGATGAGGGCAAATGATTGGTTTTGGAGCTTGTTTATTGGTATTATAATAATTCCACATTATGGCTAGAGACCTTACAAAACTGTTGAGGTCCTTTTAATGGATTGAACAAATGTAGCTTAGCAGATGGTGCAAAATGCAGCCAAATTTAAACACGCTTCAGGACCTGAGAGGGCGAGCAGGAAGATTGAATATTCTTATAGTGGCTCTTTTTGCTACCTCTTCGGCAGCTGCTAATGATCTTTCCAATTTTCATTTTTGGCTGTTTAGAGGAGTATCCCTAAAAAAAAATCTCCCACGATGGTGGTACCTTTTTAGGGCATGTTTCAATAAAAACAAAGATGTAAACTGATAAACATGTATTGTCAAAGTCCCGGAGTTTAGTCTACTGAACCACACGTGGCGACTAGTAACATATGAAAACAGTCTGCCTGCTTGATTCTGGTTTGGGAGGGCCGATATCTGAAACAAATGGAGGGAGGGAAGAGAGGCGCCAGAGAGCCCAATGTAGTGTAGTATTTCAATTTATTTAGTTTTAGCAGTTTTTATCCTTGTTTTTATTCACAATGTATTCATGTTTCTGCTTTCTGTACAACTTGTTACAACTCATATAGTTGCAATATTTCATTGTATTCAGCTTACCTTCTTTGAACGTGATCAAGTTCCTTTCATTTTTTTTTCTTCAATATTTTTTATTATTTTTAAATTTAAGTACAAAAAAGTTCCAATACAGTTTAATAACATACATTTCATCCCCCGAAAAACTTTCTTCTCTACAACTAGATACGAATTACCTCAAAGCTTTTAAACCCCACTCCCCGTACTATCCTCTCCCCTCCCCTCTCCTGCTCTGGAGGCAACATTTAATGTCGCCTGCATCTATCTCTGTACCAGCTACTAAACCAATCAGGCTCCTACCATCTCTGCTAACTTCAAAGTAAGTTTAAATAAGTGCCAATCTTTCCATTTTCTCTCAAATCCCGCCCAACCCTCCTCTTCACTAAATCTCAGGTATTCCAAATTTATAAATATCATCTACTCAATTACTCCAGTTCCTCAGCGTGGATCTATCTGGATCTTGCCAATGTCTGGAGTGAGGGGACTAGGGTTTTCAGATATTGGTTAACTGGTGTTTTCGTCCGATGGAATAAACACATTCCCACGGATCTTCTTGGACTTCCTCTTTTGTTATCTCTTTTATTTTCTGAATTATCTCTCCCCAAAATTGTCTAATTTTAGAACACGTCCACCAAATTTGAGACATAGTTCCCCGTTCTCCGCACCCCCTCCAACAGCACTGCAAGGTCTCCATTTGAAACTTGTGGGCTTTATCTGGAGTTATATACCACCCTGCTAAACATTTCAAACGAATTTCTATCATATTGCTATCCTGTGACGTTACAAAAACCAGACTCATAATTTTTCTCATCTCTGACTCATTCACTTGTGACCCTAATTCCTCCTCCCACTTGCTGATGTATGGCGGCTTTCCCATCCCAGTTCCCTCTATTAGGATTTTATATAATACCGATATCCCTCTTCTTTTTTCTACCTCCGTAAAGTAGTTCCTCTATCGGTAGCAGATTATCTGCTGACCTCACTGTTTGAGGGAGGGAATCAAAAAAAATGTTTTAGATGGGAAAACGCCATTCATCTATCACCATTATATTATTTTTTTGTTTTAACTCTTGAAATGTGCATAACCTTCCTCTTATCATCACATCTTTTAATTGTGAGTTTGATTTTTTAATCCAGTTTCCAAACAAATTACTTTTCCCCAGTGGAAAATACTCTGTTTCCTTCAGTGCAATACATGGGGAGTTATAGCTCCATTTTTGTTATTTGTGTATCATATCCCATAACTCTAATGTTTTAATTTTATCTTATGTGATTTCTTTCCTAAATTCCTCAAATGTGCAGGTACCCATATCATTTTCCCCAACTCTGTCCTAATAATTGTATTTTCCAGTTCCACCCATCTTTTATTCTTATTGTTTTTTGCCCAGTCGATAACCCGCGTGAGGAGAACTGCTTTATAATAGTTCTTTAAATCAGGGACTCTGAGGCCCCCCTGCTTTCTGTCTCTAGTTAGTAATTGTAAACTTATTCTCTGCTTTTTCCCCTTTCCAAATAAACCTAAGGAGTATTGTTTTCCAAGTTTTAAAATATGCTTGTGGGAGAGGTATCGGCAGCATTTGAAATTGATACATGATCTATGGTAATAGACTCATTTTAAATATATTGATTCTCCCCAGCCAAGACACATGTCTAGACGCTATCTTACTTAGGTCGTTTTTAATTTCATTCAGTAAGGGCAGGAAGTTTGATTGGTAAAGCATGTCAGTGGACTTTGTAATCTTGACCCCTAAATATTTTAGCTCTTTCTCTCTCCAGATAAATGGAAACTTCTGCTGATATACAAGTGCCTCTTGAGAAGGGACACCTATATTCAGGATCTCCGACTTAACTGGGTTTATTTTAAAATTTGAACAATCACCATACTGTTTCAGTTCTTTCATCAAGTTTGGCAGAGTTATCCTGGGACATGAAACGAAAAACAATATATCATTGGCATATGCGGCCATCTTATGTTCCACTTCTTCCACCCTGATTCCCCCTAATGTCCGCATTCTGTCGTATTTTCACCAATAATGGTTCAAGTGACAGGGCAAACAGTAGGGGGGACAGGGGGCACCCTTGTCTAGTGCCATTATGCATTTCAAAGGGTTCTGAAGTGGATCTGTTCACCTTCACCCCTACTGTGGGACAGTTGTAAAGCGCCCCTATCCACTGCATATATCTAGTACCTATGCCCATCCCCGCTAGGGCGTCCTGCATGAACCCCCAGTTTACCCTGTCGAAAGCTTTTCCAGCATCGATTGACAGGAGTAGACCGGGGGTCCTGGATTCCTTTATTTCATGCACCACCAATAATGTCCTGATTCCATTGTCTCAACATTCTCTACCGGGTACGAACCCTGCCTGGTCGGTATGTAGTAATTCACTCAATAAAGGTTTCAACCTACCTGCCATTACCTTAGCAAACAGTTTATTATCGTTCAGCAAGGAAATTGGCCTATAACTTGAGCATAAAGAGGTATCTTTCCCCTCTTTTGGTATAATGGTTATTGCCGCCTCTAAAGACTCCTTCCTTATTGCCCACTTCGTTCCAATCCCGTTTATGTATGAACATAATTTAGGGATCAGGATATCTCCAAAATTTCTATAATATAACGTTGTCAGCCTGTCCGGACCTGGGCTCTTACCCAGAGGAGTTTCTCTTAGTATTTTCCTTATCTCTTCCTCTGTTACAGGTTCTTCCAACCCAATTCTTTGTTCCTCTGAGATTATATTTAGATCTATCTCTTCTAAAAAAAACCTGGTTTTATCCTTTGTTATTTTTTTGCTCGGGTGATTCATTTTTAATAATCGCGTACAGTTTCGCATGATCTTGAAAGATTTTAGCTATCCCTGATGTGTTGTAAATCATAGTTCCTGTACTATCTTGTATTTTTTCTACGTAATTTACAGCTATTTTCTTTTTTAACATCCTTGCCAGGGATTTTCCTATTTTATTGCCCCACAGATACCTTTCCTTTTTGATTTTATTATAGGCCGACCATGTATCTTGCTCGTCTAGTTCTTTCAATTCTTCCCTTTTAGGAATAAGAGTCACCAGAATCTCTGCTTTTCCTATTTTTTTTGCGTTGCTGTTCTATCCTCGCAATATCTTTTATCAGAGCATTCTTTCTCCTTATTCCCGCTTTTTTCCTTTCTGTGCCCATCTGGATCAGTATACCTCTAACATAGGCTTTGTGGGCTTCCCATAGTGTGGCTTCTGATATTACTTCCGTTTCATTAGTTTTAAAGTACCACTCTAATTCCTGCCTGATCTTCGCTTCTCCCTCTACATCCTGTAATAGCTATTCACTTAGTCTCCAGGGGGTTTTTCTATTTGGCTTCTCGTGCTTAATTCCCATCATTACCGGCGCAGGATCCAAGAATGTGGCAATTTTAATGTCTACCCTAACAACTATATCGAGCAATCTATGATCTACCAAGAAAAAAATCTATTCTTGAGCACGTCCTGTGCACTGAGGAGTGGAATGTATAATCTCGGCAGTTTGCATTTTGCGTTCGCCACACTTCTATCATCTGGTTCTGTTTTAAGATTTTTTTTAAAGCCTTCCACAGAACTTTACCAGACCTCTGTGCACTTGACGTACTGTCGATCCCTGGAGTCATACAAAAATTAAAATCTCCACCCAGGATGGTATATCCTTTCTTAAAATCCATAAACTTTTTATGATGTTAATTGTATATTTTATTGGATTATTATTGGGGCAATAGATATTTGCCAGAAAGTATTCTTCCTTATTAATTTTACCCTTCAGAAACAGATATCTCCCTTCTGGGTCTGTGACTCTGTCCTCTAAGGCAAACCTTACTCCTCTGGCAAATCCTTTAGCAATCCCTTCAGCACTTTTTATTGGAGAGTCCCTGTAATACCATACTGGATAGTCTCTTGATAATATTTTTAAATTTGAGTCATATGATATATGTGTGTCTCTTGTAATAGGACTATGTCCGCTTTATAATGTTTGTTAGGGTAGACATTAAAATTGCCACATTCTTGGATCCTGCGCCGGTAATGATGGGAATTAAGCACGAGAAGCCAAATAGAAAACCCCCCTGGAGACTAAGTGAATAGCTATTACAGGATGTAGAGGGAGAAGCGAAGATCAGGCAGGAATTAGAGTGGTACTTTAAAACTAATGAAACGGAAGTAAGTTCTCTTATTACATTATTTCTCTTTATAGGAGCGTTTAAACCACAGACATTGTAAGTCATGAAGTTCTGCACACTGAGCTCCGGGACATCTCTTCCCCTCTCCCACATCCGGGAGCACAGTAGGCAGAGACCCCCCCTCCCCTCATCTAAATCTTGATCCTTTCCAGAGCAGATCCCTGAGAGAGAACCCCTCCTTTTTTCCCCCTCTACCTTCTACCCTCCCCCCACCCCCCTTCCTTTGGGGTAATTGGTCTTCCCGTGACCCATGGATCCAAGGCCCTCCTCCTCCTCCTAGGCCTGATGAGGGAACCTGACGGATGCAGCTGCTGCTGATGACCTGAGAATCCTGCGAACCTCCCCCGGCATGAGAGAGTGAGGAATGGACATTCTCTCCGCTCTCTGTTCCTGTATTCTCCCCCCCTCCTTAGCTGCCTGGTGATCGGATGAGTGACTGAATGCGGGACACAACGGAGCGCTCCCAGACTATCTGCAGGAATGCCAGCAAGAATGTGTGGTGATGGTGAGAGCACACAGCGGTTCTCTGGGGCTATGTACACAGAGAGACAGTGTACTAAGAGCTCACCAGACACTCAGGTCCGCCACGAGGTGGCGGCGTCCTGGCTGAGAGGAGACGTGCTGCTGCTAAAGTGGACAGCGGGTCAGACTGAAGGACAGGAGAGGTCCGCGGCGCCCCCCCACCTCAAGACCTTATATTGGTGGGACCCTCCCCTCACCAGCATACATGAGTTTTACAGCCCACTCTTACACCTGTCTCTAACAAAGGAAAAGTGGCCAGCAGCGGATTTTTTTTCTTTTTATAAAATTACTATATCGAACTTATACCTGAAAATATAAATAAAGAAAAGATGAGGGGTTAATCCGTAAAGGGGGCAAGTGCGAATCCACCCAGAATGAGTGCGAGCCCTGGCTCTATTAAAAAAATATATGACACAGGATGGGGGGACAGAGAGCCCGGGGAAACCATCAGGGGCTAAGAGTAAAAAACCCCCAGAGGGAGTACAAAAAAACGGACAGAGAAAACAACCAAAGGACCCAGAGATACCAGATATCTCAGAGAGCATTTGTGAGAACAGAGAGGAAGAACTGGCAACTGAACCTGGACAAAAAAAAACTATTGCCAACCAAAGGAGAGATGGCGGAGATGTTCGCAAAATTAGAAACATCTATCAAGGGGGGGAAATGGACACCCTACATGAGGACTTGAACCACACCTTGAGAAGGGTGGAATGCACAGAAGAGCAACTGGATGTACAAGCAGTAACAATAAAGGATTTTAAAGAGTAGTTGGTAAGACTACAAAGAGACCAGAGAGATGCAATGTATCGGCTAGAAGACCAGGAAAAAACGGAATAGAAGGAAAAATCTTCGAATAAGGGGAGTACCAGATATACAGGGAGAAGATCTACAGGTAAAAATAGATAAAATATTTGGGCACCTGCTGGGACTAAAAGAGACTGAAAAAATAAAGTTTGAAAGGGTGCACCAGGTAAGAAAGCCAGCTAGGGGGGAAGTGTCATGACGTAGGACGTCTGACAGGAGGGGAGGAGAAGGAGGTGTGCTGGCCGGCAAGCGTGAGCGGCCTCGTGTCTAAAACGGACTAGCGGGACAGCGGACGGGAGGAAGGGAGAGAGCCCTGAGCGCCGCTTGCAGCCTCACGGGATTACCGGCCTGGACGAACATCCAGGAGCTTATGAGTGCCTCACGCAGTCCCGGGAATAGCCCCGCTGACTGCCTCTAGCGGAGCGACAGCCCTGATTGCCTGACCCGCTCCCTCCCGATCCTGGTCCTCGCCCCCCTTCCTCCCCCGCTCTTCACCCTGGCTTCTGTCGGAGCTATCTACGTGCCTGTGTCCAAGCATCCACTGCTGGATGACACTCATCGGTGACAGCGGAATAACGCACACTCGGCCACTACCTGGTAACCGGACAGACGAGTCTCCTGTCAGCTCGGGTTAGGGGAAAAGGAGCGGTTCCTTGAGTTCTGCCTGTGTAGGTAAGAGTTGAACAGAGGTCCCGCTGCAAAAGGGATGAAGATCGTCTGAAGGTATGGAAAAATGAAACAATGTTTTCCCTGGGAAATAGAGAAAGAATACCCTTCTGAACTTTGTTTTACGAGTTCCTTTGACGATACAACTGTATTACATTTACCTCACAGTCTTTTTACATCTGTAATCATAAAAACAGCAATACTGACAGCACAGTTTATTTGGTCAGGACCCTATGGTGACTATTACTGTGACATATAAGTGTTAATAACCTTGAAGTATTCATTCTTGGGTCAAAATCTCCTGCTCAGGCAGCACAGGTAAACCGGGAAACGCTACAGGAAACCTACACGATCATCTGCTTCCTCCCTCTTTGTTTTTCTTTCCTTATTTCTACATACCAGTGTATAGGATTACTAATAACCTCTTGGGTACGGAAAATAAATAATGAGTAAAGCGGCGACTAAGACAGGGAAGGGGGGAGTACCCAAGACCCCAAAAGACAACATTACAGGCGGCACCTCCACTGGGAGTACAATCAAGCAGTATATGACCAGGGGAGGCAGCCCGGGGAATCCCCACCCCGAGACCCAAAAATCAATCACGACAGATAAAAAGATGGGGGGGGGGGCTGGAAAAGATGTACAGACACCCGACCACTCAAGAGAGGAATCCTCAGCCGAAAATACCCTAGAAACAACTCGATTGGAAGAAAGTAGACAGGATACACAATTCCCCTCAAAAAACGAGATCCTAGAAATGTTTAAATCGCTCAAAACTGCAATTAAATTGGAAATAAATGTCTTAAGGACAGACTTGGGGGGTATCCTAGCCAGAGTGGAGAAAACGGAAGACACAATAGATAAACAAGAGCGGGACCTCACTGATATAAAAGAACAACTCAAAATCATACATCAAAACCAAATAAAAATCTGTTACAGACTAGAAGACCAAGAAAACAGAAATCGCAGGCAAAACCTTAGAATCAGAGGGGTCCCCGAGATGAGGGGTGAAGATTTAAGGAAAATCATGGTAGATATCTTTGGCCCTATCTTGGAATTAGGAGGAGGAGAATTCCCCAAAATTGAGCGGATCCATCGGATAGGAAGGCGAGACACCAGTCGGACGGAAAGAAGCCGGGACATAATAGTGAGGTTCAGATACTTTGAAGATAAGGACAACCTATGGGTAAAACTGAGAGGAAGAACCCCGCTTCAATATGAGGAAGCTAGAATACTAGTATTTGCTGATCTAGCTAAAGATACCCTGGTCAGAAGACGCCATCTTAAGCCCCTTCTAGATCTAATGATAAAACAGAATATTAAATACACATGGGGGTTCCCGGCCTGTCTGCTGGGAAGTAAAGAAGGCAGAACAGCAAAACTTAGATTCCCAGGTGACCTAGAAGAATTTTGTGGAAAGCTGGACATTCAGGTCCCTTTGCTACCGGACTGGGTCAATGAACAATGGGTAGATTTAGGAATGGGATACATATAAAATGTCTTAGAGTCGGGGGTGGTGGGGGCGGGTGGAGGGGGGGGATAGGGTGGGATGAAATATGGTAAAGTAAACAGAACTGTTGGGAGTTAGTCCGCTCACCGGGTCACCAAGCCAAGGATGGCTCGCTGGGCAGCACACCAAGAGCTTCACCCTCAGAGGTGGTGACCAAGAGAGGATCTCATTATGGGAATTCCTCATTGGTCTATGGGTCCAATAAGGACCACTGGGGGAGAGGGGGTGGGAGGGAGGGAGAATAATGGGGGGGGGAATAAGGGGGGGGGTAAGGAAAGTAAATCGGTAAAAAATAAGATGGGGAATCTCTCTAAGGTCAAAGGAAAGAGGTGGTATCCGCCAGCACCGAATGATAGCTAGGCCCACATTAAAATTCATAACGTATAATGTCAGAGGTCTAAATATGAAAAAAAAACGCAGAAATATTTTTAATGAGCTTAAAATATTAGGCCCTGATGTGGTTTTCCTCCAGGAGACGCATATCTCACAACATTCTAAGTTAAGGCTCTTTTCCAGTGACTTCCCGCTCTGGTATCAAGGAGACACCATCTCGAGTAGAACTCGAGGGGTGGCCATAGGGTTTGCAAAAACAACAAGATTTGTGCTGGAGGATAGAATGGTTGATCCGGAAGGCAGATTCCTTATCCTTAGATGAAGATTAAACGAAAGGGAGTATACCCTAGCTAATATCTATGCACCAAATAAAAACCCAATGAAATACTTTGTCCATATTTTAGAGAAAATATTGGAATTCAGGAAAGGACACCTAATTTTGATGGGGGACCTTAACTTCTGTATGGACCCAAGAATGGACAGTACGACCCGTGCACAGGAAACGAATAATGGTCAATTAAAGCTGGTGAAACAAAAATTATCTTTACACCAGTTGGTGGATATTTGGAGGGTGAGGCACCCTAGTAGGCGCGACTATACATATTATTCTCCCGTCCACGGCTCGTACTCCCATATAGATGTGGGGCTCATAGATCATAGGGAAATAGATGAGGTGGTGGACATCAAGATAGGCAATGTAACCTTTTCAGATCATGCCCCTATGGTCATGGAAATGACAATAGGTGGGGATGCAGGGTCCCGGGGTCAATGGTGTATCAACGAGGAATTGATACGGGATGAGGAAGGTTACGCAGTAGTCCGAAAGGAACTGGAGAATTATTTTGCAGTGAATGATAACGGAGAAGTTTCAGGGTCCACACTATGGGAGGCACACAAAGCCTATATTAGAGGGGTCCTAATTAAGGTGGGAGCCAGGAGGAAAAGAGAGAAACGAGAGGGCATTCAGAATCTAACAGGGGAGGTAGATAAGTTAGAGCAGGAACATAAAAAACAATCGGGCCTGTTATCCCGCGAGGTGTATCGACAGTTGACAATCAAAAGGACAGAGTTAAAAAAGGCACTGGAGTTAGAATCAAAAATAATATATGGTAGGATGGTAAGAGACCAATACTGTTGGGGAAATAAACCTAGCAAGGTACTCGCAAAAATAGTAAAAAAAAGAAAGCTAGAAATTTCATTGAGAAGATTCAGACTAAAAACGGCCACTTGGAATACTCATCTAGAAAGATAGCCGAAACCTTTAAGGAATATTATCAAGACCTGTATTCAGTTAAAACGCACGACCCCCAATCTAAAAATAGGAGAGAGGTTAACAATAACTATTTGAAGAATGCTAGACTACCTACAATACCAGACTCAGCGAGGGACCTTCTGGAGGAGCCAATTACAGGGGATGAAATTAGAAAAGCTTTAACAGGCGGGGCCCCGGGGAAAAGTCCGGGCCCGGATGGGCTTACACTGTTCTATTACAAAAAATTTAAAGAAATATTAATCCCAAGGCTTTGCCGTTATATGAATGGATTAGGAGACAGCTATGAGATGAGCAGAGACGCCCTTCAGGCATCCATCACAATTATTCTGAAGGAAGGAAAGGAGAAAACACTTTGTTCCAGCTATAGGCCAATCTCCCTACTCAATACCGATACAAAACTGTATGCGAAGGTCTTGGCAGAGAGATTAAAGGAATTTATGAACTTTTTGGTTAACCCTGACCAGGTGGGGTTTGTCCCTAAAAGAGAAGGGAGGGACAATGGAGTCAAAACGCTTCTCTTGCTGCAAAAGCTGAGGGAGGGTGGACCCCCAGGGTTACTGCTGTCGATTGATGCCGAACAGGCCTTCGACAGAGTAGACTGGGGGTTCATGTTTCAGACTCTGGAGGCTATGGGAATAGGACCCAAAATGATTCAGCGGATAAAGACATTGTACCATCATCCCAAGGCCTCAATAAAAGTCAATGGATTAGTGTCCCAGCCCTTTGAGATGAGAAATGGCACGAGGCAGGGATGCCCTCTGTCGCCGTTGCTCTTTGTCTTGTCCCTGGAGCCACTCTTAGCAACGATACGTAGAGACCCTGATATAAAAGGTATTAAGGTGGGGGAAGACGAGCACAAAATCGCAGCATTTGCTGACGATGTGTTATTATACATAACGGATCCAGTGGCCTCCTTAAGTAAATTAGACGAAGTTTTGAGGAAATATGGAGACTTGTCCAACTTCCAAATAAATTCAGCAAAATCTGAAATATTAAATATTTGAAAAAGGCAGAGGTAGAAAATGTGAAGAGGGTTTCGGGTTTTGGGTGGACCAAGCAGCTTAAGGACTTGGGAATCAAATTAACAAACTCAATAGAAAAGATTTATAACACAAACTACATCCCCCTACTGGACGACATCAGACTAGAATGCAAGAGACTCGCCAGCAAACCACTCTCATGGATAGGTCGAATAAATGTCTTGAAAATGACCCTCCTCCCTAGGATAACTTACCACTTCCAGATGATCCCGGTTCCACTGCCCCAGTTTTATCTAACAAAATTAAATAGGATAATGATGAACTTTATCTGGAAAAATAAAAGAGCAAGAGTCTCCTTCCAGACATTAAAACAAAGTAAAGAAAACGGGGGACTGGCTGTACCAGACATACGAAATTACTACAAGGCCATAGTCTTGTCAAGACTAGTAGAATGGGTTAAAAAAGATAACGAAAAACGGTGGGTGAAAATAGAAAACACACTTAGTAAAGTACACTGAGGAAATATTATTTGGAATCCTCCACACTGTAGAATTTTAGCTAAAAATCTTCACGTAATTACACAGAAGGTATTTAAAGTTTGGGATGGGGTTTATAAGAAAGTGATAGGGGAATACAATTCACTACTACTGACACTTAAAGATAACAAATACTTTGCACCAGGCACTGAAAAAGTAGGAGGAAAAGAGTTATTTTGGGGGATAACACAGGTTAGAGAAATAATTAAAGAAGGGAAAATAATAACACTTCAACAGCTTAGACAAGATAGGGAGCCACGGGAGATAGATGAATGGCGATATCTACAACTGAAACATTTCGTGAGCAAATTGCCACAACCCATTAGATCCGGGGAGGACTTGACAGAGATGGAAAAGCTATGCGATTAAGAAAATCTGAGAAATACAATCTCGAAGTTATATAAAATTCTGATGAGGGCAGAAAAGATGGAGATACCGCCATTCATAGAGAAATGGGAGAGTGATTTGGGCACAAAGAAAGATAAAAACACAATTTGTAAAATATTAAGTAGGACCTTTAATTTAACACTCGATACACGGTCTGCAGAAATGAATTATAAATGTATAAGTAGAAGTTATATAACCCCCGAGATCTTAAGTAAATATCAGAGTGGTACATCAGCACTTTGTTGGAGAGGTTGCCAAGGTGTAGGAACAATGGGTCACATTTGGTGGAGTTGCCCTAAAATAAAAACTTTCTGGAAGAAGACTCTTGCGTTAATAAAGACTATCACTGATATAGAGGTGGCGGAGGATCCATGGGTGGTGTTGTTCCATGGGGGGGAAGGGGATACAAAAAAATACAAGCAGACATTGGTACCCTTTCTTTTAAACGCCGCAAAGAGATTAATACCGAAGGGATGGCAGAGGAAGGAAAGCCCTGAGACATGGGAGTGGTTTGATGCGGTAGAGGAAACACACAATAACGAGGTGCTGGCAAATAATACAGACGAAGTAGGTAGCGGGACTCTGGAGGTCTGGGAACGTTGGAAACAATTAAAAAAAACCTGGAGATATGTGAAAGAATTGAAGGCCCTAGATTAGCACCAGAAGGTTAAAGAGGAATTGACCTTGGAGAGAGGGGAGGGGGGATGGTTTTGGGAGGAAGGGGGTGGGGTGGTAGGGGGTGGGGATAATAAAAGGAAGTATAGGAGACAAGAGGGGTCATTGGTCTAGCTCTTGTCTCTAAGAGATGTAATATTTTGTAAATTATATGATTTGGTTATGGCAAAGGCTACGATGATGAGACACCGAGAGGGTGATTGTACAAATATGATCTTCAAAATTGATTTAATCCCCTCGAAAAGGTCGACTGAAGTGGCAAAAAAAAAAGAAAGCCAGCTACACTGGCAGCAGAAATACCAAGAGATATAATAGCAAGATTTCATTATTTCCAAGATAAGGAACAGATCTGGCAAAGTCTGAAAAACAAACAACCGATTAAATACGAAGAGTCCATCCTGCAGATATTTCTGGACTTATCAGCCGAGACCCTGACCAGAAGAAGAACACTGAAACCCCTACTGGAGCACTTGAAACTTAATAATATACAATACTCATGGGGTTTTCCAGCATGCCTAACAGGGAGAAAAGAGGGATGGTCAGCTACCCTGAGATACCCAGAAGACACGGCCATTTTTTGTGATAGATTGGACATACCACTTGTTGAAATACCAGGCTGGTGGGAAGCACAAAACAACACTTCAACAATGGAGGAACAGAGATGGCACCCGATTATAAGGAAAAATAAGAAGAACTGAGAAAGAAAGAACTGGGTGCCGAAGGGGGGACAGAGAGGGGGGAGGGGAGGGAGAGGGTAGAATAAGAGTAGGAGAATGAGTGAAATACTGCGGGGAGAGGGGGTGAGGGATCCCTATAGGTCATCCCTATTTTTGGGGGGCAGCTGGTCTGACAGGACCCACAAGTTCCATTCATTTATTCTTCTTCTCTGTAAACATCAGCTGTGAGCTAGTTTAGCACTACCATGCCCTTTTTTTGGGAATGAGTGCCTAGGGCGGATTTTTTTTGTTTAAAAAATACACACAAAGGTCCAATCAAGTTGAAGCAAAAAATACATTTTGATGCAAGCCAAGGTGAACATCCAAGTCTCCCAGAACACGTGGACATAAAACAAAAGCATTTCCATAGTGTAATACTTTAAAGCACACTTTATTGAATCCAACCAAATATATATATATGTATATATTTGTTTGTAAAGTTCGGGGAACCAGCTAGATCGCAGGACACAGGCTTTGCAATCAAAGTAATGTTTATTAAACTCAAACAGCTTCACGTCAGCAAAATCACAAAAGGAAATATAAGTCTTACCGACTTGCAGAGTTCAGGACTGCCATCGAAACAGTCCCAGAATTTTGCAGAGGGTAATTTCCACTGCTAGCAGGTTTCCAGGTAGGACACTGCCATGTATTCTCACAGCTGCACACCAATCCACTGACCACAATCCACAGTCTCCTCTGTGCTCCTCCACACCCACCTACAACTTCCTGTCTTTTTTTTAAACCCACTTCCTCTGACCAGTGAGTTAACTCTTTTGTTCCCTTAAAGGGACCACAGTCCAAACAGAGGGGAAATATAGCATCCTTCCAGGACCCAGTGACGGCATCCTGTACATACCCCCCCCTCTGCCCCAACGCCAAAAAGGTGGAGGCAACAGTGGGGCCAAAACAATGGACTCAGGAGAGTCATAGTTGCCAACATTGAAAAAAAAATATGTGGGACACTTTTTTGGCTGTAGGCGGAGCCGATCAATATTTAGGAGGCGGGGCATTCGTTTGTGGGCGTGGCCTGGCAAAAATTAATAGCTGCGAAGCGCGCCGCGGCAAAAATGGGCGTGTCTTGCATGGAAAGTGGGCGTGTCTTGCGTGGAAAGTGGGCGTGGCTTAAATTGGCGTGGCTCAAGAGGGTGTGGTTAAAGTCTGAGATGAATGAGGGATGGAGAGGGAGAGGGAAAGGGGGAGAGGGAGAGGGGGAGAGAGGAATGACGGGACAGCAGCCCCAGGTCCTACACAACAATAGAAATATGTGTATTCTAGAAAGTTTAACAATCAGCAGATAAAGATACTCCAAACACCTGGTGTTAACGCTTCAATCATCCCGGCACCATGATTGTTATGGTGTCAGGATGATTGAAGAGCATTATTTCTTTTATTACATTGTAATATAAAATTAAATCATTCAACTCACCATAATGCTGAATCAGTGGGATCCCTGAGCGTGTCACTAGCCACGTCGCCTGCCACCAGCAGAGTCTGTCCTTGCATCAGGTGCCCCCGGCAGAGTCTGTCCTTGCATCAGGTGCCCCCGGCAGAGTCTGTCCTTGCATCAGGTGCCCCCGCCAGAGTCTTTCCTTGCATCAGGTGCCCCCGCCAGAGTCTGTCCTTGCATCAGGTGCCCCCGCCAGTGCAGCCCCCCCTCAGTTAGTGCAGCCCCCCCTCAGTGCAGCCCCCCCTCAGTTAGTGCAGCCCCCCTCAGTGCAGCCCCCCCTCAGTTAGTGCAGCCCCCCTCAGTGCTGCCCCCCCCTCAGTTAATGCAGCCCCCCTTCAGTTAGTGCAGCCCCCCCTCAGTTAGTGCAGCCCCCCCCTCAGTTAGTGCAGCCCCCCCCCTCAGTGCAGCCCCCCTTCAGTTAGTGCAGCCTCCCCTCAGTGCAGCCCCCCTCAGTTAGTGCAGCCTCCCCCCAGTTAGTGCAGCCTCCCCCCCTCAGTTAGTGCAGCTCCCCCCCCCTCAGTTAGTGCAGCCCCCCCTCAGTGCAGCCCCCCTCAGTTAGTGCAGCTCCCCCCCCTCAGTGCAGCCCCCCCTCAGTTAGTGCAGCCTCCCCCCCCCTCAGTGCAGCCCCCCCTCGGTTAGTGCAGCCTCCCCCCCTCAATGCAGCCCGGCCCCCGCTCAGTGGAGGAGCGGCCGGTGTTCTGCTGAGAAAGTTCCCCTTGGCAATGGCGGACCCCCTGTACTGCGCAGGCGCAGCGCTTGCGCAGTACGGGGCTGGGGAACTTTCAGGAAGACACGGCGCCGCTCGCTTCAGTGGAGAGAGGAGGGGCCGTGCAGCCAAAGAAGCCGCTTCATTGGCTGCACGGATCGAGCCCCCTTCCCCTCTCCACTCAACACTAGAGGCAGCTAGAGCGGCGGCGCCAGCCGCCATTTTTCTGGAGCCCGCTGCTCCAAAAAAAAAAAAAAAAAAAAAAAAACAACATTCCCGATTTTCCTTATGGAAAGTCCCGATTCGGGACACTCTCCAATTCGGGACAAGGTCCCAAAATCGGGATTGTCCCGGGAAAATCGGGACTGTTGGCAAGTATGGGAGAGTGCATCTGCATTTTGATGCAGTCTCCTGGGCCTATTCTCCACTACAAACTTAAATTCCTGGAGTGCCAGGAACCAACGAGTAATCCTGGCTTTAGTCCCTTTACCTTGTCTCATCCCATTCCTTAGTCCCTTTACCTTGTCTCATCCATGTTAAAGGGGCATGATCCGAAATCAGTCTAAGCCCCTTGATGGCCAGACACTCTTGCTCAACTACAATTGTGCTCATAAGTTTACATACCCTGGCAGAATTCATGATTTCTTGGCCAATTTTCAGAGAATATGAATGATAACACAAAAACTTTTCTTTCACTCATGGCTAGTGTTTGGCTGAGGCCATTTATTATTAATCAGAAGCTAGCCAAATTACCCTTATCAAAAGTTTACATACCCCAGTTCTTAAAGCGGAGTTCCACCCAAAAGTGGAACTTCCGCTCATCTGATCCCCCCCCCCCTCCGGTGCCACAATTGGCACCTTTCAGGGGGGAGGGGAGTGCAGATACCTGTTTAATACAGGTATTTGCACCCACTTCCGGGAATAGACTCCCATCACGCCCCTTCCCGTACCCCCACTGTCTCCTGGGAAACACACAGGTTTCAGGAGATAGCAGGGACCAGTTTGGATGCGCAGCGCGACTCGCGCATGCATAGTAGGGAACCGGGAAGTGAAGCCGCAACACTTCACTACCTGATTCCCTCACCGAGGATGGTGGCGGCAGCTGCCAAGACCCGAGCGGTTGATCGGCTTCGACTGCCGACATCGCCCTGGGACAGGTAAGTGTCCATTTATTAAAAGTCAGCAGCTGCAGTATTTGTAGCTGCTGGCTTTTAATATTTTTTGTTTAGGTGGACTCCCGCTTTAATACCGTGTATTTCCCCCTTTAACATCAATGACAGCTTGAAGTCTTTTGTGGTATTTGTGGATGAGGCTCTTAATCTTCTCAGATGGTAAAGCTGCCCATTCCTCTTGGCAAAAAGCCTCCAGTTCCTGTAAATTCTTGGGCTGTCTTGCATGAACTGCACATTTGAGATCTCCCCAGAGTGGCTCAATGATATTGAGGTCAGGAAACTGAGATGGCCACGCCAGAACCTTCAATTTATTCTGCTGTAGCCAATAACAGGTCAACTTGGTTTTGTGTTTTGGATTATTGTCATGTTGGAATGTCCAAGTACGTCCCATGTGCAGCTTCTTGGCTGATGAATGCAAATGTTCCTCCAGTATTTTTTGATAACATACTGCATTCATGTTGCCATCAATTTTGACCAAATTTCCTGTAACTTTGTAGTTCACACATCCCCAAAACATCAGCGAACCACCTCAATGTTTCACAGTAGGAATGGTGTACCTTTCATCATAGGCATTGTTGACTCGCCTCCAAATGTAGCGTTTATGAGGCCAAAAAGCTAAATTTTGGTCTCATCACTCAAAATGACTTTGTGCCAGAAGGTTTGAGGCTTGTCTCTGTGCTGTTTGGCCTATTGTAAGAGGGATACTTTGTGGCATTTGCGTAGTAATGGCTTTCTTCTGGCTACTCGACCATGCAGCCCATCTTTCTTCAAGTGCCTCCTTATTGTGCATCTTGAAACAGCCACACCACATGTTTTCGGAGAGTCCTGTATTTTATCTGGAGTTATTTGTGGGTTTTTCTTTGCATCCCGAACAATTTTCCTGGCAGTTGTGGCTGAAATTTTCTACCTAAATAAAATATAATGATTAGTTGCCTGGATCAACCTTCACAGTAAATTAGAGTGTATTAAAAATTAGCAAGTGTATGTAACCATTCATCCAAACGAGTCACGTAGAATGCCCTATGGGCATACAAGAAAAACTAAGAGAATAAAGTTCTCTTAAGAGGGCAAAACACCGAACACTGTGGAAAATACAAAATACTTGCTTTATTGATACAAAAAATACACCACACTAATGAACGTAATTAAATAAAAAGGGAAGGGCACAGATAGGTGGTTAACATAAACCAGTTAAAATAAAGACAACGTTGTGGGTTATTAAAAACATAGGGAGCCGCGACTGCACATCACTCAAAAATGCCACAGTCACCACATACGGACTCTAATAATTGAAGAAAGGATTGGATTAAAGTATGGAGACTAAGCTTAGAAAATATTGAGACAAGCTCCTAATAATAAGTTCTCTTCAATCCTTGGCCATCAGCGTAGTATACTGAGTAAGTGGATGGATGAATGGAGTGTAATGATAATTAATAAAATGTAGCAGTTCATCAGGGTCTGTCAGATGTAGGACCACAGACCAACATTGTGGATAAGCAGGAATACAGCAAATGTAACAGCTGGACTGAAATGCTCAAAGATTTGTGAGATACAGCGGGGCTAAGGCATAGATGAATGAATAGGCAGGTAATAGCAGGGGGAGTGCTAAGGTTGAAAGAGCGCCTCCATATATACACAATTGAATGGATCAAAGCTTCTCTCACCAACTGGACGGTAAACTCTACCCCTGAAGATTTGTGGCTAGAAGCACCAGTCCGTCTTTAGCAAGTGGCTAAGTTGCTGCCAAGTAAATTAGTCCATCGCTGTATATTCATTACCTCGCATGAAGTCCGGCAAACTATCCAAAGAGAAGAAGCCGGCTATCAGCTGTTCATCAGCTGTTCGTTCCTTGCAGACACTCAATTCAAGAGGCGGGCGGCTCATGAGTGACGTGCTGACGTCACGCTGCTGACATGTTTCACCAGCCAATAGACGCTGGTTTCTTCAGAGCAAGGAGGAGTCCGTGTAATGGATTTAAATAGGCAAAAATAATAATGGTGTAGTTACTATTTCATACCTCTAGATGTCACACAAATCGCCTCTCGTTACGAACATTCAGCAAGGGAACTTAACCACTTCAATACAGGGCACTTAAACACCTTCCCGCCCAGACCAATTTTCAGCTTTTAGTACTCTCACACTTTGAATGACAATTACTCTGTCATGCTACACTGTATCCAAACAACATTTTTATCATTTTTTTCTCACAATTAGAGCTTTATTTTGGTGGTATTTACTCACCGCTGGATTTTTTCTTTTTTGCGATATAAGCGAAAAAAGAGCGAAAATTTTGAAAAAAAAAAACACTTTTTTTTAGTTTTTATTGTAAAATTTTGCAAATGTCATTTTT
Source organism: Lithobates clamitans (assembly GCA_037952925.1). Lineage (NCBI taxonomy): Eukaryota > Metazoa > Chordata > Amphibia > Anura > Ranidae > Lithobates > Lithobates clamitans. The sequence goes on from JBBGZY010000765.1 coordinate 6,719,489, forward strand.
CTTCATAAATTTGGGCCAAAATTTATACTGCTACATATCTTTGGTAAAAATAACCCAAATTAGTGGATATTATTTAGTCTGTGTGAAAGTTATAGAGTCTACAAGTTAGGGTGCAAATCACTGAAAATTGATCACATCTGATCACACCTGATGTACTAAAGGCCTATCTCATTTCCTGAGACACTAACAATCAAGGAAAGTACAAATACCCCCCAAATGACCCCTTTTTGGAAAGTAGACAGTCCAAGGTATTTAGTAAGAGGCATGGTGAGTTTTTTTAAGTTGTAATTTTTTCCCACAATTCTTGGGAAAATGAAGACTTTTTTTTGTTTTGTTTTTGTTAACACAAACTTATTGTATTGACAGGTTATTTCTTGAACAAAGCATGCGCATACTTGCAACCACACCCAAAAATACATTCTACTACTCCTTCTGAGTATGGCGATACCACATGTGTGAGACTTTTACACAGCCTGGCCACATACAGAAGCCCAACATCCAAATAGCACCTCCAGTCGTTCTAGGAGCATAAATTACACATATAATTTCATGACTACCAATCTCAATTTTGAAGGCTCTGGAGCACCAGGACAATGAAAACGCCCACAAAATGACCCCATTTTGGAAAGCAAACACCCCAACGTATACCGTATATACTCGAGTATAAGTCGTTCCGAGTATAAGTCGAGGCCCTAATTTACTACAAAAAAAATGGGAAAAACTTATTGACCCGAGTATAAGACGAGGGTGAGAAATGCACAGCTACTGTAAGTGGAAAAGAGGGTCAACAATGCCCATTTGCAGCATCACTGTGCCCATTTGCATGCCTCACTGTGCCCATTTGCAGCCACAGGTCCCCTGAACTTCAAACTCGGTAGTTAAGGGTCCCTAGATGCCCCCTAGCTGCAGCCAAAATTTGGGGTCTCTGAACCCAAAGGGTCCTGAAATGACATTGCTGCAGATGGACACAGTTGACCGAATTTGGGGCCCCGTATATCTCGGGGCCACTTAGTGCTAGGAAACCCAAATTTGGTGTGCAAACCCAGTGGAACTAGCACCATAAAATTTCCAAAGCTGGGGTTTCTAGCACCAAGTGGCCCCGAGATACAGGGCCCCAAAAATCAGTTCAGAAAATGTCAAGCACTTTTCTGCAGCAGAGAATGACATTTTCCAAACCGGTTTTGGGGCCCCGTATCTCAGGGCCACTTGGTGCTAGGAACCCCAGCGTTGGATATGTTATGAAACCAGTTCCACTGGGTTTACACACCAAATTTGGGGTTCCTAGCACCAAGTGGCTCTGAGATATGGGGCCCCAAATTCGGTTCAGAAAATGTCAAGCACTTTTCTTCAGCAGAGAATGACATTTTCCGAACCGATTTTGGGGCCCCATATCTCGGGGCCCCTTAGTGCTAGGAACTTCATCTTTCGATATGTTGTGAAACCAGTTCCACTGGGTTTGCAGACCAAATTTGGGGTTCTTAGCACCAAGTGGCCCTGAGATACGGGGCCCCAAATTTGGTTCGGAAAATGAAATTTTTTGCTGCAGAAAAGTGCTTGACTCAAGTATAAGTCGAGGGGGGCACTTTCAGAACAAAGAAATGTGATGAAAAATTCGACTTATACTCGAGTATATACGGTAATCTATGAGGCATAATGAGTCTTTTGAACGGTTCATTTTTTTCCAGAAGTTTTCGGAAAACATGGGAAAAAAATGAAAACGCATTTTTTTTTTACACAAAGTTGTCCATTTATAAGATATTTTTAACACATAGCATGTACATAGAAAAAATGACACCCCAAAATACATTCTACTCCTCCTCCTGAGTTTAACGATACCACATGTGTGACACTTTTACACAGCCTGGCCACATACAGAAGCCCAGCATCCAAATAGCACCTCCAGTCGTTCTAGGAGCATAAATTACACATATAATTTCATGACTACCGATCATATTTTTGAAGGCCCTTCATATTTCTAACACATAACATGTAAATACCAAATAACAAAAGATTACCTGTGGTTTTAGTAGTGTAGTGGTCCACAGAGGAGAGCATCGGTCCAGACAGCAGGCAGGGATGTGGTCAGCAACAGCAAAAGCAATCGTCCAGGCAGCAATACTGTCCATAGTTAGTTCAGGCAAAGATACTGTCAGCACAGCCAAAGCATTGGTCCAGGTAGCAGGCAGAGATGTCCAGGCAGAAATACTGTCTATAGTCAGTAGAGGCAGCAGGCCGAGATATGGTCAACACAGCCAAAATATTGGTCCAGGCAGCAGAAATAAACACAGTCCATAAAGTCCTGGGTCATTACAGGCAGCGATATGGTCAGCACAGCCAAAGTATTGGTCCAGGCAGCAGGAAGGACCATCAAGCTTAGGGCCAGGGGGACAGGGGTAGAGGCTTCTCCCACCCAAATCTCTTTGAAGCCTCCGGGCAACCAGACCCTGTTCTGGGAACAAAGAAAACCAAAAACTGATTTTCTTTACTTAGAACGCTATTCTGAAGCCCCTCACATATGTGAGACCCCTGTGTACTGAAGTAGAAGGGCAAAAGATCAGTCCAAGTGGCAGGCAAAAACATGGTCGATTTAACAGGCCGAGGTCGGTGCACGTGGAAGTCAGAAACGTGGTTAAAACGGTAGGCAAAGGCATCGTCGGTAAACAGGCTGAGGTTGGTGCACGTTGAAGTCAGAAACATGGTTAAAATGGCAGGCAAAGGCATCGTCGGTAAACAAGCTGAGGTCTGTGCACGTGGTAGTCAGAAACGTGGTTAAAACGGCAGGCAAAGACATTGTCAGTAAATAGGCCAGGGTCAGTTAACATGGAAGGCAAATGATGCACACAGGTAATTGAAATGGGGAAATGGCAGTCTGTTAATAATAAGGGGAACTAATATCTGATGGATGTGTGATAATTTTTGAAGCAATCACCGATACACAGGCCAGGTTGGGAGGGACAATCGGGACAATAATAAATTGTATCTCTTCTGGCTCCTCTACTTGAGCATACACGACATTTCTTTTGGGCGTCTTCTTCCGGATTCTGCAGGGGGAATGGTATAGGGAAAATGTTGCTCATGAAGTCGACTCACACTATCAGAGCGAATGCTTCCTGGGGCGGGTCCTTGCTGGTAAATAAGGGCAGTGATAATATTTTCAAGATATTTGAGGTAGGTGACGGGTTGGTTTTCGGGTGATTTTTTATAGCAGACAAATGAATTGAACATGGCCATATGAAACAGATGAAATGCAACTTTTTTATACCAATAATTGGACTTGCGGGTTGACAAATATGGTTGCAGCATCTGATCATTTAAATCCACCCCCCCCCCCCATATACAGATTGTAGTCATGGACACATTCAGGCTTTACTATGGGGCCACGTCTTCTCTGAACCTCCACCAAGGTGTCATTGTAAATGGTAGTCATCATGTGAACATCCTTCTTGTCCCGCCACTTCATGGCCAACACCTCCTCATTCCTCATGAATGCGGCTTCCCCCTTTTGTAGCCGTTTTGAAAGTAAGTTCTGTGGGAAGCCCTTCCTATTTTTTCGGAAGGTTCCGCAGGCCAGGGTTTTTTCACGATACAGGTGATGGAAAAGGGGCAGGCTGCTGTAGTAATTATCTACATATAAGTGGTAACCTTTTTTGAACAGGGGGTATGCAAGGTCCCACACAATTTTACCACTGGTTCCTATGTATGTGGGGCACTCACGGGGCTGGAGCTGGGAGTCTTTTCCCTCATAAATGCGAAATGAGTACACGTATCCAGTGGCTCGGTCACATAATTTGTTCATTTTCACCCCATACCTGGCTCTCTTACTTGGGATATACTGCTTGATATTGAGCCGGCCAGTAAAGTGGATAAGGGATTCGTCTACACAAATATTTTGGTCAGGGATAAAGACTTCAGAAAATCGCTTGGTAAAAGAATTTATTAGGGGGCGAAGCTTATATAATTTGTCGTGGTTGGGATGATCTTGGGGAGGGCACTGCGAATTATCATTAAAATGTAGGAAACTCATTATCATATCGTACCGTGTCCTGGACATAACAGAAGAATATAGGGGTATGTGGTGGATGGGGTGGGTGGACCAGTAGGCATGCAGTTCGTTTTTCTTTGTAAGCCCCATATTAAAAGTAAGGCCCAGGAACAATTTGAATTTGTCTAGTGTGAGACGTCGCCAATGGAACATACGGGCGTAGGACGAACTGGGGTTGGCAGCAATAAATTGCATAGAGATTTGTTTGGTCCACCATGTACTGCAACAAATCTTCCGGGAAAAATAAATAGAAATAGAAATAGTCCAAATATGAAAAATTCGAAGTGTTGGGCTGCACACCTGGCTGTGCAGTAAAAGGGGGGATTGTAGCGGATCCTGAATTGGCAGGCAACCATAAGGGGTTTGCCAGGGCCACGGCAAGGTAGGACTGGGCCCGGATTCTTTGGGTTGGGTGCGCAATTCCAGTACTGGTACTGGGCTCCTCTTTCTGGGGTCTGGCGCTGCTGGTGGTAGGCAGGTGTTCTGATCTTGGTCCTGATCTCCTTACTCTTTTAGGAGGGGCGGTTTCCTCCGCTGACTCGGACTCCGATCCACTACCCTCCACTGGCTCGTATTCCGAACCAGAATCGGATAATAAGAGCTCCCCCCTGCTCTCATCATCCGACATGGCAAGGATGTTATATGCCTCCTCAACTGTGTAACCTCTTTGGGACATGATGGTGGTACTTTTGGCAGGCCTGTGTGACGGAACTGGTGGTGCTATTGACAGCTCACTGATGGTGGGCCTGTGTGACTGACTGACAGGTTACTGATGACCTGTGTGACGATACTTACGGCGGGACTGTGCGACGGTAGTGATGGCGGGCCTGTGTGACAGATGGGCAATGACAGATGGGCTGTCAGATCTAGATGGTACCGATGGCGGTACTGATGGCGGTACTAATAGCGGTACCGTTAGTGCTACTGATGGCGGTCTGTGTGACAGATGGGCTGTCAGATCCAGATGGTGGCGGTGGCTGTGCTGATGGCGGTGGCTGTGCTGATGGCGGTACCGATGGCGGTGCTGATGGCGGGCTGTGACAGGTTCTGATGGGCTGTGATAGGTTCTGATGGGCTGTGACAGGTTCTGATGGGCTGTGACAGATCTTGATGGGCTGTGACAGATCCTGATGGGCTGTGACAGGTTCTCTTTATTGGTGGGGGGGTGCGTGTTTTGTAGACAGTAGACAGTAGACAAGTGTTATAAAAGGTGTTTCACTCACTGATGGGATCTCTCCTTCTCTCTCCTCACACGATCGGTGTGTGAAGAGAGAGAAGGAGAGATCCCTGGAAACCACTACTTTGTTTATACTTGTGACCGGCTGTGATTGGACACAGCCGATCACATGGGTAAACAGCCATTTCATTGGCTGTTTACCCTGATCGGGATGGGACTGTGTCCAAGGGACACTCGGCATCTCCGATCGGCTCGCTGCGCGCCCCCGGCGGCGCGCATTGCGCGCGCACCCGATTTGTTATGTCATGTGACCGGCTGTTATTGGACACAGCCGATCACATGGTAAACAGCCAATTTTATTGGCTGTTTACCCTGATCGGGGATGCGCTGTGTCCGAGGGACAAGCGTCATCCCCGATCGCCGTGGTGCGCGCCCCCAGGGGCGCCCAATAGCGGTGAATCCTGCGAAGTCTATTGACGTCCAGTCAGGATTTTCAAACCACTTTGCCGACGTCAATTTGCAAATGGGGGGGTGGGCAAGTGGTTAAAGAGTGCAATGGCATTATATGGTCATAGAAAAAATATATTATTTTAAATATTTCATTTTTGCACGGCAAAAGGTGGAGAAGAATGGGACCTCAACACTAGGGATAATGGTATCCTAGAGCAATAAAGAGGGGAGAGAAAAAGAACCAAAGAAGGGCAAGTCCAAAACTCATAAGATAGAAAGCACAGGCATTAGTTATTGATTGAGTAAGTTTTGGAGAAGAATTGTATCAAAATCTCCACATCTGGGGGGCAGATTTAACACAATAATTCCCTTAACAGTCAAGCCTTTAGGATCACCATTGTGAAACATAGCAAAGTGCAAGGGCATCGGGCGATCATCATCTTTCTTCTTAATACCACCGATGTGCTCGCCAATCCTAATGCGGAGTGATCGTTTAGTCTTGCCTATGTAGATTTTATTACACGGGCAAGTGAGCATATAAATAACTTGTGTAGTTGAACAGTTAATAAACTGTTTAATTTTAAAGTTTTTTCCTCCGCATAGATTGGCGAACACATCGATCTGGTGTATATACTTGCAGATGTTGCAATGTCCACAGGCGTACATACCCGAAGGAGGTTTAGACCTAGTGAGCCAATTCTAATCAATCGTCCGCGTATACTCCGAATGGACCAAAGAGTCACCCAAATTGCGTGCTCTTCTGGCCATAAGTAGAGGTCTTGGACTCGCCAGATTAGTGATTAGCGGGGCTGACTTTAAAATGTGCCAGTGACTCTCAAGGATCTCCTGGACCATAGTCCACTGGGAACCAAATCTAGTAATAATCCTAGGAAAGTTCTGCTCAGTGTTTTTCAACTGCTGGGTATTAGATGTAATAAGAAGATCTTCACGTTTTCTCATCATTGCCTTCTTTTTAGCTTTTTTAAGGGAATGATGAGAATATCCTCTTTGTCTGAACCGATCGTACATCTTGTGCCTCTTTCTGGAATTGTTCATCCTCAGAGCAGTTCCGCCTTATTCGCAGAAACTGTCCTGTGGATATCCCATTAATGAATGACTTAGGGTGGTGGCTCTGTGCTAAAAGAAGAGTATTGGCAGCTGTCTCCTTACGAAAGGTACTGGTGATAATTCTGCATCCAGATCTGCTGATTTGCAGGTCGAGAAAAGGAAGTGTCTCGGTATGGTAAGAGTAAGTCAACCGTATGTTCCTTTCATTAACGTTCAGTTGGGACATAAAGTCCATAAGTTGTTCTTCTGAGCCGGCCCACACCATGAGAACGTCATCGCTGTACCTCAGCCAAAGCAGGCAGTGGCCGAGGTACATCGGGACTTGTAGACTACTTCCTCCTCCCCAAGGCCCAGGTGGAGGCACGCGTAAGATGGAGCCCAGGGTGCCCCCATACTAGTGCCTCTCACCTGTTGATATTTTATAATGGTAATCCAGAAAGGACATAGTGGCGGCAATACCCCACTGGTGGGGGATAGATGTGTATAGGCTCTCCACATCAATCCCCACCAACAAAGCTCCTTCAGGGAGGAAAAATTGTGATAGTTTAGCAAGTTTGAGTGATGTGCAGCCGCGGCTCCCTATGTTTTTAATAACCAACAACGTTGTCTTTATTTTAACTGGTTTCTGTTAACCACCTATCTGTGCCCTTCCCTTTTTCTTTAATTACGTTCATTAGTGCGGCACAGTGGTGTAGTGGTAGCACTCTCGCCTAGCAGTAAGAAGGGTCGCTGGTTCGAATCCCAACCACGACACTACCTGCCTGGAGTTTGCATGTTCTCCCTGTGCCTGCGTGGGTTTCCTCCGGGTACTCCGGTTTCCTCCCACACTCCAAAGACATGCTGGTAGGTTAATTGGATCCTGTCTAAATTGTCCCTAGTATGTATAAATGTGAGTTAGGGACCTTAGATTGTAAGCTCCTTGAGGGTAGGGACTGATGTGAATGTACAATGTATATGTAAAGCGCTGCGTAAATTGACGGCGCTATATAAGTACCTGAAATAAATAAATAATTCTTAAGAAAACTTTATTCTCTTAAATTTTTTGAAATTTCCTACCTGACCGTGGTTTGGTTTCAGCAGAACCCCTCATTTTCCACTTCTTGATTAGAGTTTGAACACTGCTGATTGGCATTCTCATTTCCTTGGATATCTTTTTATATCCCTTTCCTGTTTTATACAGTTCAACTACCTTTTCCCGCAGATTCTTTGACAATTCTTTCGCTTTCCCCATGACTCAGAATCCAGAAACATCAGTGCAGCACTGGATGAAAGATGCAAGGGTCTATCAGGAGTTCAGAAACTCATTAAACTTTTATACACACACACTAATTACAAGCAAACAGATCACAGGTTAGGATGGTTACCTTTAATAGCCATTCAAACCCTTTTGTGTCCACTTGTTATCAGTTATCAGTGTGCATATTATCAGGGCAAAATCACCAGGCTATGTAAACTTTTGATCAGGGTAATTTGGGTAGTTTCTGTTGTCATTATGATTTAAAACGAGTAAAAACAGTTGATTGATAATAAATGGCTTCAGCCAAACACTAACCATGAGTGAAAGAAATGTTTTTGTGTTATTCATATTCTCTGAAAAATGGCCAAGAAATCATAAATTCTGCCAGGGCATGTAAACTTATGAGCACAGCTGTATAGCATAGTTTTTCTCCGCCGGTGTCAACTCCCTACTGAGGAAGACTACCAAGTGCTCCTCGCCATGAACAACCTGTGATAAAACCACTCTCAATCCTACATCAGAAAGATCAGTCTGGACAATTGGGTGCTATAAGGACAGGGTGGTGGCACAGTGCCGACTTAAGCTCCAAAAAAGCCTTTTCAGCATCTGCATTCCAGTCAACCATTACCGATTTCTGACCCTTAGTCAGATCTGTCAATGGAGCCGCCAACGTGGCAAAGTTGGGAACAAACCTCCTGTAGTATCCCACCATGCCCAAGAATACACAAACCTGCTTCTTTGTGAGGGGGCGGGGCCAGTTCTGTATAGCCTCTACCTTGCTGACCTGAGGTTTCACCACCCCTCTACCCACGACATATCCCAGGTATTTCACCTCCTCCATTCCCAAAGCACATTTTTCAGGGTTTATTGTAAACCCCTTCTTCCAAAGGGAGTCCAGCACTGCCTGGAGGTTGGGCAAGTGTGATTCCCAGTCTCTGCTAAAAATGACTGTCGTCCAAGTACACTGAGGCATACTCCCTGTGAGGTGTTAAAATCTTATCCTTTGCTCGCTGGAATGTGGCTGGAGCAGTTTGTAGTCCAAAAGGCAATCTTTTGTACTGAAAACTCCCCTCTGGGGTAGAAAAAGTTTTTTTTCCCTAGCAGCTTTAGTCAATGGGATTTGCCAATACCTCTTAGCAAGGTCTAATGTAGTAATATACCTGGCTGGACCTAGTCTGTCAATAAGCTCATCTACCTGGGGCATCGGGTAGGCATCAAACCTTGAAACTTCATTCCATTTCCGGAAATCATTGCAGAATCGCAGAGTCCCGTTGGGCTTCGGTACCAACACAATCGGGCTCGACCACTCACTCTGCAATTCTTCAATAATCTCCATGTCTAACATCTTCTTTACTCCCTCTGAAACGGCCTTCCTTTGAGCCTCTGGGACCCGGTAGGGCCCGGCAAAAACTTTGACTCCTGGTTCCGTGATAATATCGTGCTCTGACACTAGTTAGACCTGGCAAGTCTGAAAATTTTTCTTTTTTTCTCTGCAAGAACTCCTTTGCCTGCTGACTTTGGATTTTAGACAGGGTATTTGCTACTTGGACACTCTCCACCCCAACCTGAGGCTTTAGTCTTGCACCAGCCATGGAGGTCACCGGTTCCCTGTCCGTCCAGGGATTTTACAAGTTCGCATGATATATCTGATACAGTTTCCTCTTGCCTGGCTGGTGGACTCTATAGTTTACCTCCCCCATTTTTTCCACAAATTCAAAGGAACCTTGCCATCTGGCCAAGAATTTACTTTCCACAGTGGGAGTCAACACTGCCACTCGATCCCCCTATTCTTTTGAAGTTCACATCGCACAAGTGTGAACCGGCACTCAAGGGGTTGTCATTGTTTTGTTTTTTTATTAAAAATAACAAACATGCCTACACTTACCTGCTCTGTGCAATCGTTTTGCACAGAGTAGCCCCGATCCTCTTCTTCTGGGGTCCCCCACCGGTGATCCAGGCCCCTCCTCTTCATCAGGTGCCCCCACGGAAAGCCGCTTTCCCTGGGGGGGTACCTGTGACAGCTCGATCCGAGTCCTGCTGCTGCATCCATTTACACAGACAGCGGGACCCGGCCTTGCTCCCCACTCCTGTGTCACTGGATTTGATTGACATCAGCAGGAGCCAATGGCTCCTGCTGCTATCAATCTGTCTAATAAGGAGAGCGACAGCGACTGGAGCCGCTGCACTCATGCACTTCGCTGGATCAGATCGGCATAGAATGCATTAAAGTGAAAAACCTTGAAGCTTTACAACCACTTTAAAGTTGAGTTCCACACAAAAGTAAAGCACTCCTCGCCCCCTTACATGCCACATTCGGCATGTCTTTTTTTTGGGGGGGGGAGTGGGTGCCTACTTTAGAGAAGGACTTCCTGTCCCATTTTCTTGTTCCGCTTCTCGGCAGCCTCCTCTCCCCCTAGACGGCCCTTCCCTCTAGGCAATCTTCTGGGACATGTCACAGGTCCCAGAAGATTGCCTGTCCACTCGGAAAGCACAGCGCGACTCGCGCATGCGCAGTGCGTGCGTGCCCGCCCATAAAGCCACAAGCTGTCACGGCCAAGTGCCCACAGTTCCAATGATGGCGCCGTGGAGAGGAGGCCCCCACATTGCTGAACTGTGGGACAGGTGTCTGTTTATTAAAAGTCACCAGCTACACTTTTTATAGCTGCTGACTTTTAATAAACGGAAAAAAGCCTGGAACTCCGCTTTAAAGTGGATTTAAACCCCCCAAAAATGTTTTTAATTAAGACTCATATCTGTTACAGCAGAGGATGTCATTTTATCTGTGCCTAGTCTTGCCATGAAGAGTTAATCCAGCTCTGAGCAATCCTCTTGTCTTTCTTCAGTAAGATAAAATCAGACACACAGCAAAATAGGTCTCTGTCCTTCCCACCTTGATGTGAGTGACAGGTGATTTCCTTATCTCATGCACAAGTGTGGGAGAGGCATTCTGTGTACTTTACATCTCCCCCCTGTTATTCTTCAGCACTCCCAGGATTGGCTGCTCCACACCTCAGCATGATTGGGCATGCTGAAGTCATGTGGTGACTTTGCTGGGTTTGGACTGGATGTTAGTGATCATGGGGCATAATCCATGAGAGCAGCAGAAGTTCAGTGTAAGAAATATCAATGCCTGGCCAAGGGGAGTGTAGAGGTGGGCGGGGAGTCTACTGACATCACGACTCCACCCACCGAGCCCTGGATAACAGACCCGCCCACAGAATCGCAGGGCATTATTGCAGGGCTCCAAATAGCTAAGAGCCCTTGCACACTGGGGCGGTTTGCAGGCGCTATTGCGCTAATAATAGCGCCTGCAAACCGCCCCGAAAGTGCCGCTGCTGTCATCCCAGTGTGAAAGCCCAGAGGGCTTGCACACTGGAGCGATGCGCTGGCAGGACGGTAAAAAAAGTCCTGCCAGCAGCATCTTCGGAGCGGTGTGTATACCGCTCCTTTACCGCTCCTGCCCATTGAAATCAATGGGACGGCGCGGCTATACCGCCTGGGGAGCTATTTGACAGGTAAGGATACATGCAGGAGGCATGTATATCCTTTTAGATCAGCACTATGGAAGTAATTTAGAAATTATGAGAGTGGGTTTACATCCACTTTAAGGCAGTTCTGAGATGTTTTGTTCCATGTCACTACATGCTTGTAACTGATGTATGTTTGCATAAGGAGGGATGCGTTGCGCCTGCACCCAATTCCACCAGTCCAGTGTCCTCTGTTACCTCACTCCCAGTAACACACTTTGAAAGACAATTGCGTGGTCATACAACACTGTACCCAAACAAAATGTATATAATTTTTTTCCCACAAATAGAGCTTTCGTTTGGTGGTATTTGATCACTACTGAGATTTGGGTTTTTTTGCTAAACAAATAAAAAAAGACGGAAAATTTTGTTTTTGTTATAAAATCTTGTAAATAAGTAATTTTTCTCCTTCACTGATGGGCGCTGATGAGGCGGCACCATTAGCGGCCCGTCCATAGGGGGCGCAAGGGCACTTCCCCCCCAGCAGTCACAAAAATAAATAAATAAATAAAAATGTTTTTTTTAAAAAGGCCCTTTAAAAAAAAAAGTAGAGAAAAATGTCCTTTAAATGTCCTGTGTTCGGGCGCCGGACACAGTGCACTATAGGAAGTGCAACGTCTGTGCAATCACGAGAATGCAGACGAGACACTTCATTTGCAGAGATTTGAATTGCCTTGTGGCGCAATCCATCACGCCGGACAACTTCCACCTGGCCGGGTGCTTTGTTCTTCCGTTAAGATGTCACTTCCGGGTTTCCCTGTGCCAGTGGTAAACCGGAAGTGACGTCAGCAGCTCCGTGAAATGCTGGCAATTATTGGTTGTTAAGGAACAGGGCCACCGCATCCTTAACAACCAAACATGTGTCCTCGGGATTTCCCTCACCACCTCCTCCCCTCTCGCCAGCTATCACCAGGCTCGGGACCACATGTCTGTGGAATTTTCCTGCATTAGAGATGAGCAAGCCCAGCTGCCCCCATCCCACTGTCCTCCCCCTCCTTCCGGGTGCAGCTCTCACATTCAGCTCTGCTCATTGCGGCTGTGCTATTTATGTCACACTCTGGTGAGCAGGAGTGAGTCCTGTGTGACCTCAGCACAGATCTGACTTTTCCTTGGCAGCTGCAAGGCTCTGCACACAGCGAGGCTTCTTCCCATTCCCTGTGTGTCCGTACTCAGCCTGGTGGAGCCCCCCTCTCCCCCTCTCAAGCAAGCAGAGGCACAGACGCATGGTCAGCACCATTGCAACAGGTCATTGTGTGATTAGATTCCCCCCCCCCCCCGATGTGTCAAATACTAATTTTAAAGTTCGCAGCACTCTGCAATTGATGGGCACAGTGAGGCTGCAACTGATGTTTTTTTTTTTCGGTTTGTTTGCGCCCCCCCCCCCAAAAAAAAAAAATTTTGAGCACCAGCTGCCACTGGGTGTCACTGATGGGCGGCACTGATGAGGAGGCAGTAAAGCCTGCCAGAGGAGGCACTGGCAGGCTTTACTGCTGGGTACTAATTGGCATCCACAATGGGCACTGATTGGCACCTCTAAAGTTCATACCTGTTGGTCCTGGGTGGCATTCCTGGTGGCCCTGGGTGGGCTTCATGGTCAGCATTCCTGGTGGCGGGCGGGCGATGCACTGATAATCAGTGTAGACCCCCCCCCGTCAGGAGAGCAGCCGATCGGCTCTCCTCTACTCGCGGCTGTCAGACGTGATAGAGGAAAATCCGATACACCACGGCTTTTCCTGTTTACACCGTGATCAGCTGTGATTGGACACAGCTGATCATGTGGTAAAGAGCCTCCGTCAGAGGCTCTTTACCCAGATCGGAGATGCGGTATATCAGACTGACACACCACATCGGCGATCGCCACCTTGCGTGCCCCCGCGGGCATGCAATTGCGGGTTATCCTGATCACGTCATATGACATCCGGTCAGGATAACAGAACCACTTTCCGCACGTCATATTGCTATATAGCGGGTGGGTAGTGGTAAAGGAGTTGTAAAGGCAGAAGGTTTTTTTATCTTAATGCATTCTAGCATAAAAAGCCTTCTGCAGCTGCCCTCAGCCCCCCTAATACTTACCTGAGCCCCCTCTCTGTCCAGCAATGTCCATGATTCCCTTGGTAGTCCTGGACTCTCTCCTGATTGGCTGAGACACAGTAGCGGCGCCATTGGCTCACGCTGCTGTCAATCAAAGTCAGTTAATCAGGTGAAAGAAGGGGCAGGTCTCAATGTACACACGGAGCTGCAGCTCGACTCGTGTGACCCCATAGCAAGCTGCTTGCTATCGGGGCACTCATTAGGAGGGAGGGGCCAGGAGCAGCGAACAGGGACCTGAGAAGAGGAGGATCCAGGCTGCCCTGTGCAAAGCCACTGCACAGAGCAGGTAAGCATAACATGTTTGTAAAGTCTTGTTTTTTTTTTTTTAAATAACAATCACTTTAATAAAGCAATGGGCCCTAACTAACACTAATGCCCTGTATAGACGGATTTTCTGACAACAAATGTTGGATGTGAGCTTGTTGTCGGAAAGTCCGACCGTGTGTATGCTCCATAGAACATTTGTTGTCTGATCTTCCAACAACAAATGTTTGAGAGCAGGTTCTCAAATTTTCTGACAACAAAACTTGTCCGAAATTCCGAGCGTGTGTACACAATTCCGACGCACAAAAGTCCACGCATGCACGGAATCAAGCAAAAGAGCCGCACTGGCTATTGTACTTAATTTTTCTCGGCTCGTCGTACCTGTTGTACATCACCGCGTTCTTGACGTTCGGAATTTCCCACAACATTTGTGTGACTGAGTGTATGCAAGACAAGTTTGAGCCAACATCCTTTGGAAAAAAATCTACGGTTTTGTTGTTGGAAAATCCTATCATGTGTAAAGGGCATTATTGTGGCTTGCCCAACGTACCTGCACAGGTATAGTCCTTATGGGCAAAGTTTATAATAGGATAATCCAGCATAGTAACGTCTATTATTATGGCATTCTTGGAGCAGACAACAGGTTAAAGTAACTCTTCTTCTTCTACTTCAATAGTTCCCGCGCGCCAGGGACCCAGTCCCCCTTTCTTTTATAATACACAGGATGGGAGGCCCGGACCCTGCAAAGTAACCCAGAGAGGGCAGCAAAATATTAACCCCCTCTCTGATTTGTGCAGCCGAGCTACCTAGCTAACTCAAAATAGGCAACCTGCCTACATGCTAACCTCCCATCCTTTACCCTGCTGACCCATGCACACTGCCCAACAACTTGCTGACCCCTATCTTCTGCCCTCCTGAAATGTTTACTGCACCCCCACATCAAACAGGCTATATCCAGTCCTGGTTATCAGTTGGAGCCCTAAGCTGCATGCTCTCATTTTGGACTGGTAATTAGCCAATATTGGGAACTACTAATTTAGAGGTGCAGGAATTGGGGTGATGTGAAGGTGCAGGAATTGGGATGAACTGATGTGTGGAGGTAGAAGAGTTGGGTTGATCTGAGTTGTGATGATGCGATGCTCAATATTAATTTCTTATTTTTATTGCAAGAAAGAGAAGTGCAGCGCTAAAAAACATCTGATGACTAACATTGATATATGATATGCAATGTAAATAATCCCAAGAATGTGCATAAATTAAATTAATAAATAAACATAGTTGGCGGATATTCAAAAAAGACACATCTGTTAGGAGTAGAGTCCACAAGAGCGTCCACTTGGATGTATATACATCTAACACACACTAATATGCAAAAGTGAGTCCATATAACATCCGTTGTGGTGTATAAAAACTTAACACCCAGAAGTGTAGGCAAATAATAATGATAAAGTGTTGATAGCAGATCCACCACCGTATGGAAACGTGGGTGGCTTACCAGAACAATTGGACACAGATGTGTATACACCCACTGTGTCAATTAGGCTTGTATGGATGAAGATCTCTGGAGATGTAGTGAAGGTAACCAAGATACTTGTAGAGAGTATATATGGCAAGGGCAAATCCAGTCAAATATCCACAGCATATATGGAGAAAATATGAGAGCACACAGCGTGATACTGTTTACAAAGCTATGAAGCCTATTTATTGAAGATAAAACACTCACATTTGTGAAGATAAAATACAGCGCTGAAAGTTGATAAAATATGGCAGTGTGATGGTGTCAGCAAACGGTCCCGACGCGTTTCATCCTACCGGACATCATCTGGGGTGCTACACCACTCAACACACTGCCCCTTATATATGTTAGGTGACCCCCTTGTTGAAAATGTGGCTCCAATCTGTGATGATGTTAGTACAACGCCACTTCCGGGTAGAAAGAAGATGGCGCCGGCCGCGTGTGTTGCAAGCCTCTATATGATAGATGTAATGGAGCGCAAATATGTGCGTCGCTATAGCAGCTTATTTTTATTCAAGTTGTTTACAACATTTACTTTATGGTGAAGTTGACAGTTTTTTTTTTAACCATCTCAATACAGGGCATTTTAACCCCCTTCCTGCCCAAGCCATTTTTCAGCTTTCAGCGCTGTCACATTTTGAATGACAATTGCGCGGTCATGCAACACTGTACTCAAATGAAATTTTTATTATTTTTTCCCCACAAATAGAGCATTATTTTGGTGGTATTTGATCACATCTGCGGTTTTTATTTTTTGCGCTATAAACAAAAGAAGAGGGACAAGTTTGAAAAAAACACAATATTTTTTACTTTTTGTTATAATAAATATCCATTTTTTTTTTTTTAAACAAATTTTTTCCTCAGTTTAGGTCGATACTTATTCTTCTACATATTTTTGTTAAAAAAAATTGCAATAAGCGTATATTGATTGGTTTGCGCAAAAGTTATAGCGTCTACAAAATAGGGGATAGATTTATAGCATTTTTATTATTATTTTTTTTTTTTACTAGTCATGACGGCGATCTGCGATTTTAATTGTGACTGCGATATTGCGGCGGACACATCGGACACTTTTGACACATTTTTGGGACCATTCACATTTATACAGCGATCCATGCTATAAAAATTCACTGGATACTGTATAAATGTGACTGGCAGGGAAGGGGTTAACACTAGGAGGTGATCGAGGGGTTAACTGTGTTCCTAGGGAATGTTCCTAACTGAAGGGGGAGGGGACTCACAAGGGGAGGAGACAGATCTGTGTTGCTCTGTACTGAGAACACAGATCGGTCTCCTCTCCTCTCTAACAGGACGTGGATCTGTGTGTTTACATACACAGATCCACATCCTGGCGTGTTACCGGGCAATCGCGTGTGCCTGGCAGACATCGCGGCCACCGGGCACGCGCATCGGGTGCCCAGTGACACGGCAGGCGCGCGCAATTGCCGTCAGCAGCGCGCGCCCCCTGGTGGGTAGGGAAGGTGAGGGCGTCATATGACGCCCTCCCAGAACGAGAGCCGCGCCGCCTGGCCGTCATATGACAGCCGGCGGGCGGCAAGCGGTTAATGTACCTGGCACTCAATCTCTTCAAAAACATTTTTGGCACATTATACTCAAAAGGTTGGCTACTCCTGTGGTATACAGTTTTATCATAACTTAACAATGGGGGTGATTTACTAAGACGAATGCGCTGCACTGGTTCACACCTTAATTTCTGTGCCGGAAAAATCATTGATTGAACGTGCGAACCGGCGCACGCAGACGCGCAATGCGATAATAAATATGTAAACTGCAACTGGTGCTAGGGTAACTGCGGTTTTCTCATTGATAATAGCGCACACCCAATATATTTGGTTAATTTCATCTCATTGGATGTGTCTTGTTAGGCAATTAGTAGGTGTTCTCAGTGAATTAACCCTTTTGATGCTAATATTATTTCTATTACTTCTAATATATCTTTAAAATGTGTTTTTTTTTCTATTTTTACCAAAATCTTTCAATACATTACAAAGAACAGAGAAGTGTTTCTAAACCCAATAAATTTATATTTTCCGATCTTGATCTTTAAAGGTGACCATACACTGCAATCAGTTAGATCTTACTAATTAGATTTAGTGCAAGAGCCTGTTTGATTTCCTATATTTGAATTAATTGTTCAAGTGCGTCTTCCTTATACCTATTTTGCCTAAATATCGAGTTGTACAGAAATTGGCCAATCAGATTGCATAGTGCATGACCATCTTAAGTGCCAAATTTGGAATATAGATGTGCCATGACCCAATTGCAGGGCTTTTTTTCTCAGAGAAAAGGTGCAGGAACTCACCCTCTCTGTCCAACTCTCCGCCCCAACCACACCAAAACCCCACCCCCAGCCACACCTTCCTTAGAGGAGAGATTTACAGCAGCGCCAAATTTATCGCATAAGGCAAATTCCCCAAAATCCCCTTCTAGCTCTCCTCTCATCACAAATCCCCTTCTAGCTCTCCTCTCATCACAAAGCCCCCCAGCTCTCTTCTCTGCTGACCTCGCCCTCCACACACATACTTTCTCAGCTCCCCTTTCATCACAAGTTCCCCCCATGCTCTCCTCTGTGTACAATGCTCTCCCCTCTGCTAAACGCACACAAACTTTACCTCTCTGCACATATTCCCACTCCCCCACACACTTTCACAGTGCACTCCTCTCTGAATGAACTCAGTCTCTGCAAAGCTCTCCCTAAAAAAAAAATCCCCCTTCCCAGCACAAATCTCCTTCCACCCCACAAATCCATATCCCAGCACAGCTCCTCATCCCAGCAAAAATACCCCACCATCCCCCAAGCATAAATCCTCCTCCCAGTACAAATTCTCTCCCCCAAATCTCCCCTTCCAGCACAACATGTTCCCCATCCTGGAACAATTCCTCTCCCCTTGTCCTCATTCCTCCAAGCCCCTCTTACACAAGTCCTCTCCCCAGTTCCATCACATATCTTCCCACCTAAATCCCCCCTGCCAGTACAAACTTTTCCCCCACAAACACAAATCCTTTCCTTCTTTCTAATCCAAATTCAAACCTTCATACTGTCTTAGTTTTAATGGGCCTTTCCTGAGATTTAAACAAAATCCCAGCGTCCCATGAATCCAGGCTGAGTCCTGGAGCCCAGTGCTGGAACAAGTTCTGGCACTAGGCTCCACTAACTTGTCAAGCAGGAGCTAGTGTGGGCCTCCAAGGTAAATGTCCTCCATCTCTCGGGGTCCCAGATGCCATGATCATGCCCTCTGTGAGAAGGAGAATATCTGGGAGGGAGAGGGCTAGTGCTGGAAGGGAGGGGGGGACTAGTGCTGGAAGGGGGAGGGCGGAGAGGGCTAGTGCTGGAAGGGAGGGGGGCTAGTGCTGGAAGGAGGGGGGCTAGTGGGGGGAGGGGGCTAGTGCTGGAAGGGGGGTAGAGGGCTAGTGCTGGAAGGGGGGTAGAGGGCTAGTGCTGGAAGGGGGGGAGGAGAGGGCTAGTGCTGGAAGGGGGGGGGAGGGCTAGTGCTGGAAGGGGGGGGAAAGGGCTAGTGCTGGAAGGGGGGGGAGAGGGCTAGTGCTGAAAGTGGAGGGAGAGGGCTAGTGCTGGAAGTGGAGGGAGAGGGCTAGTGCTGGAAGGGGGGGAGAGGGCTAGTGCTGGAAGGGGGGGGGAGAGGGCTAGTGCTGGAAGGGGGGGGAGAGGGCTAGTGCTGGAAGTGGGCGAGAGGGCTAGTGCTGGAAGGAGGGGGGAGAGGGCTAGTGCTGAAAGGGGGGGAGAGGGCTAGTGCTGGAAGGGGGTGGAGAGGGCTAGTGCTGGAAGGGGGTGGAGAGGGCTAGTGCTGGAAGGGGGGGGGGTAGTGCTGGAAGGGGGAGGGGCTAGTGCTGGAAGGGGGGAAGAGGGCTAGTGCTGGAAGGGGGGAAGAGGGCTGGTGCTGGAAAGGGGGGGAAGAGGGCTAGTGCTGGAAAGGGGGGGTAGTGCTGGAAAGGGGGGGGTAGTGCTGGAAAGGGGGGGTAGTGCTGGAAAGGGGGGGGGGAGGGCTAGTGCTGGAAAGGGGGGGAGAGGGCTAGTGCTGGAAAGGGGGGGGAGAGGGCTAGTGCTGGAAGGGGGGGAGAGGGCTAGTGCTGGAAGGGGGGAAGGCTAGTGCGGGAAGGGGGGAGAGAGGGCTAGTGAAGGTAGGGGGAGAAGGCTAGTGCTGGGAGGGGGAGAGGGCTAGAGTTGGAAGGGGGTTGAAGGCTAGTGCTGGAAGGGGGGCTAGTACTGGAAGGAGGGGGGAGAGGGCTAGTGCTGAAAGGGGGCAAAGGGCTAGTGCGGGCAGGGGGAGAGGGCTAGAGCTGGAAGGGGGGAGAAGGCTAGTGCTGGGAGGGGGAGAGGGCTAGAGTTGGAAGGGGGGAGAAGGCTAGTGCTGGAAGGGGGGGAGAGGGCTAGTGCTGGAAGGGGGGAGAGCTAGTGCTGGAAGGGGGGGTGGAAATGTGCTGGAGGGAGAGGGGGGCTAGTGCTGGAAGGGGGGGTTGGAAATGTGCTGGGGGAGAGGGGGGCTAGTGCTGGAAGGGGGGGCTAGTGCTGGAAGGGGGGGGCTGGGGCCAGAAGGCAGGGGTTGGAAATGTGCTGGGGGGAGAGGGGAGCTAGTGCTGGAAGGGGCTGTCAGGTTTCAAATTAATCCCACACTGATTTCTGGCATATGTCCTTTCTCATACCAAACATAACACACATAACCTCCTAATCCCCCAATCACTCCACCAAGTGTACATCGTTTTTGTTTCATCCTTCCCAATCCCAGCCACTCTCTCCCCCTCCTCCCTATCTATAAAGCATAGAAAAGTTTGTACAGACCTGAAGTCAGCGTGTCTTCCTGCTCCCCCTCCTCTTGTGTATACAGAGCTGAATGAGAAGGAGGAGGAGGGGGGGGGGAGACAGCTTTGTTCTGCTGTGTGTGAGTGAGACAGGCAGCTGTAGGGACGGGAGACGTGCATCTGATGATTGTGCAGACAGCAGACATGTCACTCCCGGGAGAGGAGAGGGCTGCCAGAGGTTCCGGAACGCAGTTCTGGTGAGTTCCGGTTGAAAAAAAGCCCTGCCCACTTGTATTTTCCTATTGATATTGCTTGGGGGGCATTATACAAGGCACATGAGAAACCACCTTTTTTCAAGACATGCTAGAGTGATCAGGACTCTCCAAACTACGGCTCTCCAGCTGTTGCGGAACTGCACATCCCATGAGGCATTGTAAAACTCTGACATTCACAGACATGACTAGGCATGATGGGAATTGTAGTTCCTGAATAACTGGAGCGCCGTAGTTTGAAGACTCCTGTGCTAGACCATTATTATGCCTCCAGAATTGGGAGTGTGGCATCTACCCAACTTCTCTCTGTTGGTGGACACAAGAACCTACATCTATAGATATATATTTGGGCTGCACAGTGGTGTAGTGGTTAGCACTTTCGCCTAGCAGCAAAAAGGGTTACTGGTTCGAATCCCGCCCACGACACCATCTGCCTGGAGTTTGCATGTTAGCCTTGTGCCGGTGTGTGTTTCCTCCCAGACTCTAAAAACATGCTGGCAGGTAAATTGGACCCTGTCCAAATTGTCCCTAATATGTCTGAATGTGTGTTAGGGACCCACACAAACACCACCCCATGTTAAAAAAAAAAAATTCTTAATTTGCAAATAAGGATCATCTCTTCCTCAGAGAACAGTGAGTGGGACATGGTGGTGGGAAGGAATTAGCAACAGTACAAGCAACTTCCTGTAGGGGCGTGATGTCATTCCTGTGTGCTGTCCGCCGCTTCCTGAAACCAGATATGCGCCATGGGCATATACCTATGCGCACACAGCACTAGTGCATCTCGCATAGACAGCGGATGCATTAAGCTGCAGGAATCCATTTTTTATGTAAATTAATAGTAAAGCAGATGCAGATTTCCAGGACTGGACTAACAAATGTTTCTAGTTAAGGCAACTGGTGTTTTATATTAAACAAGGTCTAAATGGGCCATTGGCATGCATCAAAGTTGAACTTAAGAATGCGTCTCTGCCAAGTTAACCTAAATGTAATCCTTTCTTATTTTTGCTTAGGGATGGAGTGCAGAGGGATTAGAAGTCTTGTCAGTTTTTGGGGATGTCTGCACCCCTGATAGGGTGAAGACACCTCCCAAATTTTGCCACTTTCTCCTTCAAATTTATTCACTTTCTGTCACATAGCCAAACAGGAGGTGAGGGTAAAACCCTACCAATGTCTTTCCTTGGGGACACATAGGTCAATCTAAATAGTTTCCCCATTAGGTAAATTGCACTCTAGCATTTTACTCTGTACACCCCAAATTATTAGGTATCTTGGACTTTGGGGTTTATTTACTAAAGGCAAATCCACTTTGCACTACAAGTGCACTTGGAAGTGCAGTTTCTGGAGATCCGAGGGGGACATGCAAGGTAAATAAGAAAACCGCATCTTTGCTTCTACATGACTGGATGATGAAATCAACTGTGCTTCCCCCCTAGAATTACAGCAAGTACACTTGTATTGCAGAGTGGATTTGCCTTTAATAAACCCCAAAATACCTAATAATGTGGGGTGTACACAAAATAGTGCTAGAGTGCAATTTGCCTAATGGGTACACTAGTTAGATTGACCTGTGTGTCCCCAAAGACAGACATTGAAAGGGTTTTACCCTCACTTCCTGTTTGGCTATGTGACAGGAAGTGAAGCCAATTTTAAGAAAAGGGACACAAAGCCCAACCTAAAAAAGACAAGCAGGGGTTCTAACACTCACTTGGTTTCCCTCAAATGCCCACAATTAGAATAGGATTGTCTGGAGCTCAATTTTAGCTCAGTGCTCTAAATCAGTGATTCTCAACCCTGTCCTCAAGAACCCCCAACAGGCCATGATTGCAGGTTTTCCTTCATCTTGCACAGGTGCTTTAAATCACAGTCAATGGCTTTGTATTTTGGGCAGCTATTTTAGCTAAGATAAATTCCCAAAACATGTCCTGTCTGGGGTACTTGAGGACTGAGGCTGAGAACCACTGCGCTAAAATGGAAAATTGAATACTTACCGCTCTGTAATTTTCCTTTCCTGGTGCCTATCCATGGCAGCATACGCACAATCCATACATATGCTACCATGAAGGCACCAGGAAAGTAGCTTGTAGACAAATCACACCTTTTTTTGTTTTGCCATGCCAATCGGCCTAGTTAAGCTGTAGCTGGGAAATCTGTTGCATGAAAATTAACAAAACACATAAAACGTAAAAATTGTCTAAATTTTAGTGGTCAACAAAACAGGACTTGGAAAAGAACAAGGAAAGCAAAAAACACATGTATGTTAATTTGAGACACTAACAGAATATGGTTTTGAGGTCTGAACATTTTGCAAAGGAAATTGTTGGTTTGTGGGCGCACTCCTGTTATCTATTAAGGATTTAAAAATTAATTTGTCACAACATCTTGAGAAAGATTTTGAAAAATAATACAGCTCACAAATTAAATCAAAGTGAAACAACCTACAAAGGACACTGACAACATCAAAAATATTTCTGGGTAAAATATCCCCACCCCCCAAAAAAATACAATAAAACAAAGTTTAAAAAAACTTGCTCTAAAACGCATCTGTTTTGTGAAGACATAATAAACAAAATACAAATAGAAAATACATGTGTTACAAATTCTATAAGGACACCCAAATGTACTTTCCTGGTGCCTCCATGGCAGCATACCAATGGTTGGTTGCTCCGCCCTCAACCAACCCACAGGACCACTTAACTCTATAAAAAAAGGAGTTGTTCCCCCTCTCAGGCATTCTTTTCTCTGTCCTAATTCCTGCAGGATCGCAATCAGCCCTACCTCACCGCTATATAGTGCGACCATTGCAGGTTCATGCTCTCCTGCAGTATGGAGTCCCATAACTTGGGCTCCTAAAGGCGCCAGATAAGTGTGGGAGCCCATTTTTCTGTGGGTCTTTTTGGGGTCAAGCCTAAAGGATCCTGGAGCTTGTCATTCTCCTCTTTTCCCTTGAGCGGCATGTCTCACTCAATTTATGTGAACAGGGTGAATCTTCTACCTTTCCCCAAAGGAGTCAGCATCCCAGCGTGCAGTATCCTTGCTTCCTTCTGTGAGTGTCAGTACTTTGCGCGCGCTGCTGGGCTCCGCTTTGCCGGCTCGGTGGACGGAGTCACGAGGTGACGACGTGGCGCATGCGCAATAGCGCATTTCAGCTTGCAGTGTATGCGCAGTAGAACATTGAAGCTCGTGGCGGACATTTTGTTACAGCAGCTGTATTGTATAAATGAGCCTGTGGACTCATTTGGGGCCAGCTGTCAAAGCGAAGACATCTCCCAAAAAGGTGTCTTCTCTCTCCCTCCCTCCTTTTCTATTAAGAATTGAGCCTGGCCAAGGTAGAATGGGGGTTTGTAAATGGGCGTGCATGTGTGTGTGTGTGTATGTATATATATATATATATATATATATATGTATATATATATATATGTATGTATGTATGTATGTATGTATGTATGTATATATGTATATATATATATATATATATATATATATATATATATATATATATATATATATATATATATATAAAAAACCTTATTATTTTTATTTTTTTGATTTGTCTCAAATTGTGTTGTTCCCAGCTGCCTCTAGTATGCTGATGCGGCATCAAAAAGACCCTCAACATACGACTAGGTAAGGGCTGCAACAGTCAGGTAAGTTTCTTTTTCAAAAGAGCATCTCAGGCTTGTTGAAACACCTTTTTTGTTTGTTTCACTATAGCCCGCACCATGGATCATCCCGCAGAAATTCTCCGGATAGGAGGTCAAGAGATCATAGAAGTTCTGGTCATTGTCACTCATCCTCTACTCATGTCTTCCGCAGTGGTTGGAGGTCACCCCAGCATACCTCAAGTAGGCATGACCCCCAACGCAGGCCTGCTCATCCAGGAAATAAGGCATGTTGGGCATGTGGAAAACAAGCCCTCCCCGAGAAATTGGTATGTGGTCAGTGCCTCCTAGAAGCTACAGGAGACAAGGAAAGAGATAAGCAGGAATCCATGGAATCAATAAAGAATATGATCAAGGATTCGATCCGAGAGTTAGCCTTATCCCAAGATTGAGTAGCTCCACCCATGGGCGAAAGAGTAGTGGGGATACCCACTCATCAACCTGGACCAGAAGCTAATTCTGAAGAGGAGTCCGATGCAGTAGAAGAAAATGCTTCAGCGTTTGATTTCCCTTTAGTTGAGCCATTTATTGTCGCAGTTAAAGATGCGATTCAATGGGAGGAAGATCCAGGGCCTCCGTCTAAAACACAGATATTTTCACCTAAAGAAAAAGTTATCAGCCTTCCCCTTAATGGAGGAGATCAAGGAGGTGGTTACAGATGAATGGCCGAAGGTGGACAAGAGGCCCATCGCTTACAATGCTTTCTCAAGCTATATCCACTGGCGGAGACAGATGCTCAGCTTTTTGACTCCGTGCCGGCTGTGGATGCAGATCATGAGGTTAGCCAGAAATATGACGCTGCCATTAGAAGACACGGTCTCCTTCAGGGATGTCCTTGACTGAAGGATCGACTCGGATCTGAAGAAAACCTATCAGGCAGCAGGAGGAGCATGCAAACCAGCAGTGGCTCTGACTTTGATTTCTAGGGCCACCAGAGTGTGGTCAGATAATATCGAGACAGCCCTCAGACAAGGCATAGGCTTAGATGAAATTATCAAGGCACTAGATGAATTGAAGTTGTCCTCAGTTTTTATAGCAGAAGCGGCCTTTGATGTCCTGAAATGTTCCTCCAGGGCTATGCTATAATCTATTACAGCCAGAAGAGTGTTATGGCTAAAACCATGGTCAGCAAACCCAACGTCAAAACAATCCTGGTGTTGTATTCCATATGATGGAAAAGCTCTGTTTGGCGATAAAATGGATACAGCAGTTAGCAGAGTCACAGGGGGGAAGAGTGGTCTAATTCCCCAGGACAGAAGTAGGAGGAAGAGATTTGCAGCACACCCAGTTACCCAACAAAGAACAAAGAATTCCAGGGCATACCATCCAGATAGGGAGTATAGAAGAGGCTGGAAAGGCTCACAGGCCACTTTTCTGAAACTGGGAAAGCCTAAGGCCTTAGCATCCACGGTTGAGAGCCAGAAGTCTTTTTGACTCCTTACCCACCCAAACCGGCCCAGTAGGAGCTCGACTCATGTCGTTTCTGCCCAGGTTTGGGTGGAAAATTGCATGGATCAGTGGGCAGTCTCCACCGTTTTTCAAGGACATTTCTGGAAGTTCAGAAGCTGCCCTCCACCCTTTTCCTTCCAGCCCACCAAAATCCTGACCTCCAGGGAGAAGGAGGCTCTTCTTCAATATATTCAAATTATTCTTTACCAACAGGCAGTAGTACTAGTTCCGGATTCAGAAAAGCACTCAGGGTTCTATTCCCCAGTCTTTTTAGTTCCCAAGAAATCGGGGGGCTGAATAGGATGAACAGATACATTCGTGTAGAGCACTTCAAGGTGGAGTCCCTAAACACAGTAATATTGTCGGTACAACCAGGAGATTGGATGGCCTCTATAGGACCTCCAAGATGCATATCTTCACATACCTATCCGACTTCAGTTCCAGCTGTTTCTTCAGTTCAAAGTAGGCAACTTGCATCTCCAGTTTCAATGCCTTCCCTTTGGAATCTCAACGGCACGCAGGACCTTGACCAAGGTACTAGTGGCAATCTTGTCTCCCCTCCGATAGAAAGGGATACAGGTTCTACATTATTTAGACAATATTCTGATTCTATCCCAGCACAAAGATTCTGGAAACGCATGTGCAGATGGTCCTAGACACATTGATCAAGTTGGGGTGGCTGATCAATTACTCAATCCTTTGGAACCCGGAGTCCAGAATGTACTATTCTTTTTACAGAATGGATTGGAATTAGGTTTGGGCCTGAAAACACAAAGTCCAAATGTCAGCCTGGTCAGCTCTAACAGACACACGGTGGGCATTGAACCCTCTTGTAGCGCGCTTCTTAAAAGCAGTCTTAAGATTGCGACCTCCCAGGAAATCGCTATACCCAAAATGGGATTTAACTGTTGTGCTTAATGCCCTAACAAACCCTCCTTTTGCACCCACGGAAGGATGCGCTTTGGAAGATATTACCTTGAAAGCTGTCTTCCTGATCGCCATCACATCCAGTCGCAGAGTATCGGAGATCCAAGCACTAGGAACCCTACATCACTTTTTTCCCCCAGACAGGGTGGTTTTGCAGCCCATTCACCAGTTCGTTCCCAAGGTTCCTTCAGTCTACCATCTCAACCAGGAATGAGTTCTTCCAACCTTCGAAGAGGATCCAACCTCTTCAAAGCTGCACAAATTGGATGTAGCCAGGTTACTGAGGCGCTTTTTGGAGCTGACACAGCAGTTCCGCAAAGAGCAACATCTGTTTAGTATTCCAAAGAGCGCAAAAAAAAAAGGAATGGCAGCATCCAAGATGACCTTGGCTAACTGGATCGTGAGGCTAATCCAATGGGCATATCGAGCTAGTGGTCTTCCAGTCCCAGATGCGGTCAATGCACACTCAACGCAGGGAATGGCCTCCTCTTGGGCAGCTTTGGCATGGGTCTCCCCTGAGACATTTTGCCAGGCGGCTAGTTGGTCTTCCTTCAACACTTTCATGTCGCACTATAACATAGACCCAGCAGTTCTTACTTCCCGAGATTTTTGGAAAAAGACCCTACAACTATCAGTTCTGTAGATCTCATTAAATTTCTTATTGCAGTACCCTCCCTGTAAGCGAGTTATTTACCATTGGTATGCTGCCATGGAGGCACCAGGAAAACGGAAAATTGAATACTCACCTTTCCGTAATTTTCCTTTCCTGGTGCCTACCCATGGCAACATACACCCTCCCTTCTATAATCCTTTAAAGTTCTGAGGACTAGTTACAAGAATGCCTGAGAGGGGGAACAACTCCTTTTTTTTTTTTTTAATAGAGTTAAGTGGTCCTGTGGGCTGGTCGAGGGAGGAGCAACCAACCATTGGTATGCTGCCATGGGTAGGCACCAGGAAATGAAAATTACGGAAAGGTGAGTATTCAATTTTCCTTTCTTTTGTCGGCCCCACAAAATCTTGCCTCTTTGCTGGGCAAGGTAAATAATGCTATCTGCAAGCTTGATATAACATAGGTTTGCGTGCTGAGGCAATTGAAAACACATGCACAGTCCAAGAAACACACAAAATGCAAGTTCACCCAGTGTAAAGTGGGTACCACTGTTAAGGATGTCCTTAAATTACTAAACCAAATAACACACTCTCTGAGCATGCCCAGGTATATCCAACTGCTGTTCACACACAAAAAGAATAAAAAAAAAAGCATAGTCCCAGAGCATGCCCAGACCAACCCAAATGCAGCTAGCACAAAATAAGCCACCCCCTGTCCAAAATTAAGCACATCATCCAGCATGCTACAAAATTACAGATGGGACAAACACCCCCCGGTCCAGGGGGCAAACAAAGAGCCTAACATGGATAAAAGTTGGACAACAAATACCATTGCAGTCTATGGGAACTTGTGAATTTTGCTAGTCCCCACTTGGCTGGCAAATCTTCTAGTTATTGGCCTTAAAAATGGGTGTGGGGGCCCAGGGCCCACCCTAAGGGACATATATCAATGTCACCAATTTGGACAACCCCAAAAACGAAATAAGAAGTGCCTTTAACCAGTTACCAACCGGCCCATAGCCGAATGACAGCTACAGGGCGGTTCGATAACACTGACGTCCTCCCAGAAAACCCGCTCCCGCGTGCCCCCTGGGGCGTGCACACGGGAACATCCGTGAACTCGGCGCAACAGGGATCGCGGTAAAGGGCCAATGACATCGGCCCTTTACCACGTGATTGCTCCATCCAATGACGGATCAATCACAAATGTAAACAATGCAGGGAAACAGGGTCATCAGGAGTTCATCGCTCTCCTCACACTGATGCAGCGTGAGAGGAGAGGAGAGCTATCGTGTGCCCAACAGTTTTTTTTATATATATCAGTGCCCAGCAGTGCCCCAACAGTGCTATCTGTACAACCAGAGCCACGCCAGTGCCACTACAGTGCACACCAGTGCCACCTGTGCCCAGCAGTGCTCATCTGCGCCACTGCAGTGCCACATCAGTGCCGCCTGTGCCCACCTGTGCCACCAGAGCCACACCAGTGCAATCAGAGCCACACCAGTGCCACCTGTGCTCCCCTGCACCACTGCAGTGCCAAATCAGTGCCGTCTGTGCCCACCTGTGCTGCCTGTGTCCACCAGTGCCACCACAGTGCTCATCTGTACCATCAGTGTCTCTACAGTACAATCCGTGTCCATCTGTGCCACTATCGTGCCATCAGTGCAACTCATTAGTGCCACTACAGTGCCCAATAGGGCACATCAGTACTCTGCAGTGCAGCCTCACCAGCCACCAGTATGGCAAAAAAATATTTTACTAGCGAGGAGGCCTACCAGCGTCTAAACATGACTGATGAGAGCAGCGGGGAGCTCTCCGAGTCTCAGTCCAATTCGGATTCGGCCTATGAACCCGTGACAAGCAGTGGGTCTGATATAGAATCGGAAGAGGAACGTGTGTCCTTGAAAAGAAGGCGTTCTGGAGTGGAGCAGGAGCCTACTACCAGCAGCGCACGGCCATCCACCTCGAGCACAGTGCCATCCACCTCGAGCGCAGTGCCATCCACCTCGTACGCAGTGCGACTGCAACAAAGGCCAGGCACCAGTAGGGTGTCATCTCAGCCCCGAAGGGACAGGGGCCATGCCAGCCTTCCCTATGCCCTTCAAAACCCCCTGTGGCTTCCCCCTAATTCCGGAGCAGCAAATATGCCCCCTTTTACCGCCCAGCCAGGTGTCCAGGTGAACCCCGATGATTTTGTCATGCTTGATTTTTTTAATTTGATTTTCACCGAAGACTTACTATCGTCCATTGTGGCCCAGTGCAACCTCTATGCACAGCATTACATAGTAAGTAACCCTGGTTCTAGTTACACCCGTCCCTTTGAGTGGAGGGAACTTACCATAGAGGAATTCAAAATTTTCTTAGGCCTAACTTTTACTATGGGACTCACAAAAAAAACAAATTGTACTCCTATTGGTCTACCAACCCCATCCACCACATGCCACGCTTCTCATCGATTATGCCAAGATCAAGATACCTTATGATTTTGCAGTTCCTCCACTATAATGACAACACCCAGTGCCCTCCTCGAAATGACCCAGCTTTTGACAAATTATTTAAAATTCGGCCACTCCTAAATTTCTCTGAAAAATTTCCCCAGTTATACCCCCGAACAGAATATCTCCGTTGATGAGTACCTTGTAAAATTCATAGGCAGGCTGGGCATCAAACAGTTTATCCCCAGCAAAAGGGCCCGATATGGGGTTAAAATGTTCAAGCTTTGTGACTGAGCCACGGGGTACATTTACGCCTTCTGGGTGTACGAAGGGAAGGGCTCCCAACTGCATCCCCCTGAATGTCCAGAGTATATTGGAGCAAGCGGCAAAGTTGTCTGGGAGCTTGTCTATCCACTCCTTGGAAAGGGATATCATCTTTATGTGGATAATTTTTATACAAGCTTGCCCCTCTTCCGCAATCTTCACCAGAGGGCCACCCCAGCATGTGGTACAGTAAGAGCCAATAGAAAGGGCTTCCCGCAAAAACTCGTCAATGAAAGGCTATGAAGAGGGGAGACGGCGTCTTTGCGGAACCAGGAGCTATTGGCTGTTAAGTGGAGGGACAGAAGAAACGTCCACATGCTCACGACAATCCATAATGACACCTACGTGGAAGTCTCCAGAAGAAACGGCCCAATCCAGAAACCAGCTTGTATCTATGACTATAATTTGTTTATGGGGGGAGTGGCGTTCAATGATCTGATGATTGAACCCTACTTTCCCACAAGAAAATCCTGTCCTTGGTATAAAAAAAGTGTCCATTTATTTTTTCAGTTTGGCCATGTATAACACTTATGTTATTTAAGGAAGATAGGGGGCGCTAGATACCATAATATTCAAGTGCTCTAAATAAATATATCTCCTGCATTACCAAAAAATGGAAATGTAAGAAAGCTAGGGGGCGCTAGATACCATACTAATCAAGTGCTTTAAATAAATATATCTCCTGCATTACCAAAAAAATGAAAAACATAATAATGACAAATCATAATTAGATTACACATTGAAGTGCCCATAATAGTGAAAAAAATATATATAGTGATTGATTGTCCACATAAAAAAGTGATTTGAAGTGGTTGAAGTGATATTTTTCAATATTATCCCAATCTTGTTGCTGTAAACAAAAGGTTTTCCATCACCAAAGAAAAAAATAAGAAAAGGAAAACACCTCGAAGTAGTAGATATCTGCTTACCAGATACCAATGACTCCTTTAGTTAAAAAGAGAGTCACTAGCGCTTGTGCAGGGTTGTGCCTGCTCACATGGATGGCCGGACTGTGGTTGGTATTATAGGCATGGATCGTTCCCGTCAAGCTCATTCAAGATAGGATAAGGATACATAGGAAACAAAAACAGTCTCCATAGCGTAAAACCATTTATTAAAAAGATAAACAAATTAAAAAGCCAAATGGCCGCTTACATTGGTGGGTGCCTACCCGGCACTGGGGCTGCTTGTATGTCAGGGTGACTTCGCAGTCAGAAAAAACCTTTCATGTCTCCTCCACGCTGGCGTGTGTTCCAGCTTACACAGGGGGGCAGCCAAAAGATCCGGATGTTGTTGGGTGATAGGACATGTGACCACGTACCGCTCCGACGTACGTTTCGTAGTGAACGTCTTCAGGGAAGCGTACGTTGGTCACTGGAATGGTGGTTTTTATTAGGAACAGGAAGGGGGCGGGTAATTGGCAAATGGGCCACAGGAACTGTGCTCATAGCAATAAAGTTGGAAAGTTCAAAGTTCAACCAATCCACCCTGAAAAAATCACAAATCAAATTTTTGATTAAAGGATTATCTATGGCCATGGGGAATAATTATTTCTGGGCATTAAACGAATACTACAATCAAATTGGCGGTGTAGCCATGGGAGCCCGCTATGCACCTAGCGTGGGGAATATTACGTTAAATAAATGGGAATCAGAGACCATTTTCAAAAACAGACCTCACTCACTTCTTCTGTATAAAAGATACATAGATGACGTGATGATTCTGTGGGAGGGAACCAAAGAAAGTTTTAACAAGTTTTTGGAGAGTATGAATATGAATAAGTACAATCTAAAGTTCACAGTGGAGTACAGTTTGGCCACTGTGAATTATTTGGATCTAACACTCTTCAAACAAGGTGATCATATTAGTACAAAGACTTTTTTTAAAGAAACTGACCGTAACGCATATGTCCCTACACACAGCTGTCACCATCCGCAATGGATAGGAGCTGTACCGAAAGGGCAATACATGCGTATACGGCGAAATTGTGCTAATATCTTGGATTATTTCACACAAGCAGCAATTCTCACCACTAGATTTAGAGAAAAGGGATACCCCGCCCATATCTTGACAAAATTGGTCTCACAGGTGGCAAATATGGACAGACAGTCCCTATTGGTCCCTAAACCAAAAAAAGAATATAAGGGTGACTGTGCGTTCATATCGGGCTTTCATCGCCAATACAAAACAGTAGAAGGTATCTTCAAAAAATTCTGGCCTATCCTACTCAAAGATAAAGATCTCCAATCTTCCCTGCCGAATAAACCTAAGTTTATCTACCGAAGAGCCCCTACCCTTAGGAATCGCTTGGCTCCAAACGTACCAGATCCCCCCGGGAAACCTCCCACTTTTCTGGATGGTCCTGGTTTTCACTATTGCACTAGATGCAATGCTTGTAAAATAACCAGAAAACCAGGTACCAAGAAAAAGAAGACCCAGTTCCAATCTATAGTAACACAACAACAATTTGATATCAAACCTCTCATCACATGCGATTCTGATCACGTAACATATGTTCTGGAGTGCCCATGCTCCCTTCAATACGTGGGCAGAACCACACGCCAACTGAAAGTAAGAATAAATGAACATTTAACAAATATTAAAAAGGGATACCCTAACCATAGTGTATCAAGACACTTCAAACTTTACCATGATAGCGACCCATCACTGTGTACATTCTATGGGATTGACAAAATCTCTAGGGATTGGAGAGGTACCCATATGAAAAGGGCAATATCTAGGAATGAAACGTACTGGCTTTATAAATTACGGACTATGCAACCACATGGGATGAATATAGATCTGGACCTTAATTGTTTTCTTACAAATGATTGAGTCCAGGAGTGTCTAGGAATATTATTATCTGTCCACCTCAGATCATGCGAGTGAGTTAGGCACCACTTGTATTATGGTTAAGGTCAGAGATAGTTGTCCAGGGTGCAAGATGGAATACTTCCCCCCCCCCCTCTTCTTTGTCCCCTTTACTATTCGAGTCAGGCGGGGATAGGTCATATTGCAAGCCTTTTAAGGTTTAATAAATGCTATTTAGTTTTGTAATCATTTTTGTATGTAAACCGAGACTGGGGCTGTTATAGAATTCAGGGTTACATGAGTCCCCCCCCCCCTTTCTCTCTACAAAAACACCACCATTAATTTTATTCACTTATATATTTTTTCTCACTTTCCCACCACCTATATGGGTGGATTCACTTACCTGCTTTTAACCAGTAGGGGGACTATAACAACATGTCGTCTCCACCTAGGAGATGTTTGATATGAAGTCACATTTGTTTTAAATAAGGAGTTTTTTGTGAACAATATAGTAAATATCCACAAGATGGAGCTAAGCTCCAGACCATAGTTGAACTTTCCAACTTTATTGCTATGAGCACAGTTCCTGTGGTCTATTTTCCAATTACCCGCCCACTTCCTGTTCCTAATAAAAAGTCACATTCGTTTTCAATTAAGGAGTTTTTTGTGAACAATATAGTAAATATCCACAAGATGGAGCTAAGCTCCAGACCATAGTTGAACTTTCCAACTTTATTGCTATGAGCACAGTTCCTGTGGCCCATTTGCCAATTATCCGCCCCCTTCCTGTTCCTAATAAAAACCACCATTCCAGTGACCAACGTACGCTTCCCTGAAGACGTTCACTACGAAACGTACGTCGGAGCGGTACGTGGTCACATGTCCTATCACCCAACAACATCCGGATCTTTTGGCTGCCCCCCTGTGTAAGCTGGAACACACACCAGCGTGGAGGAGACATGAAAGGCTTTTTCTGACTGCGAAGTCACCCTGACATACAAGCAGCCCCAGTGCCGGGTAGGCACCCACCAATGTAAGCGGCCATTTGGCTTTTTAATTTGTTTATCTTTTTAATAAATGGTTTTACGCTATGGAGACTGTTTTTGTTTCCTATGTATCCTTATCCTATCTTGAATGAGCTTGACGGGAACGATCCATGCCTATAATACCAACCACAGTCCGGCCATCCATGTGAGCAGGCACAACCCTGCACAAGCGCTAGTGACTCTCTTTTTAACTAAAGGAGTCATTGGTATCTGGTAAGCAGATATCTACTACTTCGAGGTGTTTTCCTTTTCTTATTTTTTTCTTTGGTGATGGAAAACCTTTTGTTTACAGCAACAAGATTGGGATAATATTGAAAGATATCACTTCAACCACTTCAAATCACTTTTTTATGTGGACAATCAATCACTATATATATTTTTTTCACTATTGTGGGCACTTCAATGTGTAATCTAATTATGATTTGTCATTATTATGTTTTTCATTTTTTTGGTAATGCAGGAGATTTATTTATTTAAAGCACTTGATTAGTATGGTATCTAGCGCCCCCTAGCTTTCTTACATTTCCATTTTTTGGTAATGCAGGAGATATATTTATTTAGAGCACTTGAATATTATGGTATCTAGCGCCCCCTATCTTCCTTACATTCCTTTTTTTGATTATCTATTTTTTTGATTATTCAAAAATTGGGGAGCAGCTTACACTGATTGTTTATATATTTCCACAAATTTTCTTTATTGTTGGGAATGTTTTCTTACTAGATGTATCACCAGTATATGTAATTCATATATATTATCTGCTATTGACACCACTGGCGCGAAGGTTTTTACTATTTTCTACTACTTATGTTCTTTACCAAAAATCTACTGAGACCCCTGTATCTGATCTGCACTACCAGGAACAAGTAATCTCCGTCCTTTTGTTCCCTGAAAGCCTACCAGGAAATATTCACTCTGATTTCGTGAGCAGTCTCCACGAACGCCACTTTCCTGTGAAAAATCGAAGTTACTTACCGGTAATGTTTTTTCCAAGAGTCTTTCAGGACAGCACACTTGAGAGACCTCGGCTCCTCCCCTCTTAGGAAACACCGCCTCCACCAGACTTTTAAGTCGCTCCTTCCCTTCAGCCCGTCAGTTTTTGCACGAGAACCTCCGGACAGTCTAGGGAGACATAAGAACACATCATAACAACTTTCATATTTCTGATGCTCTCACGTCCTAGTGGCAAGACAATATTTGTGTGGGTATCGGTGCTGTCCTGAAAGACTCTTGGAAAAAACGTTACCAGTAAGTAACTTCGATTTTCCCTCTTTCGTCTTTCAGGACAGCACACTTGAGAGGAATAGCGAGCACTTAACCTAGGGTGGGACTATTGCCTGCAGAACTTTACGCCCAAACGCCTGGTCCTGGGCAGACAATAAGTCCAGTCTGTAGTGCTTAACGAAAGTCTTAAAACTTGACCACGTTGCTGCTCTGCAGATCTGATCGGGTGTAGCACCAGCCCACTCTGCTTGTGACGCTGCCAAAGCCCTAGTGGAATGAGCCCTAATACCCTCCGGAACTTCCACCCCCTTTGCTATATAGGCCTGACTGATAGCCAATCTTAGCCATCTGTCTATAGTGTGTCTAGAGGCTTTGGAACCCATCCTTGCCCCTGAAAAAGAAACAAAAAAGGAGTCAGACTTTTTAAACTGCTCCGTAACCTCCAGGTACTTTAATGTACATCTTCTGACATCTAACTTGTGGAAGACCTGCTCCTGTTCCTTCACAGGATTTGAGCAAAAAGTGGGTAAACAAATTTCCTGGTTTCTATGAAATTCCGAAACCACCTTGGGAAAAAAGGCCGGATCGGTTTTAAAAATAATCTGGAAAAACTTGAAAGAAAGGTGCCCTCCTAGAGAGGGCTTGTAGCTCACTAACCCTCCTTGCAGTAGTGATGGCTACTAATAAAACCGTCTTGAGGGTTAAAAACTTCACCGTACAAGACTCAATAGGTTCAAAAGGACCCGCTGTAAGGGCCTGCAATACTAAGGACAGATCCCATACCGGAAAGGGGCGAGAGCTGACTGGTCTCTGCCTTCTTAAATCTCTAAAAAAACCTGGATATCCAGGGATTTACTGCTAGCTGTTGTTCAAGGAATAAACTTAAAGCCGACACCTGACTTTTAAGGGTACTAAGTGCCAACTCCTTATCTGCCCCACTCTGTAGGAACTCTAGCACTGCTACTGGACTGCGAACATTAAAGGAGCTCTCTGCGCACCAAGAATTGAATTTCTTCCAGACCTTCAAATAGATTCTGCGCGTCTCTTCTTTCCTAGAATTTAGAAGAGTTGTTACCAATCCTTTGGAAAACCCTTTACTTCTCAGCAAGTCCTCTTCAGTAGCCAGGCAGCCAGATTCCACCTCTCCACCTGAGGGCAGCAGACTGGGCCTTGATAGAGTAGATCTTCCCTAACCGGTAGAATCTAGGGTGGTTCCACCGCCAGTTTCTTTAGGACCGAGAACCATGGCCTCCTGGGCCAGTGTGGAGCTATCAAGATCAGGGTCGTGTCCGCTAACTGGAATTTTCTCAAGACCGCAGGCAACAGAACCGGAGAGGGGAAGGCATAGCATTTGGAAAAATGCCAGCTCTGAGACAGAGCGTCCACCCCTAAAAGCTGATAGTGAGAGTACCGTGACCTCGGCCCAACTAAAAATCATTTCCGTCAGACCCCAAAGGGAACCGCTTCTGGTGCCCCCCCTGTCGGTTTACATAAGCAACTGCTGAGGAATTGTCTGAGCGGATCTGCACATGATGTCCCTGGAGCTCCTGTTGGAAAGCCCTGAGGGCCAGAAAAATGGCCCTCAGTTCTCTCCAGTTCGAGGACTGCACCGCATCCTCGACTCCCCAGGAACCCTGCGCCAGACTCGCCCCCAGGTGTGCTCCCCAACCTGTGCCGCTTGCGTCTGTTGTCACAATCTTGGACACAGGCAGAACCCACTCCAGACCCTGCGATAGGTTTGCTGCCTTTCTCCACCACCACAGGGATCTCTTCACCCGTACAGGAATGAAGACCGCCGAGTCCAAGGACTTCTGAGTGTGGTCCCAAACTTTCAGAATAAACCACTGTAAAGGGCGGAAGTGCAATCCTGCCCACTTTACCGCTGGGAGGGCAGCTGTCAGCAACCCCAAGGCTGACATGGCTCTTCTTATGGTGATCTGGTGATTGCCTTGCAGAACTGCCAAGGCTCCGTGTATTTTGTCAATTTTCTCTTCGGGAAGGAAAACTCTCCTCTGGGTTGAGTCCAGGATGTAACCTAGAAATGTAAACCTTTGGGATGGAACCAGGCTGGATTTCTCCAAATTTAGGAGCCATCCCAGATGTTCCAGAATACTCCTTGCTAACTGCAAATCCTGGACCAGCTGCTCCGTGGAGGGAGCAAAAAGGAGCAGGTCGTCCAGGTATATGATTACTGAAATTCCCTGAAGGCGCATAAAGGCCAGAACTTCCACCAAAACTTTGGTGAATATCCGGGGCAAAGAGGAGAGCTCAAAGGGGAGGGTTTGGAACTGCAGATGCACTACTTCCTCCCCAGACCTTACCGCCAGCCTAAGGAATTTCTGACTGTCCTCTGCGATCGGAATGTGCAGATAGGCATCCCTTTGATCTATGGATGCCATGTAGCAATTCGGAGGAAGTAGTGTTTTTACAGAAAAAATGGAATCCATCCGAAACTTTTTGTAGGAGATTGATAGGTTCAGGGGTTTCAGGTTCAGGATGAGTCTGAATTTCCCTGAAGGCTTCCGAACCACGAAGATGTGGGAATAGCAACCCCTGCCTATTTCTCCAGATGGAACACGTGATATTACATCCTGCCTTCCTAGGTCCTCCAGAGAGGCTATTAATGCCGCTGCCTTCTCCACGCACTTTGGCAAGTCCGTAACCAGCAGCCTGTGTGGGGGGGACTTGAGAATTCTAATCTGTACCCCCTCCTTACGATCCCTAGAATAAACTGATTGGAGGTAACTGACTCCCACTGTGGGAGGAATGCCCCTAGTCTTCCTCCCACCGGGGTTAACCTGTCATTGGGGCTTTCGGGGCTGTTCAGGAGGGTGAAAAAATGCTCCCCCGCACCCTCTGCCCTTGTTGGTCCAGACTTTTTTCTGAGACTCTGCTCTTGGAAAATTAAACTTCCTTTGTGAGCGAGTCTTCTTTTTAGGCTGTTCTCCCAACTTTTTCTTCAAGGGGAAGGCCTTCTTTTTATCGGCCATTCGATCAAGAACCGCCTCCAGATCCGGACCGAACAGCAAGTCCCCCGTGAAAGGGACTCCGCAAAGCTTGATTTTTGAAGCATTGTCCCCCTGCCAGGTCTTTAACCAAAGAGCTCGCCTGGCTGAGTTGGCCAAGGCAGAAGATCTAGCAGACATGCGGACCGATTCTGCTGAGGCGTTAGCAATGTATGCGATCCTCTTCAAGAGCATTGGGAAGGAGGAGAGAATTGTCTCCTTAGCAGTCCCAGCTTCAATATGAGCTTCTATATGTGTTAGCCAGTGCTCCATGTTATGTGCCACCACTGTGATGGCCATGGCAGGCTTAAGGTTGCCTAGAGAGGAATCCCAGGGCTTTCTAAGTAGAGAATCCATCCGTTTGTCAATGGGGTCTGCTAGCACCCCCATATCTTCAAACGCCAAGTCTGTTTTTCTGGATACCTGGGAGAAGGCTGCATCCAGTCTAGGTGACTTGTTCCATACAGCAGCTTCATCCTCTGAAAAAGGGAATCTGCGCTTTAATGCTCTAGAAAAGAAAGGTTTCCTTTCTGGTTCCCGCCATTCCTTTTTAATGGTATCTACTAGGACCTCATGCACCGGAAAGA
The DNA here is from genome assembly GCA_037952925.1 of Lithobates clamitans. Classification (NCBI taxonomy): domain Eukaryota; kingdom Metazoa; phylum Chordata; class Amphibia; order Anura; family Ranidae; genus Lithobates; species Lithobates clamitans. Next base: position 6,757,986 of record JBBGZY010000765.1, read on the forward strand.
CCTTTTTCTTCTGCTCTCCAAGACCCACGTACATTCGGTCATGTAGAGACAGAGATTTTTTCTCCTCCTGGATACCTAGGGTGGTGTGGATTGCTCCCAAGAGCTCTTCCACTTCCTCTAAGGAGAGTTTATATCAGGAGGTTCTGGAGGACTCGCCATCCACCTTCTCTCCATTTGATTCGCCTGAGGAATGTGAGGATGCACCATCTGATTCATCCTCTAAAGCCTCTCTGGAAACCCCTGGTAACTCCTCACTGACTGAAGGACCAGGTACAACATCTTGCTGTGCTGGCAGAGGACCGGCTGGGGGCTGTATAGGCTGAAAATTTTCAAACAATGCTTTGAAAGATTGAAAAGTGCTGGAAAGCTCCTTAACAGAAGCTGCCAGGTCAGAGCTCTGTTCCATAGATTGTTCCTTATCTAAGCCTTCATTGCATTTACTGCACAAAACCTTCCCCCAGGACTCCTAAAGTACTCCTACATGATGGGCACTTTCTTTTGGACACATGTAAGGGCTTGGTCTTTTCCGCAGGTTTGTCCTGAAGTGACAAATCAAGCGCCAGCATCAGCAACAGTCTTTAAAAAATAAAAACCATGTGACCAACACCAGGAGTGCACCCCCCAGGACCAACCACCACCAGGGTCCCAGACGTGCCTCTCCTCCCCTCTGACCACTAAGAGGGGGGTTCACCCGTGGAGCTAAGTGGGAATAAGGTAAGGGAACACCACCCCAGGGTTCCACTTACCTTAGTGTGGCTGGTGCTGGCGTCACCCGGCAGAGAACGGGAACCATCCGTCTCCGAAATCCCTCTGGCCAGGGGAGTGGTCCGCCTCAGGATGCTCCTCTGGCTGACACTACAGCCCTAATGGAGCCCGCACCAGCCGTCACGCCATTCGTTTATCTGTCCCGTGGCTGGAGCCGGAAGCCGCGGGTCAAACGGAAGTGCCCTCCCTGCCTGAAATGACGTCGCCCGTCATCCGACTCAGCGCTGAACTCCATGCTGACTCTCAGAGTGAGGGGGATCTGGACACTTCCGCATCGCCCTCCCCAGTCAGCGGAGAAACGAACTCCCAGGCCTCCACATTCCCCAAGGAAGGACAGGGAGCGCAATGCCACAGCAGGTAACCAGACTCCCCATCCGTGCTGCTATGTATGAGAGACCTCTGTCTCTCCCTTCCAGGATCGTACCGGCCTCAGCCTCACCAGCTGAAATAGCCCAGGTTCCTAGCGATGTCTCCCTTCTGGAGGAAACACCAAAACTGACGGGCTGAAGGGAAGGGGCGACTTAAAAGTCTGGTGGAGGCGGTGTTTCCTAAGAGGGGAGGAGCCAAGGTCTCAAGTGTGCTGTCCTGAAAGACGAAAGAGGGAAATCCCCCCCCCCCCCCGTGAAACAGGCCACAGACGTCAGAAGAAATGCCGGGTATTGTCCTTCCCAACCAGACCTCTGTATAGGTGAATGTTTCCACCGTTACCATACTTCTCTACACTATTAGGTTAGTATGGTAAACATACTTCTCATTTCCTGTCATTTTCCTCCACACCCCTTATGCCACTGCACTGAACTGTACATACCTCTGCCTTCTCTGGAGCCGACCCTGGCCTGTTATACAACCAAGTTTCTGCCTAACAATAAACATACCTCTGCCTTCTCCGGAATTGATCCTGGCCTGTTATACGACCAAGCGTCTGCCTAACGCTAAACTGTACCTACCTCTGCCTGCTCTGGAACTGACCATGGACTGTTTGACCACATTTGTTTGCCTGCCTCTTGGACTGATCATTTACCCTGCTATGCTAGTGGGAACACAGGGGTCTCACATATGTGAGGGGCCCCAGAAATGTTTTTCTGGATGAAGAAAACTACTTTTTTAGTTTTCTCATTCCCAGATTAGGGTCTGGAGACTCGGAGGCTTCAAAGAGATTTGGGTGGGAGAAGCCTCTACCCCTGTCCCCATTCTTTCCTGGCCTGCTACTTGGACCATGTTCCTGCTTACTAACAGGACCAATATTTTGGCACTGCTGGCAATGTCTCTACTTGCACTGACTCTGGACTGTATATGCACAGTATCCCTGCCTGTACTGACTATGCACAATATTCTTGCCTGCTGCTTGGAAATTCAATTCACTGTCACAGACCACGTCCCTGCCTGCTGCCTGGATCAGGGCTCCTGTGGACAACTGCAGAATGTATTTTAGTGTGTAATTCTTAGTGTGTTCATGCTATGTGTTAGAAATATGAAGGGCCTTCAAAAATGTGATAGATTGTAAGGAAATTAGATGTGTAATTTATGCTCCTAGAATGCCTGAATGTGCTACTTCAATGTTGGGCCTCTGTATGTGGCCAGGCTTTGTAAAAGTCTCACACATGTGGTATTGCCATACTCAGGAGTAGCAAAATATATTTTGGGGTGTCATTTTTGCTATGTACATGCTATGTGTTGGAAATATCTTCAAAATGGACAAATTTGTGTAAAAGAAAATGCGTTTTCATTTTTTCTACATTTTCCAAAAACTTCTGGAAAAAAAATTAACCCCTCAAAAGACTCATTATGCCTCATAGATTATAGGTGAGGTATTTGCTTCCCAAAATGGGGTCACTTTGTGGGCGTTTTCATTGTCCTGGTGCTCCAGGGCCTTCAAAAGCGTAATAGATGGTTGAGAGATTGGATGTGTAATTTATGCTCCTAGAACGTCTGAATGTGCTACTTCAATGTTATGTAATGCACTGTATGTGGCCAGGCTTTGTAAAAATCTCACACATGTAGTATCGCCATACTCCGGAGGAGTAGCAAAATATATTTTGGGGTGTCATTTGTTAAATGTACATGCCATGTGTGAGAAATAACCTGTTATAATGTCAATTTGGTGTGAAAAAAATAAAAATAAAAAAAAATCTTCATTTTGCAAAGAATTGTGGGAAAAAAATGACACCTTCAAAAAAATAACCATGCCTCTTACTAAATACATTGGAATGTCTACTTTCCAAAAAGGGGTCATTTTGTGGGTATTTGTACTTTCCTGGCTTGTTAGGGTCTCAAGAAATGAGATAGGCCTCAGTACATCAGGTGTGATCAGATGTGATCAATTTTTAGTCATTGGCACCATAGCTTGCAGACTCTATAACTTTCACACAGACTAAATAATATCCACTAATTTGGGTTATTTTTTACCATAGATATGTAGCAGTATAAATTATGGCCCAAATGTATGAAGAAAAATTACTTATTTGCAAAATTTTATAATAGAAATGAAGAAAAATTCATTTTTTTACAAAATGTTCGGACTTTTTTAATTTATAACACAGAAAATAAAAAAAACCCAGAGGTGATCAAATACCACCAAAAGAAAGCTCTATTTGTGTGAAAAAAAGGATGAAAATTTCATATGGCTACAGTGTTGCATGACTGAGTAATTGACATTCAAAATGTGAGAGCACTGAAAGCTGAAAATTGGTCTGGTTAGGAAGGGGGGGTTAAGTGCCCAATGGGTAAGTGGTTAAAAATGCAAAATTGATGAAAATCTAGTAACTTGAGGGGGAGGGGGGTTACTCTGCCTGTAAAGTGGTGCATCTGCAGCATGTATCAAAAATGCTGCTTCAAAGATGTACGGCTTTAGAGAAAAGTTACAAATCTACATTGCAGCTGCAAGATTTAAAAAAAAAAAAAGGAAATAGCCTGCCCCCCCCAATACATACACGGTCGTTTGGGTCTGTTAAGGCTTAAAAAGAGAACCCCCATGTGAAAAATCCCACCCCGAAGTAAAAAAATATTGTGCCCCTCCCAAACACTAACAAACCCCTAGCCAAACACACAGCAAGCCAGCCCATGAAAGGGGGTTGTATGCTTGGGGGCAGGAAGGGCTTGGGCACACCAAAAGTCAACCACCTTGTTCCCATATTCAGGGGGACAAGGGCCTCTTCCACACAACCCTAGGCTGGGGTTATGGGGGGCTGCAGACAGGGGGCTTTACGGAATGTGGAAAGCCCCTTTAACCACTTCCGGACCGCCCACCGTCGTTATACGTCAGCTGTTTGAAGAGGAATATCATTGTTATGGCAGCAGCTAGCTACCATAACCCCGGTATCCTCTTCTTGAGTGGTCCGGTTTAAGATAATAGTGGTCTCTGCGGCTGATTCGGCGCGAGATCACTCTTATCGTCGGTGGGAGAGGGGAGGGGACAGGGAGATGCAAGAAATCATATGCATTAGAAGGGGGAGACAAGAGCATTGTAGAATGGCGTGTGGCGTTCCCCTTTAAAAGCCAAAGCTAGCCCAAGGAAATTTTATGCATTAGAGGGGGGAGGTTAAATGCCCTTTTGGGAGGAGCTGGAGTTTTTTTACATAATTTTAACAAGGTGCATATCACATGTTGACAATGTAACATGCTAACATGACCTGTGTGCAAATATCCTTAAAAAAATGCATAAAGGTGAACCAGCGTAAAAAAAAAAAAAAAAAATTGTCAAGTTTAGAGGTACGCCCGTTCAACCCACGCAATTGCATTTATGTTGATTGACATTCACTAAGATCTTGGCCGTGCAGTGAACAAATGCATTTGAACGCGCGTAAAAGCCGCTTGCGCATGCGCAGTGCTTACATTGATCTCGCGCAGTTCTAAACGTACTTGCAGGCACAGCGGGCTTGCTCTGAAAGTTACTTTCTCATTCTATTTTGGGCATATTTGTTATTTGGGCAGTTGTTACTAAACTTATTCACATCACCCCATAATATTGGCAACTCCATCGTCTGTTAATATTGAATTGAAGATTCCGTGCACCATGTCCATAGTGGCGCACAGATTGCATTCTCCCGTGCGCCGAGATTACTATAGTAAATGGGGGATTTGCGCTCTTTTCCCGGCGCACCCTTTCGTAAATATGAGAATGTGCTGTGCGCCTCTGATGGCGCACGGCTTTCGTAAATCAGCCCCAATGTTTCAAATATAAACACACGGAACAATGACTGTAAATACAATTTAGCTTTTTTCTTTATATAGTGTATGTGTGTGTATATATACACACAAAATATGTAAGAAGTGTGGAAAAATGTTTAATTTTGTTTAGATTCTTTCATTCCCACTTGTGACATAATACGTGTTCTGATTGTCTGTCTGCCTTTTTTGTAACATGGAGTGTTAAGTAGTTAGTAAAAATAAAAATACACCGAGTGCAAGAATTAAGGTTGTCAAACTTTTGCAATGGACCCCACCCCAGCGCCTTACACAACGTTTTTTTTAGGTAAGGCATCTTCCTTGACATATTTTACCTATACGAATGTGATGCTCGTTTGTTCACGAAGCCATTTTATATTTGTGACGTCAAAATACAAGCTACTCCGCAGCTCTCTAATGGAATTAAATGAAAACATTTTGACAGCAGCTGCTTTCCTTTGTCGGATGCTACCTTATTCCACTGTAATAATAAAACAATTGCATAGCTCAACATGCGAGCCAGTAGATGTAAAGAAATCTGCATTCAAAAGCCAGGGTCGACAATCAACGGCTTGTAAAGCTCGCGATGCTAGGATTTCGAGCTCTTGACAGACCTTCCAATGGTGAAGCCCGGTGAATACAAAGGAGGTCTACCAACAGCCAATAGTGGTTCCGCGTGTTTCGGAGTGCATCTTTCCGGCTCTATAAAAGTAGCCACGAGTTAGCATTGTCGGTAGAATCCATTTTGAAGAAATTGAACGATTGTGGGGGTGTGTGTGAGGACGTTTAGCAGCGCTAGCCATTGTGGTTTTGCGTATGGACATATTCTTTTTGTAGGCGATAGTTGTAGATTATTCGTGCATTAGATTAGCTGATTGCGATTACCCACTAGTTTGGCAAGCAGCATTTGTTGTGTGCAGTGCTTTACATGGGATTTTGCGATTGACTCATGCAGAGACTTTTTGGGGGGGGGGAGTAATTTTCGGCGTAGATTTCGGTCTCTTTGCAGACGTGTGAGTAGTGTGTGCTTTGTTCGCAGAATTGCTGAATTTTGGTTTGTTTTGTGTCTTTCAGGCGTGCGTATACTTAACTCTTAAAACATGTCTGATGCTGAGCAGCAGTATATGGAGACCTCCGAGAATGGCCATGAAGCCGCAGACGCCGAGGTCGCCGAAGTGGAACCTTCTGCGGCTCAGGAAGGACAGAATGGACCAGAGGGCGATCAGATCAATGCGAGTAAAGAGGAGGAGGACGCAGGGTGCGTAGCTGAAATTTCTTCCCCTTTAACTGAAGGAGTGTAAGTGATTTACGATTTTTAAACTTTTCGTTTTTATGTCTTAATTGAGAAACCGTACGCTTTGCGTGTGTCTTGACAGTCCTTTGTTCTGCCGATCTTTTGTTGGCGCCATCTGGTGCAGGGAGGGTCTAGGCCTCTTCAAAGTTACAGTGTTTGTCGCAAACCTGGTAGGTTTAGTGGGGTAACGCTCTCTTATGCTGTGATGTGAGGTTTCTTTAAATAGTGCAGGCTGCATGTATACAGTGCATCTGGAATGTATTCAGTGCTTTATGATAAAGCTTTATTCTAAATTCATTTTTTTTCTTAAATTCTACAAACGATAAGCCCATAATGACAACGTGAAAGTTTGCTTGAAATCTTTGAAAATGTATTAACCGCTTCCAAGCCAGTTCTGGCACTCCTCTCTTACCTGTAAAAATCACCTCCCTACCCCCTCTTATTCCTATTACAAGATGTGTGAACATCCCTTGCTATAGGAATAGTGCATGACAGGTCCTCATTTACAGAGACCCCCACATCTCTCCTCTAGGCTGGAAAGCCTGGGGGGGGGGGGGGGGGAGTCGGCCTTTTCAGCTAAAAACACAATCGTGTTTACAATCTGCTGAGGCCGGAAGTGATTTCCTAATGTCGCGCCTGGCCCCCCGACGGTCATAGATGGCTGGAGACCATCTGGTCCTCTGTCAGCTCTATTGTATACTGCTGCCAGCTGATTGCACAGGTGAGCCGGTGGAAGCACCGGCCGCCGCCTGTAAAAACGATTAAGCGGCTAAGATTTTTACTGAGCAGGGAATCGTTGTCAGAAAAAATATGAGGCCTGATATGACCTTAGGGTCATTGTCCTGTTGGAAGATCAACCTTCGCTCCAGTCTGATGTCTAGAGTGCTCTGGAGCAGGTTTTCATCAAAAATGTCTCTGTACATTCCTGCATTCATCCTTCCCTTGATCCTGACTAGTCTCCCAGTTCCTGCTGCTGATAAACATCCCCACAGCATGATGTTGCTACCACTATGCTTCACTGTAGGGATGGTATTGGCTAGGTGATGAGCAGTGCCTGTTTTCCTCCAGACCTGGCGCTTGCCATTCAGGCTAAAGAGTTTTAAAGTGGTTGTTAACACTTACAATCCACTTTTTACTACAGGTTAGCCTATATAAGGCTTATCTGTAGCTAGTTCGTGCCGTCGCTTCAGCTAGTTTGCCGTTACCAGCGGCTCCCACACGCGTGCGCGGGAGTGACGGTATCCGGCCAATCACAGCACTGGAGCCCACGATACCCGGAAGTAACTCTGAAAGTGGCCTGCTGCGGGGGCTTCGATCTAAGGTCAGTATTTCATAATTCCTTTGTTTTGCAAGGTGTTTTTAGTTTTTTGTGGGCTTACAACCACTTTAATCTTTGTTTCATCAGACCAGAGAACTTTGTTTCTGATGGTCTGAGTTCTTAAGGTGCCTTTTTGCAAACTCCAGGCAGGTTGTCATGTGCCTTTTTTTTTTTTTTTTTACTGAGGCCACGCTACCATACAGGCCTGATTTGGTGGAGTGCTGCAGAGATGGTGGTTCTTTTCTGGAAGGTTCCCTTATATCCACAGAGAAGCACTGGAGCTCTGTTAGTGACCATCAGGTTCTTTGTCACCTCCCCGACTAAGGCCCTTCTTCCCCAATCCCTTAGTTTTGGCCGGATGGCCCGCTCTAGGAAAAGTCCTGGTAGTTCCAAACTTCTTCCATTTACGAATGATGGAGGCCACTGTGTTTATTGGGACCTTCAATACTGCAGAAATGTGTCTGTGCCTGGATACAGTCCTGCCTCAAGTCTAGACAATTTCTTGGACTTCATTGCTTGGTTTGTGCTGTGACATGCACTGTTGTAGGACCTTTATATAGACAGGTGTGCTTTTCCAAATCGTGTCCCATCAACTGAACATGGGTTTTTTTTTGTTTATTTTGATTAAATTTGCAAAGATTTCAAACTTCTTTCACGTTGTCATTATGGGGAATTTTGAGGAATATAATCCATTTTAGGTTAAAAGCTTAAGCCCCGGAAGATTTAGCTGCTTAATGACCTGGCCATTTTTTATTTATTTTTTTCTTTGCAATTCAGGACTGCGTTGCTTTAACTGACAATTGCGCGGTAGTGCGACGTTATGCCCAAACAAAATTTGACTCTTCCCCCCCCCCCCCCAAAAAGAAAAATAGAGCTTACTTTTGGTGGTATTTGATCTCTGTGGTTTTTATTTTTTGCTCTATAAATCAAAAGTTTTAATTTGGAAAAAACAATATTGTACTTTTTGCTATAATATCATTATTTTTTTTTTTTTTTATCGTGACTGCGACATGGCAGACATATCGGACAATTTTGACACATTTTTGGGACAATTGGCATTTATACAGTGATCAGTGCAATAAAAATGCATTTCTTACTATACAAATGTCGCTGGCGGTGAAGGGGTTAACTGTGTTCCCTGCTATGTGTTCTAAATGAAGGGGGGGGGATGAGACTTTTTAGGGGAATAGATAGATCGGTGTTCATACTTTGTATGAACACAAGATCAGTCTCTTCTCCCCTCAGAAAACTGGGATCTCTGTGTTCAAACACAGATCCCGTTTCTCGCCATGTCACAAGCGATCGCGGGAGCCGCTGGGCACTCGCATCGGCTCCAGGGGCCAGCAGCGCGTTTTGCGCCCTCAGTGGCCACAGGGCGAAGTGACATAAGGTATCATCGTTTCACCCAGCCGCGCCATTCTGCGGCGGCTGGTCGGCAAGTGGTTAAGGCTGTAACATAAAATGTTAAACAAGTAAAGCACTGAATACTTTCTGGATGCACTGTACATGCAACATTCTTATTTTTAGGTAACGTATGTAATGTTTCATGCCTTATCTAGTTTGAAAAAGATTTTAAAGCTGTTGTCATATACCCAAATGCAGATTTTAGTTATTTAGGCCCTTTTCACATGGTCTGTGTTAATTCTGATCAGCAAGGTTTTGTATAAATGGAATGAATGCCCCCTTTGTGACATGTGTCCATTCAGTGTGGTTTTTATTTTTTTTATTTCTAACTTGGTGGTTGTAGAGGCATAAGGTTTTTTATTTATATGCATTCTATGTATTAAGATTAACCTGTGTGCAGCAGCCCCCCTAATTCTTGCCTGAGCCCCATCTTGATCCAGCGATGTTGCTTGAGAGATTCGGCTGTATGGAACTCTTCCCTATTGATTGGCTGAGACAGCAGTGGGACACCATTGGCTCCCACTGCTGTCAATCAAACTCTGTGAGCCAATAAGGAGAGAGGGGCGGCAGGGCCAGGCTGTGACTTTGTCTGAATGGACACGGAACTGTGGCTCGGCTCTGTTGCCCCATAGCAAGCTGCTTGCATTGGGGGCCCTCAGCAGGAGAGAGGGGCCACGAACACAGAAGGACCTGACCAGAGGAGACTCTGGGCTGCTCTATGTAAAACCACTGCACAGTAGGGGTGCACATCTTCACTGGTCTCACAATAGGATTATCCTGTCCACGATGCATCACTATTACTGCACATTTTTTTTAATCCAAAATTTCAAGCAGTCAGAACTATTTTATGGGGGGGGGGGTTAATTCTCAAAAGTCCCAAGAGGACTACAATTTATTCCAGGGCTGCAACTATTTTCAGAATTGATTAGTTTGTTTCGATTAATCGGATAATGACCTTTAAGGTGTATAATTTAGTTAATATGTAAAGTTTAAAATAAACGGCAATTTCTTCTTAAATCTCTATATGCAGTATTAAATATTAACAGACAGAAGAGATATACTGTATATACTATTAGGGGTTTAATCTGGTAAATATCAGACTCGGAGCAAATTTTTTATTTAAAGGGGGAAAAAAAAAAAAAAATTAAAGACAGGTTTTTGTCGCTTTTTAGACTGAAGTGTAATATATACTATGTATGATAGACTCCCTTGTCATAGGTAGGTGGCTTGAGAAAAGCTACCTGCGCCTGCTGTCACTTATGCTGGCCATACAAAAACAATGTCTTCCTTCAAAAGAAAATTCATTTTTTAAGAACGTTTTCAGAGCCACCCTAATTCTCCTTTTCTGGGGTCCTCCTGCCTTCAGAGTGCCCCAGTAGCAAGCTGCAAATTATAGTTTAGAGTGGCCCTATAGCAAGGTAAAAAAAAAACTTCTGCCTTTAGAACCCCTCACTTCCTGCCCAGGACTACATGTCCCATGAGCTATTGCTCCTCACACATTCAGAAGTTCTCAGGCACTTGCTGACATGTATGGATGATGTACTGAGCTGTATATGTGCTGCACTGTATTCTGACATGTGTGGACGGTGTGCTGCACTTCCTGATATGTAAACAAATAATGCACTCTTTATGTAGGCTAACTAATTGGCTGGCCAATTTAATCGATTATGAAAATGGCTATTTTCATAATCGATTAGTTGTTTCGGCCCCAATTTATTCACTTTCAGTTCAATACAGAGAACAAAGGGGCATTTTTTACATCTAGAAATATTCACATGGATCTTTAAAACCCTGTTTTAACCACTTCAGCCCCGGAAGATTTTACCCCCTTCCTGACCAGAGCTTTTTTTGCGATTCAGCACTGTCGCTTTAGCTGACAATTGCGTGGTCGTGCGATGTTGTACCAAAATTGATGTCCTTTTCTTCCCATAAATGGAGCTTTCTTTTGGTGGCATTTGATCACCTCTGCGGTTATTTTTTGCGCTATAAACAAAAAGGGCGACAATTTTGAAAGAAAAAAAACAAACTCTTTTTGCTATAATATCCCCCAAAAGTGTATTTAAAAAAATTTCCTCAGTTTAGGCCGATATGTATTCTTCTACATATTTTTGGTAAAAAATTGCAATAAGTGTTGATTTTATTTGGGCAACAGTTTGTTATTTTTATTATTAATGGCGGCGATCTGCGAAAATCCCCCCCCCCCCTCCCCAATCGATAGATTTTCTCTAAAACCCTAGAGAATAACATGGCGGTCATTGCAATATTTTCTGTCTCTCACCATATTTGCACAGCGGTCTTACAAGCGCACTTTTTTGGAAAAAGTACACTTTTTGTGCATTTTTAAGATTTATTTTTATATTGTGAAAGAGGATGTTACGCTGAGTAAATCGATACCCAACATGTCACGCTTCAAATTTGCACCTGCTTGTGGAATGGCAAAATTTTTTACCCTTAAATCTCCATAGACGTTTATAAAAAAAAAAATTTACAGGTTGCATGTTTTGAGTTAGAGGAGGTCTAGGGCTAGAATTATTGCTCGCTCTAATGATCACGGCAATACCTCACATGTGTTGGTTTGAACACCGTTTTCATATCGTATGCGTTCGCTTCTGCATGCGAACTTGGCAGGACTGGGTGCGTTAAATTTTTATTTTCCTCTTTTTACTTTTATTCCTATTACAAGGAATGTAAACATCCCTTGTAACAGAAAAAAAGCATGACAGGACCTCTTAAATATGAGATCTGGGGTTAAAAAAGACCTCAGATCTCATATTTATACTAAAATGTAATAAAAAAAAAAAAAAAAAAAAAACACGACTTTTGTTAAGAGCTATGGGCAGAAGTCGCTTCCGCTCTGCAATGGTATGGAGACGGGTGGGGGCTATCTTCCCCCTTACTCGTCTCCATACCAAGCCAGGGAGAGGACACGATTGCCTCTGCCGGTGACTCCGGTAAGTGGTGGAGGGCACCGTAGAGTGGCAGGAGGGGGCCCTCTCCCGCCGCCGATTAAAGAGACCACTTTTATCTGAAACCAGACCGCTCATTGAAGAGGATACCGGGGTTATGGTAGCTAGCTGCTGCCATAACAACAATATCCCTCATTAAAGTGCCAACTTATATCGGTGTGAGCCGGTCTGGAAGTGGTTAATACTTGGCTGTGCAGAGTTGCTGAGAGTTAACAGTACTTTATTGCATTACTTTAGCCATTGGTCAATGGCCATACTGGCCATTGGCTCCTGCTGCTGTCAAATGCTATAAAGAGGGACTGGGGGACGGGGCTGAGCCATGCTGTGTCTATGGATACAGGTAGTGCTTACTATGGAGGCTCATGGAAGAGGAACCTGGAGTGCTGTTGGGGTTTGAAACTGCTCTGTGCTAAACTATTGCATACAACAGGGAAGTATAACATGTTAATGGGGGGGGGGGGATTCTAAACTTTGCAGTTACTCTAAATTCGTTTTTGAGGTTGTTGACAAATGTATTTTTTTATTTCAGAGGATTCTTAACCACTTCCCGCCCGCCCTATAGCGGATTGACGTCCGGGAAGTGGTTGTGTTATCCTGACTGGGCGTCATATGACGTCCAGCAGGATAACATGCCACAGCGCGCCCCCGGGGGCGCGCATCGCGGCGATCGGTGGAGCGGTGTGTCAGTCTGACACACCGCTACACTGATCTTGGTAAAAAGCCTCCGGCGGAGGCTCTTTACCACGTGATCAGCCGTGTCCAATCACGGCTGATCACGCTGTCAATAGGAAGAGCCGTTGATCGGCTCTTCCTCACTCGCGTCTGACAGACGCAAGTAGAGGAGAGCCGATCGGCGGCTCTCCTGGCAGGGGGGGTCTGCGCTGATTGTTTATCAGCGCAGCCCCCCCGCAGATCACCACACTGGACCACCAGGGATCGCCACTAAGACCACCAGGGAAGGGGCAACATGTGGATGGCCAGGTATGTACCCCATGGCCATCCACATGTGCCCAGTATGCCAAATCTGTGCCAATCAGTGCCCACAAATGGGCACCGATTGGCACAATAATGTTGCAGTGATGCCCAGCAATGCCACCCTTAGGGGCATCACTGCAAACAAGTAATGCCACCAGTGCCACCCATCAATGTCCATTCATGCCACCTGTCAGTGCCCATCCGTGCCCATCTATCAGTGCCCATCCGTGCCCATCTGTGCCAACTATCAGTGCCACCCATAAGTAACCATCAATGCCACCTACGAGTGCCCATCAATGCCACCTATGAGTGCCCATCAGTGCCGCCTATTAGTGCCCATCCGTGCCACCTATGAGTGCCCATCAGTGCCCATCAGTGCCACCTATCAGTGCCCATCAGTGCCGCCTATCAGTGCCCATCATCAGTGCCCGTCAGTGCCACCTCATCGGTGCCACCTCATCAGTGCCACCTCATCGGTGCCACCTCATCAGTGCCCGTCAGTGCAGCCATATCAGTGCCCGTCAGTGCAGCCATATCAGTGCCCGTCATTGAAGAAGAAAACGTACTTATTTACAAAAAGTTTTAACAGAAACAAAGAAAAACTTGTTTTTTTTCAAAATTTTCGGTCTTTTTTTATTTGTTGCGCAAAAAATAAAAACCGCAAGGGTGATCAAATACCACCAAAAGAAAGCTCTATTTGTGGGAACAAAATGATAAAAAATGTGTTTGGGTACAGTGTAGCATGACCGCGCAATTGTCATTCAAATTGCGACAGCGCTGAAAGCTGAAAATTGGGCTGGGCGGGAAGGTGTCTAAGTGCCTGGTATTGAAGTGGTTAAAGTGTGTGTGTGTGTGTGTGTGTGTGTGTGTGTGTGTGTGTGTGTGGATTTGCTGCCATTCATTTCAAAGTGCTTTCCCAATTCATGCCTTTTGTTAACCACTTCCCGCCCGGCCCATAGCAGATGACGGCTGGGCGGTGGTTCAGTTATCTTGACTGGGCCTCATGACGTCCAGCAGGATAACATGCCGCCGCGCGCCCACGGAGGGGGGCGTGCTTTTCGGCGATCGGTGTGTCAGTCTGACACACCCCTACACCGATCTTGGCTTGGTAAAGAGCCTCCGGCGGAGGCTCTTTACCACGTGATCAGCCGTGTCCAATCACGGGTGATCACGATGTCAATAGGAAGAGCCGTTGATCGCCTTTTCCTCACTCGCGTCTGACAGACGCGAGTAGAGGGGAGCCGATCGGCGGTTCTCCTGACGGGGGGGGGTTTCTGCGCTGATTGTTTTACAGCGCAGCCCCCCCTCAGATCACCACACTGGACAACCAGGGGTCGCCACTAGGACCACCAGGGAAGGGGCAACGTGTGTGGCCAGGTATGTACCCCATGGCCATCCACATGTGCCCAATCTGTGCCCACAAATGGGCACTGATTGGCACCATTATATAGCACTGATTCCCAGCAATGCCACCCTTAGGGGCATCGGTGCTGCCTCAGTGCTCATCGTCAGTGCCACCTCATTGGTGCCCGTCAGTGCAGCTGTACCAGTGCCCGCCCGTCAGTGCAGCTGTACCAGTGCCCGCCCGTCAGTGCAGCTGTACCAGTGCCCGCCCGTCAGTGCAGCTGTACCAGTGCCCGCCCGTCAGTGCAGCTGTACCAGTGCCCGCCCGTCAGTGCAGCTGTACCAGTGCCCGCCCGTCAGTGCAGCCGTACCAGTGCCCGTCATTGAAGAAAACATACATATTTCCAAAAATTTTTAATAGAAACAAAAACTTGTTGTGTTTTTTTTTTTTTTTTTTTTAATTTTCAGTCTGGTTTATTTTTTGCGCAACAAAAAAAAAAAAAAAACAGAGGTGATCAAATACCGCCAAAAGAAAGCTCTATTTGTGGGAACAAAATGATAAAAAAAAATTGTTTGGGTACAGTGTTGTATGACCGCGCAATTGTCATTCAAATTGCGACAGCGCTGAAAGCTGAAAATTGGCCTGGGCAGGAAGGTGTTTAAGTGCCTGGTATTGAAGTGGTTAAATGCCAAGGAAATATACATTATGTGAAAGTGATGACCTGTTTTTTGCGTTGAAATTTAAGTGATGTAATGTTTTGCCGTGTGATGGGAAGCCTCACTTTCATCTTTCTCTGCGTGTGCTGCTAATGTGTAGTAGTGTCAGAGCTTACGGAGTTTCAAAATGGGCAGATGGAAAACAAAAGGACATTGCCCAGGATTGTGCCCTGTCCGCCGACGTTTTCCCAGAAACTATATATGCTGTCGTAACCTTTTGATACTATACCTCGCAACACGGCAAACCACTTCACAGCAGCCCTTTAGCTGTTTTACTGCTACAGGGCGGCTGCTGCGTGGAGGTATGCATGCCCTACAGTTATGGGTATCGGGCGCGAGTACAAATTCACCAGCGGCTTGCTTCCACTGTGATTATGCACAGCGGGAGCTGATTGGCCAATTATTGGGTACACCGGCAGAATGGCAGACTGCCGTTCTGTCAGTAGGGAAGGCATAGATCCTGTATTCCTGCAAAGCAGGGACACAGATCCATGCCTTCTCTTGGTAAAGGCACCTCCAACAGTACATATTTACTAGCTAGGCACACATTTAACCCTTCGATTGCCTCTAATGTTAAACCCTCTTCCCAGCTATTGTCAGTACAGTGACGGAGCAGAATAGCACTGATCACTGTATTGGTGTCCCATTTTGTCCGTTGCGATATCGCAGTCCCACTTTAAGTTGCTGATTGCTGCCATTACAAGTAAAAAAAATAGATAAAAACTCCATATTTATAACCCATAGTTTGTAGAGGCTATACCTTTTGTGCAATCCAATATATGCTTATTGGGATTTCCTTTTACCAAAAATATGTAGCGGAATACATATTGGCCTAAAATGGTGACTTTATTTTTTGCACTATAAATAAAAAAAAAAAAAACGCAGAAGTAATCAAATGCCACCAAAAAGCTCTATTTGTGGGGGGAAAAAAAACATACATTTTTTTTATTTGTGTACAGTGTCACATGATTGTTCAATTGTTAACTGAACAGGGCTGTATCCAAAAAAAATGACCTGATCAGGATGGGGGGTAAATCTTCCGCAGCTGAAGTGGCTCATTGACAACTTCAAGTGGAATACAGTGATGTCGCCAACTTTTAGTCAAGGTATACTCTTAACCGCATGGTGAACCCTCTAATTGTGGTCAATCTTATGACAGAACTGCTAAGGCGTCCAAAAAGGGTATGCTGCAGGGAGTCCGCGTCTCTCCAGCCGTTTATCCCGCAAAGATGTACAAGATGTCAGTGTATGTGGGATCAATAATGTGCTTCATCCGCTCGCTCGTGGGAAAAACTATCTCACTGGTGAAGAGGCAGCTGATGGGTCCAGGGACACCGGGGGTTCCCAGCGCTTGCAGACATTCAGGACAGCGGTGTACGTCACTTCCGGTTATAGCGGGGAGGAGTGTGCGTTCGGAAGTGACGTACGCCGCCTCCTCCGAAGTACTACCTACATTTTTTTTTTTTTTTTTAGGTTTATTTATGATGAGCTGTGTGCCCCCCTCCCAAGGGGTTCCATCAGGGACTAAATTACACACCTTGATTCTAGAAATGTATCCAGAACTCAAAATACAATATATTTACCTTGTGTTGCAGCCATAAAATTTAGTTAAACATTTAAATCATTCCTGCTATCGTGAGGTGGTCCATTACAGATAGTTGACAAGTAAACTCCTTCCATAGGTTTAGTTTCCTCACATTGAGTCTATAAAGTAATAAAAAATGTTAAGTTAATTTCAATTCCTCACATTAGCTCTATAAAAAGACCAATAGTGATAATGTTATTTCTTATTCTTATTCAAGACTACTTTACGCAAAAATGTATTAGCCAATGTTAATACAAACCTATCAGAAAAAGGAGAGGGGAAGGTAATGCTGGCTATAGGCATTTCAAACACTGCAAGTTCCAAGATTGACAGCCATATACTGTCTCGTTTAAGCAGAGATTGGCACAATCTGCAAAATGGACAAGGAAATAAGTAAACTGTTGGAGCCCATCTTTGGCAGGACTGTATGCGAGAACACGCTCGTGGTACAGCCCTGCCTCCCTGCACCGGAATTGTGATAGACAGCGCAGAGCACACTATTCCAGTGTACGGGGAGGCGGGGCTGTACCTTGAGCTGTGTTCTCGCATACAGACCTGTCTTCTTGATCTGTAACTGCACTGGAGACAGGTGGCGGGGAGGACAGATCAGGGGCTGTGAGATCACCCCTGCCCACTACAGCGAGCCAGGTGCAAATGGAACTCCCTGCTCGCTTTTAACCACTTCCCTACTGCGCATAGTGATATGACGGCGTCAGGAATCCTTTGTCCCTCCGGGCCACCGTCATGACATCTTTTACTTTCTGAGTCTCTAGGGGACGCGCTCCCGCCACGTAACTAGGCACCTGATGCGCGTGCCCGGCGGCCGCGATATCCACCAGACACCAGCAATTGCCGTGAACACAGTAGGACTGTGGATCTGTCAGAAGAGAGGAGACCGATGGTGTGTTCCCAGTACAGAGTAACACCGATCAGTCTCCTCCCCTTGTGAGTCCCCTCCCCCTACAGTTAGAATCACTCCCTAGGGCCCGCACTATGGCAGTCTCGATAAAAATCGCAGATCGCCACCATTACTAGCAAAAAACAAAACAAAAAAATGCCATAAATTTATTCCCTATTTTGTAGACACTATAACTTTTGCGCAAACCAATCAATATAAAATGTCTTTGGAAGGTTTTTTTTTTACATCTGTTAGTTCATTGTACCTGGGCTCATTGCACCTCATTGCAGTCATGAAGGCCTCTTGAGCCCCTTAGGGAAAGAGAGCCTTGACTGATTGGGGCATGGCCAGGGCGGGACAAGGTGGTTGAGGGGTCACCAAGGATTGGTTGTTAGGGGGGACGGGCTGCGCCTGAGCTCTGTACAAGTTGTGCCCCAGGGGATTCTGGGTCTTTCAGGAAACGTGGTTGGAATCGCTTATTGCAACTTATTTTTTTTTTTCTTAAAATTGTTGCTTTTTTTGCTTATAGCGCAAAAAATAAAATCTGCAGAGGTGATCAAATGCCACCAAAAGAAAGCTATTTGGGGGGGGGGGGGATCAAAATTTCATATGGGTACAGTGTTGCATGACTGCGCCATTGTCATTCAAAGTGTAACAGAGCTGAATATTGGTTTGGGCAGGAAGGGGGTGAAAATGCCCTGTATTGAAGTGGTTTAAAGGACTACAAGAGGGCATGTCAGACCGCTGGCTGAGATTACTGGATGGATAGCCAGCTGGTCTTACAGACAGGAAATCCCCAGGTAATAACTTTCAGCAGGCTAGTAGAGAGGAACTACAGAGCTCAGAAGAACATGGCTGACATAGTTGGTGAAGGTAGGAGATCAGCAATGAGAACTTTCCTTTCAGAAGGATATCCTACCTGTACTTCCACAATGCCAAGCAAGTCACCAGCCTGTTTGCAGGCTATAGAGGGGAGAGAGACCCTGACTAACCACGTCATATAAGAGAACCTTATGTTCTCCTAATTGATCCCGGCTGTGGTCTGGCGGCAAGAATCAATTATCTGGACGGCAGACCTATACCAAGATGGCAGTTTCAGATTGACCAGCGCATGTGCCGTGATGTAATCGCGCGTCGTATGACGGGCGTTACTCGCTGCTCGGCATACCTTTTTAACAGAGGGGTGGGCAAGGTTTCACCCACCCCAGCATTACAAATCAGACCCGGGGAAACACTGGGTTGTTTGCACGCAAGGCTCCAGGAGGCGGGGGGTGTGGCCAGCCACATCCGCATATGTCATAGCCCACCATCTGGAGGAAGGGCAATGCCCATATCGGAGTTCCATTACCACAGTCGCCTGTGGGGAAGGAATTTTATACAAGCGGGCGCAGTTTTTTTTTTTTTTTTTTTTTTTTCCTCCATAATTGACAACTATAGTCAGAGGCACTAACAATTTGCCCTCTGAGACTCCATAAGCTCTGACATGACTCCGTATTACTAGCAGCACACGCAGTGACTGATGAAATTTGAGGCTTTCCCACCTGTTGGCTAGGTGTTATCACACAAACGAAGCCTAAGGCTTGGCCATACATGTACAGTTTTCTTGTACAAATTCCGTTTAGATTTACCAAAAATTATTTAACCACTTCAACCCCCGGAAGATTAACCATTTTTTATCCAGACCATTTTTCAACTTTCAGTGGTCACAATTTGAATGACAATTACTCAGTCATGCAACACTGTACCCAAATGATTTTTTTATTGTCTTGGTTTTTTTTTTTTTTTTTTCATACAAATAGTTTTCTCTTGGTGGTATTTGACCACTTCCTGGGTGTTTTTATTTTTTGCGCTATAAATGAAAAGACCGAAAATTTTGAAAAAAAACCCCGAATTTTTCTTGACTTCAGTGATAAAATTTGGCAAATTAGTAATTTTTTTTTTTTCATAAATTTTGGCCACAATTTATAATGCTACATATCTTTGGTAAAAAATAACCAAAAATTAGTGGACATTATTTGGTCTGTGTGGAAGTTTGAGTCTACAAGCTATGGTGCAAATCATAAAAAATTATCACATCTGATGTACTGGTGGCCTATCTCATTTCTTGAGACCCTAACAAGCCAGGAAAGTACAAATGCCCCCCAAATAACCCCTTTTTGGAAAGTAGACATTTCAAGGCATTTAGTTAGAGGCATGGCGAGTTATTTGAAGTTGTAATTTTTTTTCCCGCAATTCTTTGCAAAATTGAGACCCCCCTACAAAATTGTCATTGTAATAGCTTATTTCACTCACATGGCATGTGTATACCACAATTAACACCCCAAAATACATTCTGCTACTCCTGAGTATTATGATACCACATGTGTGGGACTTTTTCACTGCCTAGCCACATACAAAAGCCCAACATGCAGGGAGCACCATCAGGTGTTCTAGGAGCATAAATTGCACATCACATTTCTCAACCACCTATTACCCTTCTGAAGGCCCTGGAGCACCAAGACAATGGAAACTCCCACAACATGACCCATTTTGGAAAGCTAACACCCCAACGTATAATCTGAGGCATAAGTCTTTTGAATGGTTCATTTTTTTTTATTTTTTTTTTTTTCAGAAGTTTTTGGAAAATGAAACCGCATTTTTTTTTTTTTTTTTTTGGTCAGTTTATAAGTTATCTCTAACACATAGCATTTAGATAGTAAAAATGACATCCCAAAATACGTTCTGCTACTCCTGAGTATGGTGATACCACATGTGTGAGACTTCTACACAGCCTGGCCACATACAGAGATCCAACATGCAAGGAACACCGTCAGGTGTTCCAGGGACACATAGCATGCACATACCAAGAATTACACCTCAAATACATTATGCTGAGCAAAGCGTAAACAAAAGATTACCTGTGGTTGTATTAGTGCAGTTGTGCACAGGAGGATAGCACTGGTCCAGGCAGCAGGCAGGGACTTGGTCAGTAACGGCGAACACAATTGTCCAAGCACCAGGCAGGGTTACTGTCCATATAAAGTCCAGGGTCAGTGCAGGCAGAGATATTGTCAGCAGTGCCAAAAATATTGGTCCTGGTAGTAGGCAGGTCCATGTGGTATGGTCAGTGCAACAGGCAGAGGCATGATGGCAGTAAGTCCTACAGGCAGAAGTAGGGCCTCGTTCAGGACAGTGGTAGAGGCTTCTCCCACCCAAATCTCTTTGAAGCCTCAGTCTCCAGACCCTAATCTAGGCTTGAGAAAACAAAAAATTGTTTTCTTCATCCTGAAAAACAATTCTGAAGCCCCTCACATGTGAGACCCCTGTGTTGAATCCCACTAGTCCAGTAGCCGGGTACAAGATCAGTCCATGAGGCAGGCAAAAAACATGGTCAAACAGTCCAAGGTCCGTTCCAGATCAGGCAGAGGTATGTACAGAATCGTTAGTCAGAAGCATGGTTGAATAACAAGCCAGGGTCAGTTACAGAGCAGGCAGTGGCATAAGGGATGTGAGGGTAAATTGCAGGAACTGAGGCTTACGTTTACCATACTTCACTAATTTACTGAAGTATGGTAACGGCGAAAACATTCACCTATGCAGAGGCCTGGTTCGGAAGGACATTGTGCACAATAAAAAGATGTCTCTGAGTCCTGCTCTGGTACACACCTTACACTTTTTTTTTTTTTTTTCCGTCGTTGGCCTGTTGGTTTGGGAGGGATTTTATCAGGAAAGTGGCGTTCGGAGAGTCGACTTAGAACATCTGATCGGATATTTTCTGGTGGCCGTTCGGGAATATAAGGGCAGTGAAAACTTCCTCCTGGTAGCCAAGGAAGCATTTGGGGTTTTGGGTGGAGTTACGATAAATTGTATATGGCCAATTGAGAAAAATAAATTGCGACTTTTTTATACCAATAGTATGTCCGTCTTGTGGCAAGGTATGGTTCCAGCATTTGGTCACTGAAGTTGACTCTCCCATAAACAAATTATAATCATAGATGCATTTAGGTTTTTGTATGGGGCCATTCCTTCTGGGGATTTCCACAAAGGTATCATTGTGGATTGAAGACAACATGTAGACATCCCTTTTTGTCCCTCCACTTCACTACCAAAATCTCATTGTTTCGTAGACTTGCCGATTCTCCTTTTCTCAATTTCTTATTGCCAAGACTTTGAGGAAAGCCCTTCCGGTTCTTTTTTATGGTGCCACATGCTGGCGTCTTTTTCCGGTGAAGGTTGTGGAACAGGGGCAGAGATGTGTAGAAGTTGTCTACGTATAAATTGTAGCCTTTTTCCAGTAGGAGGTATATGAGGTCCCAAACAATTTTCCCGCTTAATCCCAAGTAGTCTGGGCAATTAGGGGGGTTGCAGCTGGGTGTCAACTTTGAAGGCATATATGCACCCTGTGACTCAGTCACATAATTTGTATACCTTCACCCCATAGCGGGCCCTTTTACTGGGAATAAACTGTTTTATTTTAAGTCTGCCACTAAATTTAACAAGGGACTCATCCACACATGTTTTGGTCCGGGGTAAACAGCTGGGGGAATACTTCAGAAAAATAATTTAGAAGCGGCCAAATTTTGAAAAGCCTGTCATAATTTGGGTCATTTCAGGGAGGGCACTGGGTTTTGTCATTGAAATGAAGGAACCTCCTCATGAGGTATCTGTTTCTGGGCATTGCCTTGGAGAATATTGGCATGGGGTGGGTTGACCAGTAGGACATCAAAGTGTTTTTTTTTTTTTTTTTTTTGTGAGTCCCATATTAAATGTGAGGCCTAAAAAAACCTTCAATTCCTCCACCGTTGGGTCTCTCTACTCGTAGGGACGGGCATAGTAGGACGTTGGATTATTTAAAATTGCTGTGCATAAAGGTTGCACTGGGCCACAATATTTGATAGCATGTCCTTGGTAAAAAAGTCAAAAAAATTTATTGGGGAAAAATTATCTGTGTCCACCTGGACTCCTGGCTGGGCAGTGAAAGGGGGAATGTTGGCTTCTCCTGAATTAGGAGGAAGCCACAAGGGGTTCTGCAGGGCATAGGAAAGGCTGGCATGGGTCCTTGGCCTTTCTTGCCGAGGCACTGCGGTGCTGGTGGATGGCACTGCGGTGCTGGTGGATGGCACTGCGGTGCTGGTGGATGCCACTGCCTCTTCACCAGAACGCCTTTGTTTGGAAGGCTGAATATCTTCCTCCTCTGAGTCACTCAGTGTTCCACTACTGAGGACTGGCTCATAATTTATGTCCGACTCAGAATCTGAGTCTGAAAGAGAATCTGAAAAAGAGTGCTCCCCGTTGCTCTCGTCGGCCTGGGAAAGGATTTGGAACACCTCCTCGGCAGAAAAGCATCTTTTGGACATGGTTGCTGGTGGTGATGCGACTACACAGGTGTGTGCTAAGCCTGCACTGATGAGGCGGCACTGATTGGCACTGAGGTGGCTGAGGTGGCACGGCTGGACACAGATGGGGTGGCAGGTGGGCACTGATTGGCACAGGTGGGCACTGATTGTGAAGATGTGCAAATGGACACTGATCACCGATTGGCACAGGTGGGCACTGTACTGATTGGCACTGTAAAAAACGTTTTTGTAACTCAAAGATCGCTGTCAGATTCTCTCTCCTCACACGCTGTCTCTATGTGAGGAAAGAGTCGGCAATGAGAGATGATCTCATATGTTTACATTTGAAATCATTGCTCCTTGGCCATCGCGACCGCGCTGTAAATGGCCACTGTGATTGGCCATTTACAGCGATCTGTGATTGGCTGTGTCCAAGGGACACGGCCAACACAGAATTTCCCCGATGCGCGCTCATGATCGCGCACGGGGAACGAGGAAAGGGCCTCCCGGGAATTGACATTCGCACTGTAGCCTTCGTTCGGCTATGGGCGGATGTCAAGTGGTTAATGACCTAGGCCATTTTTTGGCGCTATGGCACTGCATCGTTTTAACTGACAATTGCGTGGTTGTGCTACACTGTACCCAAACAAAATTGACGACTTTTTTTTTTTTTTTTTTTTTTTTACCCCCTCACAAATAGAGCTTTCATTTGGTGGTATTTAATTGCCTCCGGTTTTTATATGTTGCACTATAAACAAAAGTGCCAATTTTGAGAACCCAATGTTTTTTACTTTTTGCTATAATAAATATCCCCCAAAAATATGAAACCCATTTCTTCATCAGTTTAGGCCAATATGTATTCACTTTTTAAAATTTCTTTTTGGAACAGTTGACATTTATACAGCGATTAGTGCTATAAATAGCCACTGATTACTGTATAAATGCCACTGGCAGGGAAGGGGTTGACATCAAGGGGTTAAGTGTTCCCTAGGGAGGTGTTTCTAACTGGGGGAGTGTACTGACAGGGAGTAGAGAGATTGCTGTTCCTGATCACAGCAGATCTCTCTACTTCCCTGACAGAACGGGGATCTGTCTACATTGAGGAGCAATCGCAGGTTGCTGGTGGACATCTCGGCTCCGGGAGCGCGTGTGCGTGCTCCCTTTAGCTCTTAAAGCGGCTAACGTACACCTACAGCAATTTGCGCAGGGGAGCCAACCTGCTGCAGTATGTTGGCAAGAGGATAATATGGGGTCAACTAAACACTTTCAATTGTATCTAATTAGGCAGGCCCTTGCACTACATAGTTGAAGGTAAATCTAAAGAAAATTGTACAGAAAATTTTGAAAATGTATGGCCAGCCTTAGAATGTTAAATCATTCCACTTTCAATGCAAAAAAAGCCATCACACCTGCAAATTGTGTAGCTTCCCCTTTTTTTTTTTTTTTGTTTTTTTTTTGTTTTTGTTTTGTTTTTTGTTTTTGTTTTTTTTGTTAGGAAAATCTAGTGCTTTAACTTTTTTTTATTAATGGTGATCCTTCATAAATTGGCTTAAATAAAAGTCTCTAAAGTGTATTTATTGCATTAATTATTAGGGGAGGGCTGCTGCACACAGGTTTTTTTTACCTTCATGCCCCCCCAATTGCTTACCCGAGGCTGATCCCAATCCAATGATGCAGAGGCTCTCTGTTCTCTTCCACCTCATTGACTCAGACAGCAGTTATTGGCTCCTGCTGCTGTCAATCACGGCCAGTAACATGGGAGGGGGCTGAGTCCCGCTGTTTGTCAAATGCAAATGGCTAAACACGGGAGCGAGCGTGCATGAGTGTCCCCATAGGAATCGGCTTCCAATGGGGGCACTTGCTGGGGAGGAGAAGCCATGATCGCCAGGACTTAGGAGGATAGGCAATTTTCTGTGAAAAGCCATTGCACAGAGCAGGTAGGACATGTTTACGTAAAAACAAAAAAAATGTAAAAATTTAGAAAGTATTTGTGTTGAATGTTCAGTCCCTCTGCTGAACACTATATAGCTTGATCTTCTAGCCCCTATGTTGCAACAGGACATAGTGATGTTGGAATGGTTTATAGAAACCTATTTAGCTTGAACTAGGCTTGATCAATTGATCTAATGCTTTAAAGAAAATGGCCTTGTCGCCACTGTTATATGGTTCTATATTGTAAACCTCATTATTAATGTATCACCATTTTCTTTTGTTCAGCTTTTCTAATAATAAAAACTGAAGAAAATAACCTTGTTTACATTGGCCAGGAACCGGAAGTGACGTTGCTCCGGTGCTCCTAGACCATAAAAATAGATGCCATCTTTCCTCTGCTCATATGTGACCAACAGCTGCATCAGTTCCCAGGGCTACTGATCATCCAGGTAAGCTGGGGAACTACTGAAAGGAGGGGGTGTGACCCTTGACCCCCTCCCTCCACTTCTAAGTGATCCAGCAGTCCATCAGCTGCTCATATCACTCTTAGTAGTTAGAGAATTGCCGACTGGAAGAAAAAAAAACTACCAGGGGGTTATGGTATTTTGCTGCACCCATAACCTTGGTATTCCACTTCCTACCGAGGATGTCTTTTTATTGGCCTGGCAAGGAAGTGGTCAATCTGCTTGCTGTTACCAAAACCTGGCCTCATGAATCTGACATTGCTTTTCCTGCTTCCCTCCCCCCCCCCCCCCCCCCCCCTTCAGTCTGCTCTCTGCTGAAAACTGGTTACAGGAGTGCAAAATGAATTGCACTCCTGTGATCCATAACTCACTCACTGCCCATGGGGATTGGCAATCACTTCAAAAATAAGTAATGCAATTTGTGATGAGATCTCTACTGTACAGATATCTCCTCCCTCAACACCCCATGTCCACAGGTACTCACCACTTCCTCATTCAACCTTGCTACTATAGGCGGGGTTTCTAAACTCTTTTCAAACGCCCACCTAACCATTTGCCCCTGGACCCTGTTCCCAAATGCTGCGGTCACCCTCTGGTTCTATTCTACACTTTAACTCGCATCTTCCCAAACTCTAAAACATGCACTAGTCACCCCCATACTTAACGCCTTCCTTGGATCCCACCAATCTTGACAATCTACACCCCATCTCCTTGCTCCTTCTTTTTTTTTTTTTTTTTTTTTTTTTTTTTTTTTTTTTTCCTTAACTCCTGGTCTACAGCCGACTGACACCATTTTAAGAATAGCCTTCTCTTGATCCATTTAGTCTGGGTTTTGCTCTCAATGCTTTACAGAAACTGCTCTCCTAACACTCAAATAATTTACTAACCACCAAAACCAATGAACACTATTCTGGGCACTATTCTGTACTCCTCCTTCTGGGCCTTTTGATATGGTTGACCACCCCTTTCCAAGCCGACGACACCCAAACCTTTCTACCCTCGGCCCACATCATACTCCACCCGCATCACTAATTTACTTAAGATGCATCAGCCTGATGTCATACCACTTCCTCAAACCCAATCCATGCAAAACAAAGCTCCTCATTCCTTCCCCTGACTTCTCCTAGCACAATGGCACAACCATCAATCGGTAACCTACGCTAGAATGTTAAGTGTAATCCTGAACTCTCCTTTTGGCCCTACATCTTATCGCTGTCCAAAGCTTGCTGCCTCAACCACCAACATCCCGAATACACCCCTTCCTAATGACACCACAAAGCTGATTTACACTGGTCATCTCTTTCCTCAATTTACTGCAACTCCTTCCTTACTGGATTACCTTGACATAGGCTAATTCTCCTTTCAGTCCATGAATGCTGCTGCCAAACTTATCCACCTTACCAACCATTTGGTATCTGCTACCCCTCTGACGATTCCTTCATTGGCTGCCACTTGCCCAATGTAAAGAATGTTACCAAATTGTTGTTAGAAAGCAGGTGGTCTTGGGAGGAACTATCTCCCTTGTCACCACCTTCCATGTTTGCCTCCAGGACTTTTCCCAAGCCTCTACCAGCTGTCCTATCTCCTACAGTCCACTTTTAGGCAATCTCTGAAAACCCTTCTCTTCAGAGAAGCCTATCCTACCTCCACCTAACTCTATTTCCAGTTTCTCCATCTGGTTAATGCCTTTTTTTTTGTATCACTTGACCCTCCCTTTTTATATTGTAAGCCCTAACTAGCAGGGCCCTTTGATTCTTCCTGTATTGTAACTGTACCCTCTGCCCTCATGTTGTATAGCACTGTGCAAACTGTTGTTGCTGCATAAATTCTGTATAATAAATGGTGAATAATTCCTGTGTATCCTAGTGAGGGTTTCTCGAATCGTCTTCCAGGGCAGCATCCGAGAGATGGGCTCCTCCTCCCTAAAACAGGAAACCCATTAGTCCACCATTATAAATTTCACAGTCTTACCTGTGTGCCTCAGTAGTTTTGTGTTTCCTCTGGACCCACAGGAGCTGCAAAAACGTTTGTTGTTTTATTTTCACCTGTCTCTGTGCTTGTTGCAGGAGACCCCCTGCCAGCATCCCATACAGCCCAATGGGCCTTGGGAGGGCGAGCAGGTGCAGCACTGAGCAACACTGCTCAAAGCCTGAGATTTCGCCCCTACTGAGGGGTCTGCAATCATCCCCCCAGGCTGCAGGAGGACTCTGTCATCCCCACCCCATGCCGCTGTTTAGGCCCTGTGCATGCTTCAGCAAGCACCCCCCTCTGGCTTTCTGCAGAATCTGGAGGCCGCCAGGGGGGATGGATTACATGCACAGATGGGCGCCCCTCGCTGCCGCCGTCCACCGCCGGAAACCTCAGCAGCAGAGGATCCAGGAGGGAGGGCTTTTTACCCTCCATACAGGTCCCTGGTGGCCGCGGCTGTCTCCCCAACGGATCCGCCGCTCTCCGGGCAGCGCAGTGGCGTCCTCACCGCTACAGGAAGTTGGGGGTGTACCAAGATGGCGCTGGAGGAGGTTCCGCTTCTTGGTTGGCGGCCATTTTCCCGTAGCCTATCTCTAGTGGAGATAGAGCAGGACACCTAGGGGCGGGAATTTAAAAAAAAAAAAAGGGAAGAAAACAAAGATCAGAATACAAATTTTTTTTTTTTTTTAATGCTACCCTTTGCTACCAGCATGGGTACACTGCTATACAGCGGCATGTGCAGGTGTGTCCACCAACCTGCACGGAGTCAGCCGGGGGCGGGGCCGGAGCTTATGCAGGAAGCAGTTAAAAAGGCCTCTAAGCAGAGGATCCTGGTGGCTGATCATGTCTGACGCTTCCCTGCCCTGCAAGTCAGGACAGCTCCAAGGTAAGCCAGAATACTCTTGAATTATCTCTGTCTTAACCTCTTTACAAAACTGCCTACATACAGGCAGTCTTTTTGACCACCTATCTCACGGGGATCTTTGTTCTCTATGCTTGCTTCTAGGCAAAGACCCCTGAGGAAAGGAAGGCTAAAGGCAAAACATGTGCCTCATGCAGCCACAGGCTTTCCCCAGATTGGAAAAAGCCCCTGTGTCAGAAATGCATAGACAAAATGGTGGCAAAAGAATCACAGGGGTTTTTGAAAGACCTGCTCAATTCTTTTAAGAAAGAAATTCAGAGCACCATGGCACCACTACGCTCAGCTATCGAAAAATTAGAAATGCCATCTAGTGTCGCTCAGGCCAGTATCCCATCTACCAGCGGGACATACATTCCGAGGGATAACAAGGTACAGGCAGAACAAGAGGTGGACTCAGATGAATCTGAACAATCTGAATCAGAAGACTGTATCTGTTCAGACTCAGAGGAGGAAGATGACACGACAGACTGCAACCTGTTTCCTTCTGAGGACAGACAGTCTTCTCAAAGCCATCACTGACACTCTAGGCATTAAAGAACAGAAAACCGCAGAACTCACTATTCATGACAGAATGTACAAGGGGCTACAACCCAAGAAGCCAAGAACGTTCCCTGTACACCAAACCCTTAAAGACATAGTCAAAAAAGAATGGGAAGACCCAGAGAAAAAGCTTTTTATCCCCGCCACAATCAAACGCAGATACCCGTTTGCGGAAGCAGACATCAAAACCTGGGCTAAATGCCCCAAGGTGGATGCCTCTCTGGCAAAAATCACTAACAAATCGGATTTGGCTTTTGATGACTCGGGTACCCTCAGCGACCCCCATGGACAAGAAAATAGAAGCCCTCCTGAAAAGGGCATGGGAAGCAGGGGCGGCAAACCTAAACCCGGCTATTGCTTCCACCTGCACAGCCCGAACCTTGCTAATCTGGCTAACCCAGCTGCAAGATCTATTGGAAAACGACACGCCCAGGGAGGAACTAATTAAAACCATCCCCACACTAACTAGAGCGGCAGCTTTCTTGGCAGATGCTTCAGCAGAAACTGTCAGAATATCCTCTAGGACAGTGGTTCTCAACTCCAGTCCTCAGGACCCACCAACAGGCCAGGTTTGCAAGATAGCTGAAATACATCACAGTTGATATCACTTGCTGCTCAGTGATTGCAGTATTCTAGTCTGCAACTCCCCAAGGTAGTACTTAAAATCTGGCCTGTTGGTGGGTCCTGAGGACTGGAGTTGAGAACCACTGCTCTAGGACCACGGCACTACTGAACTCGGCCCGCAGAGCCCTGTGGTTAAAATCTTGGGGGGGATGCACCTTCCAAGAACAGTTTGTGGAATACCATTCACTGGAGACCTACTGTTTGGTCCTGAGCTAGAAACAGTCCTGGATAGGACTGCAGCAAAAAATAAGGGGTTCCCTCAAACCAAGAAGAAACAAGGGAAGGCGCCCTTTCGGCATTTCAAGAAATTTAATAAGCCAGGGGCAAAAAAGCGCTGGGGTCAACAAAACAAAGGCAAAGGTGAATTCATCCTCAAGCCTAATACCCAAAAGAACAAAAAACAATGAATGACTTCAGGTGGGGGGCAGATTGGCAGCTTTCTCCCACCAATGGGAGGAGATAACAGATAACAAATTCATATTGCGCACCATAGCAGACGGTTACGCAATAGAATTCTCCACCCGCCCCCCAACCAAATACTTAGCGACCATGCTACCCAAGGACAGCAATCAAGCAAAAGTGTTTTTAGAATCCCTACAGAAACTATTGGATCAGAAGGTGATTCGTCACGTTCCCCCAAGAGGAGGAACAAAAGGGCTTCTACTCACACATCTTCGCAAAAAGAAAACCATTAGGCAAACTAAGGCTGATACCAAACCTCAAACCACTCAACCGAGGGATAAGATACAAGAGATTCAGAATGGAATCTATCTATTCAATCAGGAACATCCTACCGCGGGAGACATTCATGGCAACACTAGATTTACAGGAATGCCTACCTACATGTCCCCATAAGGAAGGATCACCAAAAGTTCCTAAGGTTCGCAATCCAGGGGCCAGCAGCTACGCTGCACCTACAGTACACAGCTCTCTCCTTCGGAATCTCCTCGGCACCAAGGATATTCTCAAAAATAATGGCGGAAGCACTAAAAGGTCTAAGAAAGCAGGGTATTGGAATAATACCATACTTAGACGACCTCCTGTTCTTTGCGGACTCAGCAGCAATCTTAGAAAACAACCTGCGCACGAGTATGACCTATCTGCAAAACCTGGGATGGTTAATAAATGCAGAAAAATCCCAAATGAACCCAAGCCAGAGAGTGGTGTACTTGGGATACGTGCTGGACTCCAGACTGTCAAAAATTTTCCTAACAAAGTAAAAGGACGAAAAAATTACACAAGCAATTACATCCCTGCTAAGGAATCATTCCACAACGATCAGGCACGGAATGTCCATACTAGGACTGATGACGTCTTCCATTCCAGCCATTACCTAGGCACAAATTCCCATGCGACCCTTACAGAACTACATTCTGTCCCAGTGGGATGGCAGGCAAGCATCCCTAGACAAATCCATTCCCGTCCCCGCCACAGTCAAACAAACACTCTACTGGTGGCTCAACCCACTCCGGGTCATCGAGGGGCGCAGATGGGCTCAAGTCAATCCAGTCAGGATCACCACCGATGCAAGCGCCCTAGGATGGGGAGCCCACATGGAAGGGCGGTTCTCACAAGTGAAATGGACACCCAAATGGGCACAAGCCTCCTCAAACTTGAGAGAGCTGAAAGCTGTAGGGGACGCGCTAAAAGCCTTCAAACCAGCGTTACAGGGGAGGGATGTAAAGATGCAATCAGACAACGTGACGACAGTCGCATACCTAAACCGACAAGGTGGTACAAAATCCCAAAAATTGATGAGACTGACACAATCTATCCTACTGTGGACAGAAGCGAACATAAGATCGATATCCGGTATTCATCTGAAAGGAACAGACAATACATCGGCAGATTTCCTGAGCCGGAAAACGATAAAACAATCGGAATGGTAACTAAACCAAACAACCTTCACTCAAATCACCCAAAAATGGGGAATACCCGAAGTAGACCTATTCGCTTCCAGGGCAAACGCAAAATCTCCCTGGACCCTACAGATGGCAACAGCGGGGTGGATGCTTTCAACCAAAACTGGAAATGGCATCTGTGCTATGCATTCCCTCCAACTGCCATAATCCCAAAAGTAATCCAAAAAATCAAGGCAGAGAAAACAGTGATACTAATAGCACCACACTGGCCCCAGAGAGCATGGTTCAGTCATTTAAAAAAATCTCAGCATACAACCTCAGCTGACACTGATGGACTGCCCGGATCTACTGTCACAGGGCCCGGTCAACCACCCAAACCACAAAATCCTGAAGCTCTCAGCTTGGTTACTGAGAGGGTAAAACTCCAGAACAAAGGCCTGTCCGAGTAATCAACACCATCTTAAACAGCAGAAAGCCGGTAACGAGAGCCATCTATGAGAAAATAAGGAAAAAATTTGTTTCTTGGTACAAAGACAGACAGACCAACCTCCAACGGTGGGATAATTCCAATAGTTTTGGACTTCCTACAAGATGGTGCAGACAAAAACATATCACCTAGCACCCTGAAAGTACAAGTTGCAGCACTTTCCTCGGTCATGGATACTAGACTAGCGGAGGACCTGCTGATAAGACGTTTCCTCATAGCTCTTAAAAGATCTAAACCAGCCAAAATGTACAGAACCCCCACCTGGGACATGGGCACGGTACTTAAGGGCTTTCTTTCCCCTCCGTTTGAACCTATCGAGGACAGCTCAGACAAAAAAACCTCACGCTAAAAACTGCACTCCTTCTGGCCTTAGTATCCGCCAGAAGAGTGAGTGAAATCCAAGCTCTATCAACAATAGAACCATACTGCCTAATACATCTGGACAAAATAATTCTCTCTCCAGATCCGGCCTTTCTATCCAAGGTCTCTTCTACATTCCACAGAACCCAAAACATCATCATACCCTCACTTCCAACAACCATGGATAGTAGGGAAAGGGGCATTTACAGCAAACTTGATGTAAGGAACACGCTCATAACGTATCTTGAAAGAACAAAGGAATGGCGTAGAACGACCTCCCTCTTCATCCTCTATGCAGGAATCAACAGAGGGAAACAAGCTTCGAAAAGTACCATCAGTGGATGGATAAGGATGCCCATACAGATTACCTATAAGGCACAGAATCTCACTCCACCTAGTGAAATCAGAGCGCACACAACCAGAGCCTGGGCAACCTCGGCTGCAGAGAAAGCAGGGGCAACTCCGGAGCAGATCTGCAGGGCAGCGACATGGTCGAGCTTCAGTACTTTCGCTAAGCACTACCGCATAGACCAGCTGTCTGACCAAGACCAAGCATTTGGTCGCAAAGTGCTCCAGTCTCTAACCCCACCCTAGTAAGTATTGCTTGATATATCCTCTCGGATGCTGCCCTGGAAGACGATTCGAGAAAACAGAGTTAGGTACCTGGTAACTCTTTTTCTAAGAAGTCTTCCAGGGCAGCACTAGTTCCCACCCTTGAAATGACAAAAACCAGGTACAGCGGGGGAGCTTGCAGCTTACAGGGAATTCCTTCGGTGCTTTAACATAACTGAGGCACACAGGTAAGACTGAAATTTATAATGGTGGACTAATGTGTTTCCTGTTTTAGGGAGGAGGAGCCTATCTCTCGGATGCTGCCCTGGAAGACTTCTTAGAAAAAGAGTTACCAGGTACCTAACTCTGTTTTTTCTGCATCCATCTCAAGTTTGCATGAACAGCTGTTGGAGAAGCTGGGTTAGAACACCTGGGATGCAAACTTGGGTCACCATGGTTTTATTTTTGGGGGCTGTGGTTAAAGCATTTAACCAGTTTCGACCTGGCCTATAGCAAGATGATGGCCGAGCAGCATTTTCTTTGATCCAGGTGAATGTCCCATGGATTGTGGCTGCACTGCGGCAAGATCTCACTGGCTTTCAGTCAGAGCTGATGACTAGTCAAGTGTACCGGCATGCCACAGACACCATATGATTGGTGTGACCAATCACAGCAGATCATATAAGAATTGTATACAATGGATGACTTCATTTCATGCCATCCTTTTGTATAAAATTGTTTCTGCCTGTGGTCACAGTGATCACATGGTACAGAGAAGGCCAATCCCATATCTGTACTCTGTGATTAGGTGTGCACAATCCGTTCCATTAAATTGTAAACCTTTCATACAGTCACCGTCCCTGATCACCGGGTAAAATGCTGTACTCCACTGGTGACAATATGTAAAGGAAAAAAATTGACACATTACAACTTTAACCACTTGCCTACTGGGTACTTTTAACCCCTTCTTGCCCAGGCTAATTTTCAGCTTTCAGCGCTGTCACTTTGCCAATTGCGCAGTCATGCTACACTGTACCCATATATTAATTTCTTTCTTTTTTTACACCGATGGAGCTTTCTTTTGATAGTATTTTAAAGCCTCAAAATGTTTCACCTTAATGCATTCTATTAAGGACCCCAGGAAGAAAATCAGGGTTGCTCTGTGCAAAACAATTGCACAGAGCAAGTTATAGGCATGTGTTTATTTTTATTAAAAAAAGTGGGCTTACAACCCTTTTAATCCCCACTGGGTTTTATTTTCTCCCCTCCCCTTTTAGGACAGCACCTTGGAGAGAGCGTAGCTCGACCCTTTTACAGGAAACCCTGCCGTGTCAATGCCCTTTTAAATGCAGCTGCGTCCACCATGCCGTCAGTCTTAGTGCTGCTGGGCAACTAGAAGGGTGGGGGCTGCGTTCTCTCCAGGGGGAGGGGGGGTGGCAGTACCTCAGGATGCTCCATGGACCTGCCCAGCACCCCTCTCATGGAAGGGTGGTGGTCTGGTGCCTTCTTCCCCCTCTGGCTCAAGGGACTGATAGCCAGCCCGTGTGCCCAGATGCTGTGGGTGGGCTGAAGGAGGCGTGCATGCGGGGGTAAAGGCTTCTGTCATGTCTGTTCCGGACAGCGGGTGACATCCTGGTGGGCAGGACTTCCGGCTGGTCTCCTGGCAAGTGTTTCCGGCCCTCAAGGCGAGAATGCTGGGAGAATTGTTTAAAGAGCAATGTCGGCAGCTGCTGCAGACTACAATTGAGGAGGCAGAAGTGACAATTGCAGGCACCCAGTGCAACAGCCAGGGGCACCTAAGAGGTACACGGGTGTCTCAAACAGTGCGATGTTCCTTCAGGGACGTCTATTGCTGAAGTGACCTTTCAGCTGATCAGCATGGTATGGAGGTGGCCTGGGGAGCTCTCACTTTTTTTTTTTTTTTTTTTTTTTTTTTTTTTTTTTTTTTTTTTTATGGTTCTGTGGTGGCACCTAGTTAAAATTAATGCACCCGGGTTTTGTGTTCAGCTTCTACCCTTCATAAGGGGAGACTTTGCTTGTGTTTTGCAGGCCAAAGCCTCTGCTAAATCAGATTGACTTCCTTTAAGTGGAGGTGCCCTTCCTGTAAAAAAAAATCTGCTCAGGGACTCTTGGCCAAAACCTCTCTATAGGTCGTGTATTGCAGGACTGGTGAAAGAAGAATCCACATAACATGTTTTTTCCTCAGTCAGGAAGGAGTTGGTGGAATCTTAAGGGTCTGTACATTGCCTGCTAAAAGAGTGCTGGGCCAGGGGTTGGGTCGGCGACTGCTCCCGTTCTAGTCTTCCACTCTCCATCTCAACTGGCTCAAGACATGGTCAGGGGACTTGGTGTCAGAGGTCAAACTGTGTGGAATCCCTTTTCCGGGGGACTTGCTATTTGGCCCAGAACTGGAAACCGTGCTGGACAGCACAGTATGGCCTTTCCTCCTAAGAAAAATGTGCCGACGAGGAAGAATTTGTCTTTTTTTATTTATTTATTTTTTTTTTTTTTTACAGCCCCAAATGGATAAAGAACAGGTGAGGATGCGGTGGCGTGCTCTTCAGGCCTCCAGAACAGGTGACAAAGTAATGACTGTCGCCTTCTGGTGGGGGGGGGGGGGGGAGGGAGGGAAGGAAAGGAACTTTCCTTCCTCAGTAGGAGGAATCGACTGCAAGCCCTTTTTGTCCAGAACATTAGGTGGGGATATAATCTGGAGTTTTCCAGTACGCCCCCCAGCAGAATTTGTGACCAATTCCTCTTAGAGGAATTGATCCAACAGGAGGTCATCATTCCAGGGAGCAGGAAGGCTTGGGGTTTTACACTCATATCTTCCCAATCAAACCATCAGGAAAGTTCTGGCTGATTCTGAACTTATATTCTAAACAGATCCATCAGGTACAAAAGGTTCCAGATGGATGCAATATTCTCAGTACAGAAACGGCTTACTGGCATCAATCGACCTTTTGAGGCGCATACAGTGCCTTACAAAAGTATTCACCCCCCCCCCTTGGCTTTTTACCTATTTTGTTACATTACAGCCTTTTAGTTAAAAAAAAAAAAAAAAAAAATTTATCTGAATTGTATGTGATGGATCAGAACACACTAGTCTAAGTTGGTGATTTTAAAATTAGAAAAATACATAACTATTTTTCAGAAATAAAAAAATAATTGGCATGTGCGTATTGTATTCACCCACTTTGTTATGAAGGCCATAAAAAGCTCTGGTGCAACCAATTGCCTTCAGAAGTCACATAATTAGTAAAATGATGTCCACCTGTGTGCAACCTCTAAAGGCCCATACACAATCAGACTTTTTGACAACAAACATACAAATGACCTGTTTTAAGGAAAAATCCGACCGTGTGTACGCTCCATCGGACAAACTTTTTCGGTTTTCATCGGACAAATGTTTGCTGTCCTATGGTGCAAAATCCTATCGTGTGTACACAAGGCCATCAGACTTTAGTCCAAAGTACAAACACTGATGCTCAGAACCAATGCAAAAGATTAGTTAACAATACAGAAGTTGACCAAAGGGTGGTGGTAAAGAGCTGAAAAACCATGTGATTTGGTGAAAATTGGCTGAAAAAGTCCTGTGGTGTCTATGCATACCAAGTTCAAAGCCAACTCCCTTTGGACAGAAATCCATGGAAAAGTTTGAAGTCCATTCGTGTGTGAGGCTTTAGTGTCACATGATCTGTCATTACATATACACACCTTTTTTGAAAGGCCTCAGAGGCTGCAACACCTAAGCAAGAGGCACCTCTAACCAAACACTGCCATGAAGACCAAGGAACTCTCCAAACAAGTAAGGGACTATGTTGAGAAATACAAGTCGGGATTGGGTTATATTAAAAAAAAAAAAAAAATCCAAATCTTTGATCCCTAGGAGCACCATCAAATCTATACTAACCAAATGGAAAGAGACAGCCGCACACCAAAACTCACGGGCCAGGCAAGGAGGGCATTAATCGAAGAGGCAGCACAGAGACCTAAGGTAACCCTGGAGGAGCTGCATGGTTGCACAGCAGAGACTGGAGTATTTGCACATAGGACAACAATAAGTCTTACGCTCCATAGAGTTGGGCTTTATGGCAGAGAGGCAAGAAAGCCATTACTTTCAGCAAAAAACAAAATGGCACGTTTTGAGTTTGCGAAAAGGCATGTGGGAGTCTCCCAAAATGTATGGAAGAAAGTGCTCTGGTCTGATGAGACTAAAATCGAACTTTTTGGCCATCAAAGAAAACGCTATGTCTGGCGCAAACCCAACATATCGCCCAAAGAACACCATGTTTTTCAGCAGTCAGGACTGGGAAACTGGTCAGAGTTAAAGGAAAGACTGATGGTGCTAAATACAGGGATATTCTTACGCAAAACCTGTACCACTCTGATTTGATGCTAGGACGGAGGTTCACCTTCTAGCAGGACAATGACCCCAAACACACTCCTTGCTTTAGGAAGGGTTTAAGGGGAAACATGTAAAGGTGTTGGAATGGCCTCGTCAAAGCCCAGACCTCAATCCAATAGAAAATCTGTGGTCAGTCTTAAAGATTGCTGTTCACAAGTGCAAACCATCCAACTTGAAGGAGCTGGAGCAGTTTTGCAAGGAGGAATGGGCAAAAATCCAAGTGGTAAGATGTAGCAAGCTTGTAGACTTATCCAATGTGACTTGGAGCTGTGATAGCCGCAAAAGGTGGCTCTACAAAGTATTGACTTTAGGGGGATGAATAGTTATGCACATTGACTTTTTCTGTTTTGTCCTATTTGTTTGCTTCACAATTAAAAAAAAAAAAAAAAAAAAAATCTTCGGTTGTGGGCATGTTCTGTAAATTGAATTATGCAAATCCTCAAACCATGTTAATTCCAGGTTGTGAGGCAACAAAACACAAAAAATGCCAAGGGGGTTGAATACTTTTGCAAGGCACTGTACTTGCATGTCCCCGTTGCAAACTTGTCACAGAAGTTCCTGCGTCTGAAAGTCAAAGCTAGGAAAGCAGATACAGGTCTTGCTGTTAAGGGCTCTGCCCTTTCGGGCCTTTACCAAGTAATAGCAGAAGCATTGAAGTCCCTGAGGCTGAGGGGGATCACAATTTGTTTCTTACCTGGATCACCTACTGTTTGCTGAGTCCAAGGGTCAGTTGCTAACCAATTTGCAGGTAACGCAGGGTCACCTAAACAAGCTAGGCTGGCTTCTGAATCTGGAAAAATTGAATCTGGTCCCAGCTTAGCATGTGAGATTTCTGGGCTACGATATAGATTCAATACAGCAGAGAATTTTCCTGCCAGGAGAGAAAATGGAAAAGACTCAGTCAGCCTTAAAGCTAGTCCAATCCAATCTTCAGGTGTTGGTGCGAGTGATTCTAGGCTTATTCACGGCTTCGATTCCAGTGGTGCAATGGGCCAGGCTTTACACCTACTCCCTCCAGTCAAATATACTCCAGAGGTGGTCTCATCAGCAACCACTGGAAAAGATCAGGATTGCTACAAGGGCAAGGAGGTCCTTGTGGTGTGTGGAAAGACTGAAATCTGTGAAGGGTAATTCTTGGTCCTTTACTATGACCTATTGTCTTGACAACAGATGTGAGTGCATGGGGATGGAAAGCCTATCTTCCGAGCAAACCGCACAGGGTTCATGGTCCAAAATAGATGTCACATAATCCTCTAACTGGAGAGAGCTAAAGGCAATACATTTGAGTCTTCTGTTCTTCCAGCAGTCCTTAACTACTTCCCTAGCGCGCAAGTTGACACTTCTCTCATACATGAAAATTACTCAACCCCCAAACATTCTGTTTTTTAGCAGACCCCTTAGGGAATAAAATGGCGGTCTCGAACTTTTTCAGTCTAGCATTGTTTGCGCGGTAATTTCTCAAACGCAATTTATTATTTTTTTTTTGTGACAGATGTTACGCCGAGTAAATACCTCACGCTTTAAAATTGCACTCACTCGTATAATGCCAAACTTCGGTACTTCAAAATCTCCGTAGGCAGCGGTTTAAATTTTTTTAAATTTTTTTATTTTTTTTACAGGTTACCTGTTTAGAGTTGGGTATAGTGCTAGAATTATTGCTCTCGCTCTAACGTTTGCGGTGATACCCTACGTGTGGTTTGGACATTGTTTACCTATGTGGGAGTGACTTGCGTATGCTTCTGTGTGCAAGCTCGCGGGGACGGGAGCACCTTTTTAACAAATTTTATTTTATCACTTTTTTCCTATGACAAGGAATGTAAACACCCCTTGTCATAGGAATGGTGCGTGACAGGTCCTCTTTATGGAGAGATGTGGGGTCTATAAGACCCCACATTTCTCCTCCAGGCTGGAAAGCATCAGGTCAAAGAAAAAAAAATCTCTATCTGATGCTTTTTCTAGCCGAGATCTCGGCTTTGTTTACTTGTGGGGCCCGGACGTGACAGCAGTTCACTTAAGAGGCACGAAAAATGTGCTGGCAGACATTTTGAGCAGGAAAGGTGATGGAATCCAAGCGACCCCCTGTATCAAGAGATCTTTCTAAAGATCAAAGGCCTGGGGCCTACCTCAAGTAGATTTGTTTGCAAGTTATGAAAATGCAGACCCCTGCCTTTTCCCTCCACAAAGAGAACCTACCCTGTTTCCTCCGAAAATAAGACCTAGCGTGATTGTCGGTGATGGCTGCAATATAAGCCCTTCTCCCCAAATAAGCCCTAGTTAAAATCCTTGTAGGTCTTCTTTTCAGGGTAGGGCTTATTTTTGGGGAAACTGGGTAGGGCTTATTTGGGGGGGTAGGGCTTATATTGCAGCCATCACTGACAATCACGCTAGGTCTTATTTTCGGGGAAACAGGGTAGCATTTGGGGTTACACTTTGGCATATTGATGGGATTACCCTCTGTCCTATTGCATATCCTGCTAGTTCTAGCAAAGTTTCAGGAAGAATCTACAGACCTGAGCCTAATTGCTCCCTTTTGGCCTTTGGTTCTTAACACTTCTAAATCTTAGTAAAACCTCTCCTGAAGATTACTGGTGAGGAAGGATCTTCTGATGCAGGGCCCTGCTCTATCACCCAGATCTGGCACACTTCAATCTGACAGCCTGGTTTCCGAGGAGGACCTGCTAAACCTCAAAGGTTTATTGGACAAGTTTATCAGCACCCTCCTAACTAACATGAAGATGACCAGGGCAATATATTTCAAAGTATGGAAATGCTACAATTTCTGGTGTTCTGACAAACTTATTGAAAGTATCCATTTCAGTTTTAGAACTTCATGAGGGAATAGAGAAAGGTGTGTCAGTGCTATCGATGTTCCTAGAAAAATCCTATCTAGAGAACCTGTGTATATATCCCGAGGAGATGATCAGTAGCTTTACAAGGGCACCATTTGAACCCCTCGAAGATACCCCTACTGTTTTTTTTTTGCTTGCGTCCTTTTTTTTTTTTTTTTTTTGGTTGCAGTAACCTTGGCCCGCAGGATTAGTAAAATCCAGGCCCTTTCAAATTTCAAACCTTTTTTTTTAGTTTTCCGATTTAGAATCCAGGATTTCTTCTGAAAGTATCTTGTTTCGCCGCACTCGAATATATGATCTACCTTTTTCGTCCAGCTCCTTCTGGTCTGGTAGAGGTGGCCTTCCACACTTTGGCTGAAACACACACACACACACACACACACACACACACACACACACACACACATTTAAAATAAGACCAATAAAGGAGATTTAGGAAAGTTCAAAAAGCTGTGTGTTCTGTAGGAGTGAAGAGCTTCTTTCACCAAGAATAATCACCGCGTGAGGGGGGGGACAACCCCCAGTGGGATTGCACTCACCAAAAATTCAGCATACACAGGCCTTTATGATGTTATCACTGATGGCTTTCCATCTCCTCTGTCCAACCACCAGATGTCAGTAACGCTCTCAGCTAATGCCGTATCACATATGGGAGGAATAAAATATCCATATAGCGTAATCTTGCTAAAATTTTATTGTTATCCAAGTATCTCCCCCCCCCCTTGTAAAACTGCGTACCAAATATACAATAAATAGAGCATTTGTGATAAAGTGCTAATAGTGAAAGTATGTGGCGCTAATCTAAGTATACCATACACCATGATGGACAAAATTACAAAGCCAAAAAACTAAGTACTACCTTATTATACAATGCATATATTGCCTAAAATTGATAAAGCAACCAATGCATACTTGGAACGGGTGAATATAAACCAGTGTGTATGTTAATATTCACATGAACACTGTACTGCAGTAAACACTCCTATCTTCTCTCGTGGAGGAGTAACAAAACTATAATAAAGTGATGAATGCTAGTGGTCATTCTAGATAAAATAATAAATGAATAATCCCATGTGCATAATATTCCTAAAACACATTAAGTAAAATTGTGGTCACAAATATAAAATGAATATTGATGGTGAAAAAATTAACGTTGAATAAATAGCAATTCATAAAATAAATGCAGTGTGCATAAATGATCCACAACAATAGGTGATTAAGTGGAAAACAAAGTGACAATCATGAAAATATATGCATATAAAAATGCAATACTAAAAGATCATTCATATTTCAGCGCCCCTCCCACCTAAAAGAATTCAATAGCTATCAAAAAATAGATAAAATAGTAAAAAATAATGAATAAAAAGACTGACATATAAATGTGATCAAGTCCAAATAAATGTTGCTTCATGCAGTGCGACTCTAGATATCCATACAAATAGTCAATAATAGCATGCCAGTAAGGTGACTGTGCTGAATTGACTTGTTGAGTCACCACTAGATGGCATAAGGGAACTAGTAGTTATATTTTAGCAGTGTTATTTAAATATTTTAACATTTTGTTTTTATGTATATCAGATTAAGGTTCTAATATAGGCATTTTTGATGTATAGTACACTTGATAGATGGTGTATGAAGTATTATTCATTACCCATCATGAATTACCAGCAGTATCTGTTAAGCTAGTCTCAAACATACACATAGGATCGGAAGTTAAGCATTGTTTACATCGTTACCATGACAGCGGCGCCGATATAAACAGGTAGCGGGCACCGGACTCCTCATCCCTTTTGATAAAGTCACGTGGTGTGACGCAACGCGTCAGAGTAGGAGGAGCCAGGTGCCGACGCTTCCCGGGGACGGCCGAACCCGGAAGCTTTTTACGTTTCTGCTGTCATTTTCGATTTGAACTGTAAGTTACTACTTTTGTTTGTTAAACTTTTATTGAAATACTTCACCATGGGAGCATCTCCTTATTGTCATTTTTGGGGTCTGTGTGAGCGGTGGTGCCTACTATAGAAAGCCTGACCCACGCATACCCTCTGGAGGAGGTGAACAGCTTCTGGACCTTGCACATAAGCATTAACCATCTGCTTGACTTGGCCCATTGGGGGCCGCCAATTGAGGTGAGAGGCTGGGGGAAACACTTGTGTGTCGCACCAGTTTTTGAAGTGGATGAATTCAGCACAGTCACCTTACTGGCATGCTATTATTGACTATTTGTATGGATATCTAGAGTCGCACTGCATGAAGCAACATTTATTTGGACTTGATCACATTTATATGTCAGTCTTTTTATTCATTATTTTTTACTATTTTCTCTATTTTTTGATAGCTATTGAATTCTTTTAGGTGGGAGGGGCGCTGAAATTTGAATGATTTTTTTAGTATTGCATTTTTATATGCATATATTTTCATGATTGTCACTTTGTTTTCCACTTAATCACCTATTGTTGTGGATCATTTATGCACACTGCATTTATTTTATGAATTGCTATTTATTCAACGTTAATTTTTTCACCATCAATATTCATTTTATATTTGTGACCACAATTTTACTTAATGTGTTTTAGGAATATTATGCACATGGGATTATTCATTTATTATTTTATCTAGAATGACCACTAGCATTCATCACTTTATTATAGTTTTGTTACTCCTCCACGAGAGAAGATAGGAGTGTTTACTGCAGTACAGTGTTAATGTGAATATTAACATACACACTGGTTTATATTCACCCGTTCCAAGTATGCATTGGTTGCTTTATCAATTTTAGGCAATATATGCATTGTATAATAAGGTAGTACTTAGTTTTTTGGCTACTTTGTAATTTTGTCCATCATTGTGTATGGTATACTTAGATTAGCGCCACATACTTTCACTATTAATACGTTGTTCATTAGGGTGGGTGAGGACACCTCTTATGTCGGCAGCTGCTCTAATTCTGTTACCATTGTCCATGATCTCTGTGAGTGTGGTTTTGCGCACTAGTTTTTTTGCTATTTTAGTTTGTGATAAAGTGCACTGTGCCTGATATCCTGACTCCCGGGAGGTTCGCCAGAGCGCTCACTGTATACAGCTGACTGCTCACTTCCTGGTTCCTCTCCGGTCCGTGGAACACACGCGTCACTTCCGGTAGATTACGACTGACGCGTTTCGTCACTTTCGGACGTCAGGGCGCCCTCAGATGTCCGGAAGTGATGAAACGCGTCAACCGTAATCTACCGGAGGTGACGCGTGCGTTCCACGCACCGGAGAGGAACCAGGAAGTGAGCAGTTAGCTGTATACAGTGAGCGCTCTGGCGAACCTCCCGGGAGTCAGGATATCAGGCACAGTGCACTTTATCACAAATGCTCTATTGTATATTTGTGTTGCTTCCATTGTGACATCCCTGGTGTTACTTCTAGTCTCCTTGCTTTTCTATTAAAACTGACCACACTAAGCAGGAGACCACACAATGGTCAGTTCTCTAGCTATGCTGGG
Source organism: Lithobates clamitans (assembly GCA_037952925.1). Lineage (NCBI taxonomy): Eukaryota > Metazoa > Chordata > Amphibia > Anura > Ranidae > Lithobates > Lithobates clamitans. The sequence continues at coordinate 6,801,183 of JBBGZY010000765.1, forward strand.
AACTTGGCGTACTCTCCTCCAATGATCAGACTTGTCCTAACATGCTTCCAACCTAATGACAAAGCCTCAGTCGTAGCAGTCCTGTAAAAATTATATGATCAAAAACACTCAGTCCAGTCAGGTTAAATTGAATGCCTGGAAAAAATTATTTGAGATGAGTGGAAAAATCATGTGGCCAACAGTTTGCTATGGTGATGTGTATGGGAAACTGCACCAGAGGCTAAGAGTTCCGCTGATGGCTCCACACCTGTATGACATATGATGAGGGCAGTGGGATGGTGTCAATCATAAGTCTCAGCAGAGCATCAGACAGTGTTAACATGAGTGCCTAATAACTACATTTAGTCCGGCCAGTGCTAGTACTAGGTCCCAGCACTCTGGGTGTCTATGTGAATATGCCAGTAGTTCAGTTGCTCACTGTCCTGCTGCCTTCTTACGACATCTGTGTGCTGTAGTCATCAGACATCCCATGTCTTGATAGCCTCACAGATGGTGTGATCAGATCAAGGATGACGTGTCATACAGCGTACTGGTAATTGTCCCATACAGGTGCCGGATGGTACCAAATGACCAATCTCAAGCCGTGCTCCCACAGTGGACACTACCAGTCCCATAGAACACCAACAGCAGAGTTGGTCAGCAGGCTGTCCAATTTCCAAGTCCCGTTGATGGGAATTCTGATATTCTCCAAGTTGCTGAGGCATGCAGTGCACTAAAGGGGGGGTCTGTCCCTGTATCGTGTCTTGAGATTTCTGATTAGTAGTTTTTTTTTTTGTTTTTTTGTCAGAAATCCCGAGACACGATACAGGGACAGACCCCCACCCCCTGATGCACTGCTTGCTCAGCTACACAAACGCATTCTGCTGCTACTCACGTGTGAGACTTTTTCAGAGGCCCAACATGCAGGGAGCACAATCGGGTGTTCTAGGGACATAAATTGCACTGTTTATCAACCACCTATCAAACCTTTGAAGGCCCTGGAGCACCAGGACCATGGAATTGTCCACATAATGACCCCATTTTGGTAAGCAAACACCCCAAAGTTATAATCCTGTAGAGGTGCACCTCTTCACTGGTCTCACAATTTGATTTGCATCACGTTTACTGATGGTTTCCATCCAAAAAAAAAAATCAAGCATTTAGAACTCCCCCCTCCTTGTAGCAGGACAAGGACATGACAGAGTCCAGAATATGAGGGAGGGGTAGGGACTGAAGGATGGAGGAATCCATGGATAGAGAATAGAAGGATGGAAGAGTTCAGAGACTGAAGGATGTAAGAATCAAGGGGGGTGTTTAGATGGTCATCGTAAGTGCTGCAGGTGAGGAATATCAGAGTTGGAGGATCCCCTGTGCTGTGTACATGGCAGGGTTGGGGGTGTGATCGTCTCCTTCTGGAGTCCAAGGTTGGATGTCCTAGTGCTTTCGTATAAACCTATTTTATCCCCTTCCCGACCAGCCGCTGCAATTATACTGCGGCAGGTTGGCTCCCCTGGGTGAACCATCGTAGCTATACGTCGACTCGCTTTTGGCCACTAGGGGCGGGCGCCGCCGGAGGCGTGACTACGGAGCCGATGCGCGTGCGACCGCCAGGCACCCGCGATCGCTCCACACAGAACAGAGATCTGTCAATGTCGACAAGCAGATATCCCTGCTGTCATGGGTGAGAACGATCTGCTCATACTAAGTATGAACAACGATCGCTCTCCTTACCCAGGCAATCCTATTTCCCCCACAGTTAGAATAACTTCCTAGGTAACAGTTAACTCCTTGTTCACCCCTTCCCTTTCAGTGACATTTACACAGTAATCAGTGCATTTTTATAGCACTGATCACTGTAACGTGACAGTGGTTTTATCCTTGCTGCATGGATTTATTATAAGAATAAAGAAATAGTTTTCATTGGAGTGTGGCCATCCGGACCTATTTGTTCAATTTTTTTTTTACCGATTGCTGTATAAATGTCAATGGTCCCAAAAAATGTGTCAAGTGTCCAATCTGTCCGCCATAATGTTGCAGTCCTGATAAAAATCACAGATCACTGCCATTACTAGTAGAGAAAAAAAATACATGCCATAAATCTTTCCCCTATTTTGTAGACGCTATAAGTTTTGCACAAACCAATCCATATACGCTTGCGATTTGTTACCAAAAATATGTAGAAGAATGCATATCGGCCTAAACTGAGGAGAAAATTGGCTATATCACAAAAAATTGTGTTTTTTGAAAAAATAAAATTGTCGCTTATTTTTTGTTTAAAGCGCAAAAAACAAAAACCGCAAAGATGATTGAATACCACCAAAAACAAAATCGCTATAGGGGGGGGGACACGTCAATTTTGTTTGAGTACAACGTTGCACGACCGTGCAATTGTCAGTTAAAGCGACACAGTGCCGTATCGCAAAAAATGGCCTGGTCATTGAGCAGCCAAATATTCTGGGGCTGAAGTGGTTATTAAAGTGGAACTTCCGCTTTAAGGCGTTCTGACCCCCTGACATGCCATATTTGGCATGTGGCTTTTTTTTTGGGGGGGGGGTACCTAGCTTTGACAGGTACCCAGCTTCTGCTTGGGCCACCTAGGCCACAAGATGTCACAGCCAGATGCCCACAGTAGTGATGCCAGCACTGCGAAGGGAGAGAACAGGGTTTGGGGCGGCCACGTCTCTGGATCAATGACAGTGTGTGTGTGTTTTAAGTCAGCAGATACACTTTTTGTAGCTGCTGACTTAATAAAAAGGAGTAAAACTCCACTTAAAGTGCACTACAGGGTCCAGGCATTCACATAGGAGAAAAACACTGCAGGAGTGATGGAATCTACAGCTGACAAACAGCCCTGTGAAGTTCACCGTACTGGGAGTTACCCTCGGTTTCCCCGTTTGCACATTCCAGCACACTCGGAGTTAACAGTGCAAATGGGGAAGCTGAGCGCAACTCCCAGTACGTGGTGTAAGAGTACAAACTCATATTTACTTACAGGTGTTAAAATAACACTTAATATACTGCAACACAAGATTTATTAAGTGCCCCCACTGTACATGCTACATACCGCATTTCTGAGTGCTCCTCTTGTCCTGGCTGATGTCAGTGGGGGATTCTCAGCCGCACCCGCCTACTAGCTGTTAGATCAGAAGAGGCGGGCCGGCCAGTCCATGTGTGCGGAGGGGCAGTCTGAGAAATGCGGTATGTAGCTACATATTTTAAAAGCATGCATGTACAGTGGGGCACTTAATGTACTGTAACACGGGTTTCATTAAGACAGTTATTTTAACACCTGTAATTGGAGTACTCTGGAGTGCTCTGCCAAGAGGGGCGGGGCAAGTTGGGATGATGTCATTCACCAATCTATTATGCCGGTCGTAGCATTGATGCTAAATCGCGATGTATCGATTTATATTCAACACCCCTAATTTGAGGTATAATTAGTCTTTTGAACAGGTGTTTGTAAACAAAAAAAACAAAAAAATTGTACATTTAGAAAATTTCCGACACCTAGCAAGTACATGGCAAAAATGACACCCCAAAATATATTGTTACCCCTCCTGAGTATGGCGATGCCACACGTTAGTTTTACACAGCCTGGCTACATACAAAGGCCCAACATCCAAGTAGCACCATCAGGTGTTATAGGAGCATACATTACTGATACACTGTTAACTGCAGACACATTTATTGTACTGCTTGCCAGCCCTTCATAAACATGCTGACTCTTGCTACAGCTAATTATTTCCATAGTCCAGGTAGCAGGCAGAGGTGTGGTGAGTTCATGCGGCAGGCAGAGGCATGATGTCAGTCAGCAGCAGGCTGAGGGCCTCAGTCAGGTTAGGCCTGTGCACAGGGGTAGGCTTCTCTCGCCTAAATCTTTGAAGCCTCCAGACCCTAATCCGGAGGTTACGAAACCCTGCGAAAACAAATTGGTTTTCTCCATCTGGAAAAAAAAAAAAAATTCTGGAGCCCCTTGCATGTAAGACCCCTGTGTACTATAGTAGCAGGGCAACAGATCAGTCCAAGCGGTCAACAAAAGCATAGTCGCTAAAACAGGCCAGGGTCAGTTCACTTGGAAGGCAGTGGCATGGTTATGTGAGGAAGCATAGAAAATGGTCAGCAAAGATGATGGAAATGGTTAAAAATATGGGCTAATACTTTAGGGAGATGTGTGTTGGTTTTTTTTTTTTTTTTTTTAGTCAGAAGCATTTACCAATGCAAAGGCTGGGTTAGGAGGGACACTGGGGGCAATGGTAGCTGGTATCTCTTAAATCCTTTTTTGGTGTCTTCGGCCTGATTCAGATGTGGAATGTTGTCCGGGAAGTGGCAATCCATGAAGTCGGCTAACAGCATCAGAGTAGACAACTTAGATTAAAGTGGACGTAAACCCGAAAATTTTTATTTTTTGATGTTATGTAGAGTATAAGATTTCCTATCATTTGAGCCCAGTCTTGCCACAAAGAGTTAATCCAGCTCTGAGCAATCCTCTTTATTGTTCGGTGAGATAAAACTTGACAAACCTAGAAAAATGTTGTCAAATCCTCCCCCTTGCTGTGAGTGACAGGTGATTTGCGTATCTCGTGCACTAGCCTAAGACATGCATTATTTTTTAATTCCCACCCCCACTCCTTTCTTCAGCAGCTCTGCAAGGATTGGCTGTTCCACACCTCAGCATGATTTGGCATGCTGAAGTCAGGTGGTTACTTTCCTGTCTTTTCACTGGATGTTAGAGATCATAGCAGAAGTTCAGTGTAAGAAATACACAGGAGAAAATGCATATTGACAAGGAGTGTAGAGGGGGGCGGGGAGTCTACTGACATCATGACTCCACCCACCGAGCTCCAGACAACAGACTCTGCAGTTTTTCGGGTCTCATAACAGAGGGGAGACATTCGACAGGTAAAGATATATGCAGGAGGCATGTATATCCTTATAGATAACCCCTATGGCAGTAGTTTAGAAAGTATGACATTTGGTTTACATCCACTTTAAGTTTAGGAAGGGGTGGGGCTTTCCGTGGATTTGATGTAGTTTTATGTTGCAAATGGATGAGATAAATTGCTACTGTCTTTGTACCAGAAACGGGATGTCCTTCTTGCCAAATAGGCCTGAAGAATTTGGTGGTTGACAACAACCCGCCCCCTCCCCCCTCATCCACACATATATATGTTGATCGGGGACATAGTTCTGCAAATTGTAAAAATAAATTTTACGAGAATTTTTACATAACTTATCATAATTTGAATGATTGCGGCATGGGCACTAGGTATTGCCGCTGAAGTGAAGTACGCGCACAATCATCTCGTATCGGGACCTGGACATTATGGCATAAATGGGCATGTGGTGGAACAGTAGGGGTGTGGGGTGGTGTGGGTGTGTTTGGGTCCAAAAACAATTTGAACTCCTCCAGAGTCAAAACAGACAGGCATATGAATATGATTGGGAGTTGTTGGCAATATGCTGCTGGGCATATAGATTGGTCCACAATAAATTGCAGCAAAGTGTCAGGCAAAAATACTGTATATACTGGAGTATAAGTCGATCCGAATATAAGTCGAGGCCCTAATTTACCACAAAAAAAAATGGGAAAAACTTATTGACTCAAGTATAAGACTAGGGTGGGAAATGAATCAGCTACTGGTAAATTTCAAAAATTAAAAATGGATACCAATAATGTTTTTGAATATTTATTTCAAAGAAAAAACAGTAAACTAGCTCTGTAAGTGGAAAAGAGGGTCAATAAAAACTATATGGTATCAACAATAACTTTAAAAGTACAAAAACCTTGGCGCAATGAAGCTAAAAACACAAGAGTTAAAATCCTTCAAAACTGGATTCCTCCTCATCATCCAAACAGAGCTTCAGCAGTAGCTGGTATGAGGTTATCAGCATAGACATTGTCATCATCACTGAGTTCGCAGTCATCACCGTCACTGCTGTCGTTCTCAAACAAAGCGCCGTCTTCACTGCCATCCATAGCATTACTAATGCCACATTTCTTGAAGGCGCATTGCACCATGTCCTCCGGAATCTCTTCCCATGCATCACGAACCCACGTTGCTATCAATTCTATGTCGGGCTTCATCAGATTTCCACCTTTTTGTCAGTCGGGCTTGACCAGATGACATACATTCATGCCACATCTTTCGCACACTGTCTTTGGAAAGGTTTATTTAAACACACATCTAGCTGCTGCAATACAGATGTAAGCCCACCTGGAATAACGGCCAAAGTAACTTGAGAAGATTTTGCCAATCTTTTTGTCATCAGATGTGTGGGCTCTGAACATATCCCAAACTAGCAATGTTTTTTTTTTTTTTTCTTTAAGGCTGCTCCTGGTCGTCCGTTCCAAATTTCTTCCAGTCATTTTTTTTGTTCCGTCTTCATCCAGCCTTTAATATGTGCGCGAACTGTAATTCGTGGTGGGAATTTTGACCTTTTTAGGCAAGGTCTTTCTTTTAAAAATGACAGGCCGCAGCTTGGTTCCATTAGCCAAACATGACAGAACGACACTGAAATGTTTGTTTTTCATTTCCTGTGGTTCTGAGAAAAATAGATTTGGCTCCCAAACTTGCCACAGTTCTGTTGCTTGGAAGATCAAAGGTCATAGGTGTTTCATCCATATTTCCAATATCTCCCAGGTCATAGTTATGGATCCTTTTGTTTTATGATGAATGAATGGAATGACATCACTTTTTCATCAAGGTCTTTGGCAACTTCTGTGAAATCTTTGTTCTTTGCCGCAAACCTAGGCCAAACCTATTCATGAAGCGGGTACACCATCCTGCTGACGCAACAAAATTTTCAATGCCTGGTGCTTTTAATTTGTCATTTTTAGCCATTTGAAGGGCACGTAAGCGAATTCCCATGCGTGTTACGCAGGAACCATTTTGACAACCCTCCATAACCCATTTATGCAATTCAGTCTCTAGAGCCCTATATTAAGTTGTTAAACCACGTCAAGCTTTTTTTTATCCTTTTGGAATCTTTTCCAAGTCGGCTTTCATGTTCCACCAGTCCCTCACTAGTTTTTCACTAACACAATTCCCTACTTGCAATACAGTTATTGCTTTCTTCTGCTCTTGACACAACCTTAAGTTTGAAACCAGCTTCGTATGAACTGCGTTTTTGTTTTGGTCCAGGATTACTGGTAGAAGTATTGGGATCCATTTCTTTTTTTTTTTTTTTTTTTTTTTAAATTCTTTATTTTATCATTACAGAATCCTATCGAGCCGGGAACATTCCATGTTACATATCCAAAAAAGTATAAAAATAGTAGTCCCCAGCTCCCACCCAATCCTGCAAGAGACTACTCAAGGGGACCACCCTCCATCTTGGTCTCGCCAGTCTCGAAATTATTTCCTGCCTTATTATGTCATATTTATAATCTCCTTTTAGGTAGCTCCAGGTCTTTTTAAATTTGTGCCATCCTGCCCATTTCCCTGTAGGTTCCTCCTCTTCATCAGGTACCAAACCCTCATCGTCCAAACACTCGACGTTATATATTTCGTTTATGCAGAGGAGCCAGTCTCGTGTATTTGGACTTGACGGATTAAGCCATTTCAAAGCGATCTGCCTCTTGGCTACATCTAACATAATGGGGACCAAAGAGGATTTATAGCTCTTTACCGACATCGCAGTCCCATGGAAGAGACATACCCACGGGTCCTCTACTATTACTACCTCAGTGATCTCCTTGATCAATTTTAATCCTTTTTTCCAATGGGTTTTAATAATAGGGCACTCCCACCAAATATGGGCCATTGTTCCCAGACATACGCCTCCAACAGGTGTCAGGCTTCGCCCTATCCATTTTGCTTAATCTGTCTGGAGTGGCATACCATCTTGCAAGACATTTATAGTGAATTTCCGTTCTCCTAGTGTCAAGTCCTGAATAGTGAACCAACCTCAATCTTTTCTATCATATCTTTACTACATTGTGGCCCAAGTTCCCGCTCCCACCTTTTGATGTAAGGGGGCACCTCCAGTTCCGACTCTGCTCCCAAAATCCTATAGATTTGAGCTATGACGCCGCCTGTTTGCTTCTTCGTACATAGCTGCTCAAACGGTCTAAGTTCCTCCTCACTTCTAAGTGGTTTCGGTAACTTATCTATAAAGTGCGAGAGCTGGAGGTACCTACCTCCATCCATCCATCCATCCATCCATCACCCATAACTGACTCATTCCTTAATTCAGTGAATGTGCGAATTCTCCCCTTTAAAACATTTTTTAGTTGAATGTAGTCATCTTTTAACCAATTCCCTCCCACCTCCCTCCTCCCAGGTTCAAAAAATTTAATTGTTTTTCATATACATCAATGGTGAATTGTATGACCATTTGTTCTGAATGTATCAGGTCCCAATATTTAAAAGTGTTGAGTCAGAACGGCCGTGTTTAATTTTGGAGGGTTCCACAGCATGTGCCCTAAATTAGTGTTAATCAAATGGTGTTTAATGTTAACCCACTGCTTCTCCGACCCCTTTTAAACCAATCAATAACTCATGAAAGAACTACTGATATGTAATACCTGTTGAAATCAGGCAGAGCAAGTCCGCCTTTTTTTTTTTTTTCCCCTGCTCAATATTGCATAGGAGATATGTGTTTTTTTTTTTTTTTTTTTTTTTTGCCACCCCAGACAAATTTCACTATTAAACTCCGTAGAGCTCTAAAGTACTTGGGTAGGGGGATAGGTAACATCTGAAATTTATACAGTAGTTTGGGTGTCAGTATCATTTTGGCCGCATTTACGTGCCCAAACCATGAAAGAGGCCTAGATAATAATCTTCTCGCTTCTTGCCTAATCTCATCTAACAATGGGATATAATTTTTTAAGTACAATTTTTTTAAATGTATTAGCTAATTTAATCCCCAAGTACTTAATTTCCTTTTTCCAAGGAAAGGGGAACACTTTGGCTAGGTGGGCTTCTTCTTGCTTGCTCAAGTTGATGTTTAGAATCTCAGACTTCCTCAAGTTTATTTTAAAATTTGATATATCACCATATCTTCTAAGGATCCAAAGCAAATTTGCAAGAGTTATTCTGGGGTTCGTGATGAAAAAACGGCATCAGCAAATGCCACGAGTTTGTATTCCTCAGTTCCTACCTTCACACCACTACAGTCAGGATTATTGCGAATAGTGGCCAACAGAGGTTCGAGGGACAGGACGAACAGAAGGGGGGAGAGGGGGCAGCCCTGCCTAGTACCATTTGCCATCCCGAAGGGTTTTTTTTGATGGCCCCATTTACCTTTACAGCGGCCAAAGGGTTATTGTAAAGTATTCTGACCCATGAGATAAACCTCGGGCCTATCCCCAAGGCCTCCAGAGTTTTCATCATGAACCCCCAGTCTACCCTGTCGAACGCTTTTTCAGCGTCCACTGACAGGAATAGAGCTGGGGGCCCACCCCGTTTTACAAGTTTCAGTCAGAAGCACTGTCTGTACCCTGTTGTCCCTGCACTGTCTACCAGGTACAAAACCTGCCTGGTCCGGATGAACCCGGATGGTCATTTCTTCTTTCATTCCATATGTGCCAATACTTTTGCATATAATTTAACGTCTGCGTTCAGCAGCGAGATGGGTCTATAGCTTGAACACAACCTGGCATCCTTCCCCTCTTTTAAGATCAGGGTAATCGTAGCGGCCAGTGGTTCTCTCTCCATTCCACAGTTGGCACCCAGTTCGTTCCAATAATGACAGAGCCTGGGAACCAATATGTGTTTCAGTTTTTCTAGATAAATAGTGGTGAACCGTCCAGACCTGGGCTCTTACCCTTTGGGGAGTCTTTCAGGGCGGCCATAAATTCCTCCTCCTCAATGGGCTTGTCCAAGGTAGAACTTTCTTCCTTGGATAACTCTGCTAGCCCTGCCCCCTTCAGGAATTCCTCGCCCCTACCTATACGGGCACTGTCCTCCACACCCTGTTGCCCGATAGAATAAAGGGCGGCATAGAACTTTTTAAACTCCTCTGTCATACCTCCACTGGTCACTATCGCGTCACCTTTTTGTTTTGTATTTTGTCAAAGTTCCGACCTTTTTTTCCTTATTAGTCTGGCCAAGTGCTTACTCGACTTATTCACCCAAAGGTAGTTGTCCTTGGTTATCATATTCAAAGATCTTTTGGCCTCCTGTTCCATCGAGTCCCTCAGCTCCTCCCTTTTGGCGACTAATTGACGATAATAGTCCTGATTCTGCCCCTTTGACTTTTTTTTATGTGCCTGTTCCAAGGAAAAAATTTCCTTTATCAGCCTTTCCCTTTCTTCCCTCTTTTTTTTTTTTTTTTTTTGCCCTGCTCCTATTGAAATGAGGATCCCTTGAATATAGGCTTTTATGCGTTTCCCATAGAATAGAGGGGGACACCTCTCCCGTGTCATTCGATTTTAAAAAAGAAATCTACTTCCGCCTGAATCCTTTCTACTACTTTGGGGTCCTTCAGCATACATTCATTCAGCTTCCACGAGAAGGGCCGACCCATCGCTTCTGGAATCTTCACCCTCATCGTGACCGGAGAATGGTCTGAAAGACATGATTTCTATTCTGGTTTCCTCCACCCACTCCAATAAGCTGTGGTCCACAAAAGTATAATCTAATCTGGAGTAAGTCCCGTGCACAGGGGAGAAGGTGAAATTTCTCTCTTTAGCGTGTTGCAGTCGCCATGCGTCCATCAACTAGCAGCGAAACAACCTCCGCCCAATTGCGCCAATTGACACCTTTCTTATCCCCTGGGCACGGGACGTACTATCCAGGTCAGGATCGAGGCAGAAGTTTAGGTCCCCCGCCAGAACTGTTATGGAAATGATTAAGAGCTCCAATCGAGCCCAAGGTTATCTGCTGCTGTCTCTAATTGAAAAGTGTGGATATGCATGCATATAAAAGTAAACACTCTGAGACACGCTCAGCTCCGTTACTTCTTACACTTCTGATTTCTTCAAGGCGGTGCTAATGTTTTATACACACAAATGCGTCATTGCTATGTTAGTCTAATAGGTACATCTCTTTGGTTAAGATAGAAAAAGAAAATGGAGAATCTTCATAACGAGGTCTGGCTGTCCTTGGTTTTATCTTCAGTTCCGCGTTCTTCTGATGTGTGGGATGTAGGGGGTACCCGCCATTTTGAGAAAATATAGGAACAGAGCAAATCTGTATACTTATATAATGAGTAAGGAGAAAAATATGTATGCACATAAGAAAATAGACATTTTCAGATTATTATTATTTACATCACATTCCTTCACAGAACTACCTCCCCCTCCCTAAATTCCGACAGCTTCGTCAATACCTGTCCCAAGAAAACCGTCGGATCTTTATTGGGGCAGTAGACGTTCGCCAAGGTAAACTTCCTATTTCCTATGTTGCCCTTTAAAAAGATGTAGCAACCATCAGGGTCCGTCATTCTATCTGATAGCGAGAAGTTTGAGGCCTTCGAGAACCCTATGGCGACTCCCTTCGACCTTTTAACCGGGGAATCCCCATAGAACCACTGAGGCATCCCTGGAGAAAATAGCCTGATTCTAGTATCCAGGGTCAAATGGGTCTCCTGAAGGAATACTATATCACCACCCAGGTGACTTAGTTCCCTTTTTAATATTTTATGTCTTTTTCGTAGGCGAATTTAACCCTTTCACATTGTATGATATAAATTGAAGCTCAGGCATATCTATTAAACCGGCCCTTCTCCCCTGTATATCTATCCCCTCCTAATCCCCGAACCCTGTCTTAGTACAACTTGAGTCCAGAGACGTATCTCCAAGTACTTTCCGAGGAGGTCATCAGCTGTGGGGGGGGCAAACCCCCCCCCCCCGCACTCTTTCTCTTTTATGACAAATCAGGGATGGGTATGCCCAGACTGTCACAGAAGTCCTGCATCTCTTCCTGAAATCTCATTCTGTGTGATCTGCTGTCCTTCATGACTATCAGGGATGTTGGGAACCCCCAACTGTACTTGAGGTTGGCCCTCCTGAGTTGATCAAGGATTGGCCTCATCTGCCTTCTCCGCGCCAGAGTTCCTGCCAGGGATCCATTTCTAACAGGATAAAAAAGACTTGTATAGTTTGAGGCCTAATGCAGGCTGATATTATAGAATGTGATGACATGACTGTTGGCATAGAACAGCCTGTGTTAGGGCTCATAATATGCATTCTACCAGTGCCCATTTATATGCAGCCTGCCAGTGCCCATTATATACAGCCTGCCAGCGGCCATAAAAGTTGTCCATTTGCCCATGGACACATTTTACATTAAGGGACACCCTGATGGGCACAACAAAACATGCCCCCTATTGTAAAAACTGCCCATTAAAGTTCCCCTTAATACAAAATGTGCCCATCAGCGTGCCCCTTAACATAAAATAAGGGGCACTCTGATGGGCACATTTTATTTTAAGGGGCACTCTGGGTATATTTTTAATGTGCATGCTGATGGGCACATTTTTATGTTAAAGGGCACTCTGGGCACAACAAAATGTGTCCATCAGTGTGCCCCTTAAGAAAATATGCCCATCAGTGTGCACATAAAAAATATACCCATCAGCGTTCCCATTAAAATAAAACCTGTCCATCAGAGTGCCCCTTAACATAAAAAAGGTGCCCATCAGCGTGACCTTTGACTAATGCACTGATCCCTGTATAAAATGACACTGGTGGTGATCAAGGGGTTAAGGGTGTCTTTTCATATGTCAGGTTTTTTTTTTTTTTTTTTTGACCGATACTACTTAAAGCGGAGTTCCACACAAAAATGGAACTTCCGCTTTTCGGAACCCTCCCCCCCTCCGGTGTCACATTTGGCACCTTTCAGGGGGCAGGGGGGTGCAGATACCTGTCTAAGACAGGTATTTGCACCCACTTCCGGCATAGACTCCCATGGGAGTCTATGCTTCTTCCTGTCCCTCCGTGCTGTCTCCTGGGAAACACACAGCTCCCAGGAGATAGCGGGGACCAGTTAAGATGCGCAGCGCGACTCGCGCATGCGCAGTAGGGAACCGGGAAGTGAAGCCGCAACGCTTTACTTCCTGATTCCCTCACCTAGGATGGCGGCGGCAGCTACCGAGAACCAAGCGGGTTCTCGGCGTCGCCTGCCGCCATCGCTGGACCCTGGGACAGCTAAGTGGCCATTTATTAAAAGTCAGCAGCTGCAGTATTTGTAGCTGCTGGCTTTTATTATTTTTTTTTTTGGCAGTTTAGGTGGACTCCCTCTTTAAAGTGAATATCGTCTGCACAGATAATTGGTCGATCCCTAGTGTGTGGTGTGTGTGTGTGTGTATTTTTTTTTTTTTTTTTTTTTTTTTTTTTTTTTTTATAAAATATTTTCTCATCTTGGATCGAAAAGCCATTTTGTGGGTTTTCTTGCGGAAATGCGTCTGCCTATTTGTGAAGACCACAATCTGTGGACTGGGTGTACCCTGAAAAGATGATAAGCCAAAGCCATTACCCTCAACAGGATCCCATGGAAAGTGAGTTCACAAAATGTTCTGTGCTTGCAGAATCATTCATACCACACACGCAGGTCCTGGTATTTGGGGGATACTTTGGACAAATGTCTGGAGTCATCATTTTAATCTTTTTTGCACTTGAGGAGATGTACAACCAGTGAGCATCAACCTGTAGGAGTGTCAAATCCTCAAGGTGTGGGCTCATCAGTGGAGAGATCCTGACCACTGGGTTAGTCGGGCAGATACCTGGTAGGACCATATGTCCTCAACCTGGTACTTTCTGCGGTATAGAAACCTCCATTTGAACCTGTTCAGGATACTTTTAGTCCTTCTGACCTGGAAGATTATTTTCTGGTTGCCATTACTTCAGCTTGCAGAGTTTGAGAATTGACTGCTCTTGCATGTAAGGAACTATTCCCAGTGAAATCATCATGACCAGGTGCTCTAAAAGCCTCAGCTTTTCTCGACTTGACTGTGGTTTGTCCCCTTGTGGTGCGTTCTTTTTGCCCAAAGCCTCAGAGGCTGAGGTATAAGGATCTTGATGTACTACAGCAATCGCCAACCGGTAAACCTTGACTGCACAAACTACATCCAATTCAGTCTGACACTTCTTTGTGCTTCCTGAATGGGAAGTGGAAGTGTTGCATATCTTCCAAATCAAATGTTCTCGTGAATCTGTCAATGTTTGCGGCCTGAAAGGCACAGTTCTGGTAAAGGGAACAGTCGCTTAACAGCAGGAGTGTTGGTGCTTCCTCAGCATCAAGGTTCAGTAGCTCAAGGTTTAGCCTGATACCTGGTCTTTGGTTCCTGGATGCACCTTTTTTAGGCCTCTGCAAATGTGACCATTGGGAGGTATTTCAGGCTGCTGCACAAGATTCAAACCTGTTGGGGCTTTTTGCAATGTTGCTCTCCCATTATATTCATTGCTTTGGGACATCCCCATCATAATGCATATAAAGATCTCCTATGTCCTTTTGCAGTATGCCAAGAAAAGCATTTTATGGGAAAGCCATTTTAGTTTCTAACCTCTTAATGCAGCCCTATTATTTTATTAATTAAAAAGAAATGAGAAAATATAAATTTGAATAGATATCATTTTTTTTTTTTTTTTTTTATTCATGTAGAAAAATATATTTCAGAAAATAAAGTGAAGCAACTGCTGTCTCATAGCAATGGATGACAAAAAAAGACATCAGTTATAAATTATGTCAAATATAAACACCCACAAAAAGTAGGGACCTGGTTTCCCAGGTGTCAGGACCCCTGTCATAAACCATTCATAGGTTGGATTTGATGGACTTTTGTCTTTTTTTTTTTTTTTTTTTCCCAACCTCACCTACTATGTAACTAAACCAAGGTGCCATAGTACAAAAGCCCACAGAAAAACCAAGGGACACCCCAACATCAGTGACAAGTGAGATCCTAAAATGGACCTGAAGACCAAAAATTTAGGCCTCCAGATCTGCTAAAATGCTGTAAGCTTAAACAAGAAAACAGGTGACATGACTAAGAGTACACTTAAATAATCTATATTGAAGCAGTTGGTAGGCCCAAAGAAAAATTTTAATAAAACAAGCACAGCCATTGGAAAGACCTTTTAGATTTTGGTAATGGCTGCATAATTCACGTAGGTACTTTCAACAAGGCTCTGCTAACTCCAAGGCACCGTCTAAGCTACACAGAACTTGCCCTGGATCAAAAGTGTAGTCCTGCCACACTGCCCACCTGCTTGGAATATGCTCATGTCTGTCCATACATATTGCCACCCACTCCTTCGCTTCCATGATCCCATTCAGCTTCCCAGTCCACTCCTCTGTACTGAGCACATGTTTGCTCCAGTAGATAGACATTTAATCTTTGTCGCATTTAGGTGTGGGAGAGCGCTTTGACTAAATGGGATGGTAGGAACATGGAGTAGCAAATGAGCCGGGGACAAAGGGACATCTATCCCGTGTGTGTGTTTATATTATACATTTTAGCTTGGGACCAAAAGTGTAGAATCATAGGACACTTCCCCCCCCCCCTCCACCCCCACAAGTGTAGGAGTGTGCCTCTCTGGCCACAACCTCTCCAACAAAGATCAGACTGAAGGGTTATAATGCAGCCTTTTAAGTGGGCTTTAATGTAAGAGGTGGCATGTTTTCTGTACCAGGTTTTGCTCACAGCGTTTGCATGATCGGGAGCTCATCCTGCATACGTTATGCTATACAGCCATACACATACCTGGTTTTCTAAATCCTTGTGCATGAGCCTTAGTGGTTGTAAAAGTGTGTGGGTTAAAAAAAAAAAAAGTTATGTATTCTAGAACATGCCTATACTTGTGTCCGTTCACACAGTGGAACTTCACCCACCACTTCCGTGTCACAGAACTTGTTTGACAGCAGCGAGTGTCAATGGCTCCTGCTATAAATATGTTTAACGAAGAGGGAGACAGTGACTTAAGCCACTGCGCTCATGCACAGTGCTGGATTGTATCATGCTTTGGTAAGAAGAAAGGGCTTGCCTCTCAGCTGTCAGAGCACAGGTTTTTATTTACCTGAATGCTTTAAGCTGAAAAACCTTAAGGCTTTACAACCACTTCATACATTTCTTGTGTCCTTTCTATTCCTTGTATTGGTTTAGGAATGCATCAAATGTGACTGCTCACACTTGAACTTTTTTATATGATGCTGGGAACTGTGGCATGCTTTGATCTAGTCAGAATTTTGATGCTTTCCCCATAAAGAGCAGTGGGAATACAAAAGCTGGTTGATTAGCCAAATGTACCAGTTGATCTTGTATCTAAGGTGCCAATTTTTTTTTCAAAGTGCCAAGTATTTTAAAATGTTTCTATTGTAGATCTAATTCCTTTCTTTTTCAGATATGTTTGAAGTATTTTGTTCTGCTTAACTTTCATAATTACAATATTCCAGGAAAATGTTTGTTGGTGGTCTCAGTTGGGATACAAGCAAGAAAGACCTAAAAGATTACTTTTCTAAATTTGGTGAAGTGACTGACTGCACCATCAAGATGGACTCCAATACTGGTCGATCTAGGGGATTTGGCTTTATTCTGTTCAAGGATGCTTCTAGCGTTGATAAGGTTCGTTTTCTACCTAGAGTTAAAAACCTATGTTTAGTTTGAAGTAAGACTAAATGATTACTTATGAAGTGTTTTGGTACTTAAGATTATTCATTATGACAGGTTTTAGAACAGAAGGAGCACAGACTGGATGGGAGAGTAATTGATCCAAAAAAGGCCATGGCTATGAAAAAGGACCCAATAAAGAAAATATTTGTTGGAGGACTGAATCCAGAAGCAGGTGAAGAGAAGATCAGAGAATACTTTGGAACATTTGGTGAGGTATGTCTGCTGTTATCCATATACATAGATTTTTCAAGCTTCTGTAAGGCAGTGAGCAAAATTCAGTAACCAGTAATTTTAGGTTTTTACTGTTGGCTTCTGTACTTTGAGCATCATTTTCTGCTATGTAGTAATACCTATCTCAGCCTGTATAAACCCTTTCTTTCCAGGCTTTTTTTTTTTTTTTTTTTTTACCACTTACCGACCGGCCACTGTATATATACGTCATTTCTTTGAAGATGGATATCTCGGTAACGGCAGCAGCTGCTGCCACAACCGAGGTATCCATCTTTAGGGCCGGCGGTTCTGTACACAATAATGGTGGTCTCTGCGGCAGATTCGCCGCATGATCACCGTTATCCGCGGCAGGAGAGGTGCCACCCCCCTCCCGCCACTCTCCAGCGCCCTCCGCCGCTTACCGGAGCCGTCAGTAGCAGCGAGGCGATCAGAACCTGTCACTTCCTCAGTATGGAGACGAGTGAGGCTAAGATGGCCCCCACCCGTCTCCATACCATAGGATGGCTGAAGCGACGTCATTACATCAGCCCACTTGTCTTAAAGGCACAATTTTTTTTGTTTTTACTACACTTTTTTTTTTTTTTTTTTGCATTAAAGTCTAAATCTAAGATCTGAGTACTTTTTGACCCCAGATCTCATATTTAAGAGGACCTGTCATTCTGTTTTTTTTCTACTACAAGGGATGTTTACATTCCTTGTAATAGGAATAAAAGTGATCCAAATTAGTTACAAGGTCTCAGGTGTGAATGGGGAGCAGGTGTGTTAAATTTGGTATCGCGCTCCCCCTCATACTGGTCACTGAAAGTTCAACATGGCACTTTAATGGCAAAAATCTGAGGATCTGAAAAAAAAAATGTTCTACATAAAGATGGCCTAGGCTTTAGGAAGATCCAAGACCCTGAAACTGAGCTGCAGCACGGTGACCAAGACCATACAGCGGTTTACCAGGACAGGGTCCACTCAGAACAGGCCCCACCATGGTCGACCAAAAGTTGAGTGCACATGCTCAGCGTCATATCTAGAGGTTGTCTTTTTGGGAAATAGATGCATGAGTGCTGCCAGCATTGCTGCAGAGGTTGGGGGGGGCGGGGTCAACCTGTCAGTGCTCAGACCATACGCCGCGCACTGCATCAAATAGTTACATATAGTTAGGTTGGAAAAAAAGACACAAGTCCATCCAGTTCAACCATAAAAAAAAAAAAAAAACACAGGAAGGAAAAAAAAAACCCAGCAGAGTATGCTCCAATTTGCTACAGCAGGGGAAAAAATTCCTTCCTGATCCCCAAGAGACAATCAGATTTTCCCTGGATCAACTTTACCTAAAATGTTAGTACCCAGTTATATTATGTACGTTTAGGAATGTATCCAGGCCTTTCTTAAAGCAATCTACTGAGCTGGCCAGAACCACCTCTGGCGGGAGTCCTATTCCACATTTTCACAGCTCTTACTGTGAAGAAACCTTTCCATATTTGGAGATGAAATCTCTTTTCCTCTAGACGTAAAGAGTGCTCCCATGTCCTCTGTGTTGACTGTAAAGAGAATAACTCGACACCAAGTTCACTATATGGACCCCTTTTATATATTTGAACATGTTGATCATATCCCCCCTTATTCTCCTCTTCTGAGTGAATAAATTCAGTTCCTCTAATCTTTGCTCATAGCTGATCTCCTCCATGCCTCTTATCAGTTTGGTTGCCCTTCTCTGCACTTTCTCCAGTTCCCTGATATCCTTTTTGAGAACTGGTGCCCAAAACTGAACTGCATATTCCAGATGAGGTCTTACTAATGATTTGAACGGGGCAAAATTATCTCTCTATCTCTATCCATTGCATGCTATTAATTGAGCTTATGATCTACCAAAACCCCCAAATCCTTCTCCACTACGGATCCCCCCAGTTGTACTCCCCCCTAGCATGTATGATGCATGCATATTCTTAGCCCCCAAGTGCATAACTTTACATTTTTCAACATTAAACCTCATCTGCCACATAGTCACCCAATTAGACAGTGCATGGAGTTTGGCTTATAAATAGGAGACATCCTGTAAGGACGTTATTCCACCGCATAGCTTGGTGTCCTCTGCAAAGACAGAATTGTTAATTTTGATCCCAGACCCTATCATCATTTTGTAAGGGTCCCAGCACTGAACCTTGGGGTACACCACTGATAACCCTAAACCATTCAGAGTTAGAATCTTTAACCACTATTCTCTGAATTCTGTCTTTTTAACCAATTTTCTATCCATTTACAAATTGATATTTCCAAGCCTGTAGAGCCCTTTCACACTGGGGCGGTTTGCAGGCGCTATTGCGCTAATAATAGCGCCTGCAAACCGACCTGAAAGTGCCGCTGCTTGCATTCCAGTGTGAAAGCCCCGAGTGCTTTCACACTGGAGCAATGCTCTGGCAGGACGGTAAAAAAAGTCCTGCCAGCAGCATCTTCGGAGCGGTGTGTATACCGCTCCTTTACTGCTCCTGCCCATTGAAATCAATGGGACGTCGCGGCTATATCGCCGGCAAAGCGCCTCTGCAGAGGCGCTTTGCGGTGGTATTTAACCCTTTCTCGGCCGCTAGCGGGGGGTAAAACCGCCCCGCTAGCGGCCGCATACTGACGCTGAAACGCCGCTAATAGCGGCGTTTTACCGCGGACGCCGCCCCAGTGTGAAAGGGCTCGTAGACTTTACCTTTTTTTTTTTATATGAGCTGTGTGTGCGGAACTGTATCGAACGCTTTTGCAAAATCCAAGTATACCAGGTCCACAGCCACCCCTCTGTCCAAGGTTTTACTTGCCTCTTCATAAAAAAATCAGGTTTGTCTGACAACTTCTTCTGTCTTTCATGAATCCATGTCTGTTGCTTAAAATGTTTTTTTTTTTCCAGCAAGAACTTGTCTATGTGGTCTTTTATTAAACACTCCAGTATCTTCCCGACTCTAGAAGTTAAACTAACAGGTCTTTAGTTACTTGGTAAAGACTTTGATCCCTGTTTAAATATAGGCACCACGTTCGCCCTGCGCCAATCCAGTGGTAATATTGCCGTCATTAATGAGTCCCTAAAAATTGGATACAATGGCTTTGAAATTACAGAGCTCAATTCTTTTAGGATCCGTGGGTGGATGCCATCAGGTCCAGGTGCTTTATCCATCTTT
Organism: Lithobates clamitans; assembly: GCA_037952925.1. NCBI lineage: Eukaryota > Metazoa > Chordata > Amphibia > Anura > Ranidae > Lithobates > Lithobates clamitans. The sequence continues at coordinate 6,821,090 of JBBGZY010000765.1, forward strand.
TTTCTGTCTAAATATTTCTGGACCATATCCCCTTTTGAGCCATTGTGGATCATTCAGGGCTGTGTCAATACCACCTCCATTATGGACATGAGCTCCCCCATGCTCTTTACATAAACAGAGGTAAAGAAAGTATTTCATTAGCCTTCTCCTTGTCCCTAGTCACCCACTTTAGATTATTTTTTGTAAAGGGCCTACATGCTCAGACCTGACCGTTTTACTATTTAAAATATTTGAAGATTTATTTATTTTTTTTGTGGTTTGTCCTATCTTTTGCAATCTGTCGTCCGTTTTGAATTTTTGCATCCTTGATTTCCTTTTTACATATTCTGTTAAATTCTTTAACATTTAAACGACACTAGTGTTCCTTTTTTTTTTTTTTTTTTTTAAAAAGCTCTTTTCTTGTTTTTATAGCTTTTTTTTTTTTTTTTTTTTTTTTTTTTTTTTTTTAAACTTTGACCATGAGCCACATAGGTTTTATTTTTAGCTCTTTGAACATATTGCACATGGGAGTATACTTTGCGGTGAGGTCACAAACAATCCTTTTTGAAGAATTCCTATTTCTGTTATGTGTTTATCGATGCCAATATTCCCTCCCAGTCTAAATCCTGGAGAGCAGCCCTCATCCTTGGAAAATTTGCTCTCTTGAAGTTAAGTGTGTTTTTTTTTTTTTTTTTTTTTTTTTTTTTTTTTTTTCCCTTTCCCGTATGTATTTCTTGTATACAGTTAACATCAAATGAAATCATTTTATGAACACTGCTACCCAGGTGTTCCTTTATCTGAACATTAGTAATAAGCTCTGCATGGTTTGAGATTACCAGGTCCAACAGCTTCATTCCTAGTTGGGGCTTCAATAAACTGGACCATAAAATTGTCCTGTAATAGGTTTATAAATTTTTGCCCTTTAACTGTCCCAGCAGTGCCATTATTCCAGTAAATTTCTGGGTAGGTAAAATCCCCCATTATTATCACCATCCCAGCCCTTGCAGCCCTTTCCATCTGTGCAAGGAGCTGAGTCTCCACCTCCTCGTTAACATTGGGTGGTCTATAACAAACTCCAATGATTAATTTTGAAATATGCACATCTATATGCAGTTCCACCCATAATGCTTCAGACTCATCACACACTTCAACAACCAGGTCCTCTTTCACACTTGCTTTGAGATCACTTCTCACATAGAAACAGACCCTGCCACCTTTCCTTTTTACCCCGTCTCTCCGAAAGAGTGCATAGCCAGGAATATTAATAGCCCAGTCATGTGAGGATTGAAGCCAAGTTTCAGCAATACTGATTACATCATAGCTCTCCTCATGCACCAGAGCTTCCAACTCGCCTATTTTGCTTGGCAGACTTCTGGCATTGGTGAACAAACACTTTAATGCATTATTACATTTTGCTCTGGTGTTTTTCATATCATTTTTAGTAGTACAAATGGCACTATAATTTCCAATGGCTGTTTGCAACATGGGAACTTTCTTGTCACCTGCCAATTCAAGTGCAAACCGTCTTTGGCAGGTTGCACCCCAATGAAAAGTCAGCCCAGTGCTCTAGAAACCCAAATCCCTCCTCCCTACACCAGGTCTTTAGCCATGCATTCAGCTCTCTAATCACCCCCTGCCTTTCCTGTGTTGCGCATGGCACAGGCAATATTTCTGAGGATACCTTCCCTTCAACCTGCAGCCTAGTTCTTTAAATTGATTCTTAAGCAGCCTCCACCTTCCATGTATACTGGCATTGGTTCCAACGTGGACCAAGAGAGCTGGGTCATGCCCAGCCCTGCCCAGTAATTTATCCACCTGGTCAACCACATGCTGAACCCTAGCACCAGGGAGACGGCAAAACTTTTGGTTGAGGCGATCCTGGCGACAAATTATTCTATCAGTCCTTCTGATTATAGAATCCCCTATTGCCACCAACTGTCTAGGCCTACCTGCACTCCCCTCACCACCTCTACTAGATGGGCTGCTCTCCCGGCTGTTAGGGGTATCAGTGACATCTAGGGCTGCCACCTCCACCTCAAATTTGTTTTGATGCACAAACACAGGACTGGCCTTCCTTTTCTGCAAGCTCCTTCCACTCCCTCTAACTACATTAACCCATCTTCCTAACTGATAATCCTGACTTGCCCCTCCCCTCCACATCAACACTACTGACCACCTGCTCAACGAGCAGAGGACCCCTTTCAAGTTTGTCCTTTCTGCCCTGCAACTTGCTCCTCCAGCCCTCTAATGCGAGCTTCCAGAAGGGCAACCACTGTCACAGCGGTATCCATCCTGGAGCTTTTGCACCAATTTTGCATACATGTGGCACACTGTGCACTGAGCAAAACCTTCAACCCTGCTAGCACTCATTTCCCAGTTACAATACAATTACTTAAAGGAAGCTTAAGATGTTACTTACAGTTTAGAAGACTCCTGTTTATTAACTCCTGTTTATTAACTCACCTCTTTAGTTCAAAATTCCACTTATGTTCATAAAATCCACATGCAAGCCACCATTAGCTGGGAGCAAGCTCCAGGGGAGTTTGTATAGACACTTTTATACACCTGTTAACAATTAACCACTCCCCTTAATTGGCAGAAAAAAAAGCTGTTTAAAAAGTGTCAGAAAAAAGAGGAAAAAAAGTATTTTAAAAACTGATAGCAAGCGTATCAAAGAAGGGGGAAAAAAAAACCCAAAAACATTTGCAAGCAGATGCAGTCAAAAGCATAACTCCTGGTTTTTAATGCTCCACTTTAGTTCAAAATTCCACTTATGTTCACAAAATCCATATGCAAGCCACCATCAGCTGGGATATCTCTGCATGGCTGTTGTCCCAGAAGGAAGCCTCTTCTAAAGATGATGCACAACAGTTTACTGAAGACAAGCAGACTAAGAACATGGATTACTGAAACCATGTCCTGTGGTCTGAGATCAAGGTAAACTTATTTGGTTCAGATGGTGTCAAGCGTGTGTGGCAGCAGCCAGGAGAGGAGTACAAAGACAAGTGTCTTACCTACGGTCAAGCATGGAGGTGGAAGTGTTATGGTCTGCAGCTGTAGGAGTGCTGCCAGCACTGGGGAGCTACAGTTCATTGAGGGAACCATGAATGCCAACATGTACTGTGACCTACTGAAGCAGATCATGATTCCTTCCCTTCGGAGACTGGGCTGCAGGGCAGTATGCCAACATAACGACCCCAAACACACCTCTATGATGACCATTGCCTTGCTAAAGAAGCTGAGAGTAAAGGTGATGGACTGGCCAAGCATGTCTCCAGACCTAAACCCTATTGAGCATCCTCAAATGGAAGGTGGAGGAGCACAAGGTCTCTAACCTCCACCATCTCCAAGATGTCGTCGTGGAGTGGAAGACAACTCCAGCGGCAACCTGTGAAGCTCTGGTAAACTCCATGCCCAAGAGGGTTATGACAGTGCTGGAAAATGGTGGCCACACAAAATATTGACACTTCAGGCCCAATTTGGACATTTTCACTTAGGGGCGTACTCACTTTTGCCAGCGGTTTAGACCTTAATGGCTGTTATTTTGAAGGGACAAAAAATGTCCACTGTTATACAAGCTGTACACTTACAACTTTACATTTTAGCAAAGTGTCCATCCTCATGCTACATAACTAGGCTCCATTTCATGCTGAATAAACTAAATTATTAACCACTTACCGACCGGCCACTGTATATATACACACGTCATTACTTTGAAGATGGATATCTCGGTAATGGCAGCAGCTTCTCTTAAAGGCACAATTTATTTATTTTTTGTTTCTTTTTTTTTTTTTTTTTTTGCATCAATCTGCATGAGATCTGACGACTTTTTGACCCCAGATCTCATATTTAAGAGGACCTGTCATGCTTTTTTTTCTATTACAAGGGATGTTTACATTCCTTGTAATAGGAATAAAAGTGATCCAAATTATTTTTTTTTTTTTCAGTGAAAAAATAAAAAAATTTTTTAAAGCGCCATGTCCCGACGAGCTCGCGCGCAGAAGCGAACTCATACGTGAGTAGTACCTGCATATGAAAACTGTGGTCAAACCACACACGTGAGGTGTCGCTGCGACCGGTAGAGCAAGAGCAATAATTCTAGCCCTAGACCTCCTCTGTAACGCAAAACATGCATCCTGTAGAATTGTTTAAAATATCGCCTATGGAGATTTTTTAAGGGTAAAAGTTTGACGCCATTGCATGAGCGGGTGCAATTTTGAAGCGTGACATGTTGGGTATCAATTTACTTGGCTTAACATTATATTTCACAATATAAAAAAAATTGGGCTAACTTTACTGTTGTCTTTATTTATTTTTTTTATTCAAAAAAGTGAATTTTTTCCCAAATAAAGTGCGCTTATAAGACCGCTGTGCAAATACGGTGCAAAAAAAAGTATTGCAATTACCGCCATTTTATTCTCTAGGGTGTTAGAAAAAAAAAACAATATATAATGTTTGGGGGTTCTAAGTAATTTTCTAGCAAAAAAACCTGTTTTAAACATGTAAACACCTAAAATCCAAAACGAGGCTGGTCTTTAAGTGGTTAATGTATCTTAAATGGGAAAACTATCTGTAGGGTGTGGTGGTTTTTTTTTTTTTTTTTTTTTTCTCGAAGCATGTTAAAATTAAATTTGATAAATATCAAATCGTATTAAAAAAAAAAAATTGTATCCACCCTGGTCCAATTACATTTGAGCCCCTGAAAATGGGGGGGATTGTGTATAAAAATGGTTGCAGTTCCTAAAATTTGTACTTGCTTTTTTATGTTCAACCCCTTGAATTATAGCTGAAAGCCTGCACTTCAACTTCATTTGGTTTGTTTTTTCGTTTTTAATTTTAATCTGGTGGCATACAGAGCCAAAAGTGTGAAAATTGTGCCTTTTGTCCAAATATATGGACCTAACTGTACATAGAAAAATCTGCCTATACCATATTATAACAATCCCTGTTTGCCTATTTAGCTGAGGACTACCGTATTTGCTGGCGTATAAGACGACCCCCTATTTTTCTAGTGAAAACATAGGTTTTGGGTTATACTCGCGGTATAAGTTTTACCTCCCTTCCGAGGCAACACCATTTAAAAAAAAAAAAAAATCAGATTTGATTTAAATACGGTAATTTTAATTAAAATGGTTATGACTTACTGGTACTTGAAATCCTTCAAAATCCTCCATGTTTTTCCTCTGACATCAGTTCATCAATGACATCTTGTGTTACATTTAGAGACAGTCATCATATGGATCTAATTCCGACTCAAATGGTGTGGCTTCGGCTTCCCCTTCATCTTGCCACAAGTAGTCATCCTTCATACCATCCAATGAATTTGCTATGCCACACACTTATTAAAAGACTTCATTACTTTTTCTGCATTAATATCATTCCAAGCTTTTATGACAAAGTTGCACAAAACATCCAACTGTGGAGCATGCACGTTTCTTCTTTTTGTGAATGACTTTTCGCGACTAACCGTCCACTCATTCCACTGTTCTCGAATGCGGTCTTTAAAGGGCTTGTTTAGGCACACATCCAGTGGCTGTACCAATGATGTCAATCCTGCAGGAATAACCGCTGCATCTGTGTGTTTTATTCTCGTCAGCCTTTCCTTTGTGCTGGGAGTTAAATGAGCCCTGAACATATCCCACACCAGTAGGCTGCGTTCTCTATGAAGTCAACCTGGTTGCCTACTCCATACATTTTCAAGCCACAGCTTTACCCCTTCTTCAGCCATCCAGCCTTTTTCATTCACATGTACAATAACTCCAACGGGGAACTTGATTTTCGGCATTGTTTCTTTTGAAAATTGGTCTTAGTTTGGCACCATCAGCTGTACATGCTAGTACCACTGTAAAACTGGACTTCTTATGTCTTATTTTTTTAATTAACAGTTTTTGCACCTTTTTGAATTGACTGTTATTTCCAACCATATCGATTCATATTTCTGATATGACTTCACGCATAGGCGTGTTTCTTGCGCTGTTGTAATAAGTATTGCTGGCAATTACTTACTTTGCCGTTGAGATCTGCAGGTAATTTTTGTGTAATTTGGGGCTTTTGTCTCAGTACCAGATCATGCCTTTTCAAGAACCTAGTACACCAGGATATAGTGGCCTTAAATCCTTTGCTGTAATCTGGGTAAGATTTGGCCCACTGAAGTGCAAAAAATGTGTATGTGTCGTGTCACTACAAAATCATTGATGCTCATGCACCATGTCTGCTACGTGCTTTTCAAGTTCTGGCCAATGTGGGGTGCCTCTTAATGCACACTTATCCCTTGGCAAACTCTTTATTGCACCTTCCTTTGCTTTTCAGTCTCGGACCATATTTTCTGTTACTCCATATTGTCTTGCAGCAACGCAGTTCTGTTCCTTGGCAAAGTTTACAACTTTGAGCTTGAAACTGGCTTCATATTTCCTTCTTCTTGCTGGAGCCATGATGGGGTCTTGTCTGTCAGCCATTTCACACTAACCTGTAATCTGTCAGGTATTAACACTATCGCTGTTAATAAATAAAAACGGAAACTGGTCACTACAAATCCCAGATATTCCACAATTGGTAGGCAACAAGAATGGCCAGTGAATCCTCTCCTCCAAAGTACCAGAAATCATAACTATATGAAGGGGAGATCTGGAGCTGGATGTGCAGTAATACTGCATGTACAGTAGCGCCAGGTACACTGCAGAATACAGTATACACCACTGAGCCAATCACGGCAAGTTATGTTTTCTATTAATGAATACAAAGCCTGCTCGGATTGGCAGAGGCTGTAACATCACCCTGCGCCTCTGTGACTCCAAGCCAATCCGAGCAGGCTACTGTATGTAGCCTGCTCCGATTGGCAGAGTTTGTTACTCCAGTCTGACCAGGCTCTGTATTCATTAATAGAATACATCGCTCGCCGGGATTGGCTCAGCGGTGTATACTGTATGTATACACCATTACCGCAAATTCAGCAAGCATCCAGCGGGCGGCTGGCGTATAGGACGACCCCCGTTTTTACAGTCTTCTACGCCAGAAAATATGGTATATTTGCACTGCGTATCTGTTTTGGTTGGGATCAATCTCTGATCCGCTATCATATATCCTTTTTGTAATTGCATATCATAATTTTTTTTTTTTTTTAATTTATAGTCCTATAAGCTGCTAGGTAATCTTGTCCACCCATACATACCAATAGTGTTCTTTTAGGTTTATGCATGCAGTTTTTATACATGTTTTTCCTGTATGCATTTCTTGTATATGAGATATAGATATACAGTGGGGACGGAAAGTATTCAGACCCCCTTAAATTTTTCACTTTGTTATATTGCAGCCATTTGCTGAAATCATTTAAGTTTTTAGTTTAAATTTTTTTTCCTCCGTGTACAGACGGCACCCCATATTGACATTTTTGCAGATTTATTAACCACTTGCTGACCGCCTAACGCATATATACGTGAACAAAATGGCACGGGCAGGCAAAATCGCGTACCTGGTACGTGATTGCCTTCCCGATCGGGACCCCCCCAGTTGCCAGCGGTCGGCATTTGTCTGGGAGCGTTGAGTGGCGAGGGGGAGGCCATCCGATCGTGTTCCCCCCCCCCCCCCCCCCCCCTCGCTCCCAGCCAATCAGAAACATTCCCTGCCTCTGTATAGTACACAGAGGCAGAGGATGTGATATCATCTGTCATCTCTCCTCGACAGTTTCCGTTCCGGCGCCGAGGAGAGAAGACATATGAGTAAGTGTAAAACACACACAGTAGAATATGCCAGGCATACATTACACACCCCCCCCCCCCCCCCCCCCCCTCGTCACACTGCCACCAAGCAGGGTTTTTTTTTTTTTTTTTTTTCCTGATTACTGCATGGTGTCAGTTTGACAGTTAGAAGTGGTAGGGCAGTTAGGGTTAGCCCCCTTTTAGGTCTAGGGTACCCCCCTAATAAAGTGTCACTGGTGACGCTAGTTAGGGAGGTAAATATTTAGGTTCGCCGTCAGCGTTTTTATAGCGACAGGGACCCCCACATACTACCTAATAAATGTTTTAACCCCCTGATTGCCCCCTAGTTAACCCTTTCACCACTGATCACCGTAAAACCGTTACAGGTGACGCTGGTTAGTTCGTTTATTTTTTTTATAGTGTCAGGGCACCCGCCGTTTATTACCGAATAAAGGTTTAGCCCCTTGATCGCCCAACGGTGATATGCGTTGCCCCAGGCAGCGTCAGGTTAGCGCCAGTACCACTAACACCCATGCACGCAGCAGCATATGCCTCCCTTTAGTGGTATAGTATCTGAACGGATCAATATCTGATCAGATCTATACTAGCATCCCCAGCAGTTTAGGGTTCCCAAAAACGCAGTGTTATCGGGATCAGCCCAGATACCTGCTAGCACCTGCGTTTTTGCCCACCCAAGTGCAGTATCGATCGATCACTGTCGCTTACAAAACACTAAACGCATAACTGCAGCGTTCGCAGAGTCAGGCCTGATCCCTGCGATCGCTAACAGTTCTTTTGGTAGCGTTTTGGTGAACTGGCAAGCATCAGCGGCCTAGTACACCCGGTCGTAGGCAAACCAGCACTGCAGTAACACTTGGTGACGTGGCGAGTCCCATAAGTGCAGTTCAAGCTGGTGAGGTGGCAAGCACAAGTAGTGTCCCGCTGCCACCAAGAAGACAAACACAGGCCGTCGTGCCTATAGTGCCCTTCCTGCTGCATTCGCCAATCCTAATTGGGAACCCACCACTTCTGCAGCGCCCGTACTTCCCATTCACATCCCCAACCAAATGCAGTCGGCTGCATGAGAGGCATTTTCTTTATGTCCTCCTGAGTACCCCTACCCAACGAACCCCCCCAAAAAAAGATGTGTCTGCAGCAAGCGCGGATATAGGCGTGACACCCGCTATTATTGTCCCTCCTGTCCTGACAATCCTGGTCTTTGCATTGGTGAATGTTTTGAACGCTACCATACACTAGTTGAGTATTAGCGTAGGGTACAGCATTGCACAGACTAGGCGCACTTTCACAGGGTCTCCCAAGATGCCATCGCATTTTGAGACCCGAACCTGGAACCGGTTACCGTTATAAAAGTTACAGTTACAAAAAAAGTGTAAAAAAAAAAAAACACAAAAAGATATAAAATAAAAAAAATAGTTGTCGTTTTATTCTCTCTCTCTCTCTCTCTCTCTCTCTCTCTCTCTCTCTCTCTCTCTCTCTCTCTCTCTCTCTCTCTCTCTCTCTCTCTCTCTCTCTCTCTCTCTCTCTCTCTCTCTCTCTCTCTCTCTCTCTCTCTCTCTCTCTCTCTCTCTCTCTCTCTCTCTCTCTCTCTCTCTCTCTCTCTCTCTCTCTCTCTCTCTCTCTCTCTCTCTCTCTCTCTCTCTCTCTCTCTCTCTCTCTCTCTCTCTCTCTGCTCTTTTTTACTGTATTCTATTCTGCAATGTTTTATTATGTTTTATCATGTTTGCTTCTCAGGTATGCAATTTTTCATACTTTACCGTTTATTGTTAACCATTTTTTTGTCTTCAGGTACGCCATTCACGACTTTGAGTGGTTATACCAGAATGATGCCTGCAGGTTTAGGTATCATCTTGGTATCATTCTTTTCAGCCAGCGGTCGGCTTTCATGTAAAAGCAATCCTAGCGGCTAATTGGCCTCTAGACTGCCTTTACAAGCAGTGGGAGGGAATGCACCCCCCACCGTCTTCCGTGTTTTTCTCTGGCTCTCCTGTCTCAACAGCTCAACAGGGAACCTGAGAATGCAGCCAGTGATTCAGCCAGCTGACCATAGAGCTGATCAGAGACCAGAGTGGCTCCAAACATCTCTATGGCCTAAGAAACCGGAAGCTACGAGCATTTTATGACTTAGATTTCGCCGGATGTAAACAGCGCCATTGGGAAATTGAGGTAGCATTTTATCACACCGATCTTGGTGTGGTCAGATGCTTTGAGGGCAGAGGAGAAATCTAGGGTCTAATAGACCCTAGATCACTACCTGTCACTACCTATTGCTATCATAGGGGATATTTACATTCCCTGAGATAACAATAAAAATGATTTAAATAAAAAATAAAAGGAACCGTTTAAAAATAAGATAAAAAAGCAAAAAAATAATAATAAAAAAAAAAGCACCCCTGTCCCCCCTGCTCTCGCGCTAAGGCGAACGCAAGCGTCGGTCTGGCGTCAAATGTAAACAGCAATTGCACCATGCATGTGAGGTATCACCGCGAAGGTCAGATCGAGGGCTAAAGTGGTAACCTGTAAAGGCTTTTAAAAATGTATTTATTTTGTTGCCACTGCACGTTTGTGCACAATTTTAAGGCATGTCCTGTTTGGTATCCATGTACTCGGCCTAAGATCATCTTTTTTTATTTCATCAAACATTTGGGCAATATAGTGTGTTTTAGTGCATTAAAATTAAAAAAAGTGTGTTTTTTTTTTTTTTCCCCAAAAAATGCGTTTGAAAAATCGCTGCGCAAATACTGTGTGAAAAAAAAAAACACCCACCATTTTAATCTGTAGGGCATTTGCTTTAAAAAAATATGTTTGGGGGTTCCAAGTAATTTTCTTGCAAAAAAAAAAATAATTTTTTCATGTAATCCAAAAGTGTCAGAAAGGGCTTTGTCTTCAAGTGGTTAGAAGAGTGGGTGATGTGTGACATAAGCTTCTAAATGTTGAGCATAAAATGCCAAGACAGTTCAAACCCCCCCCCCCCCCCCCAATGACCCCATTTTGGAAAGTAGACACCCCAAGCTATTTGCTGAGAGGCATGTCGAGTCCATGGAATATTTTTTATTGTGACACAAGTTGCGGGAAAGACACAAAATTTTTTTTTTTTTTTTTTTGCACAAAGTTGTCACTAAATGATATATTGCTCAAACATGCTATGGGAATATGTGAAATTACACCCCAAAATACATTCTGTTGCTTCTCCTGAGTATGGAGATGCCACATGTGTGGGACTTTTTGGGAGCCTAGCCACGCACGGGACCCCGAAAACCAAGCACCGCCTTCAGGCTTTCTAAGGGCGTAAATTTTTTATTTCACTCTTCACTGCCTATCGCAGTTTCAGAGGCCATGGAATGCCCAGGTGGCACAAACCCCCCCCCCAAATGACCCCATTTTGGAATGTAGACACCCCAAGCTATTTGCTGAGAGGTATAGTGAGTATTTTGCAGACCTCACTTTTTGTCACAAAGTTTTGACAATTGAAAAAAGAAAAAAAAAATGTTTTTCTGGTCTTTATTTTCAAAAACAAATGAGAGCTGCAAAATACTCACCATGCCTCTCAGCAAATAGCTTGGGGTGTCTGCTTTCCCCAAATTAGGTCATTTGGGGGGGTTTGTGCCACCTGGGCATTCCATGGCCTCCGAAACTGTGATAGGCAGTGAAGAGTGAAATCAAAAATTTACACCCTTAGAATTCCTGAAGGCGGTGATTGGTTTTCGGGGCCCCGTACGCGGCTAGGCTCCTAAAAAGTCCCACACATGTGGTATCCCCATACTCAGGAGAAGCAGCTAAATGTATTTTGAGGGGCAATTCCACATATGCCCATGGCCTTTGTGAGCACTATATCATTCAGTGACAACTTTGTGCAAAAAAAAAAAAAAATTGTCACATTCCCACAACTTGTGTCAAAAAATAAAATATTCCATGGACTCAACATGCCTCTCAGCAAATAGCTTGGGGTGTCTACTTTCCAAAATGGGGTAATTTTTTTTGGGGGGGGGGGGGGGGGGGGGTTGTGCCATCTTGGCATTTTATGGCCTTCAAAACTGTGATAGGTAGTGAGGAGTGAAATCAAAAATGTATGCCCTTAGAAATCCTGAAGGCGGTGCTTGGTTTTCGGGGCCCCGTACGCGGCTAGGCTCCCAAAAAGTCCCACACGTGGTATCCCCGTAATCAGGAGAAGCAGCTGAATGTATTTTGGGGTGCAATTCCACATATGCCCATGGCCTGTGTGAGCAATATATCACTTTAGTGACAACTTTTTGTAATTTTTTTTTTTTTTTTGTCATTATTCAATCACAAAAAAATAAATATTCAATGGGCTCAACATGCCTCTCAGCAATTTCCTTGGGGTGTCTACTTTCCAAAATGGGGTCATTTGGGGGGGTTTTGTACTGCCCTGCCATTTTAGCACCTCAATAAATGACATAGGCAGTCATAAACTAAAAGCTGTGTAAATTCCAGAAAATGTACCCTAGTTTGTAGACGCTATAACTTTTGCGCAAACCAATAAATATACGCTTATTGACTTTTTTTTTTTTAACAAAGACATGTGGCCGAATACATTTTGGCCTCAATGTATGACTAAAATTGAGTTTATTGGATTTTTTTAATAACAAAAAGTAGAAAATATCTTTTTTTTTTTTTTTTTTTTTTTTTCAAAATTTTCGGTCTTTTTCCGTTTTATAGCGCAAAAAATGAAAACGGCAGAGGTGATTAAATGCCATCAAAAGAAAGCTCTATTTGTGGGAAGAAAAGGACGCATATTTCGTTTGGGTACAGCATTGCATGACCGTGCAATTAACAGTTAAAGCGACACAGTGCTCTGGTCAGGAAGGGGGTAAATCCTTCCGGGGCTGAAGTGGTTAAAGAATAACTGAAATATCACATGGTTCTAAGTATTCAGACCCTTTGCTCAGTATTTAGTAGAAGCACCCTTTTGATCTAATACAGCCATGAGTCTTTTTGGGAAAGATGCAACAAGTTTTTCACACTTGGATTTGGGGATCCTCTGCCATTCCTCCTTGCAGATCCTCTCCAGTTCTGTTAGGTTGGATGGTAAACGTTGGTGGAAAGCCATTTTTAGGTCTCTCCAGAGATGCTCAATTGGGTTTAAGTCAGGCTTTGGCTGGGCCATTCAAGAACAGTCAGAGTTGTTGTGAAGTCACCCCTTCGTTATTTTAGTTGTGTGCTTAGGGTCATTGTCTTGTTGGAAGGTATACCTTTGGCCCAGTCTGAGGTCCTGTGCACTCTGGAGAAGGTTCTCATCCAGGATATCCCTGTACTTGGCCGCATTCATCTTTCCCTTGATTGCAACCAGTCGTCCTGTCCCTGCAGCTGAAAAAACGCCCCCACAGCATGCATCCTGCCCGGTGTTCCAGTGGCTCGCCTCACTTCATGTAACATTGGATTTGTTTTTCTCACTGACAATACGCTGTTTACTGTCACTAGAGGCTCTTCCAGTCGATGGCTTCCATCCAATGTGGCATGGCTGCAAATTAAGCTCTTTGATTTTTATATTTCTGAGTTTGCATTTGGCTTTTTTAAATGTAATAAACCCATTGATGCTGCATCAAGCTGGTGCCTCCTTGTTCCTTTTTGTAATTTCAGAGATTTGTTCCTGTCTCAGGTGCAGCTGCCTACTACAACTTCCGCCTTATGGAATTTTTATGAACTCCTTATAAACATTTTATCAATGAACTATGCTACACATGTGTATCTTCACATTTCATCTAGGACTGGTAGAGGCATACTTATGTGGATGGTGCATTAGTATTTGTTTGCACCACAATTTCACTTGTTTGACAAACCATTCTGGTCACCCCTGTAGGGGAGCATTCTTGCCGCCACCACATGGTACATTTTCCCAGTGATTAACCCCACCCTACCCTGATGGGACTGATGTTACCTGACCCCTGAAAACTAACTAGGTGGTATAAAGTTCAAGAGGTTGACCTAGATCAAAGGGGTATAGGCACACAACCCCTTCCCTGACATGTTGGATAGAGGGACCCTAGATTTGAACATCCTGGCCTCCACATTCAACAAGCTACCAATGTTTTTGTGGCCAGGCCAAAGGATCATGTAGCACTAGCATCAGATGCCTTGAGTCTCTGGTCTGTTTAGGCCAATGTATGCGTTCCCTCCAATTCAAATTAAACCTCACCTGCTCCAAAAGTGGAACATTAGAAGAAACTGGCTGTTTCAAATGCACTGAACTGGCCCAGAATTACCTGGTGAACACCTGCTCAGAGGCCAATGGTAGTCTAATTGCCCAACAGGCCAGAAATGCTGTCTCGATGCCTTCTTTTTCCATCCTGCTTTTTGTTTACTATCATGGCTATTGAAGTCAGGTCTTCAGAGACAGATGGGTCGTAGTTTCATTTAGAGGCCGACCGATATGGGTTTTTCTCTGGCCGATATTTAGAAATCGCGATGGCCGATATATGATGCTGATTTTTTTTAATTTTTTTTTTTTTTTGGGCCGATTTATATTAGGCCAATAGATTATTTTTTTTTTTTTTCTTCCCTTCATCTCATAAAATCTAACAGTTAGACCCCTTTCACACTGGGGCGTTTTTCAGGCGCTTTTGGGCTAAAAAAAGAGCCTGTAAAACGGCTCCCCTGCAGTCTCAGTGTGATATCCCGAGTGCTTTCACACTGAGGCGATGTGCTGGCAGGATGTTAAAAAAAAAAAAGTCCTGCAAGCAGCATCTTTGGAGCGGTGTATACCACTCCTCCACCACTCCTGCCCATTGAAATGAATGCCCACCGCTGCCGAAGCGCCTGCAAAGCGTTTCAGCAGCAGCGCTTCAGGGGTGCATTTACCCCTTCCTCGGCCGCTAGCTGGGTTATAAGCTCCCCACTAGCAGTCGAACAGCGCTGCTAAAACTAACAGCGTTTTACCGTGAAAGCAGCCTTAAGTAGTAAGTGATACAGAAATGTTTTTACATTTAAACATTTAAACAAAACAAACCTCCAATCAGTTCACTTGTATGTATAATTTAGATTAATATTTAAGATGTAGTTTTTTTTTTTTTTTTTTTTTAAATACACAAAAACAGGTAATAACTTTTGGACGAAAAAAAATGGGCTAACTTTACTGCTTATTTTTTTTTTTTTTTCATTAATGTATTTTTTAAAAAAAAAATTGCGTTTGAAAGACTGCTGCGCAAATACCGTGTGACATAAAATATTGCAACAACCGCCATTTTATTCCCTGGGGTCTCTGCTAAAAAAAATATATATCATGTTTGGGGGTTCTAAGTGATTTTCTAGCAGAAAATACAAGATTTTTACTTGTAAGCAACAAGTGTCAGTAAAGATTTAGTCTTTAAATGGTTAAACTGAGAACTCCTCCACATGGAGTTCAGTGAACCTGAAGAGACACAATGTATCTTCTTAGCAGGCTGCCCAGGGAGGAGAGAAGTCTTTCCACAGATAACATCAGGCAACTTGCATTGACTTCTATTACAGAAGTCATTTGCATGTCCTGCTGAAGTTATAATCAGCTTTTTTTTATCAGCACAATCAGCCAATGGCCAATATACTGGTCGACCTCTAGTCTCATTTCTACCTTGCTGAAAGCAAGAAAAACCACTTCACAAAAGAGCTATTATATTTGGAAATTCTTCTTTCCTGACAGACTCCATGGCAGCAACGTGTGGGTTAAGTCCCGCCTCTACTACCCTATAGCACACTACTCCCATAAATCTTTGCTCCCTGCCCCCGGCCGTGTTCTTTTTTTTTTGTCCTCCTCCGCAAGGACCTAGTGTTAGTCTTTCTACCTGAAGATTTTTTCACCACGATCAAATCGGCCGAGCTGCGACTTCGGATGACATAGTCGCATTACTCCGCTAAGCCCTAGCTATTAGCAGGGTATGGAGTGGGGCATTGGAAGAGGCGTTGGAAGAAGCCGGTTTCCTGGCCACTGGCAGGCAAGGCTACGCACGGGTCGCATAGCCAGCTACTAGCAGGTGACCCCTTATTGCCCCTGGAGAGTCCGGTGTTATCGCATTACCTTCGGCCTGATGATCGTGCTGGGAGTGGTGAGGTGTCCTGTATTGTATATGGCAGCAGTGTTTGTGAAGTGTTCATCTTTCTTCCTTTGTTTTTCTGTCTCCTGTTTGTGTAAAGGCACGGCGGCTGGTTCTTCATGCGTTCCAGCCGCCGTTTTAGTTTCGTTTTCGCTTCTCGGCCGTACTGCGCATGCGTGAGTACGGTACGAGACCGAGGCTTGGTTTCGCGCATGCGCAGTAGCTGCAAATTGCCGCTAATTGCGCATGCGCACTACGTACGCTCAGGCACAGGCGGTGACGTCACGGGGGCGCCCTTTTTAAACAGGGCAGATAGCCTGCAGGCTTTGGGAATGCTTGCAGGCTGTAATACTGAAGTCCCCACACCTCCAAGGTTTTCAGCTGCTGGTAACTAGCCTTTTTTGTGGGGGGTAACTTTTTCCCTGTTTTACTAATTGCCATGTCCTTGCAGTCCGGATGGATGTTACCGAGGACATGGATTCCCCACCGCCTGCCTGTGGCCAGCCTCCTCTCAAAAGGTACTGGGTCGGATGACCGGGGGGGGAGGTAATTGGCGGGGTGTTTAGGTTTCTCTCACTATTCTTTTCTATGTGGTTCTTTTCTTTTTTGTGCTTTAGCCCTTCTATGACAGAACAGCGACGAAGCTCTCACAAGGGAAGCGACTCTTCCAAATCGCATCACCAGCAATCCTCTTCCAAACCTAAACGCTACGGTTCCCCCTCAAAATCGGGACACCGTAGCGAGGAATGCTCCCATTCCTCGGTGGCTCATTCCAGTCACTCATCCTGTGTCTGTTGGGGATGCAAAATACAAGTACCTGCGGGAAAATCTCTATGCGACCCCTGCTTCGTCAAGGCATCCAAAGAAAGGGGAGATACGGACCAGCAACTTAAAACCCTAGTTGAGAGGGTTGTTAAAGAGTCACTTAAAGGTATAGAGGCGGTCCGGTCCGACGTTCCTCAGGCAGAACTGTCAAGTTCCCCAGTGAGGGAAACTCAATTGCAGGACACCTGGGAGTCCTCCCTACCTAGCCATCCTTCAATTGCCATCTCCGATAGCGACTCGGATGAAGATAACCCCTGCGATGGATTCGACTTCGCTCTGCTTCCTCCCTTGGTCAAAGCCATTAGAGAAACCCTAAATTGGGAGGATCCGGTGGCTGTTCCTCCCAAACAGAGGAAATTTTTCAAGCAGTTAAAGAAGGAACGGGTTAACTTTCCATTCTTTACTGAATTGGGCGAGGTCATCACAGATGAGTGGAGCAAGGTGGAGAAGAAGAACTCCATGCTTGCTAAAGTTTCAAAGCTCTACCCCTTCAAGGAGGAAGAAGTGAAACATTTGGACTCAGCTCCACTGGTGGACGCAGCCGTGATGAGGCTGGTGAAACATGTGACACTTCCCCTAGAAGACAGTGTCCTTTAAGGAAGTCTTGGACAGGCGAATTGATGCTGATCTAAGGAGAGTGTATCTTACGGCTGGCATGGCTTGTAAACCAGCCTTGGCCCTGGTGGCTTTGTCCAAAGCCATGGAAGTTTGGACAGATAATGTTCATGATACGCTGAGGAATATCTCGGATGATACGGCGAAGAGCTCACCTATTCAGGAGTTGAGGTTAGCGTCGGCTTTTCTGGGGGAGGCCTCGATTGACATCATACGCCTTGCAGCCTGGGTAATGCTTTCGTCGGTCACCGCCAAGCGGGCTTTATGGCTCCGTCCCTGGCTGGCTGACCCAGCTTCTAAGCAGGTATGGTGCCGGATTCCCTATGGGGGGTCTTCTCTTTTCAGCAACAAGTTAGACGAGGCTATTACACGGGCTACTGGCGGGAAATCGGGGTTCCTGCCCCAGGACCGACGTCTGCAAAGTCAGAGAAAGTCCTTCCCGAAGTGGCAATACCAGGATCGAGCCAGAGAGGCTCGCACCTACAAGCCAGGCCGGGAATTTTCCAGATCTTGGAAGTCAAGGCAAGCATCCTTCAAGAAGTCCGCAGGTGCTGAGTCGAAAGGGGACAGACAACCTTCCAAATCTTTTTGAGATTGGGCCCGCTCAGACAGGCCGTGTGGGAGCTCGCCTTTTTTCATTTTCGGCATGTCTGGGCGGCCTCAATTCACGACTTCTGGACCATCAAAACTATCTCCTTCGGTCACGCTTGGACCTTCATTGGCACTCCCAGACTCAGGTGGGTTCCCACTTCTCTTCCGACATCAGAAGAAAAAAGGACAATACTTTTAGCCTACGTAGAATCTTTGTTGGCTCAAGGCGCTGTCAGCCCCGTTCCAGTCAATCAGCGAGGTATGGGAATGTATTCCCCCCTCTTTCTGGTCCAGAAAAAGAGTGGGGCCTGGAGGCCCGTCATAGACCTAACCCATCTAAATCGCTTCATCAAAAAGGAGAGGTTCAAAATGGAAACACTTTCCACAATTCAACAGTCGGTGCAGCCAGGGGACTGGATGGTGTCCATAGACCTCAAGGGCGCCTATTTTCATGTCCCCATCGCGGAAGATTTTCAACAATTTCTCCGCTTCTCCGTGGGCAAGCTCCACTTACAGTTTACATGCCTTCCCTTCGGGCTATCCACTTCTCCACGTGTTTTCTCAAAGGTGCTGTTGGCAGTGGTAGCTCTCCTAAGAACCAGGGAGATTCGTCTACATCACTACCCAGACGATCTTCTCTTGGCGCAGGACAGGGATTAACTCGTAACACACAGAGGTCAGGTGATCTCCACATTACAGGAATTCGGGTGGATTCTGAACCTGGAGAAGAGTCAGTTAGACCCATCTCAGTCGCTGGTGTTTTTAGGAGCCCTTTTCAACACATTCAAAGGTACCATTTCACTACCAGAGGAGAAGATTTCGACAATCGGAGACAGGATTCACCCGGCTCTCTCTGCTTCTCATCTTCATGCCCTCCAGTGCCTGAGGATCATCGGCACTATGGTAGCGACGATTCCGATGGTGAGATGGGCCCAATGGAGTAGTGTCCTATAGGGTAGTAGAGGCGGGACTTAACCCACACGTTGCTGCCATGGAGTCCATCAGGAAAGGAAAATTACGGTAAGTATTTTGATAGGAATTTTCCGTTTTTTGCCTCGTGTGAACACAGGCACTTCAGATTACTATTCCTCACATTCTGGCTTTCTACAATCAGGACCTTACAGAACTTAACCTTAAATGCTAATGTTCTTGCATTTTGCCTACTAATCGATTAATCGACAACTAATCGATTATGGAATTAATCGAATGCTGTTTTCATAATCGATCGGCCAATAACATAATGGGGTTAAAAAAACACCTAAAATGAGCCCCTTATAGTACAATAAGAGCAAATAAACGCTACTGTAAATATTACTTTCACAGTTCTACACTAAAAAAAATGAACCACTTACAGTAGTGATTATCTGCTTTTTTTTGTACTATAAAGGGGTAATTTTAGTTTTTTTAACCCCATTATGTTGCTAAACGTCTTAGACCTGGTTCACATCAATGTGTTTTTTTTGGTGCTTTTTGCAGAAATGCACTACAGTTCATTTATATGGTTTCCTATAGGACTCGTTCACGCAAAAGGGTGCTTTTTTGGTTCAATATACTTCAATAGAGAAGCTGCAGAAAAGCATGTAATGCGTTTTTGCAGCAATTTGTGTTTTTTAATCTGCCCAACAACAAATTGGCCAAAAAAAATGCAAAAATGCAAATTGCAGCAAAATCACGAAAGAAATCAATTCTTTCACCAAGAAGTTTTCTATTTCCAAATTTTCCCATCACTGTGGTTGAAAATGAACGTTGATTTGACCCCACTAACCATTATAAAATCGAACAAACGTTCTTTAAATTACATTTTTTTTTTTTTTAAAGAAGACCTTGTCTCCTCTAATAGTTTATACAGTATATCTCTTCTTATAGTATATACAGTATATGCCTCTTCTGTCATTCTCAGAGTGGATTAGATATTTTGCTCCCTAACCATATAGTTGGTTATTTATATTTACCACTGCATAGAGATATTAAAGAATAAATTACCTTTTTTTTAAAACTTTACACATTAACTAAATTATACACCACACCTTTTTTTTTAAGGTTATTAACCGAATAATCGATTAATCAAAACAATCGGCCAACTAATCGATTATGAAAATAATCGTTAGTTGCAGCCCTAAGAAGAACTGTGTGCGCTTCCTTGGGACCTCAACTTGGGTTCTGTCTTCTGCAGAAAAACACCTTCAGGGATATCTTGGAAGATCTCTCCTGAAAAGTGGCTGCCTTGGTTACCATCATGTCTGACCGGTCTGTGAGCTGGTGGCTCTTTTGTGAAAGGAGCTGTTTTTATTCTTCACAAAGGTGAGTTAGATTTGCATTCAATACCATTTCTTCTATGGTGGTATCTGTCTTCTACCCGGTGAAGATGGTGCTTTGGCATAGGGCACAAAGATGGACTAACAGATAATTCTTGTCTGGATGTAGTCAATCAGTCCATTTCAAAACAGCCAGCTTCTATAAGGAAGATTGACTAATCTAACCCTCTAAAGGGAAATCCTACTTCAAAGTCCACCAGTAGTCTGATCAGACGACCACTCTCCAGTGCTTGCGCTATGAAATATGAAAAAAAATATATATATATATATATTTTTTTGTTTGTTTTTATCCCTGCACCAACTCTGTAGCCCAGCTTTGTAAGGCCACTACCTGGTCCTCTGCATACCCTTTTTCAAAAGTTCTATCAGGTTCAGCCTTCTGGGATTGCAGCTTTTTGGCCTGCAATGTCCTTGTAGTGGCGGTCTGTAGGCTAAGTTCTGTTTGCCTAGTTGCCCACCCTTCTCATTGCCTGAGGACATCTCAAGGTCTGTGAATACTCAGTCCTTTAATTGTGTTTGTATGATTTATCATAAGGGACTTGCTTGTAAATATAGCTATCTTGGAGCACAGAGCACAGGCCACCTTTCTATTGTGTACGCTGCATTGCTTGCTTTAAGAGGGGGGGGGTGCTGGGAGT
This sequence comes from Lithobates clamitans, assembly GCA_037952925.1. Classification (NCBI taxonomy): domain Eukaryota; kingdom Metazoa; phylum Chordata; class Amphibia; order Anura; family Ranidae; genus Lithobates; species Lithobates clamitans. The sequence goes on from JBBGZY010000765.1 coordinate 6,841,789, forward strand.
GGCCACCTCAGGCTCAGCAGCTGGTTGAGCCGGGTGCCAGTCCAGGCATGTGGGCAGATCCCGACTCCATTGTCTCGATCCTGCTTGGACCGGCTCTGATGTCAGCCGGCTTCAGCCCATTGTCTGCTGAAATCGGGGCACAGGTGTGCAGAACGAACTGCACTCCTGTGATCCCACAAGAGAAATGCAGCTAAACGAGCTTTGGTTGTACTTCTCCAAGACATGGTATTTATAGTCAAGTCAATGTACTTTTCCACTTAGTCAAACTTAGTGGTGTTCCACCGAAGAAAAAAAATCATTTGAAATTATTTTTTTTTTCCCTCACCTCTAAATGGCTGTTGCTAGGGGGTCCCTTGTAGTCTGCCTCCTTCAGTGCCTGGGCTGGTGACATCACTTCCCCTCGGCGCAGGAAGGGCTCAGCTCTGCCCCCTCCCTCTTGTCAATAATCTGGGACACATTACAGGTCCCAGATGACTCAGTGGCCAATCGCAGCGCCGCTCGCGCATGCGCAGTGGATGCCAGACTGTGAAGCTACAGCCGAGCCAACAGTTGCAATGCCGGCGCTGCCGAACGGAGGGGGAGACGAGCGGAACTTCTATCCCCCACATCGCTGGACCGTGAGACAGGTAAGTGTCCGATTTATTAAAAGTCAGCAGCTGCAGTTTTTGTAGCTGCTGACTTTTTTTTTTTTTTTTTAAATTGGAACTTATTTAACCACTTGCTGAACGCCTATATCTGTCCTCACTTTGAGGAAGGATATCGTTGTTATGGCAGCAGCTAGCTGCCATAACCCCGGTATTCCCGTGTTCGACCGGCTACAAGATAAGTGGTCTCTGCGGCGGATTCGCAGCAAGATCACTTGTCGGCGGGAGGCCCCGGGGCTGTGCATGGAGACGAGTGAGGGAAGTTGGCCCCCACCCATCTCCATGACACTGCAGGGCGGAAGCAACGTCAAAACGTCACTTCTGCCTATAGCTCTTAAAGGGCCATTTTTTGACTTTATTTTTTTTTTTTCTTATTGCATTTTAGTGTAAATATGAGATCTGAGGTCTTTGACCCTAGTTCTCATATCTAAGAGGTCCTGTCATGCTTTTTTTTTTTTTTTTCTATTACAAGGGATGTTTACATTCCTTGTAATAGGAATAAAAGTGACACTTATTTTTACACTTTAAAAAAAAAAAAAATGGTAAAATTAAATAAGAAAAAAAAATGTATTTGCCTCGTCCCGCCGAGCTCGCGTGCAGAAGCGAACGCATACGTGAGTAGTGCCCTCATATGAAAATGGTGTTCAAACCACACACGTGAGGTATCACTGCGATTGGTAGAGTGAGAGCAATAAAAGTTTGTCGCAATTTTGTAGCTTGACATGTTGGGTATCAATTTACTCAGCGTAACATTATCTTTCACAATATAAAAATTGGGCTAACTTTACTGTTTTGTTTTATTTTTTTTAAATTAAAGTGTATTTTTTACAAAAAAAGTGCGCTTGTAAGACCGCTGCGCAAATACTGTGTGACAGAAATTATTGCAACGACCGCCATTTTATTCTCTAGGGCACAGGTGTCAAACACAAGGCCCGCGGGCCAAATCTGTCCCTCCAGGCCATTTCATGTGGCCCTCGCACCTCTCCTGCAGCTGCAGGAGAACTCCAGCCCTCTGTTCCTCCTCCAGACCCCTACTTTCTGCTTTCAAGCAATGCATCCAGCTTCTTCCCAGCAGCAGCATAAGGAAGGAGGGTGCACTGTGATGTTAGGGAGAGTAGGGGACTCAACTTCTGATGGTGGGGTGGCTCTTGACATCTAATGTAGGGGGAGGGGGATGTGCTGGACATCTAATCTTACAGATGCAACCGGCCCTTTTGAGGACAAACATAATGCTGATGCGGCCCACGATGAAATTGAGTTTGACACCTCTAGGGTATTAGAAAAAAAGAAATGTATAATGTTTGGGGGTTCTAAGTAATTTTCTAGCAAAAAAAACTGTTTAACTTGTAAACAACACATCTAAAAAAGAGAGCCGGTCCTTAAGTGGTCAAGAACCCAACAGTTAATAATTTTTTAGCATTTAGATGTATGTTTGGAGCAGGCTGAAGTTTTTGCATCATTTCAGTGAGCCTGGCTCCTGAGACGTGTGGAGAGTTCCCCTTAATGTGGAAAGCAGAAGCCAAGCTTATAAATCTTTTGAAACAGAACTCCAGGAATTGCAGCATATAAGGGGAATACTTTCTTAGTTTTACTATTCACGTTTTTGAGTGCCAACCGTATCCGTGTCACTAACTTTGCCACTCCAACACTTTCTTTGGGGCTGACTGCAACTGCAGAGTTTGTATCTGCTGTGCTCACCCTTACTCTCCACATGCTCAATCCCCAGTCACGTAAGGCTTTGTGTTTTGTGACTGTCTTAGTGTAGTAAGTGTTCTGTAATGGACAGTGGAGGGGTGAGCAGAGCTGACTGAAGTCTTTCCTCTGCACTGAATTCCAGAGAGCGGTATGCCAGCGTTTATTAAAAAAAATTCACATAGTGTCAGGCGCCTTTGTTTTTTTTGTGTGTGTGGTGTTTTTTTTTTAATATTTATTGGGGGCAGATTGTCTACCGCACAGCAGGGATTCAGCTCACTGATTCCCTGCTGATTGACATTTCCGTGTCTACTCATTTTATGCAGAACAGACACGGAAAAAGCCAGCCCTGCTCCATGGGTGGCCTCCTCATACGAACTGTTTACACCAGACTACCTTTCCGATCTGCCCAACCGAAAAGGGCGGATGCCATTTGTTTAAATTTCTTTTCTTTTCGGACTGGTTTGGAACCAAAAGTTTGGCGGGTGTAAACTGACACTAGTACTTTTTTTTTTTTTTTTTTTTTATACCCGCCTGTCCGTAGTTAATGGATGTACCTTCTGATCGGGTCTGCCTGGAAGAACACAGGTCTGATCGGATTTCCTGTGTAAAAGGGGCTACAACACGTTCTGTAGATCGCTTCTCATTTCCTGGCTGGAGAACTGTTCCTGGTCCACCCATTCATTGTTTATCAGTTCTTTCTATAATGGAGGCTCAGCTTCACATAATGGTGTTACCTGGTGTGGGTGTTTCTTAGGGTGGTTTCTATGTAAACAAGTATGCCTAGGGGATCTCACTCCTACAGAAAAACATCACCCATTCAAAGAGTTTGGACGTTTGCTTAACTTCTAAAGAAGCAGTCCACTGCTGCACCAGGGCTGAGGGTTCTTGAGTACTAAGACAAGGTGATGTAATCTTTCAGGCAGCTATGTACTGCAACCTCCTTTTCCCTCACCAGCCATGGGCTGCCTGCTTTTGCATAGAGAAACAGACCTGGTGATATCACAGAACCTAAAATGGGGTATGTAATTAAAACTGAAAGCTTTTATTGAATTGGCATGTTGGTGAGGGGAAAGGAAGGAACCTAAGATGACAAAATGCAAAACTTCAGAATTCAATCTCAACTCCAGTTTCCTCCATACTAGGTTGTGCTTCTAATTGGACTGCATTTTAAAATGCGTTCTTCTAATTGGACTGCATTTTAAAACGCATGAGAAGTTCTGGCTGGTGACAGGCTTTGCTAGGTACCTGAAACTGAGACAAGTATACTTTGTGTGCGCCCCATGAAACTTGATCCACTTTGTGAGTTGGCTTCTATGCTTGTGACAGAAAAACCTTGCACATCGCCATTTTTTTTTCAATGGTAGCATTCTTATTTGGCACTAAGGCACCTATAGGGATTAGGCTTTGGCATCCACCACTGACAGTTTGGATGTAATTTCTCTGGTGCTGAGTTAACTGCCAGTAAAAGACAACTTGTGTCGCTGAGGAACTTTTTTATGTTGGAACTTTTAGAATGATGGGTTAATGGAATTTTTTTTTTTCCTAGATTGAATCAATTGAACTGCCAATGGATCCAAAAACTAACAAACGAAGAGGTTTTGTCTTTATTACATTTAAAGAAGAGGAGCCTGTAAAAAAGATCTTGGAAAAAAAGTTCCATAATGTCTCGGGCAGCAAGGTAATTTTTTTTATTTTTCTTTGCACGTGATTGTTTTTAGAGTGGAAACATTTACTACTGCATGTACTAAAATGCCAATGTTTTTATTAAGTCTCAGTTCCCAAAAGTAGAGCAGTAGAAATAGTGGGATTTTAGAGGTGTTGAAACTGGAGTAACACAAACTGTCAATAAAAACATGATTGATTTTAATAAGAAATTAATTTAAAAGTTTGGGGTAGCTATTCCCTATAACACCATTTTATTAATTTTGGATATAAGAAACAAACGTGTGGCTGTGCTGTACTTGTTTTTAATATGTAACTGCTCGTAAAAATAGTTTAAGCAACATCCCTAAAGTGGGATACACTACACACTATGAAAATTGGGTGAACGGTTGCCCGATTTTTTTTTTTTTTTTTTTTTTTTTTTTTTCCCTCCGCTCGTTTCACTGCAAGTCTGAACCAAAGGATATGTATGAAAACTCTCATACAGCAAAGGCTTTTTTTGTTTCTGATTGTGCAGTCTTTCGTTTCTGTTTTTTCAAATACAAAACCTGTACACAAACGAAAATTGTTCATTCTGTTCCTGTGCGAGTCTGTCTCTTTGGACATTTTCAGTTGGATTAGACCGGTGAAAGTTGTGCACACTATCAGAAAATCATACGATTGTTCTTTGGACATAAGTGTTTGCCAAATGTTATAGTGTGTACATAAGATTCCTTGCCTTAATCACTTCAAAACCAAGCCTATTTTTGACACTCATTGCTTACATTTTAAACTGCTAGAAAATTTACTTAGAACACACGCACACAATAAATGTAAAAAATATATATTGTGCTCATAAGTTTACATACCCTGGCAGAATTTATGATTTCTTGGCCATTTTTCAGAGAATGAATGTTAACACAAACTTTTCTTTCACTCATGGTTCGTGTTTGGCTGAAGCCATTTATTATCAATCAACTGTTTTTTTACTTTTTAAATCATAATCACAACGGAAGCTACCCAAATGACCCTGATCAAAAGTTTACATAGCCTGGTGACTTTGGCCTGATAACATGCACACAAGTTGACAGGGGTTTGAATGGCTATTAAAGGTAACCATCCTCACCTGTGATCTGTTTGCGTGTATTTAGTGTGTGCGTAATAAAAGGTCAATGAGTTTCTGGACTCTTGACAGATCCTTCCATCTTTCATCCAGTGCTGCATTGACGGTTCTGAGTCATGGGGAAAGCAACAATGGTCGAAGGATCTGTGGGAAAAGGTAGTTGAACTGTATAAAACAGGAAAGGAATATAAAAGGATATACAAGGAATTGAGAATGCCACTCAGCAGTGTTCAAACTCTAAACAAGAAGTGGAAAATGAGGGGTTCTGTTGAAACCTAACCACGGTCAGGTAGACCAACTGATATTTCAGCCACAACTGCCAGGAAAATTGTTCAGGATGCAAAGAAAAACCCACAAATAACTCCAGATAAAATACAGGACTCTCTGAAAACATGTGGTGTGGCTGTTTCAAGATGCGCAATAAGGAGGCAATAAGAAAGATGGGCTGCATGGGAGAGTCGCCAGAAGAAAGCCATTACTACGCAAATACCACAAAGTATCCCACTTGCAATATGCCAAACAGCACAGACAAGCCTCAAACCTTCTGGCACAGTCATTTGGAGTAATGAGACCAAAATTGAGATTTTTGGCCACAACCATAAACTCTTCACTTGGAGAGGAGTCAACAAGGCCTATGATGAAAGGTACACCATTCCTACTGTGAAACAGATGGATCGCTGATGTTTTGAGGATGTGTGAGCTACAAGGGTACAGGAAATTTGGCCAATTTATGGCAATATGAATGGGACGTACTTGGACATTCCAACATGACAATGATCCAAAACACAAGCCCAAGTCGACCTATCATTGTCTAAAAAATGCACAGTGTGGCGCTATTAAGTGAATACAATATGAAAAAAGTAAACATAAATTATTCAAATCAAAAACATCTTATGTGAGCACTTGTGACAGTGACTAGTGAAAGAATAGCACATATGTGTGTATAGATGAATTAAACATCAAAGGCAAAATCAAATATAGAGTCCATAACACCAAAAAGAAAAAGTCCGTGATAGCAGTGTATAAATGGTATACAGGTGTTCTTGTATATGCAGGAAGATCAATTAGACCCGGTAGCCTGGTAGATGAATGGACCAAAAACGACCAGAGGTGCACAGAAATTTAAAAACGATGCCAGGACCATCACCAGAAGATATGGAGGCTTACCAGAAGTAGTGGCCTGAAATAGCGTATGCTAGAACAGGTCAAGAAGGCTTGGTGACCAACTGGTCTAGATGTATTGTCTGGTTAGATGTCATCACCACACCAACGGAGGGAAGGGGGGGAAGCAATCAGCACGATTTCCTCAAATAATCACACCACCAAGCCAAGCGAAAGATTCGTGTACCATGTGAGAGATGAAGACACTCACATAGTGTATTAACTTGGATTTATTAAAAATAGCAATAAAAAACAAACTCACATTTTGTGCAGATCAAACAGGCATGTAAATGTGTGTGACACCCCAGAAGACTACTTTTTTAGTTGAAACATGTCGGGTGGACCCCTCACAACTACCGCTATACGATATACATGCCTGTTTGATCTGCATAAAATGTGAGTTTGTTTTTCATTGCTATTTTTAATAAATCCAAGTTAATACGTTAATACACTATGTGAGTGTCTTCATCTCTCACATGGTACACGAATCTTTCGCTTGGCTTGGTGGTGTGATTATTTTCGAGGAAATCGTGCTGATTGCTTTTCCCCCCCCTTCCCTCCGTTGGTGTGGTGATGACATCTAACCAGACAATACAGCTAGACCAGTTGGTCACCAAGCCTTCTTGACCTGTTCTAGCATACGCTATTTCAGGCCACTACTTCTGGTAAGCCTCCATATCTTCTGGTGATGGTCCTGGCACCGTTTTTAAATTTCTGTGCACCTCTGGTCGTTTTTGGTCCATTCATCTACCAGGCTACCGGGTCTAATTGATCTTCCTGCATATACAAGAACAACACCTGTATACCATTTATACACTGCTATCACGGACTTTTTCTTTTTGGTGTTATGGACTCTATATTTGATTTTGCCTTTGATGTTTAATTCATCTATACACACATATGTGCTATTCTTTCACTAGTCACTGTCACAAGTGCTCACATAAGATGTTTTTGATTTGAATAATTTATGTTTACTTTTTTCATATTGTATTCACTTAATAGCGCCACACTGTGCATTTTTTAGTTGTTCTGTTCTCCCTGAGTCTACGGGTGTGTTGGCTGCTTACTTAGTTTGTTTTAGCGCAGCGCTGTATCATATTTCTTGACCTATCATTGTCTACAGCAGAATAAAGTGAAGGTAGAGTGGCCATCTCAATCAACTGACCTCAGTATTGAGCCACTCTGGGGAGATCTCAAATGTGCCGTTCATGCCCCAGAATTTACAGGGACTGGAGGCTTTTTGTCAAGAGGAATGGGCAGCTTTACCATCTGGGAAGGTAATGAGCCTCATCCACAAATTCCAAATAAATGCACTTGGTCGAGGCTCCTTTTGCATGAATTGCTGCATCAGTGCAGCATGGCAAGCCTGTGACACTGCCGAGGTGTTATGGAAGCCTAGGTTGCTTTGATAGTGGCCTCCAGCTCGTCTGCATTGTTGGTTCTGGTGTCTTTCCTCTTGACAACACCCCACAGATGCAGACGAGCTGAAGGCCACTATCAAAGCAACCCGGGCTTCCATAACACCTCAGTACTGCCACAGGCTGTTCTTCGCCATGCTGCATTGATGCAGTAATTTGTGCAAAAGGAGCCTCGACCAATTAAGTGCATACTTTACTGTAGGGGGTGGGGGGGGGGGGAAGAGAGAAAGAGGGAGGGAAGACTATTTGATCCCCTGCTGAGTTTGTATGTTTGCCCACTGACAAATGATCAGTCTATAATATTTTATTGGTAGATTTATTTTAACAGTGAGGCAGAATAACACAAATATCCAGAAAAACATTTTAAAGTTAAAAATTGATTTGCATTTTAATAAATGAAATGAGAATTTGATTCCCCCCCCCCCCCCCCCATCAGCAAGATTTCTGGCACCCAGCTGTCTTCTATACAGGTAATAAGCTGAGATTAGGAGCACTCTCAAAGGGAGTGCTCTTGATCTCACTTGTTACCTGTAGAACAGACACCTATCCACAGAAGAAATCGGATTCCATCTCTCCACCATGGCCAAGACGAAAGAGCTGTCCAAGGATGTCAGACAAGTTTTGTAGACCTACACAAGGCTAGAATGGGCTACAAGACCACCGCTAAGAAGCTTGGTGAGAGGGTGACAACAGTTGGTGTGATTATTCACAAATGGAAGAAACCCAAAATAACTGTTATTCTCCCTCGGTCTGGGGCTCCATGCAAGTTCTTACCTTGTGAAGTTTCAGTGATCATGAGAACAGTGAGGAATCAGCCCAGAACTGCACGGGAGAATCTGGTCAATGATCTCAAGGCAGCTGGGACCATAGTAGCCAAGAAAACAATTGGTAATGCACTGTGCCGTGAAGGACTGAGATCCTGCAGCGCCCCCTGCTCAAGAAAGCACATGCATAGTCCCGTCTGAAGCTTAATGAACATCTGAATGATTCAGAGGAGAACTGGGTGAAGTGTTGTGGTCAAGATGAGACCAAAGTCGAGCTCTTTGGCATTGAATCAACTCGCCATGTTTGCAGGAGGAATGCTGCCTATGACCCCAAGAACACCATCCCTACTGTTAAACATGGAGGTAGAAACATTATGCTTTAAGTGTTATTCTTCTGAGGGGACAAGACATCTTCACCGCTTCCAAAGGGACAATGGCTGGGGCCATGTACCATCATATCTTGGGTCAGAACCTCCTTCCCTCAGCCAGTACATGAAAATGGGTCGCGGATGGGTATTTCATCATGACAATGACCCAAAACACTAGGCCAAGGCAACAAAGGAGTGGCTCAAGAAGAAGCCCATTAGGATCCTGGAGTGGCCTAGTCAGTCTCCAGACCTTAAAAAGAGAAGTATAGGTGTGGTGGTTTTTTTTTTTTTTTTTATATATATTCATACTTGCCTAGGTGGTTGCAGCATCAGACCGATTGCTACTGTCATCCCAGCGTCTGCACTGAGAACCAAACATTGTCGATGGCTCGGTTCTCACTCTCTCCTGCTCTGTTCCACCATGCTCACTGGAGCGCTGAGCTGTGGAGGGGTGGGGGGGCGGCCGTCTCAGCGGCTCGCTGAAACTATCGGTCAAGACAGCTGGCGGATCCAGACTTCTGAAGTCGGGATTGACTCACTACCTCGACTGATTTCAATGACATCAGTGGAGAGCGGGTCACATGAGTGCAAAAACCAGTTGCACTCCTGTTAACCCTTAGGAGAAGCTCAGGCTGGACTTCTTTTAATCTTATAGGACATATGTGGAGGGAGCTGGAGGTTTGAGTTGCCAATTGTCGGCCTCAAAACCTTAATGACTTGGAGAGGATCTGGGACAAAATCCCGCCTGAGATGTGTGCAAACCTGGTGGCCAACTACAAGAAATGCCTGACCTCTGATTGCCAACAAGGGTTTTGCCACCAAGTCAAGTATTTGACCCCTTCCACAAAACATATTTTGCTAATTTAGCCTAGGTTCACTCTGACTGTGGGTTAGAAATCAGCTGAACTCGCACAATTTCATACCCGCATGTCAGTCCGACTTTGGGAGTGATTACAGACACATCTGTGCGGGTTCATGCACAGATGTCTTATTGAAATTGCCCCCAAAGTTGCCAAAAGTAGTGCGGGAACTCCTTTTGGGAATCTGTGCGGCGCTGCAAAGACTGCGTCGCACCGATTTGGACGGTGTTATTGCTGGCAATAGCCGCCGATTTGGCATGTCAAAATCTCCCCCATGTGAACGTGGGCTAAAATGCAAATCCCATTTATAACATTTTAGAAATGCATTTTTTTTGTTCTGTCTCATGGTTTAAAATCTACCATTTTTAAAATTTTATAGGCTGATCATTTTTGTCAGTGGGCAAAGGTACAAAATCAGCAGGAGATGAAATGCCTTTTTCCCTCACTGTACATGGACTTACTTTTCAGTAAGCCAACATTTCTGTATTAAAAATCCTTTTTATTGGTCTTGTGTAATAATCTAATTTTCTGAAATACTGAATTTTGGGGTTTAACTAGCTGACTGCCATAATGCTCATTTAAGAAAATAAAAATAAACTAGATAAGCTACAATTTCTGGGGAAATTGTGTGAAGTGTTCTTGCCTCCACCAGTAGTTTACAAGCATTATCAAGCCTATCAGATGAAGGTATGACACATGCATTTGGGGGGTCTCAGCATCTTGTGTTTACAAACACTGTTTCCTAGCAACGCTCATGCCCTGTTTATGCTTCACAACCACTGCTCAATACACAATACACAGGACCATGATAGCTGTAATAACTGTGCAGTACTTCAAACGGTCGTATTTTAAAAACTATAATTTCTACAGTGAAGATCTTTATATTGTGAGAATCACAAGACCCAGACCTAGATTTTGATACATAGTATGTCTCTGAAATATTAAAATTGAAGGCACAGTCGCAGTTTAGATATTGCCCTTCAAATTTTGGAGGGGGCTAGAGTGGAGTTTCAATGAATGTCAATGGACGGCGTGAGTTACAAACAAATGGTCATATTATGAAAACTATGAGGACTATGGCTTAGCCGTGGACATGTTTAGTGGCAGCAGGGATAGCTGAACGTTTTTGATATAAGATTTATGTAGGTGGGCATAAAAATGAGGGATTGGCGGCAGTTTAGAAATCATGTCCTGATTTTTCAGCTTTTGTCACCTCCCACTCTAGTTATGAACATTTCCCCATTCATTCCTATGGGACAAAATTTCGCCGCAAAAATGACGATATTTCGTGACCATTCGGCGAAACGTTCCACAAAGTAATAGCACACCAATCGGGAACAATCCGCACGTTTCGGTATATTACTTGTCTATGTAGTGTAAAAACTGTGGGAGGAGTTAGGGTGGTAAATCTGGCTATAATAATAATATATATGTGAGATAACAGTAAGTGGTCTTGCTATGCAAGAACACTTAATCAGGAACGCATCTATATAAAATGAGTTTCACTTTTTAAATTGAAATTACTGAAATTAATTAGATGCACCTGTATAGGTCACAGGGCTCCACCAAATATCCACTCAAGGGGTGAGGTAGATGGCTGGCAAGTCAAAGTAGATAGTTAGTCAAGCTAGTTATTTGTCCCAGTGATGCCATGGTATCTGCTAATCTCCTGTAGTGGCTTCAGCTCAAAGTTCCCCACTGGTCAACCTGGCGGTGAAGAAAACCAGCTGCGAGGACCCATGCTGCAGTAGGCAAGGCCTCCAAGAGACTCCCACCGTCACTTGGAAGTCAAGGGGGCGTTGACGTCACGTGCCATGTCTGGTCCATAAGCCAAAGGCGTCGACGTCACAGTGTATCTTTGTCAGGATGGCATGCACCCTACCTGACCTTCGATTTATCGAAGTTCAAACGGGGGCCCGCTCATTGTTCCATCTTTAAAGTGACACTGCGTCTCCTTCCCATTATTGAATGAAGAGTAAAGCATAAGGAATTCCTATTCTATGTGTCCACTATGGACTCCTTTTTTAATAGTTGTCTTTAGAAATGTAGAGGTAACGGCACTTTACCTGATGAACATACCTAATGCTAAATGTCTTAATACTCTTCATTTCACATGGAGGAGAAGCAGAGTTGCTATAAAGATAGAACAATGAGTAACTCTGGCTGGTAACTCCTTTGCACATGTCTAAGGCTTCTCCTCAGGCCAGGCTGTGAAGTCTCGCCATACTCTCCAAATATCCAGAAAAACGCACTTCATAAGTTTTATAAATGATTTCAATAAGAATTTGATCCCCTTATCAATCAGCATGGGTATTTTGGAGTTTAATTTTTGGTGTGTACGTGTTAGAAATATCTTTATAAATTGACAACTTTGTGTTAAAAGAAAAAAAAAAAAATTCTTTCCACATTTTCCAAAAACTCAAGGGGGGGGGGTTTACCTGTTCTAAAGAATCACAATAGCTTATAGAATATACATTCGGGTGTTTGCTTCTCAAAATGGGGTCATTTTGTTGGCAATTCCATTGTCCTGGTGCTTCATGGCCTTCAAAAAATGTGGTGGGTAGTCAAATTTTAGATGTGTAGTTTATTGCTCCTAGAACATCTGGCGGTGCTTCCTGCATGTTGGGGCCTCTGCCTAGACTGTGAAAGTCTCTCACATGGTATCACCATACTCGGGGGTAGCAGAATGTGTTTGGGGTGTAGTTAAGTATGCATATGCTGTGTGAGAATGTTAATTTGTGAGGGGGGGGGGGGGGGGGGGGGAGAGAGAATCTTAATTTTGCAAAGAATGGGGGGGGGTTTCAACTTCAAAAACCTCGCCATGCCTTACTAAATACCTTGGCATGTCTACTTTTCAAAAAGGGTTCATTTGAGGGATATTTGTACTGTCATGGCTTCTTGGTGCCTCCAAGAAAGGAGAGGCTGTCAGTATGTGATACATTTTCAGTGATTGGCACCATAGCTTGTTAGACTCTAACTTTCACACAGACCAAATGTACACTGATTTGGGTTATTTTTACCAAAGCTAAGTAGCAGTATAAATTTTGGCCAAAATTTATGAGGAAAAATTCACACCCCCCCCCCCCCCCCCCCTGTCCTTTCATGTATAGCGCAAAAAAAGGTTGCATGACTGAGCAGTTTTCATTCAAACTGCTGAAAGTTGGTCTGGGCAGGAAGGGGGTATAAGTGCCCAGTAGGCAAGCTATTCCCGGTCTGTTTCACTCGATCTATGTTCCCGGTGTAAATTGATACTACATGAGGTAGGCTGTTCATATTTTCCTCGCCAGTGTTCAATAACAGGCAAGCTGGTTTCGTAAAATTTTTGCCTAGAACACAACTATATTTTTTAAATTTTTGTAATGGTGAATTTTATTTACAAAAGACTGGTACAAGTATAGGGGCAAATTTTGCCCCCAGCCACCCAAATTCACCATTCACTTATTTGGCTTTCCTGGACTTGGAGCTCAGCCATCTTGATCAACATTTTAGCCAAAAACTGTCAGGCCCACAGCTGGGGACATTACAAGCTGTCACCACTCTAAATGGAAAAAATAACATTCCAAGGTCTGTTTTGTTGGCTGAAAAACTGCACTTAATAGAGGAGTGAATTTGACCTGAGAGGGCCCTGAGGACAACATTCAAAAGTGAGAACCCCACCATTAGGTTTGTTACTCAATTCCATGGTCACCACCGTAACCTGAAAAGTCCCTAGTTAGGAGCCATTGGCCTCCTGCTTCAGGACCACCTGAAGACCCCTCTGCTTACAGAAAATCCTCTAATGTGAACCGCAAGGGCGTCCCAAGCAAATTCCAGCCCGCTAACAAACCTCTATGTAAAAAGTTGGAAGTGTTTTAACATGTAATCACATACAGCATGGCCAAAAGCAATTCATGAACTACAAGACCTGTGATAATTGACAATTTTTATGACTGTCCAACGTATTGTTTGCCTGCCCTTGTAGCCCTGTGGGCCAGACCATTAGGATACTGAGAAAAGTTCAGTCAGCACCACTGCTTCATAGAGGGTATTGATAAGTATAGTGTATACAGACACTTCCTAGAGTTCCACGGGAAGTCTTCTCGGGGACTGTCTGGGTCATAGTCTATTCCAATTCATTACTCATAGCAGAACGTTTTTAGCAGGTTATGGCAATGAGACATTCTGGATCTATACTGTGAATACCCAATGGTCTTAATATTGAGGATTGAAATCTACCAGATCATGCAATCTCTATCCATTTCTTTGGGTTATACATAGGAGCTTAGTGAAGAAATGTTGTCGGCACACCAAGGATTCCTTGCCTGGGTCCAAAACTTGACACTTGCCTGACGAAAGTGCACTGCGTGGCTCCAAAACATTGCTGTATGTTTTTCATGTGACCACGGAAAATAAAGCTTTGGACCCTTTTTGAGGAATCCTTGGTGTGCTGATGACATTTCTTTAGATTGTTTGAGGTTTTGGTTCCGAAAATGGGAAAAACACCCTCTAAATAGGCACCACATCCCTAAGCAAAAATAGTTTAAATGGGCATGAAGAAGAGAGGGATTTTCATGGTGCAAATAGATTAAGTGTACGGAAAAACTGTATATCTTTCCTCTTTTTTTTAAAAAAGAACAATTTTATTTTTTACATTTAAAAAGACACATATATTGTACCAGATAAATTCATTATGACAATACAGTTAAAACAAAGTGGTCAAAAAATCGGGAATAACAAGAAAGAGAAAATACACTACAGATTCATGGGTGGTAATTATTGCATACTAGCCCGACATGTTTCGCATTTGTCGCTTTCTCAAGGGATATGCAACTATATAGTGAGTCATCCAATACTTTTAGTGATTCTACAGAAAATGAAAAAAAGAAAGAAAAAAAAAAAAAGGTTTTTGTATACATACATAAACATTTTTCGGTATTGATACAACATTAGATGGCATGAAAAAATATGTGTTGTCACTCTGAAGTGTCCATAAAGGCTTACCCCCAGAATTGACCCTATGGAGTCTCGTCAGAACCGGCATGTGCAGACGCAGCCAAGCAAGACAGCAAGGGGGCTTATTTGCAACCACGGGGAGCAGTAAGGAGAAGCTGTTGTATAAATAATAAGTATTCAATGTCAAAAAGGGGTGTTATTGTCACAATGACACCCCTTTTTGACACATTTTTTTTTTTTTGTGTGCGGAAAGTGCCCCCCTCAGCTTATACTCAAGTCAAGCACTTTTCCTAGTGCAAAGAATGACATTTTCGGAACAGACTTTGGGCCCCCGTATCTCGGGACCACTTGGTGCTAGGAACCCCAAATTTGGTGTGCAAACCCTAGCACTACAACATATCCAAAGCTGGGGTTCCTAGCATCAAGTGTCCCCGAGATATGGGGCTCCAAAGTTGGTTCGGAAAATGTCATTCTCTGCTGCAGAAAAGTACTTTGACATGTTCTGAACCGACTTTGGGGTCCTGTATCTCGGGGCCACTTGGTGCTAGGAACCCCAAGTATGTTGTAGTGCTAGATCCACTGGGTTTGCACACCAAATTTGGGGTCCCTAACACCAATTGGCCCCGAGATATGGGGCCCCAAAGTCGGTCAACTGTGTCCATCTGCAGCAATGTCATTTCAGGACCCTTTGGGTCCAGAGACCCCAAATTTTGGCTGCAGCTAGGGGGCATCTAGGAACCCTTAACTGCCGAGTTTGAAGTTCAGGGGACCTATGGCTGTAAATGGGCATTGTTGTCCCTCTTTTCTACTTACAGTAGCTGCGCATTTCTCACCCTAGGCTTATACTCGAGTCAATAAGTTTTCCCAGTTTTTTTGTGGTAAAATTAGGTGCCTCGCCTTTATATTCAGGTCAGCTTATACTCGAGTATATACGGTACATGAGCTTCTTTTTAGGCAGATTACAGGTGTTTTACTGACCTGTACAAAATGACACGTCTTTTTCTGCCTGAAAAAAAATACGCTCAGATGTGAATGCAGCCTCAAAAGTCTACAAAAATTACCCCATGATGACAATGTGAAAGAAGCTTGAAATCTTTGCAAATACGGGGGGAGGGGGAATAAATTAGCATGCATATAAGTATTCACAGCCTTTGCTCAATACTTTGTTGAAGCACCTTTGTCACAAATTACAGCCTCAAGTCTTGAGTATGATGCTACAAGCTTGGCACACCTATTTTTGGGCAGTTTCTCCCATTCTTTGCAGGACCTCTCAAGCTCCATCAGGTTGAATAGGGAGCATCCAAGAACAGCCATTTTCAGATCTCTCCATAGATGTTAAAGTCTGGGCTCTGACTGGGCCACTCAAGGACATTCGCAGAGTTGTCCTGTAGCCACTCATTTGTTATCTTGGCTATGTGCTTAGCGTTGTCCTGTTGGAAGATGAACCTTCGCCCCAGTCTGAGGTCCAGAGCGCTCTGGAGCAGATTTTCATCAAGGATGGCTCTGTATATTGCTGCATTCATCCTTCCCTCCATCCTGACAAGTCTCCCAGCTCTTGCTGCTGAAAAACATCCCCACACCATGCTGCTGCCACCACTAGGCTTCACTGTAGGGATGGTATTGGCCAGGTGATGAGCAGTTCCTGGTTTCCTCCAGACATGATGCTTGCCATTCAGGCCAAAGAGTTTAATCTTTGTTTCATCAGACCAGAGAATTTTGTTTGAGTTCTTCAGGTGGGTTTGGCATACTCCAGATGCCTTTTACTGAGGAGTGGCTTCCTTCTGGCCACTCTACCATACAGGCTCGATTGGTGGAGTGCTGCAGAGATGGTGGTTTTTCTGGAAGGTTTCTCCTCTCTCCACAGAGAAATGCTGGAGCTCGGTCAGAGTGACAATTGGGTTCTTGGTTGCCTCCCTGACTAAGGCCCTTCTCCAAAGGAAGCTAAGCAGGGTAATGGCCTCAATACAGGAAATAGCAATCTTACCAGACCTTTAGGGGATCTAGGATTTAAAAGGATCTGGGGATCCTAGTAGACCATAGGCTCAGCAATGGCATGCACGGCTAGTAGTCTTTAACCTGCATTTTAACGTTATTTGCTCAAGAGCAGACTGCACAAAACTCTGCTTTGGCTACATCTGGAGCATTAAGTGGTGTGGTCCCCTGTGCTACTAATTGAGTAAAAATCAATAACTACCCCATGTGATAAATGAAACTGCTGCTAAATGTAGAATGTTCACAAATACCAATGTGTGTTTGTGTGTGTGTGTATATATATGTGTGTGTGTGTGTGTGTATGTATGTATATATATATATATATATATATAGTGATCAGCGCAATTTCTCAACATAAACTGCAGGTGAATATGTATATATAAACAGATGATGCTGAAAAGTGACCAACTCAATTTTATCACCACTGATAAAGTGCAAGGTGGTTAAAATAAAAAAGTACAAAAAGATCATCCAAAATTGAGTGCGTAAATAAATAGTCCTTCAAAAATGATCCCCTTAAAACGAGTGATGCTGAAACTTCACACAACTGCTCCATGCTCACAGAACTCTCACCTCCATAAAATGATGAATTGGCCTTAAAGCGGGGTCCCACCCAAATTTTGAACATTATCTCTATGCATTCTCTTCCTTGCCTAGATGCTGACATGCTGTGTAAAAAAATTTAAATCGCTGTAATTACCTTTTTTTTTTTCCTAATCTTCTTGGCACTTCCTGGTTTTCCTCCCATGGGAGTAGGCGTGTTTCTAGCCTCTCCCAGACCTCCCACAGTCCCCTGGGAGCTAGTCTCAGGCTTCCCAGCATGCATTGTGCAACAGCATCATCACAACATCTCAGTGAATGCTGGGAGCACAGCATTCACCGCATCCAGGAAATACATGCTTGTGGGCTTCAAATGCCCACAATGAAGATGGAAGCCGCCTTCAGTGAATTTTTTAAGTTATTCTTTACAACGAAATCGGACACAGGCGGACTTATTACACAGAACATATGAGTAGATAATTATGAGAAGAAAAGTTTGTGAATGAACTCCAAAAAAAAAAAAAATGATAGGTGGACCCCCGCTTTAAGGATATCCTTGGTGATGGTAATCAAATTCTCCCCCCACCCCACACATACTTCCAGACTCCTGGCTATCGGCTCTTGATATTTCCCTCAGGATTCCAGATAACATTTGAATGAAATAAATGCCTCCCATAGTGTAGTATATTTAGATTAATTCCCACATGTCGTCTGGAATCCTGAGGGAAATATTGAGAGCCAGGAGTCTGGAAGTGGGGGATTACCTTCACCAGGGATATCCTTAAAGAGGTTGTAAACCCTTACAATGCACTTTTTGCTACAGGTAAGCCTATACTAAGTCTTACCTGTAGCTACCCTGGATATCTCCTAAACCTGAATGGTTTAGAAGATATCCCCTGTATTCGTATGTGCTGATGCAATGGCACGTACATGCCGTTACCCAAGTGAGTGTGTCGTTACTGGTGGCGCATGCGCGGGAGTGACGCCATTGCGGCTCCGGCCAATCGCAGCCCGCAATACCCGGAAGTAACTCCGGGAGCGGTCGGCTGCCGGAGCGATGTACAAGGACAGCTGCAGGTAAGTAATTCGTAATGAGCTAGTATGCTATGCATACTAGCTCATTATGCATTTGTCTTGCAGGTTTTTTGTTTTTGTTGTTGCAGTTGTGTGAAGTTTCAGCATCCCTCGTTTTAAGGGGATAGTTTTTGAAGGACTATTTACTCACTCAATTTTGGATGATCTTTTTGGACTTTTTATTTTAACCACCTTGCACTTTATCAGTGGTGATAAAATTTGAGTTTTCAACATTGTGTATGTATTTATAAAAATATTAGTACATATTCACTTGCTGTTTTTATATTGAGAAATTGCGCTGTTCACTATATACACATACATCTGGAGTATGCCATCCAGTTCTGGTCACAAATCCTCATGCAGGGTGTGCTGGAACTAGAGAGTCCAGAGAAAGCTGGCAAAGTTGATAAGGGTACTAGATGACCTCTGTTATGAGAAATGACTACAATCATACTTATTCCCTGTAGAAGAGATGCTTAGGAGATATGATTGCAATATACCAACATCTCAGTTCCCTTAAGACATATGGCCACTTAATGAAGCAGTTTAACCTAATACTATACTACAACGAACAGTAGTGTCAGCTGGGAGTTTCCATAATTGGAGAGAGACTCTTGAATTAGCATCTTGGCAATAATGGTGATATGGGAAATTGGGTGTAAGAGTATATATTTGTTATACCCAAACGCGTTGGACTGGATGAGCTGATGTCTTAATTCAACTTCACCAACTGTTGAGATTTAAAATTGCGCAAATCTGTGAAATGGTGGCAAACTACGGTACCTAAAATTATCCATAGGTGATTCTTTAAAAGCTTTTACAGTTTACCAGTTAACCATGAGCTTGGACGCTAGAATTATTGCTCCTAGGCTGACGTTTGCAGTGATGCCACATGTGTAGGGGAAACACGATTTACATATGCGTGCCAGACCTATGTGCATGTTGCATTTCTGTGGTGAAAGGGGGATAGATTATATTTATATACACCTACATACATTTTTTTTTTCCATCAATTCTATTTCCTTGTGATAGCTTTGGCTTTGACAGGTACTGTTTATGGAGATCAGAAGTCTATCAGACATAAAGGTGCTAATCAGAAAATTATATACAAATAGAAAAAAGCTGCAAGCACAAGGAGTGATCATACACCTCCTAAACCAGCAAAACGAAAAAAAGCGCTGCATATGAAGATATAAACATGACAGCGTGATCTACGAAATCTGAAGTGGAGTTCCACCCACTTTTACAACTCTTCAGCATCCTTCACTAAACTGTGCACTGTAAATGAATTGGATATTTTTTTTTATTTTTTCTCAGCACTTACTGTTTATCTGCTGTATTCATTTTTCACTTCCTCCTCCCTGGCCGTGGCCCATCGCATCATTTCCTGTTTGCAATGCCTTCTGGGAAGGGGCAGCAACTTCCTCTGACACTGCCGTTGCTATGGAAACCTGATCTGAATTCTATTACACTGCTTGTACTGCACCAAGCATGTGCAAGATCTGCAAGGATGAGATCCAGGAAGAAATAGTCTGGCTTCAGATGCCCAGACTTAAAGCGGAGTTCCACACAAAAATGGAACTTCCGCTTTTCGGAACCCCCCCTCCGGTGTTACATTTGGCACCTTTCAGGGGGGAGGGGGGTGCAGATACCTGTCTAAGACAGGTATTTGCACCCACTTCCGGCATAGACTCCCATGGGAGTCTATGCCTCTTCCTGTCCCTCCGCGCTGTCTCCTGGGAAACGCACAGCTCCCAGGAGATAGCGGGGACCAGTTACGATGCGCAGCGCGACTCGCGCATGCGCAGTAGGGAACCGGGAAGTGAAGCCGCAACGCTTCACTTCCTGATTCCCTCACCTAGGATGGTGGCGGCAGCTGCCGAGAACCGAGCGGGTTCTCGGCGTCGCCTGCCGACATCGCTGGACCCTGGGACAGGTAAGTGGCCATTTATTAAAAGTCAGCAGCTGCAGTATTTGTAGCTGCTGGCTTTTAATAATTTTTTTTTTTTTTTTTTTGGGCGGTTTAGGTGGACTCTTTACGATGGCCACTGCCTGCTGTAAGTTTATAAAATAACAAACTACTGCTATAAACTAACAAAACAGACCTTAGTTTACAGACTAACTTTACTAGAATACATTAAGCTTGTGTGTTATAGGGGTATTTTTATTTAAAAAGTATAATTTCGGCCGGAACACCACTTGAGTCCTAATTTTTAGTTAAAGCCACAGTCCTGAACGAAAGATGGATCTCCACCATGTATTTAAGTTGATGATCGGTGAGTAATTACTATTCATTATTGCATTCACTAGAAGCTTGTGCAACGGTATTGCCAACAACTATATTACACCAGGTGTAATAAAACCTAATCGGCACTCTGGAGCCTCCACCAGCAAATGCACTTAACAGAAATTAGATGAATTTGGAGCTTTAATAATCTCCTTTGAAATGGGGTTCCTCTTGTCATTTAATCGAGGGGATCGGTCAGAGAAACAATAAGCTGGTATGATGTATTAGGATCCTTCAGCTGCTCTTTCTTCTCCATCTGCCTGTAATCCCTCCTCCTCCAGGGAGGAGTTAAAAAGAAAAAAAAAAACAGGATTGTGGTTACGGCTGCACCCACAATTCTGGTATAATCGCTTCCCTACATGTCTGGGTGACAAGTAAGGCAAAGAGGTGCAGGCACTAGCAAAGAGTAGATGGGTGACAGTCAGGAGGGGTAGAGGGGGAAGGTCCAGGGAGGCCGATCCAGGACTGGAGCATCCCAATAAGTACGCTCCATTGAGTGACATTGGTGAAACCAGTCAGGGACCAGCACTGCTGGAGCTGAGGGACTCTCCTAGCTGCCGGGGGAAGAACTCCTCCAGTGAGAGTGGGGGGGCAGCAAAGGGAAAGGAAAGACAGATTCTGGTGGTAGGGGACTCAATTCTTTGAAGGACAGAGAGGGCAATCTGTAACCAAGACCTGAAGCGCCAAACAGTATGTTGTCTACCGGGCGCTTGGGCTCGGTACATCATGAATCTTGTGGACAGATTACTGGGAGGGGCTGGGGAAGACCCGGCTGTCATGGTGCACGTTGGCACCAATGACAGAGGCAGATGGAGTGTCCTAAAGATTTTAGGGACTTAGGAGCTAAATTGAGAAAAAGGACCTCCAAGGTAGTATTCTCAGGAATACTACCGATACATCGAGCCACACCAGAAAGGCAGAGGGAGATTAGGGAAGTAAACAAGTGGCTGAAGAGCTGGTGTAGTAAGGAGGGGTTTGGGTTCCTGGAGAACTGGGCCAACTTCTCAGTCGGTAACCGGTACTATAGAAGGGACGGACTGCACCTAAATGAGGAGGGTGCAGATCTGCTGGGAATGAAGATGTGCAAAAAGTTAGAGGGGTTTTTAAACTAGGCGATGGGAGGGAGGGTCCAGAGACGGCTAGCCAGAGAGGAGGTGGAATTCTTATGGGTAGAGCTCCAAAGGGATGAAGCTAAGGGGAAAATAATACTGGGAGTATGCTATAGGCCCCCTAACCTGAGGGAGGAAGTGGAGATGGATTTCCTATCACAAATTGGTTTAGCAGCAAGGATGGGAAGTGTTATCATAATGGGGGGATTTTAATTATCCAGACATAGACTGGGCGGAGGGAACCATGCATTCATTTAAGGCTCGCCAGTTCCTCATACCTCAAAAGACTACACTCAATGTTACTAAGGTTTATATGGAAAGGGAAAACAAATACACTCAATTAACACGAAAAGTAAAGGGGGATGGGGAGCACCACATATTCGTAAATACTATGAAGCCATTACTCTTGATAAACACTGGGTAGAAATTGAGAACAAAATTAATAATATAAAATTGCACGAAATTATATGGACTCCACCAAAATTTTGAAAATATAATATTGAAGTACACGAAATCACTAGGCATGCACCTAAAACATGGGACACATTGCACAAACGGGAACATTGGGAATATAATTCACTGTTAATGTCATTAAAAGATATGGACTACTTCCCACCTGGGAAGGAGGAGTGGTTCGGTAAATGGCTATTGGAGGAGAATATACAACTGAAAGATGTAATGGACCGGGGTAGAATATGCCCGATACGAGAGCTTATGAATAGAAGAGATAAGATTATTATTATTAACCCATGGCGTTACAGTCAATTAAAACATTTCATTGAATCTTTACCCCAACCAATCAGAACAATAAAAAATCTACTCCCGCTAGAGAAATTATGCATAGACACAGATGAAAAAGGTGGTTTTTCCCGGATATATAAAATACTGCTTGAACTGAGAAGGCTAAATACTCCGGCCTTTATAGGAAAATGGGAAAAGGAGTTAGGAAATACCCTATCAGAGACAGAAGTAGCGACGATATGGAAGAGATTTTCGGCCACATCGGTTAATAGTAAAGTTTTAGAACTAAATTATAAATGTATGACAAGAATGTTTATGACACCGGATAAGATGCATAAAATTAAAGGGGAAAAATCTCGGCTCTGTTGGAGGGGATGTGGTGAAATAGGGACAATGGCCCACGTGTGGTGGTCATGTCCGGAAATGGGACTCTTCTGGGGAGAGATTAAAAAATACATTAAGGAGATCACACACTTGGACCTCCCAAAAGACCCCAAAATATTCCTTTTCCATCTACATGATACACCCAACAAAACTTATCTTAGAACACTTTTACCCCATTTTATAGATGCAGCTAAAAGCCTAATTTCTAAAAACTGGAAAAGGAAAGAAAGACCATCCATGAGGGATTGTTTCCATAAAATAAATGAGATACAGGAACTAGAGTACTTGAGGTTTAGTGAAGGGATAAAAATGGAGGCCTACAAGATAAAGTGGGGAGCCTGGGAAAAATTTAAAAATTCCCCAAGAGCAATTGAGATGTGGACAACTTGAGTAAAAGAGGGGTAGATCCTGACAATGTTTCTGACACAGCTCAAGACAAAAATGGAAGGAGGGGTGGCCAGGAGGGAGTAAATGGGAAAGTGGGGAAGCCAGAGGGTGGGGGGAAGAGGTTTGGTCTCGGGATGGGGGAGGGGGGGGGGGGGAGTAAGTTAGGAAGAAATCAAGGGTAAACAGCTGAACCATATGGTGGGGAGATTTTTTTTTTTTTTTTCTTTTGTATATTGTAATGATTTAATTAACGAAACAGACTTAGAGCCACAATGATGTGATGTTAAAAGGGAAGTATTTTTGAATATTTATTTATTTGAAAAATTTTATTCCCATGGTAAATCTTTTCGCTGATGTGGCAAAAAAAAAAAAAAAGGCTCGCTAGTTCCTTAATGTCTTGCAGGACAATTTTATGGGTCAGATGGTAGACTCACCAACTAGAAATAAAACATTAACGGATCTACTGATTACCAACAATACAGACCAGATCACGGATGTGGAAATACGGGGCAATTTAGGTAACAGCGATCACAGGTCAATTAGTTTCAGTATAAATCACACAAATGGGAAACCTAAAGGGAATACAAAGACACTGAATTTCAAAAGAGCCAACTTCCCTAAACTACAAACCTTGCTAAAAGGCATAAATTGGGATAAAATATTAGGAACAAAGAATACGGAGGAGAAATGGGTTTGCTTTAAGAGCATATTAAATAAGGGCATTAGCCAATGTATCCCATTGGGTAATAAATTTAAAAGAGCGAACAAAAATCCTGGATGTCTTAACTCCAATGTAAAAATGCATATAAAAGCAAAGGAGAAGGCCTTCAAAAAATACAAGGTTGAGGGATCATCCTCAGCATTCAGACTTTATAAAGAATGCAACAAGAAATGTAAGGGTGCAATTAGGACGGCTAAGATAGAACATGAAAGACACATAGCAGAGGAGAGCAAAAAAAATCCCAAGAAATTCTTTAAGTATGTAAACAGTAAAAAGGGAGGACAGACCATATTGGCCCCATAAAGAATGAGGAAGGACATCTGGTTACAAAGGATGGGGAGATGGCAAAGGTATTGAATTTATTCTTCTCCTCAGTCTTCACGAGTGAATCGGGGGGCTTCAGTAACCAAAACTGCAGTGTTTATCTTCATGACACAACACAGGAAGCACCTCCATGGTTAACAGGACAGAATTAAAATTAGACTTGAGAAACTTAACCACTTGCCGACCGCCTCACGCCTATATACGTGAGCAGAGCGGCACGGGCAGGCAAAATCACGTACCTGAAACGTGATTGCCTTCCCGCGGGTGGGGGGTCCGATCGGACCCCCCCCCCTGTGCCAGCTGCGGTCGGCATTTGGTTGGGAGCGATGAGAGACGAGGGGGAGACCATCCGATCGTGGCCCCCCCCTCGCGATCGCTCCCAGCCAATGAGAGACATCCCCTGCCTCTGTATAGTACACAGAGGCAGAGGATGTGATGTCATCTCTCCTCGGCTGTCAGTTTCCGTTCCAGCGCCGAGGAGAGATGACATGTAAGTAAGTGCACAACACAAACACACACAGTAGAACATGCCAGGCATACATTACACCCCCGATCGCCCCCCGATCCCCCCCAATCACCCCCCCCCCTGTCACAAACTGACACCAAGCAGGTTTTTTTTTTTTGTTTTTTTTTTTTTTTTTTTCCTGATTACTGCATAGTGTCAGTTTGTGACAGTTAGCAGTGTTAGGACAGTTACTGTAACCCCCCTGTAGGTCTAGGGTACCCCCCTTACCCCCCCTAATAAAGTTTTAACCCCTTGATCACCCCCCCTCACCAGTGTCGCTAAGCGATCATTTTTCTGATCGCTGTATTAGTGTCGCTGGTGACGGTAGTTAGGGACGTAAATATTTAGGTTTGCCGTCAGTGTTTTATAGCGACAGGGACCCCCATATACTACCTAATAAATGTTTTAACCCCTTGATGGCCCCCTAGTTAACCCTTTCACCACTGATCACCGTATAACCGTTACGGGTGACGCTGGTTAGTTAGTTTATTTTTTATAGTGTCAGGGCACCCGCCGTTTATTACCGAATAAAGGTTTAGCCCCCTGATCGCCCGGCGGTGATATGCGTTGCCCCAGGCAGCGTCAGATTAGCGCCAGTACCGCGAACACCCACGCACGCACCGTACACGCACCATACACCTCCCTTAGTGGTATAGTATCTGATCGGATCAATATCTGATCCGATCAGATCTATACTAGCGTCCCCAGCAGTTTAGGGTTCCCAAAAACGCAGTGTTAGCGGGATCAGCCCAGATACCTGCTAGCACCTGCGTTTTGCCCCTCCGCCCGGCCCAGCCCAGCCCACCCAAGTGCAGTATCGATCGATCACTGTCACTTACAAAACACTAAACGCATAACTGCAGCGTTCGCAGAGTCAGGCCTGATCCCTGCGATCGCTAACAGTTTTTTTGGTAGCATTTTGGTGAACTGGCAAGCACCAGCCCCAGGCAGCTTCAGGTTAGCGCCAGTACCGCTAACACCCACGCACGCAGCGTACACCTCCCTTAGTGGTATAGTATCTGAACAGATCAATATCTGATCCGATCAGATCTATACTAGCGTCCCCAGCAGTTTAGGGTTCCCAAAAACGCAGTGTTAGCGGGATCAGCCCAGATACCTGCTAGCACCTGCGTTTTGCCCCTCCGCCCGGCCCGGCCCAGCCCACCCAAGTGCAGTATCGATCGATCACTGTCACTTACAAAACTCTAAACGCATAACTGCAGCGTTCGCAGAGTCAGGCCTGATCCCTGCGATCGCTAACAGTTTTTTTTGTAGCGTCTTGGTGAACTGGCAAGCACCAGAGGCCTAGTACACCCCGGTCGTAGTCAAACCAGCACTGCAGTAACACTTGGTGACGTGGCGAGTCCCATAAGTGCAGTTCAAGCTGGTGAGGTGGCAAGCACAAGTAGTGTCCCGCTGCCACCAAAAAGACAAACACAGGCCCGTCGTGCCCATAGTGCCCTTCCTGCTGCATTCGCCAATCCTAATTGGGAACCCACCGCTTCTGCAGCGCCCGTACTTCCCCCATTCACATCCCCAACCAAGTGCAGTCGGCTGCATGAGAGGCATTTTCTTTATGTCCTCCCGAGTACCCCTACCCAGCGAACCCCCCCCAAAAAAGATGTCGTGTCTGCAGCAAGCGCGGATATAGACGTGACACCCGCTATTATTGTCCCTCCTGTCCTGACAATCCTGGTCTTTGCATTGGTGAATGTTTTGAACGCTACCATGCACTAGTTGAGTATTAGCGTAGGGTACAGCATTGCACAGACTAGGCGCACTTTCACAGGGTCTCCCAAGATGCCATCGCATTTTGAGAGACCCGAACCTGGAACCGGTTACAGTTATTATAGTTAGTTACAAAAAAAAGTGTAAAAAAAAAAAAAACACAAACATAAATATAAAATAAAAATAGTTGTCGTTTTATTGTTCTCTCTCTCTCTATTCTCTCTCTATTGTTCTGCTCTTTTTTACTGTATTCTATTCTGCAATGTTTTATTGTTATTATGTTTTATCATGTTTGCTTTTCAGGTATGCAATTTTTTATACCTTACCGTTTACTGTGCTTTATTGTTAACCATTTTTTTGTCTTCAGGTATGCCATTCACGACTTTGAGTGGTTATACCAGAATGATGCCTGCAGGTTTAGGTATCATCTTGGTATCATTCTTTTCAGCCAGCGGTCGGCTTTCATGTAAAAGCAATCCTAGTGGCTAATTAGCCTCTAGACTGCTTTTACAAGCAGTGGGAGGGAATGCCCCCCCCCCCCAACATCTTCCGTGTTTTTCTCTGGCTCTCCTGTCTCAACAGGGAACCTGAAAATGCAGCCGGTGATTCAGCCAGCTGACCATAGAGCTGATCAGAGACCAGAGTGGCTCCAAACATCTCTATGACCTAAGAAACCGGAAGCTACGAGCATTTTATGACGTAGATTTCGCCGGATGTAAACAGCGCCATTGGGAAATTGGGAAAGCATTTTATCACACCGATCTTGGTGTGATCAGATGCTTTGAGGGCAGAGGAGAAATCTAGGGTCTAATAGACCCCAATTTTTGCAAAAAAGAGTACCTGTCACTACCTAATTGCTATCATAGGGGATATTTACATTCCCTGAGATAACAATAAAAATGATTTAAAAAAAAAAAAATGAAAGGAACAGTTTAAAAATAAGATAAAAAAATAATAATAATAAAGAAAAAAAAAAAAAAAAAAAGCACCCCTGTCCCCCCTGCTCTCGCGCTAAGGTGAACGCAAGCGTTGGTCTGGCGTCAAATGTAAACAGCAATTGCACCATGCATGTGAGGTATCGCCGCGAAGGTCAGATCGAGGGCAGTAATTTTAGCAGTAGACCTCCTCTGTAAATCTAAAGTGGTAACCTGTAAAGGCTTTTAAAGGCTTTTAAAAATGTATTTAGTTTGTCGCCACTGCAAGTTTGTGCGCAATTTTAAAGCATGTCATGTTTGGTATCTATGTACTCGGCCTAAGATCATCTTTTTTATCTCATCAAACATTTGGGCAATATAGTGTGTTTTAGTGCATTAAAATGTAAAAAAGTGTGTTTTTTCCCCAAAAAATGCGTTTGAAAAATCGCTGCGCAAATACTGTGTGAAAAAAAAAAAATGAAACACCCACCATTTTAATCTGTAGGGCATTTGCTTTAAAAAAAATATATAATGTTTGGGGGTTCAAAGTAAAATTATTTTTTTATGTAAACAATAAGTGTCAGAAAGGGCTTTGTCTTCAAGTGGTTAGAAGAGTGGGTGATGTGTGACATAAGCTTCTAGATGTTGTGCATAAAATGCCAGGACAGTTCAAACCCCCCCCAAATGACCCCATTTTGGAAAGTAGACACCCCAAGCTATTTGCTGAGAGTCATGTTGAGTCCATGGAATAATTTATATTGTGACACAAGTTGCGGGAAAGAGACAATTTTTTATTTTTTTTATTTTTTTTTGCGCAAAGTTGTCACTAAATGATATATTGCTCAAACATGCCATGGGAATATGTGAAATTACACCCCAAAATACATTCTGCTGCTTCTCCTGAGTACGGGGATACCACATGTGTGAGACTTTTTGGGAGCCTAGCCGCGTACGGGACCCCGAAAACCAAGCACCGCCTTCAGGCTTTCTAAGGCCGTAAATTTTTGATTTCACTCTTCACCGCCTATCACAGTTTCGGGGGCCATGGAATGCCCAGGTGGCAAAAAAACCCCCCAAATGACCCCATTTTGGAAAGTAGACACCCCAAGCTATTTGAGAGGTATAGTGAGTATTTTGCAGACCTCACTTTTTGTCACAAAGTTTTGAAAATTGAAAAAAGAAAAAAAAAATTTTTTTTTCTCGTCGTTTTTTTATTTTCAAAAACAAATGAGAGCTGCAAAATACTCACCATGCCTCTCAGCAAATAGCTTGGGGTGTCTACTTTCCAAAATGGGGTCATTTGGGGGGGGTTTGTGCCACCTGGGCATTCCATGGCCTCCGAAACTGTGATAGGCAGTGAGGAGTAAAATCAAAAATGTACGCCCTTAGAAATCCTGAAGGCGGTGCTTGGTTTTCGGGGTCCCGTACGCGGCTAGGCTCCTAAAAAGTCCCACACATGTGGTATCCCCGTACTCAGGAGAAGCAGCTAAATGTATTTTGGGGTGCAATTCCACATATGCCCATGGCCTGTGTGAGCAATATATCATTTAGTGACAACTTTGTGCAAAAAAAAAAAAAAAAATTGTCACTTTCCCGCAACTTGTGTCAAAATATAAAACATTCCATGGACTCAACATGCCTCAAAGCAAATAGCTTGGGGTGTCTACTTTCCAAAATGGGGTCATTTGGGGGGGGTTTATGTCATCTGGGCATTTTATGGCCTTCAAAACCGTGATAGGTAGTGAGGAGTAAAATCAAAAATGTACGCCCTTAGAAATCCTGAAGGCGGTGCTTGGTTTTCGGGGCCCCGTACGCGGCTAGGCTCCCAAAAAGTCCCACACATGTGGTATCCCCGTACTCAGGAGAAGCAGCTAAATGTATTTTGGGGTGCAATTCCACATATGCCCATGGCCTGTGTGAGCAATATATCATTTAGTGACAACTTTTTGTAATTTTTTTTTTTTTTTTGTCATTATTCAATCACTTGGGACAAAAAAAATGAATATTCAATGGGCTCAACATGCCTCTCAGCAAATTCCTTGGGGTGTCTACTTTCCAAAATGGGGTCATTTGTGGGGGTTTTGTACTGCCCTGCCATTTTAGCACCTCAAGAATCGACATAGGCAGTCATAAATTAAAGGCTGTGTAAATTCCAGAAAATGTACCCTAGTTTGTAGACGCTATAACTTTTGCGCAAACCAATAAATATACACTTATTGACATTTTTTTTACCAAAGACATGTGGCCGAACACATTTTGGCCTAAATGTATGACTAAAATTGAGTTTATTGGATTTTTTTTAGAACAAAAAGTAGAAAATATCATTTTTTTTCAAAATTTTCGCTCTTTTTCCGCGTATAGCGCAAAAAATAAAAACGGCAGAGGTGATCAAATACCATCAAAAGAAAGCTCTATTTGTGGGAAGAAAAGGACGCAAATTTCGTTTGGGTACAGCATTGCATGACCGCGCAATTAGCAGTTAAAGCGACGCAGTGCCGAATTGTAAAAAGTGCTCTGGTCAGGAAGGGGGTAAATCCTTCCGGGGCTGAAGTGGTTAACATTAATAAATCACCGGGACCAGATGGCTTGCATCCGAGGGTACTTAAGGAACTCAGTCACATGATTGCCAGACCGTTGTTCCTAATTTTTACAGATAGTCTACTGACTGGAATGGTACCAGCTGATTGGAGAAAAGCCAATGTAGCACCAATATTTAAAAAGGGCCCAAAATGCATCCCTGGGAATTACAGACCAGTTAGCCTAACATCAATAGTATGTAAACTCTTGGAGGGGATGATAAGGGACTATATACAAGGTTTTAGTAATAAGAATGGTATCATTAGCAGTAATCGGCATGGATTCATGAAGAATCGTTTTTGCCAAACCAATCTATTAACCTTCTATGAGGAGGTGAGTTGCCATCTAGATAAAGGAAGGCCCGTAGACGTGGTGTATCTGGATTTTGCAAAAGCATTTGAAGCAGTTCCCCACAAACGTTTACTGTACAAAATAAGGTCCGTTGGCATGGACTAAAGGGTGAGTACATGGATTGAAAACTGGCTACAAGGGCGCGTTCAGAGGGTGGTGATAAATGGGGAGTACTCGGGGTGGGTAGTGGGGTTCCCCAGGGTTCTGTGCTGGGACCAATCCTTTTTAATTTGTTCATAAACGACCTGGAGGATGGGATAAACAGTTCAATCTCTGTATTTGCAGACGATACTAAGCTAAGCAGGGCAATAACTTCTCCGCAGGATGCGGAAACCTTGCAAAAAGACCTGAACAAATTAATGGGGTGGGTGACTACATGGCAAATGAGGTTCAATGTAGAAAAATGTAAAATAATGCATTTGGGTGGCAAAAATATGAATGCAATCTACACTGGGGGGAGAACCTCTGGGGG